>OW028703.1:15976164-17176164 GCA_932294345.1 Pandemis cinnamomeana
AGAGGTTCGTAGGGTCGTTGGTTCGAATCCCGGGCTCGTACCAAAATTTTCGAAATTAAGAAATTTTGCCAAATTCCATTTAATATTCATCATGAGCTTTCCGTTGAAGTGAAACATCAAGAGGAAACTATAAACTACCTTACATTACCAACTCGTACCATACCTACTTGAACCTTAGCATATGTTAAGTAAAAAAAAGCCGTGGTAGCGGTTCGACCTGTGGCCTCTCAAGCAGAAGGTCGTGGGTTCGAGTAGTGCGAAACAACATTTGAAATTTACTATGACCTCTTTGGTGAAGGAAACATCCTGAAGAAACTTGCAGACATCTGCGAAGCAATTCAATGGTGTGTGTGAAGTTCCCAATCCGCACTGCGCCTGCATGGGAACTATAGCCCAAGCCTCAATCTGAGACACCTGTGCCCAGCAGTGGGACGTATATAGGCTGGAGCTGATGATGATGATGTGTCAACTGTTCAACATACGCGTATGTTAATACCAACTAATCAAACCATCTCCACTAACGAGAACGCTTTGCATATTACGGCCTATCGCCCGTGGGAGTGCTACCGTGTCTTGTCGGATTATCATTTTACGACCCGGTTTATGGCGGGAATGATTTTCGACGACAAGATTACATTTTGTTGAAAAATACAATTCTGCGAAAGAATTGGGGGTTGAACTGGAGCTGACTTGAAGACACAATCTTCATAAATTTCTAAACGTCAGTGAAAATTATAACAAATAGAAAAATCCGAAAAGTAACGCTATATGGGCGGGAACCGAATCCGGATCTTCGTCATTCCGTGACGCGCGCTATACCCCTACACCACCCATAGAAGGTGGGTAGTCTTTGAATTGTTCTACCTGTTACTAGCTGTCACGTGACCTTTGTTACTATGCAAATAACAAAGATAGTGAGTGGCTGACTTGTTGCCCAGGACAAATCTGCTTTGACCTGGAAAACCGAAGTTTTACATAGTACCTGTGAAGTCGAGGGCATCAAATCGATACACGCAATACCGGTCGGTATTGGTTATTGTTTGTGGCAAAGAGGTGTACCTATATATATTTGACGTTATCGTAACGTACATAATATTTATGCCCATGGCTGTATACTGTAATGCTATCAGTTTCTTCTTCTTCTTTTTTTCAATATGGCCCCATCGATCGATGCGATGATTTCGCCAATGTATTCAAAAATCTTGTGACAAAAATGTCTGCTACATTGTACGGCAGACCCCTCCCCCCCCTGGCGACCCAACTGAGCTTGTCATTGACACTAATGACAGTTCACCGATTCACCACAGATTAAAAATGTAATAATCGCTGGTCCTACACATAAACATCGCGATAGATTTATTAAAATACGCACCTGTGTGGAAGAATCATCTTAAACTCTGACTGGATCACGGATTGCAAGTTTCAAGCGTTATTCATTATAATTTTATAAATTTATACCCAACACGCAAAAGTATCTAATACATCAAAGAACCCACACCGGCTTACGTCGATACTTAACTTTGCATTTCGATCAAGCTAAAAATCTCCTCCGCAACTTTAAAGGTCAGAGATAAATGAGGGTAGTCGGCAAAACTAAGCGCGCGGTCCGCCCCACCACCGCAAGGCATCAGTCTGCTCCGGCCGCGGCCGCGGGCAGACGTGTGGACCGAATTAAAAATTAACTGCCAGCATCGATTTATTGCTGGCGGCCATGTTTATGGGCGGCGTAGTGCCCTGTGATTGGCTAACGCTAAGTGATTTGGGGTTTATTTTCTTAATGTTAGAGTCTAAATTCGGATTTTTTTAATATACTTAAACGATGGTTTTAAAACGAAATAATTATAATCAAAAATCAATTACCAAACTCAAAATATACCGTGAACGAAAAAAAATACATAGCAAGACTAGCTAACGAAACTTAAGACTAAGAGCAAATACTGTACTGATAAATTATTATGATAGATATTGGTATTGAAAACAGTATGAACAATCCAGCCACAACACAGAATTTTTAAGCCCTTACTGGAGGTAACGCCTTGAGACCATAGAGTTAGATCTCCCCCGACACTTTATTCAAGCCCACAAAAACCACAGACTAAGCAATAAGCACATAAACACGTTGACACACTGACGTATCACACAGTCAGTGTCAGTGGTCCCGTGTCGTCAATAGCGGCCAATTGAGGTGTTTTCAATGTAGCGCGAGGAAATAGGGAGTAATCTGTAACGTGGCAGTTTCGCTGAAATACGACCCCGAAGCGTCGTTCCACGTTTGGCTGTAGCGGTGGATCCAGACGCGACAGTGTTCTGAATAGTGTGGGACCAGCATGTGTTGTGACTTTAGATCCATATTAAAGCGTTTTTAAACAATCAATTTAGTCTAAATGTAAATTCCCTCACAATTCTAATGCATCACATTCACTGGAGTGTTGAAGAATCATACTTGTGTGAGTTTTCCAAAAAAAAAGTCCACATTTACTATTTTGAGTTTTTCTTACTCAGAATCGTTTACCGTTTAAGAAAAAATGTAAAACCATTGCAGGATGATTAATTTGGATTAATTTAGGTGTAAGTGCGGCGGTCTAAGCCGCGAACATGTTTGTTTTAATTTAGAAATAGTGATTATTTTACCTTACAATGTCCAGGTAATGTAAAATAGTTATTACATGTCATTTTTATCATTATTTTATGTCATTTCATATCAAAACAACTCCTGAAATTTTATTAAAAAATATATTAAAATTACATAAAATTTTATTTTAATTATAAAATTACAGTTTTTAATTTAGTCGTAGTTTAATTTGTTTTCAATTCCCCTTTTGTATTTTTTTCATTATTTTAAAATGCGTCTCGATGAGAACTGTTTGTTGCCGTTACGTTTCTAAATGCGTTCGCCAGACTCAGTATCATAGAAAAATAACTAAGTAGCCTGAATTAAGCTTACACTAAAATATTTTCTGCCTCGTGCAGAAGCAGTGCCCCGTCTGCACTCTTACTCTGCCGGGGTGGCGCAAAATGGTTAATATTCATGACAATCCGCGGGCGCGAGTGAAATTGGTTGCCATTTTTTACGTCTACCCGCACTTCGCTCGCTTCACTTTAAAAGAAACTTCCTATCTCGGGGAGAAACAAGGGGTTTTTTTCGTCGGAATAGGTTAAGTAATTGTGCTTGCAAACTGCGGTTTTGAATTTGTTCTTTTGTTTCTGCATATTTTAACTTTTATGCAGGAGAAACAGACAGAGCTTGTTGGTAGGTACCACGCAATAACTATTTATTGAACGCCACATATAACAACCAAAACAAAAAGGTATCCAGGATATTACAAGGTAACAATAGGCGGCCTTATCGCTACAGAGCGATCTCTACTAGGCAACCGTAATGGACTGGAGAAAAGATCAGAGCTGAGCAGGTGGTGCACTTTAGAATAATACATAATGCATTATAGGTACATGAAACACACATTTATAATAAATGGAGATATCAATAGACACGCACACATACCTAAAAAAGCCAGCTACAAGATTCATGCACAAGATGAGAGATAGTGTTTGTAGACTACAGGCCCATGTCCAAAAAATGTGGGTCATATGAACCACCAGGTGACGTATATAGGACGATATAAGAGCATAAAATAATAAGATTCAGCACTATGCCGTCACTTGTAAGCTGTCCAACTGAGTGTTGGTGAGAATTCAAAAGTGCAACCCACGATTTTTTCCCCTTGTCGCATGATTTTTGTACGGCGTATAATGGATTAGAAGCAGTATGGAAACAGTATAAGCTGATGCCGTACAGAATGAAATGACCAAATTTACCCTGGAAATTGTCAGAAAATAAAAAAAAAATACAGACTTTGTGGCGCACCATAAGCGACCTGTGCTACGAGTGGTTTTATAAATATCACTATCATTTTCTTGCCCGAAATGCTGTCAAATACAATGTAACCCCTACTTAATGCGAGGCATTTCCACCGCAAATTTACCATAAATTACAAATACTGTACATGGCCGCTGCGAATTGCTGCCGAAATTTAAGGAGCCCGCATTACGTCTTAATTTCGTCGCATTTCACGAATTTGCATTTAAACATTTGAAATTATAGGGTAAGTGCGGCGTTAACGGACCCCGTTTCTGTTGTGACTCAATTGGCTAGGCGATGCAACAGCTGACACAGCAGGCTTCGGATTATAATTATTAGTAAAAGACATACCTAATTACTCAAACGGATAACTCGTGTATAAAATTCGGGTCATGCTCGACATGTTTCGGGTTAGTTCGTAGAGCGCTCGCCTCGGGCAGCGAAACGAACACTTTTTTTAAAGAACTATTTTCAGAGTCATTCGGTCCTACTAATATTACTAATTTGAAACTTTGAAGTTTATATATAGGGAAAGACTGGATTACACTGACAAGGGATTTTCACTCGTTGCTTAGGAACCGTTTTTAGTTTAGTTTAGTTTTAGTTAGTTAATTTAGCAATCGTTTGTCCTTATCTGTCACTTTGACATTTACTTTTCACAGATAAGGACAAACGATTGCTAAGTTAGCAGAAGCCTATGGAGCGTTTATGAATAAGGGGGTTAGACTTTAGAGGCAGTTACGCTGACACTAGCTAGCTAATTCAGACATCCTCGTTCAATATATTTTTAGAAGGACCCGTAGATACACTTTTTTACTGCAAAGTAACACCTGATTTCATAGCTATTTGTTAATATATGCTGGTCTGGAAGCAAAGAAAACACATATAATGTAATGTATGGTAAAAGCCCATCGAGGGAACGGGCAAAAAATTCAGGAATTATGTTATAGACGATGTTGAGTTCTCTTTCCACAATCATGCTAAACGTGGCAATTAGGTCTTGCTACGTTAGGCTCTGTCAGCCCTGATTTGTGTATGTGTATGTATGTATGTTTGGAAAATAGAATTAATATTAGAATACGTCTTTCATTTACATTAAACTATTCAGTACACAGAATAAACAAGGCTTAACGCAAAACACAATTAACTTTTAAGTGACGTCCTCAACTTTAATTGGGCATGACTTCAAAAGAGCCTTATTTTGACTTGGTGGATTCGGTCCAATAAATTTGCATATAATCTCTAGTTAAAAGTGTCAGCGCTTTCGAACAACTGTTCTGTTAACTGTTCCAGTATAGGGACGTTTACCCTGTGAACGGGGAACTTACTAATGGGGATTCCATGGACCCTGGATAAAGGCTCCTTAGTTACAAATGTAATAAAACAATACGTTTGTGCTACCCTAATGGCTAGTATGGAAAATGTTATCGCTTTTGAGAACATTGTTTGTCTTTCTTCCACGATGGCCTGGAAAAACATAGAATGTACCAATTGCTTGTCTTCGGCTTCTCATGGGGGAAAATCTTAGGAAGCATGTTTTAGGCGATGTGGCAACCCATCACTATTTTGATACGCCTTTCCACCTATACGCCCACAATCATGCTAAACGTGGCCATTAGGTATTGTTACCTTAGGCTCTATCTACCCCGTAAGGAACAAAGACGTGATTTATGTTTGTATGTAGGTAGGTACCTATATTAATAATAAATGTTTTCACGTTTCGCACTTTGACCGCCTTTTTACAGACAGTATTTTAAATTTGGTCAAAAGTTAATGATTCCGCAAAAGCTTTTGACCGACAGCTTTCGGGAACGCTGGCAATGGGAATGACTAATGACTGATGTGGTCTACGTCATTTTCGAATGATGACGGTAAATATTCTATTAAGCGTGACACATCGAAAAATTACCGTCATTTTGATGTTTTCAATCAGTTGTGGCGAATAGGAATGATGCAGAAATGCAGATACATCATCATGGTCACAGTATATTCTATTTATTTACTGTGTCATGGTCATCATCATCTCTAGCCTATATGTATACGTCCCACTGCTGGGCACAGGCCGCAGCTCACGATGTTTTTCTTTCACCGAAAAAACTCATGATAGATTACAAATGTAATTTCGCACATAAATTCAGAAAAACTCGGTGCGAACAGTGCTGCCAACGTTCAAATAACACAACTTATAAAAACCGCCGTCCAGTGTGTGTCGCGACACAGACCGCTCCGCTCAAAATTCCAAAATCCAAAATCTCAAGAATCAAAATTCTAGCACCAAAATAGTCTACCAATCCAGATATAGTGCCTGTAGAACACACAACGCCGGGGGCCCCCAGGAGCAACGTTCCCGAAAGACTAGGTAAGTGTCTGCATTACTCTCATTGCTATCGAAGATTTTCCCCAACACGTCGTAAAGGACATTAATTGAGACGTCTCACAAACTATTTCAAAAAGTGATACCCGATCGTCTACATGGTCTGGCTGAGAGACCAACTCCTGCATCCAACAAACAATGCTAGTGTTGCGGTCGGCCGCTATTTTTCGGTACTCCCGTAAAAACTGGATTTGTTAGCTTAGACCAACGGTTTTTAAAAGCTTTCGACTTGCTCTATTGTGACGTTTTATTTTTCTTCCCTCTCGAGTGCGTGTCCGACGCGGTTGTGCATCCGACCGATTGAGTTGGTTGCTGTCACGAGCGCGCGCGGAATCCGCGCGAGACTATGGCGCTGTCGCGGAATGACATTTCATTTTTTAACTCTGCGTCTGCGACCGAGCGCGCTGCGTCCCGAAGATTTTTTTATTTCTGTACACATTTACAAAGGTTTATTGTTTTTTCTGTATGGATTGAGGACTTCTGCCGCCGAACCGGCGTGTAACTATCTTCGAGCTCAGGTGAATATCTCAATTTTCCTCTTAAAATGGCCTCGCCGTAATGGCTACCGGCGATGTTCGTATCGTATTTGTTGGCAGTTTCGTGTTAACGATGGTTTATTTGTTACAGCTACTTGACCTCCCTGTTTATTCTAAGGCGTGAAGCCTCTAGGCTACATCATCGGATTAAAGGTAATATCTAAAACACAATAAAAAGGGTCGCAATGGACGCCATTACGCGTGGATGCCTCGGCTAACCTCTGCGTTCTTTGTTAACAGACATAGCCCATCGCGTGAACTTGCGTACGAGGAAGGCGAGGTTCCCCCCTGAACTGCCCATAACTTGATTATAAGGTAAATATTCTTTCTAATTGCTATCTCGGAGTGAATCATGCGTCCCGCTGTTTTAAAGTGTTTTTCTTACGCTATTGTGGCTAGGTCACCGTGCCTAGCGAGCTTCACCTATCCTCCTTACGTTCCTCTCGCGATTTCTAACAATTTCAAAGGTGTTTTAACCTTCATGTGTCACGTAGCTTTGCAAAATGAAGCTCCTGTTGTTGATCGGCAGGATATTTTTTGTTTGGTAAAGCCTTATTAAAACCCCTTTATTAAGTACTAGCCGTTGCCCGCAACTTCGTTTGCATAGAATTCGTTTATCGCTATCCCGCGGGAATCACGCAATTTTCCAGGATAAAAAGTAGCCTATGTGTTATTCCAGACTATAATCTATCTATGTTCCAAATTTCATCCAGATCGGCCCAGTACTTTTTGAGCCTATTCATTACAAACATACAAACATACAAAAATAGGTACAAATCTTTCCTCTTTATAATATTAGTATAGATATAGATATAGATATAGATATAGATTTATTATTTCCACACAACGAGTAAAACCGAAACCAGTAAAGTCGTTCCTTAATTTAGTATACATGTGTGGTTGAATTGTTTGTTGAAACTTGCGGGTAGCACGAGATGCACATTATCAATTTTAATTATTGATGTCCTCTACCTTTAAATAAATATATATTTTTAATAATATATGATATATCCGAGCCGGCTAGGTAATTAAGTTATTACCCGGGAATCCTATGGTACATTGTTTATTTTGTTATAAGGTAAAGTTAGATTTGAACGGAGCTAATAATCTTTGTATAATAATGTGGCTGAATTTTTGGTTGGAACTTGTGGGTAGCACAAGGTGCTCATTATCAATTTTAATTAATGATCTATTTGTCGACCCTTAGATAAATGTAACTTTCATAATATATGAGCTGTCCGAGCCGGTTGGTTAATTAAGTTATTGCCCCGGAATCCAACCATACCTTGCTTGTTTTGTTACAAGGAAAATTTTGATTTGAACGGAGCAAATAATATTTTTATGGTTTGGCACGTTTGCCCCATGTATAGTTAATGTGGGAAAGTGTTTCAGGACGATTCCATGTCCGTCTAAATCCACTTCACGCACCCATAGTGAATTTTTAATTGGTTAATGTTACCTGGTCAATTTTGCCCCATGCGCAAATAGTGTGGGGAAACGTTTTTAAGCTTTTATTTCACCCCTTAGTTGTGATACTTACCTCGCACTAGTGCGGATACATGAAATTAGTAGTTATATATTTTGCCCCATGTGCAACTCGTATGGGGAAACCTTTTTAAGCTTCCATCTACCTCCCTGGAAGTAATATTCACCTTACATTACCGTGACTTGTTCGAGATCAGTTGTTAGACATTTTGCCCCATGGTTTTTTTACTAGGGGAAGTGAATCTGTAATTTCTCTTGGATTCTAAGCATCCTATTTTGCATGGAGTGCCTTCTGCTTGGCTTGAGCCTTCCTCTTGTTCTATTCCAGGAGCTGGGGTTACCACACCACGGCGCCTTCCTCGGGGTGCAGCGGCACCGGGTTTCCCCACGGATTTACCCTGCTATATTAGTTTTTATATTAGGTTAATTAACTGATAAGTTAGTATTAAGCTTGGTAATAAGGGTTGTCGACCGGCGTTCCGTCCCAATCTAATTGTTCATAAGTACAAAGGGGTACAAATTTATATTGTTAGTATAAAGGTTCATAGCTGTCCTATTTAAAAATTGGACCCTGTGAATGGTTACGTAGTTAGTGAGTAGAGAAGAACTGAGCTGGAATATATGTGTAATTAACATTTAATTTGTTTTTATTCAACCCGCTCGCGGGACTAGCATGACACTATAATATCCACGCCTACACGGAGAGAAATGAATTAGCCGTGATAGCTAAGCTCCCTTTGCTGAAATTTTCTTTGCTGTGGCATACAATTTGTTTGCAACTGTAACAAGGCCATGTCTATAGCAACTAAAACCAGTTAGCTACCACTGATAACGATATTTAGCTAAACGAATTTCAAATAATTTGCTAACAGTACTAATTGATTAGCAACTATAGCTAATTTATCAACAAAATAATTTAGTAATTGCTGTTAGTTGTAACCGTTAATAATTCTTAGTTATAGTGGATAAAAATTTCGTTACTATTACTAATTTTACATGTGTTAGACAGCAGATAATATCTTTGATACGTTTGATAAATACATTTTGCAATCACTAATAACATTTTTGCAACGGCTGCTAATTTTTTTCTGATTCATCTACTAATATTATCCTTCGCTAATGTTGCTAAGAATCTTAGTCGCACCAACAAATTTACTTTGCAATGAACAGCAATATTATATTAGCAGTCGTAGCAAATCAGACTTATGTGTGGCAGCCAAGAACTTTTTGCAGCTTTGACTAACTTATTCACAAACTGTAGCTAATATTATTTGCTGCAACTGCTAAATATTTTTTTGCTAATGTTGCTAAGAATCTTAGTCGCACCAACAAATTTACTTTGCAATGAGCAGCAATATTATATTAGCAGTCGTAGCAAATCAGACTTAAGTGTGGCAGCCAAGAACTTTTTGCAGCTTTGACTAACTTATTCACAAACTGTAGCTAATATTCTTTGCTGCATCTGCTAAATAATTTTTTGCTAATGTTGCTAAGAATCTTAGCCGCACCAACAAATTTACTTTGCAATGAACAGCAATATTATATTAGCAGTCGTAGCAAATCAGACTTAAGTGTTGCAGCCAAGAAATGATTATTGCAGCAATTTACATTTTGAAATATAAGTATTTTAATGTTGCTTCAACGACACATTTTATACGTTGTTGAAACTTTCATAAAAAACATTACAGGCAATTTGCAGTCAAAGTTATCTGAAACTTATGGTGTTATTATTGCAGCAATATTCTTTTTGCAACATATAAAATTTGAGGTATCATAAACGTCACAGTTTCAATGTTGCTGTGAAATAACACTATAGACACTGCAGGTACCTTGCAAACTGAACTTATTGAAACATTCAATATCATCATTGAATTAAATTACATCTTAGAATGTATATTTTCTAAACTGAAAAATGGAACTGAGAACATCATTTTCATGAAGTATGTTAAAATACCAAAACCTTCTAAATGAAACAAAGCCAGGAGTACTAAAAAACGTTTTATTGCCACAACACAGTGGACTAAAATGCTTTCAAATTTGAAAGATATTTTGCACAAGAAGTTACCTTTATGTTACAAATGTAACTGCCATAACTAATTGAATGAAAGTTTCGTACAAATTACATGTGTAGCATGACGTCATTATTTATAAGATAACCCGCTAGAGGGCGCCGCGCGCAATAGAACGCGGTATCGTATGGCCGACACAGAAACGATAAGTATTAAGGCCAACAGCAACTGAGCTTACGAAATACGCCAACAGATGGCGCTGCGCGCAAGTTACATCGCGCTATCGTTTGGTTGACCGACCGTCCATATATACCCGAGATGATTTTGAATGATTATCTTGTAACAGACACAGGAAGCGAGTCTGAGTAGCCTAGTGTGCACGTTACTGCTTCTAATTCGTTAGGACGTTAACGGGCCCGGTCTATCAGACTTTGCAGGTGTGTGCACGGGTTGCCGTATCGCAGTGGCGGTCGCTTCCTCGGGCCACAAATTGATTACATCCCACAACTAAGACTCTTGGTAACTGTAACAAACTTAATTAGCAGCTCCAGCTAACCTGATTACATCTCACAACTAAGACTCTTAGTTACAGTAACAAACCCAATTAGCACTTATAGCTAAACAGATTACATCCCACAACTAAGACTCTTAGTTAAAGTAACAAACCCAATTAGAGGCTACAGCTAAATTGATTACATCCCACAACTATGACTCTTGGTTACAGTAACAAACCCAATTAGTACTTACAGCCAAACTGATTACATCCCACAACTAAGACTCTTAGTAACTGTAACAAACTTAATTAGCAGCTACAACTAACTTGATTACATCTCACAACTAAGTCTTTCTTATAGTAACAAACCCTTTTAGCAGCTGCAGCTAAACTCGTTGTCGAATACCGCTAAAGAAATGCGATAGAGTATCAAACTAACTTAGTTGCTACAGCCAACACTTTCGCCGATGCAACGAATTATTTTGATTGTCACATCTAAAGTAATTAGCAGCTACGGCAAATTTGTTTGCAGCTACCGCTAAATATTGCTAATTAAATTAGCTGTCACTGCTAAATATAGCTAATATACTTAGCAGCCACAACTAATTTTAGCTAATATGATTAGCAGTCACTGCTAAGTTTCCCAAACTTCAAAGTGATCACAACTAAGAATATTTGCTATCACAGCCAAGTTTCGGTAGCGAAAAACTCTTTGCAACGATAGCTAAATACTTCGATGTCCCTATAGTTTCGAAGGAATTTAGCTGCGCCAACTAATTCCTAGTTACCACAGCTAAGTTTTTTTTTCCGTGTACAGTGATCGTTAAATCAATACTTTTTTGTTGGTTATTATTTTATTTTCTAGCTGTTTTAGACTTTCTTGACGATAAACAGGAATATACCCCTCTACTACACCTAGATGCGACAGGCAGCGTTCTAAGGAAACCAGTATGTGGGGATCATTTGGTTGATTGTAAACGCGTATATATTTCTTCCGGTGTCATACAAATACCGTCGAATAAAAGGCTTTTCAGTGTATTCGATATGATAACCTTATGCCACGATACAAATTCGGTATACCGAATGCTGAACGATTTCGGAAGGCATTGCGCTGAAAACCATATATTGGGCCTGTGTTTTCTGGAGTCGTTACAGATATGAGCTTTGTTCTCATGAATGCAAGTTGCCAGGCAATTAAAAAGAAAATTTTAACAAAGAAATGACACCGCTTTACCTATGCTGTGCACATTTACATTTAATTAAAAACTTTTGCAAAGACGTCGATAAGAGCGACTTGATTGAGACAAAAATGATGAGATGAGATGTAAATTATTTGTAATATTATTATGTGTATGTTGTGTTGTTGTTTGGATTAATACTAGGTTAGGTTAGGTTATAGATTAAGTTAAACTTTAAACTTAAGTTAAACTTTAAATTACATTCTGAATGGGCAAAAGAACCTTAAATGCACTCAATTCGTACGAAAACTAAGAGCTGAGACAGTTTCAAAATCGAAAGAGGTCGTGCATAGAGTTCCCAAAACTCGGTTGACTAAAGGTGATAGCATGGATGATCAGCACGATACAGATAATCTAAATGAAGTATGGAAAAAAGGCCCATACATGATCACACACATTTTCTTTGGGCGATTCTTAAGAAAACCAAAGTCACAGCTACCGAGCAATATATCGTATTCTCGACCAGTAGGATCAGTACAACTAGTTGAAGATGACGATAAACCCCAATCAAATTAATGATCATAACATAAATTACCGTGACATGGAACTAAGAATAATTGAATTATGTGTAAATTATTTGTAATATTATTATGTGTTTGTTGTGTTGTTATTGTTTGGATTAATACTAGGTTAGGTTCGGTTATAGATTAAGTTTAAGTTTTTTTTTTTGCAATGCCCTCTCAGGGCTATTCATATTATATTTTCATAATGTAACTTGATGATGCAAATAAATGAAATGAAATGAAACATTAGAATCAACTGAATTTAAATGTCAATGCTGCAAGAGGTCCAGATACATTTCGTATGTTGCGTAAGCCGCTACGATCAAAAAAATGGTCTGACTGTTAGCGGAATAATTAAAAAGTTAAAAAAACTTGTGCGATTTGTGTCATAAGACGATGACAAAATAAATAAAAATGCGATGTTTTTGATCTACACATTTAATTAAAAACTTTTGCAAAGACGTCGATAAGAGCGACTTGATTGAGAAAAAAATAATGAAAGATATTCTGGCCTGTCTTGTGATGACCTCTTCAATGGAACAGATAGATAGATCAGTTCATCAAAAATGTATTTATAATTTTACATTGCCAATATGTTTCACAAGACGTAACAAAAGCGCAAGACGCTTTAATTTCACTTTGCCAATCAGAAACGAACACCAAAGAATCTCTCCTTAACATGGGAACGACAACTGCTCCAGTAATTAAAGGTGACGAAATCAAAGCGGCCATTTATAAAAACAGTCCGTTCTTCAAACGTTCTTTAGACGTCATAGAACTAATCGAGTTCACTGATGATGGAACCAACAAAAAATCATTTTATGACCCCGAGTTATTTAAAACCTTATTAAATAAATACATCCCTTTCATACCCATTTGGACGAACTTGTCAAAGGAGAAAAGAGTGAGCAATGCTCCAAATGAGAGTCATTTCGGGTTTTTAAAAAATAACATTCTGAATGGGCAAAAGAACC
This sequence comes from Pandemis cinnamomeana, assembly GCA_932294345.1. Taxonomy (NCBI): domain Eukaryota; kingdom Metazoa; phylum Arthropoda; class Insecta; order Lepidoptera; family Tortricidae; genus Pandemis; species Pandemis cinnamomeana. Next base: position 15,989,636 of record OW028703.1, read on the forward strand.
TTAAATGCACTCAATTCGTACGAAAACTAAGAGCTGAGACGGTTTCAAAATCGAAAGAGGTCGTGCATAGAGTTCCCAAAACTCGGTTGACTAAAGGTGATAGCATTGATGATCAGCACGATACAGATAATCTAAATGAAGTATGGAAAAAAGGCCCATACATGATCACACACATTTTTTTCGGGCGATTCTTAAAAAAACCAAAGTCACAGCTACCGAGCAATCGGAGCAATATATCGTATCCTCGACCAGTAGGATCAGTTGAAGATGACGATAAACCCCAATCAAATTAATGATCATAACATAAATTACCGTGACATGGAACTAAGAATAATTGAATTGTGTAAATTATTTGTAATATTATTATGTGTATGTTGTGTTGTTATTGTTTGGATTAATACTAGGTTAGGTTATAGATTAAGTTTAAGTTTTTTTTTTTTTGCAATGCCCTCCCAGGGCTATTCATATTGTATTTTAATAATGTAACTTGATGATGCAAATAAATGAAATGAAATGAAACATGAGGATCAACTGAATTTAAATGTCAATGCTGCAAGAGGTCCATACATTTCGTATGTTGCGTAAGCCGCTACGATCAAAAAAATGGTCTGACTGTTAGCGGAATAATTAAAAAGTTAAAAAAACTTGTGTGATTTGTGTCATAAGATGATGACAAAATAAATAAAAATGTGATGTTTTTGATCTACACATTTAATTAAAAACTTTTGCAAAGACGTCGATAAGAGCGACTTGATTGAGAAAAAAATAATGAAAGATATTCTGGCCTGTCTTGTGATGACGTCTTCAATGGAACGGATAGATCAGTTCATGAAAAATATATTTATAATTTTGCATTGCCAATATGTTTCACGAGACGTAAAAAAGCGCAAGACGCTTAAATTTCACTTTGCCAATCAGAAACGACCACAATTGAATCTCTCCTTAACATGAGAACGACAACTGCTCCAGTATTAAAAGGCGACGAAATGAAAACAGCCATTTATAAAAATAGTCCTTTCTTCAAACGTTCTTTAGACGTTATAGAACGGATCGAGTTCACTGATGATGGAACCAACAAAAATTTATTATGACCCCGAGTTATTTAAAACCATATATTAAATAAATACATCCCTGTCATACCCATGTGGACGAACTTGTTATAGGAGAAAAGAGTGAGCAATGCTCCAATTGAGAGTAATTTTGGGTTTTTAAAAAATAACATTCTGAATGGGCAAAAGAACCTTAAATACACTCAATTCGTACGAAAACTAAGAGTTGCGACAGATGCAAAATCGAAAGAGGTCGTGCATAAAGTTCCCAAAACTCGGTTGACTAAAGGTGATAGCATTGATGATCGGCATGATACAGATAATCTAAATGAAGTATAGAAAAAAGGCCCGTACATGATCACACACATTTCTCTGGGCGATTCTTAAAAAAACCAAAGTCCCTCAATCATGAACTCAAACAGCTACTAGTAGGATCAGTACAGCTGGTTGAAGATGACGATGATATTGTAAACTGCTTTTACTGCGGACACGGGACTGGAATGGGCCCAGACGAAACCACGCAATGGGTGTCTTGTGACACATGTAACAAATGGGTTCACATAGCTTGTGCGAATTTTAGTGACGTGGAAGCTATCGGTGAAACATTCATATGTGACATTTGCAAGTTACAAATATCACATGACAATTTACCACCACAAAATGACTCTTCTGAGAAAGCTTCAGTCAAGGACGAATATTACAAGGTGTCGCGCTATGCGAACGGCTTATTTAAAAGTATTGATTTTTATGATTTTTTGCCCGATGGGAGAGGTTATCATTGTCACTCGAATGTCTATGCCAAACCAAATATGAACGAGCTTCTTGTCGAGGATTTTAAAAGCTTGAACCATAAAAAGTTTTTCACTAATAAAATTGTGACCCCTCCCAATGTTGTGTACCCTCTTTAGCACACATACAATATCGACGGTAAATTTAATGTCATTATAAGTGTCGCAAAGTCCAATATATGGTCTCATCGGAAGACCAGCGCTGGCTGCAAGGCCAGCGTTATGCTGAGATGGGACCATTTCGTGATGTATGTCCTTGTGTTTTTTATTTTTGTTACTTCTTTTTTTGTTTTTGTATTGTATGTCACGAATAAATGTTTTCTTTCTTTTTTTCTTTCTTTCAATATCATTTTTGAGAACTCTACAAAATTGTCTTTATTTGTTGATTCTGTTGACATATCATTCGAAAAAGACACTGTGTTCCCCCTTTGCATGAATAGTCATTTCACAATGGCAACTTTATCCATAAGTATTAAATAAATAAATAAATACCATATTGTTTTAATTTTACCTATTTTAATTTTTTATTAATTTTATTTTCATATTTTATTGTTTGTAATTATTTGACATTTATTTCTTGATTGTATTATTGGATTTCTGATTTCTAGTTTTTGTATGAATTATTTTATTGTACCTTATTGTTTTTATTTTGTTTACAATTTTCAATCTTTATGTGACTTTCTTATGGTTTGACATAAAAATATAATGTAATTTACAAATAGAAATAAATGAATCTAATCTAATCTAATGATTTTAGATCCCCTTTGAAACGAAAAGAAATACAATTTTTTCTATCAACGAAAGAAAAATGAATTTTTGGCAATGAAAGAACAACACTAAACTGTTGTAAAAGAAATCAAAACACCTCACGTTTTGCAAAGAGATGGCTGTAATTGCGGTCCCATATTGATATATATGTTCGATCCACTAGTTAATACAAAATGAATCCCTCGTCCAAAAAAGAGACTGATACGTATCGAGTCGAGAGCAATTAAGGAACCGGCTACAGTCTTAATATGGAATATGTATGCCTGTCCTGCAGTGGAACGTGATGATGAAATATGATGGCGATTAAAATTGACAGTAAATTAAACGACAACATTAAAAACGAGAAAACCGAAAATTACATTATTTTACGTGTACTCCTATTTTTCATTTAAATTTATATTTCCTACCTAATTTATGTGTATTATTTATATTCATATTTTATTACAATAACCACAAGTGCGTGCGGGTGTACCGACCGTTTCTAAGCGAATGGACTTTATGTCAGAATCGTAGCAATTGGAACAAAGCAATCTCTGCCTACTCCTATGGGAAAGAGGCGTGACTGTATGTACGGTATGTATGTAAGAAGTTGTGGTGTTCATTAGTAAATTGTGTTAATTTTTATATTTAATTAGGAAGTCTTAGATAGTCGCTTAGATAGTCGATTAGTAAATAGTGTTAATTTGTAAATAGTCTTAGTTGTAAAGCAAAATTTACCGCTTTAAAAAGATCAGTTTCGTCCATTTGTACATAAGATTGAACAAGATTACTTTAATAAGTCGTAGTGTTTGTTTGTTAATAAGTTTGATTAGGTGGAGTCTTAGATATTCGTCGTGTCCTGGTTGTTGAAGAACGTTCGCTGTAGATAGTCGCATTCATTCACAAATTATATAACATTTAATTTTGTGAATGAGTGTATTACCTTATTTATTATTATTATATATTTTTGTTATTTAGTTATGTTCTGACAATTGACAATATTTTCACATTTTGTGGTTTTTTTTACTATTTGTCATTTTAAATTGCTTTTAAAATAGGTTTTATTTAATTGTTATTATTTTCTCTTTTTATTTACCCATGACAATCTTTTTGTGAATCTACATTGACATTTCATTTAGCTTTATTTTTGTTTGTTGTTATTTTGTTTCAATTTAATTTCAGTTATTATTATTACTATTTTGTTACAATTGACGATCCTTTTGTGAATTACTTATGTTTGACGTTTGTGGTTTAGTTTTATGGACGTTTTGACTTATGTTTCATGACGTTTACACCAGGAATCCCTTCTCTCTGCCGTCTTAAACACTGATATTCAATAAAAAAATCAAGTGTGCAGAGAAAATGTAATGTTTTTTTACGACTAGTTTCAGTCTGTTTTGGAACGCCTTCCTCAGGAGTTAACACAGCTCGAATATAAATCCTAACGCATTTCAATCCAACTTAAATCCCGGAAATCACTCTTACAAAAAACCCGAACCCCCTCCCCCTAGTCCCCTTTAAGTGCTGGAACAAAAGACTGAACTAATAAATGACCACCATAGATCCCCCTTCCCCAATAAATGACTCGCCTGGCATTCCATCAATGTTGCCACGCTATCGCTCAGGGGTCCGCGAATTACGAATAAAAAACGTTACTGGCAACCCTGGAGATAAAACAGGGTGAAAGTGTGTTTTTTAAAAATGCTGTAATGTGATTCGTTGACGCTGTTATGCTCCAATAGAACCGTCGTCTCATAAACAGAGTATCGTGCATGATTGCACACTATATTGCAGACAATATTTTTATAGAATTTTGTTCCACAGAAATTGTTTCTCATGTTCTCATTTCACAGAATGATCAATTCATAAAAAACTTATTTCATATAATCAAATTTTTTTTGTTGCGGTCGTAGATCGTAATAATATAACATTGGGGAAATTCAACAAATTCCGACAGAGTGTTTAAGATCCAGAAACGGGCTCTGCGCACATTGGCGGGTGTCAGGCCTAGGGACTCAGGCAGGGACCTATTTAAAAAGTTCGGGATATTGACGCATTACTCTCAGTACTTACACGACATTTTAATGATAACACGCCGAAATATAAACTCGTTCAAACGCGTCAATATCCCAGGTAGAATAACCCGGCAGACCGGGCGACTGCAAGCGGTGCCGCGGCGGCTGGCGCTGCTTGACAAGAACCCGCGCGTCGTTGGCCCGAGGTTCTACGAACATCTACCCGCCGACTTAAAAAGTGAACGTTCGGATGCAACGTTTGGACGCCGACTTAAAAAACTTCTGTTGGATCTGTTTACTTGACATTTAATTTTGAATCTATGTATTATGTGTGATAATTATTCTTTGTACCATTCTAGTACCTCATTTATTATCATTATATTTTTGATATTTATTTTTTGACAAAATTTACACATTTTGCGGTTTTATATTTATTATTATATTATTTGACATTTTAAATTGCTTTTAAAATAGGTTTTATTTAAATTATTATTATTTTCTCTTTTTCTGTACCCATGACGATCTTTTTGTGAATTTACATTGACATTTCATTAAGCTTTAGTTATGTTTGTTGTTATTTTGTTTTTAATTTCAGTTATTATTATTATTACAATAGACGATCCTTTTGTGAATTACTTATGTTTGACATTTAATGTATTTTTAAAAGGGTGATAAATAAATCTAATCTAATCTATCATAACCTAACCTACTTTTTGTAAGTATTATTTTATATTCACAGTAGCGAAGTCTTTTTATATCGGGCGCCAGTTCTTCCTGGATGCCGATTACGACATGCCCCAAGGCCTCAGGGCGCACGTTTGCGTGGCAGAGGCGTGGAATTCTACATAAAGCGCGACGTCAGCGCTCGCACCTGGCCTCATCCGATGGATCCGCTGCACGAGTCTGTTAAAGAAACGGAAAGAAATTGGTTATAGGAACGGCCTATAGGCCACTTTGGATGGATGCCGATCTGTTTTTGATGTTCTTTCTGACTCAATTAGCTCTTTACCTAATTATGATAATTTGGTGTTGTTGGGTGATTTTAATATCAATTTATTAAGCAACACTGACGCTAAAATATATAAATTTAAAAGCTTTTTATCAAGTTTTGGTTTGTCCCAGTTAGTGTCGGAACCCACACACTACACTGACACTAGTTGGACACTGCTTGAGTGTGCACTAACTTAAGTTCGAAGAAAGTCACAGTCGAGCATGTGGGTTCTCTTTACAGGCATTGTCTTGTAGTTTGCGAGTTCAGTGTGGAGTGTGACAAACCTAAACCCTACACCATAACTTATAGGCCAATAAATGAATATTTGTTTGGAAGAATTTAATACTCACTTGCGATCCATGGGATGGGATTTGTTAGCCAATCTGGGTAATGTTAATGACATGGTCAATGCGCTGATCCAGGACTCGGTGTTTGATTCAAGACTTCTAGCTAAAACTAAAAGACTTGTTCAGCATGTACAGAATGCCTGTGCTCGCTTCTGTTTCAGTGTTCCATTAAAGAGCCCATGTCACTCCGTTTTTAAATCAGCACAAAATCTTAAAAATGCAGCACCGGCGCAAGCTCCACCTCGCTTGCCTCCTCTTTGGAGTATTAAAGCATAAATCTCCACCATATCTGTATGAGAAGTTGTCTTGGTCAGACGGGCACAGGGCACGTAGAGCTTGGCAGTGTAGTGTGCAGTTGTTAACACCTCGCCACGCTTCAGCTACCCTCCGAGGCAGTTTTCGATACATGGCAACGAAATGTTGGAACAACATCCCACCGCCAATTAGGAACCTGCAAAATGTTCATGGTTTTAGGAAAAAACTCAAAGCACATACGTTTGAGCATCAACGAGGGCAGGAAGCTTTGTCTCTCGACACTAGCTGCATTTAAAATCGCTACTTAGTTTAGTTTTTGAATCAAAATCATATATAGGTTTAAATAATATAAAAACACACCTGAGTTTCCGTCCCATTTCCTTAACGATGAATGTATTTTTCTTGACTGTTTTTTGTTTTTATTTAGTATTATTATGATTGTCCATCATTTTATCATTTTTGTTGTTAGCAGGTATGTTTAATTACCCTTGCGCTAAAAATCAACGCTTGCGCATTGACATTTTGTTGCCGTCACAATGTGCTTTGTCGGTTCGCGGTTCATTTACCATTACTATTACGGTCATATTGAGTTTGTTTGGATTATTACATTTACCTTATAGAGTAATGTCAAAGAAGTTTGTTTGTTAATATTGCCATTTTTCTTCTTTCTACTGTCAGGTCAGGCCAACGGCCAACCAAAGCCAAGGATTTTTTTATTTTTTATTTTTATAAAATTCATCCGTTGTAGTTAAAGGAATTATTGTCCATACAGCCATGGTAATGGTTGTAATGCCGGTTCACTATTACACTGTTTTGCATTTATATTGTTTTTAATACGTGCTTACAGTAGCACTTGATGGTCCCATCGGAAGACCAGTGCAGCGCTGGCTGCAAGGCCAGCATTATGCTGAGATGGGACCATTTCGTGATGTACCTATGTCCTTATGTTTTTTACTTCTTTTTTTTGTTTTTGTAATTTGATTATTAACTTGACTTGATTGACTAAGTATGTCACGAATAAATGTTTTCTTTCTTTCTTTCTTTTTTATAATAATACCTTCAGCTTAGAAACATAATTACGTGAATGTACATTCACGTACCATTCTTTTGAAAAGAATATACGAAATAAAGTTCATTGCATAAATTTTCTTTAAAATAATAATAATATTATTATTATTATGTTTCATTGAAATGAAGAGTATTTTTAAATAAAAATATTGGATTAAATGTTCTAATAGTCATATATTCTTTGAACAAATTTGTATTAATTAAAATTATGTATTGTGAAAATTCTGTCTACAGAACAACCACCACCATGTAAATAAGCTGGAAATGATGAACCTAATATTGTACTGAGTCACACGGAAGGAAATAATAGTATATTAAAAACTTCATCCGAATGGTTAACTTTATAGGCCGTTAACACATGAACATTACAAACGGTTAAGTATATTTATGCAAAGTCAGTTGGAAAGCAATAGTTCCGCCGAGGTCGGATATAAGGCTCATTCGACCCATTCCATTTAGTTCGGACCGACCGCCGAATATTTGTCCAAAAGCTTATTGGTTATTCGCTTGACATGATTGTGTATTTCATAATTTTTCTTTTTCTTTTTTTTTCTTAACTTTGAAGATAATATATCTCCAATCAATTTATTTGAAGGTGGAGGCGTTTTACACCTCCACTGAACTTAAATTATTTTTAGAAAAGTTTTCTTTTCTTTTTTGGATAACTAGCTACTTTGTTTTACTTTGACTGGTGTAGTGTCTATGGGCAGTGGTGATCACTTACCATCAGGTGACCCACTTGCTCGTTTGCCTTCCTATTCATATTTAAAAAAAAGAGACTTTATACATCTCTACTATAAACTAATATAATTTAAGGCCCGGGAACCTTACACATCCCTTTTATAAATGTATTTAATTTAAGTAGAACTTAAATATTGTACCTAACTAGTAGCTTAATGTATTTTATTTTGAAAAAATGACTTTCTGCCATGCATGTTTCTTGCGGCGCATTCTTCTTGGCAATGGTGATCTTTCCGAATGCGCTGGTAGTTTCAAAAAGGCATGTAAAAGAGCCCATGGCGGTTAATTTGCAAAAATAAATTTTGATTTTTGAATTTGTTTTTTTTTGTTTTTTGGCGGGTTCAAAGCCAATGGCAAAACGGAACATTTTATCCTTCCCTCCGTACCTGAGGTTATTTGGAAACCACAAGGCCTATCTGAATAAAACTTTAACAGCATAGATGTGTTTTCTTAACTGCTATACATTTAGTAAGGGAAAATAATTTTGGCATTGCATCTGCGGGAGCTGAATAATAAGCGTGCGGAATTTTGTGATACAACTTCGGTTTGAGAATCAATAATGCTCAATTAAGCTCCTTAGCAATTTTCAATTTATGTTATGGAGCAACAACTAACGACTTTTATCTTTTATCTAAAGATGCTTTTGTTTTGTATAATAGCGGTGATCATTTTGTTTTTAGCGCCATCTGTCAAAATCTACTGTAACTTTTAGGGTATCACTTCATGCGGTTGGAACTTCTTCCATTCCAACATGTATTGTGAACAATCTACTAGAGGGCGCTGTAACCAAAAATCAAAACGTCGCTTGAAAAAGAAAAAATATCGTAATCTTATTGTCATCATCGCTTGTTGTCTTCTTGCTCATCATGTTAATTTTTTGTTGAATAGGTACTTATATCAGAAACTGTTTTTTTAATCCTTTTGTATGTTACCTCTGCTTTGTACTTTAGTTGCAAATAAAATTAAAAAACGAAGATGAGAAAAAAAAGAAAGAATCCCCGCTAAAAAACGGCAAAAGATAATTTCGACCGTGACAGGACTCGAACCTGCAATCTTCGGATCCGAAGTCCGACGCCTTATCCATTAGGCCACACGGTCCTTGTGCTATGTAGTTGAAATTAATAGTCTTATGCTAAAATAATCGATCAGTACATGATTTGACTAAAAATTTTTTTTAAGTCAAGTAAAAAAACTTCATGTATTGTTACAAACTCAGAGACAGGCAGTTGAGGCCCTAGAGTGTTCAGCTACTACTTTTGAGTTTGTACGGTCAAGTGCAAAAAATACCTACCCCAGTAACTACAATCATGAACTTTTCAAAAATAGGTATGTCCCAGGACCTTATTACACCGGTGTAAGAACGTATGCTACTTATTTTTGAAACTTTGACTAGATACCTACCTAATTATTACACTTGACTGTACCTGTCTGTATCATAGATGTATTGGAAACATAGGTTTACAGACGAGGGAACCCGTATGGTACCTATTATAGAACCTTTTCTCGTGAAGGGATTAAGCAATGTGCAGTTTTCTTCACCTTATTTAAATTGGGAGGCGTGGAACGTCTATTAGGAAGGAACATAATTCATCAATATCTACATTTTTCTCTGTTGCAAAACAAAATATGTCTAGGTAGGTACCTATCGTAAAACACCTACCATACTCGTATGTCGGACAGAATGAAGTCCGTAAGGCCTAGCAGAGAACCAACGGAGAATAAAACGGAACAAGCGCTTTACTTTACCTATGCCTGTGTAGTATGATGGATGACTGTATTTAACTAATTGGATTTCTTCTTAAACGCCATCTAGAGTCAGCAATCCAAACTACCAGGCATGTACACTAGCAGCAGGTACAATATTTCCATAGTGCATTAAGAAAAATCTAGATGACGCTGTAATAAGTATACGAAGTGAATGAGTAAATATTGACAACTGCGCAGCACAGATGGCGCTAGCTGCGGGCAGCAGTAAAGTTTAAATATTATATCAATAGATGGCGCTAATGTCCTGATTCTGATTAGGAGATTTGAAGAAACCTCCGTCTCATTTTAGATAGGTAGTTGAGGAGGATTGAAGCATTAATCGCTTTTATGGTGGTTGAAAATTGGTTATAAAATTACGATACTTCATAAAGAGTAGAATCTAAACGAGGGCGCTGGGTACTTTTTGTGCAACTATGGGGGCTAAAATTTGAACAGACGGCAAAGGCAAGGTGATCTTATAAGGATTCTGTTTTTCTTTTTTTCGTCGCGAAACCTTGAAAAGCTTAGAACTTCTTAACTTTGTAGTCTTAAAAGTTTCATCAGTCACGTTAAAAAAATACAAAAAGGTAGTCATAAGCCCCTAGTGCAGCCTGTAGTCTAGACGTCCAAGAAAAATCGTGTCATTCGCTTTATAAATAAATAAATTTTAGGGAACAATTCACAAAAACTGACTTAGCCACAACGTATGTTAAAAGGGTAGTACTAGACAGCGATATACAGAAACATCCATGACTCAGGAACAAATATTCCTAAATGGACCTCCGCAAAGTAACGCCTGATTCAATAAAATATTGTGTAGTCATTTTTCTTAAACACTGACTGCATGATTTGACCTCACTATATCGCGGAGTAGCAAAGTAAAGTTATCCATTTATTTCGACATGGACCTCCGCAAAGTAACGCCTGAATCTATAGATTCCCACGGAATAAGGAATGTTTAATATGTTCTCTGCAAAGGAGCCCTATTACCTCCGTAACTATAGTGATTAGGTAGTCTTGAAATTTGACATGCAAGCAGGGTTTGCAAGATTTTTTATATTTGATTATTTGAAGTCGCGGAAAAGGGTTTCACCACGAATATGCGCGGACGAAGTCGCAGGCAAAAGCTAGTTTCGGATTAAGTGCCGGATATTTTGGTCATGATCATGACGATTACACTATATCTGACTAGCTGTTGCCAGCAACCCCGTCTGTAAGAATTCGTTTATCGCTATCCCGCAGGAATTACGCAATTTTCGGGATAAAAAGTAGCCAATGAGTAATTCCAGACTATAATCTATCTATGTTCCAAATTTCATCCAGATCTGTCAAGCCGTTCTGGCGTGAAAGAGTAACAAACATCCAAACATCCATACTCCAAAACTTTCACATTTATAATATTAGTAGGATTATTATCATCATCATCTCCAGCCTATATAAGTCCCACTGCTTCACAGGCCTCCTCTCAGAATGAGAGGGCTTGGGCTGTAGTTCCCACAACGTCACGTAGCTCAACGCCCATAATAAACTCCGTGTTAAAATCGTCCACGCTGGTCTGGGAGTAAAGAAAAAACATAGAATGTACCAGTTGCTTTTCTTCCCGCGCAGATGGTGAAAGCCCATCGAGAGAATGGGCGAAAATCTTAGGAATCAGTTTATAGGCGATGCTGCTAGCAACCCATCACTATTTTTGATTCTCCTTTCCACCTATTTAACGCCCAAAATCATGCTAAACGTGGCCTTTAGGTCTTGTTACCTTAGGCTCAGTCTATCCCGTAAGGGTAGACGTGATTTGTGTGTGTGTGTGTGTGTGTTAAAACCCTATATTTCTAGAAAGAGATAGAGATAAATCTGATCGATAACTTTTATCGCGGTTATTTTTATAGTATTTGATTATAATTATCTGATCTAATTTGTAAAATAAAGCATTTACTTAACTACTTACTTGCAATATAACAGATTTTATTACATTAAATTAATGTTAAAACGTCTAAACATTCTAAACCCTCCTTAAGCACTTCAAGCCGCAACCTCACTTCCTTACACTTGAGGCCATTAGAAGGTCCTCGAGCAAAATTGCCGTACAGCCACAAATTGGCTCGCCACTGTAATGGTTGGACTAGGGGATCAGAAGACTCAAGTGGCTAAGTTGAAATATTTTGGCATAAAGTAATGTTTTCGACGGGGTGCGACGCGGGGGAAGGAGATGATTTATTCAAGATCTAACGTCAGCCGCTCGAAGGTGTGCCTACAAAACAATTCTCAGAGTCGGTTTGAGAGCTGTTTCACTTAGCAGTCGTGAGTAGATCACCTGGATTTGAAAATATATAGATAAATATCACGGAGCAATATAGAATAAGTTTGCATAAAAAAATCACATTTCTTGATAAAATGTGAAACATCGTAAAAGAGATGACAAAAAGAATTCCAGAAAATATAGGTAGGTAAGAGTTTTAAACTACTAATTAGTCAGTGATTAGAAAGAGAGATCCGATATTATGACATTTGTGACGTCCTAGATAGCTTAATACTTTCACAGAAAATAGTATTACCTATTAGGATTTTATTATTTAGGATTATTTTAGGTTTCGATCGGTTCTTTTACTTTCTCTGTGCCACCTACTCTTGCTTAATACTAAAAATAGAATATTTTTATGTCTGCCTGACTATGTAAGTAACCACCAGTGGCGTGGCTTCCATACCACTCGATTCCCACCGGCTTGCCTATTTGAAGGCAGCTAGGCACTTTTATTGTGCAGAATTAGAAGAAAAGGCTAGTTAAATGCCCTTCGGCTTGCCTTCTGATATACTTGACGCCACGCCACTGATACATACATACGTATCTATATCACGTCTTTATCCCTTACGGGGTAGACAGAGCCTAAGGTCAAAACCGTAAGGTCACGTTTAGCATGTTTATCTAATGGTGTCAACTGATTATCTAATGAAAACGCGCAAAACATGAATACCTCAGAAATTGAAAAAGAAAACTCGTTGGAAACTTTCTTTATGTAAACTTACTGTAAATTCCTGTAAGTTTCTGGAAACTTCTGAGAAAAATCTTGTTTTTTTGAGAAGTTTCTGCAACTTGCAAATTACACACAACACGTGAATATTGTATAACTACCCACCACCATAAAATGATCTCACAATGCCTAGATACATTTTGTATTCGTACGGATTGCCGACCGGATAGCCTAAAGGTTAGTGACCCTGACTATGAAGCTAGAGGTCCCGGGTTCGAATCCCGGTAGGGGCAGACAGTTGTACCTACCTATGATGAATACGAATGTTTGTGCCCGAGTCATGAATGTTGTACCTATGTATTTATCTACATTATATAAGTAGATACTAGCTGTTGCCCGCGACTCGTCTGCGCAGAATTCGCTTATCGCTATCCCGCGGGAACTATGCAATTTTCCGGGACAGGAACTATCCTATGTCCTTCCTCGGGACTCAAACTATCTATATACCAAATTTCAACTAAAGCGGTAGAATGGTTTAAGCGTGAAAAGGTAACAGACAGACAGACAGAGTTACTTTCACATTTATAATATTAGTAGGGATGTTTATCCGTTGCCTGGTACCCATAGTACAAGCTTTGCTTAGTTTGGGGCTGGCTCAATTGGTGTAATTTGTCCTAAGATATTTATTTATTTATTACAATTGCGCGAATTCGCACTCGGCCGGTTTTTATGCTGCTTTCTACTTAGAAACAAGAAAACAACGATCAGCTCGGCCGAGTAAACCCTCAGCGTGGTAGTCGGTTCGAATCCGATCAATATGGTTGTCTGGCACGCCGTCCGTACGCATGGCTAGCCATAGGGTGCCGTACCGAGTCTACTAACCCCACTAAAGTCTATCCTTTATATATAAGATAGGTACTAAATTAACAAGTGCGAATGTCAAGTCGAATAATGATTTAGGCCCCGTTATCTTGTCGTCAGAAATTGTTTTTCAGTAGAGAGTGAATGTTTTTTTACACTCTTACACCGTCGTAAAAAGGTCGTGGGACATATTTTTGAGAAGTTCGTATCGATACTTATTTTTGCACTTGACCGTACACTTACACATTTGTATTTACAAATGTGCCTACTAAGTTTAATTTATCGTTAACTTTCGATAGTGGTGGCACATCACTTCACTATTTTTCTATTGCAAAAAACAGGCAACTCAGGTAGGTATCTAATGTAATTTTAGTAGGTAGGTAGGTACCTATCTGATATAAAATAATAGACTTTAATATTAAACTTTGTCTATCCGTCTGCTTTAACCGACTTTATAAAAGAAGAGGTTTTTAATCGTCGGAATCTGTATAGATTCAGGCGTTACTTTGCGGAGGTCCATGTCAAAAATAAATGTGCATTATAATAAATAAATAAATAAATAAATAATTATGATAGTCCTTATGATAGTGGTAACAAAATCGACAGCGAAAATTACTAATGCTTTGCGGTGGCAAATGTCAAAATGACATACCTATATTGACTAACGAACATTAAGTTAACATTTAAAAATGCTTTAAGTAAATGACAGCTGGTAAAAACATCATACAATTTCAAATGCATCATCTTTTAATACAACAAACTGCTCCAACGAGTACCAGGGTCGCATAAAAAACCAAGAGGAAAATATATTTATAGACAACTGTCAATTTAATACCGATCAAAGCTGCCGGTTGCATTTAAACCATCTGCTTACGGCACCGCAATCACAACCCAACCACGCCTTTACGAACACCAACTTAGAATTCAAAATCGATTACCTTAAAACACACTTAAGTGGGTAGCTCAAAGATAACGTTCTTTTTTCAAACATTCTTCAAACTACGGGTGGTCAATTACCTTCTCGACCAATCACGTGCGTCGCGGCCGAGATGAAACAAAGCCGGGGGGCGTGGCCTCCATTGTTCCGTACAATGGGAAGACAGTCGCGCCCTTTGTGTTCATTGTTCGAGCTATTGTTGGCCCATTGTGGCGCGTGGGCGGCGAATCAAGTGATTCTTACAAGGAGGTGTGGCTACGACGTGTGTGCTGAAATTTTTGTTTTTACATGCCGGAATGTGCGTTTTGATTGGTGGAGTCCTTTGTTCCAATTTTGAATCTGAGAATGCATTTTGTGATAGGCCGTTGTTTTGTCTCTGCCAGTTCTATTATAAAGAAATAGCTGAACTTTAAGTAGGTAGGTACCTATACTAATGATAGGACGTGTCATTTTGTATAGACCTCCTTTTATCAGCTGATCTCCTGATACCATTTTATAGATGGAAAGGTCACAAACTTGACATCTGTCAAAGAGACTTTGACGATCCACTCTCTTGAAGAGCCGGCAACGCAACTGTAACCCGTATCAATGGGTGTCATGGGTGTCCGTGGTTATTGCTTTCCAACAGGCGACCAGCATGCTTATTTTCCGTCTCACTAGTAATGAGGCTGCAATAGCCTATTACAATCTCCAACCTGTTTTCAGTTTTACTTCTTTATATCAGCCTATTCCAAATTCAAAATTTAAAAAGCATGTTGATCGTCTCGTTCGATCCTTTATAACTTTGACCTACCTACTCACACATACATACCGTCCCACCTCTTTCCCACAGGGGTAGGCAGAGACTACTTTGTTCCACTTGCTACGATCCTGACATACCTACTTCTATCGCTTCATCCACAGTCATCAATCTCTTCATACATGCACGTAGGTTTCGGGTACTCTTGACCTGACCTTTTACCAAAACGTCTCCTATTTTTGGTCTCGAAACGTCCTTCTAGGCCTTCCCCTCCCAACGTTACCATTCACACTCCCCATATAGATCTGTTTAGTAAGTCTACTTTCATCCATCCGCTCTACGTGACCAAACCAACTAAGCATAGGTACTTTTTTCTATCCTAGTCACTATATCCTCTTTCACACCATACCTACCTACTCACATACAAAATTATCAAGGATACATAAGGACTACATAAGGATAGACATACAGCGAAAAGCCACTTTTTTTTATATCTACTATGTAGTGATAAATAACAACCTCCATCCATCTAGGTACCTACTGAGTTTCTTTCCTTCTCCCATCGAAACGTGACACATAAAAAGGTCATCCAAAAGTTATCAGCCTGTAGATTATATACCTACGTATAGGTTCATTCCACACTGTGCCATCTGCTTTCACCCTCGCGTGTCACACTGGCTTTCTAAGCTGACTTATCTCAATGGCTATTCAAATATAATATTAGATGTCCATTCAGTGTCCATTTTCCTAAGCTACCTACGTTGTAAAAGCTATTGAAGGACGTTGCAGAGGATTTTGGAGTTTTCGGAGGACTGAGGGTGACGAATTTGCTTTCTGATTTTGTTGTTTTTTTTTGTGACGGGTCCAGGTCCTTTACCAACGCGACAATTGTCGGTGACCCGTGACAATTTGAAATGCAATGCGTGGTCAGTATAACCTATGAAGCCGACCGGCTTAGACTCTCGTCGATTTTGTAATGTAAACAGAATTGTCAATAAATAGATATATAGTAGGTACCCGATTTATGTGTAACTAAAAAATACATAAATTAATTACCTAAATAAGTATCTAAGTTAGTTTACAATAGGTAAACAAAAAATAAAAAGGATTTCGTTGTCTACCTACTAAGCATCACTATCACTAGGTAGGTACTTACATACCTAGTATAAAACAAAGTCGCTTTCCACTGTCTGTCTGTCTTAGATGTTTTAATAGATAGTGATTCGAGCGGAAGGTTTATATGCAGACGAAGTCGCGGGCAGAAGCTAGTTTTAGTGTAATATGATACATTCATTGTAATAAAATTTCAAAATGTCAGTCGACCCCTCTAGTCTACTCCATACCTACCCCTTCCCTATATATGTACGTATACTCTTACCTACCTACTATAGGAAAAGAAGAAAAAGCCAAATATTAGAAATCGCTTTAAGTTTGTGAAGGGTTAACTGAGTGGTTACGGACCCCTAGCACACGTGACGGTCCCCTGAGGAGTCCGTGGACCCCGGTTTAAGAAACCCTGTGGTAAAGGAGTTGCTGACCGCAAGACAGCCGTGACAGTCGAATATTTAATTAAAAACCGTCTTGTTCGCCGATTGGCTGGCTGCCGCTGACGCGTCGGTGAGACGCGGCATAATTGGCTCTCGCGATAATTGGCTGATTCTAGCCAATCAAAGTTTAGTTCGCACAATGCTTGGGAGTAATTGCCGCGATTCAGGGCTTGGAGTTGTTTATTTGAAATAGGGTATATTTAACCCTTCTAGTTATCGTTTCAATGAATCAAGAATTGTATTTCCCTATTTCTGATATTTATAAATCACGTCTTTATCTCTTACGGGATAGACAAGAGCCTAAGGTGACAAGACCTAAAGACCACGTTTAGCATGATTGTGGGCGTATGGATGGAAAGGGGAATCAGAACAGTGATGGGTTGCTAGCCACATCGCCTATAACATGATCCCTAAGATTTTCACCCAATCCCTCGATGGGCTTTTACCATCTGCGCGGGAAGAGAAGCAACTGGTACATTCTATGTTTTTTCTTTGCTCCCAGACCAGCATGGAAGAATATTTATTTTTATATTTATTTTCCTTTTTATTATGCCTTCCATAGCAATGGGAGCAATGAAAAAACATATTATGTACCTACCAGCTGCTCTGCTTCTTTCCCCGCGCAGATGGTAGAAGCCCATCGATGGAATGGGTCAAAAATGTAGGAATCATGTTATAGGCGATGCAAGTTCTGTTGATATGAACTTCGAATTTCAAACTTGGTTCTATTGTAAATGGGAAATATCGTCGGGAATAGTGCAATACCGCGTAACTAGCCCCGGTAAATACTGCATATCTATATATAGGTACCCATAGTGCAAAACGACGTAACTAGCGGTATTAACCAATGCCAGTTACGACGTTTTGCACTGATATTTATTCTAATTAAATAATTTCGATATGTATTTGTTTTAAATATCCAAGCGGCCAGGGTCATCAAGAATTAAAACGAAACGCACAAAACAAAGAAGACAATTAGTTAGCGTTCGTTGTACCTACTTTTAAGCACCTGGTTTACAACGATGGTTTGGTACTCAATGACTCTTTCGAAGAGTCTTGATCTAAACACATCAAACGAAAGGGCATAAATACAACAAAAACGAGGTGCAAATCACCCAGCACTTTGATGAATCTTGCTCCAAAAAACATCCAATATTCCACCAGCCGTAAAACATTCATCTTACCGACCATAAAGAGCCTATTGACAGCAAACTTACCTAACAACCCACCGTTTGCCTAATCATGAGGTGTAAGCTACACCTGCCCATTTATTACGCAACCATTTATAACAAAAAAACCTTAAAAGACCAGGAAGTTATAAAAAAGTATAAAAAATCTAACCCTTAACACTATAAATATGTGAAACGGCCATCTTGACTTTATTTATTTTTAAAATTCATTGACAAAATTTTTACGCCGTCTCGCCGGCCAGTTCGATTTTGGGCTTTAATAAATTGGTATCAAAACTTTTTGCCGCGTCATCTCCAGTGTTGCCAGTGATAAAAATAATCTTTTGGGAGGTGTCAGAAAAAATAATGGGGCGGAGTGTGAATGGGTATCGCAATAATTGGTTCCGTATGCACCTAACTACCAATTAAGTTATTACTGGCTTGCTTTGAGATTGAGAATCAAAACAACCTACGAGTACTCTAAGTAAGCAACCTAAAGTGTGTGACTCCTTTATTATTTTTCTCTACGGATTTATTACAGGCCAGTATTTTAAAGTGCAAATTTTGTCTACTTCTTTTATTATTTGTTCACCGCATTTTTTTTCAGTGTCGTAATGATAACCATTATAAGCTTCCGCATTAACAGTTTTCAAAGACGAAAACCGTGATTCTACAAGGGTTCTATCCATATTCCTACGGAACCCCAAGGCCATTCATGGCAGAATGGCGGCGAGGAATGTTCGGTCCCATGGTTTTTTGGGCAGCCGTAACGAAACGTCGTTGTGGACCGACTCGGCCTATTCAACTGAAATAGATTACTTATAATGCCATTTATCTGAGAGCTGTACAAAGGTCTAATAAGGCCAGAATGAGGTGTGATTGCGGTTGCAAGTGGAATAATACAGATTGTGCTTAGATATTATACAGGATGTTAAAGTTTTGACTGTGAATTAGCGTTGGTTTGGAAAATGGATCGATGAGATCGAATGGCGTGCATCGTTGGAACCTTTTCGCAATTATTGTCATACTGATTTTTTTTAGCTGGATTTATATGTACCACTGAGGTTGGTAAAAAACCTTGGAAATAAATAGAACAGCTTTCAACAAACAAAAGGAGAGTACCCACAAAAGTTATAAAGAATCACAATAAGGGCGGCTGCACACCTAGCGGGATAAAGGCGGGCGCACACAGGCGGTTTTAAATTTAATTAATGGCAAGTGCCGCGGCGCCGATTATATTATTACGCGGCATTGTGCGCTGCGGAGTAGGGGGGATGCGCTTTGGGAGAAATGTGGGACAGTCTATAAAAAAAATTGGGTGATTACCTACCTACTAAGGATCGTCGCGACTCATATTTCCATCTCTCCTCTCTATCTCTAACTGTATCTCATCTAAACAGCCTGACGAAATCTGTGCTGTAGATTTGATTTGTCAGGGAATCTTTTTGTATGCTACATTTACTTAATCGCAACAAATTGTGTTGGGTAGAAACTACTTTCAACATGAAACTACCGTGAGACTTAATCATCATTACACATAAACGTATAACTCAGCTCTTTTTATACGTGAGTTATCCGTTTATGTGTAATGATGGGTAGAAACTATACTGAAATTCCGTGCATACCTACTTTATGAGGAAACCTGCACCTGTACCGAAAAGCTGATGGCAAATTTCAAATGTAATAGGTACGTTCATACGCTACCTACCTAGTTAGAAAATATTCAGCGACTAGTCCCAGGCTCTCCATTATTGCTGGTCACCCTACACACGCCGAGACGCGTCGGGTGCTTTGTCAGGCAAATCCGAGTCTTGGCTATACATATGAATGTAGGGTGTTATCTACATATCCTCATGACTACAACCAGGGCGGGGTGGGCAGGAGATTTATTCTACTTTCAACATGAAACTACCGTGAGACTTAATCATAATTTCACATAAACTGATAACTCACGTATATAAATCGAGTGATGCTCGACATGTTTCGGTCTATTTCGTAGCGCTCGCCCCACAGGAGGAAGACTACGAAATAGTCCGAAACATGTCGAGCATCACTCGACTTTTATACGTGAGTTATCCGGTTATGTGAGATTTATTCTAGATTTCAGAGGGGACAGTTATAATTTGATAAATAGCGCTGTAAATGTTTTTCAGTATTATTTTAATTTTAATTCTTATTAAATATCTTTCCCTATCATAATTTGTTTTCCATGCTGGTCCAGAAGCAAAGAAAAAATATAGAATGTATCAGTTACTTCTCTTCCCGCGCAGATGGTAAAAATGCATCGAGGGAATGGGCTAGCAACCCATCACTACTTTGATTCCCCTTTTCACCTACATGCCCACAATCATGCGAAACGCGGCTTTAGGTCTTGTTACATAGGCTCTGTCTACCCCGAAAGGAATAAAGACGTGATTTATGTATGTGGGTGTTTTGTCTCGTGTTTCTTTAATGTTGAAAAGTAATTAAGAATTATGGTAGTAAACAATATTTGAATACAATCTCGCTCGATTCACTATCAGGCACAGACAGACCAACGCCTATCCTTTTATATAGAAAGAGATAGAAATCGCGCGCGTGTCTCGTTTAATTAACAATTAAAAGCCGCTTTTTATGCGAACGCCTCTCATAATGGTTTAGGGGTAGACAGAGATAGTTAATACATCTTTCTCTTCTAGCATATCCTTTGGAAGATTTACTCACACAAGTAAATTAATTAGACATCGCATGTGTTTACTCTTATTGTATCTATTTTGAATGTTTCTATGTATGTAAATGAACAATAGGAGAAATTCCCATAGAATATTTGAAAACACAATATAGCTTTTTTTTTATATGTATAGGAAGGCAAACGAGCAAGTGGGTCACCTGATGGTAAGTGATCACCACTGCCCATAGACACCCGCAACCCCGGAGGGATTGCAGATGCGTTGCCAACCTAGAGACTAAGATGAAATGCCTCTTGTGCCCGTAATTTCCCCGGCTGTCTTACTCTCCACACCGGAACACAGCAGTGCAAGCACTGCTACTTAGCGGCAGGATTAGCGAGTAAGATGGTGATGGTAATTTCGACCGCAAGATCAGATTCAGGTGGACGAAGCCGCGGCCAATAACTAGTATAATTAGTTATACATAGTATAAAACAAAGTCGCTTTCCGCTGTCTGTCCTTATGTATGCTTAGATCTTTAAAACTACGCAACGGATTTTGATGCGTTCTTTTAATAGATAGGTACCTAGCGGTACTTCCATGCTGGTCTGGGAGCAAAGAAAAAACATAGAATGTACCAGTTGCTTCTCTTCCCACGCAAATGGTAGGTAAAAACCCATATCGAGGGAACTCAGATCAAATAAAAAGTACTTTTTATTTGATCTGAGCGAGGGAATGGGCGAAAATCATAGGAATCATGTTATAGGCGATGTGGCTAGCAACCCATCACTGTTTTGATTCCGCTTTCCACCTCTACGCCCTCAGTATCTTGCTAAACGTGGCCTGTAGGTCTTGTTACCTTAGGCTCTGTCTACCCCGTAAGGGATAAAGACGTGATTTGTGTATGTGTGTATGTGTATGTATGTGATTCAAGAGGATGTTTTGTATGTATAATTCTATGCAGACGAAGTCGCGGGCAGAAGTTAGTCTCACAATAAAATTGTGGCACGGCATCAAACAAACGTTTCATTGTATGCATATTTAAATAAAGTGGGTAGGCAGGGATCATATCTTTGATTCACCCACACGCCATTGTGTACGTGATACGATTTATTTATCAGTTAATACTTATGCAAGCTAATAAATAAGCATTATGTGCGATAGTAGAAGGAAAGCAAAAATTTTTTTTTTTTAAAAACGGTCCACAATTGACAGTGAACATACATTAAAAAAGAAAAATAAAACATACAGTCGAACATCAAACCTCCTTTTTTTGAAGTCGGTTAATTTATTCATTTTTGCGAGACAAAAGAGAGAGCATACACACTGTCAAAGAATATGCATAAAAAAATTATACATACACATACATACATACATAAATCACGTCTTTATCCTTAATGGGGTAGACAGAGCCTAAGGTAACAAGACCTAAAGGCTACGTCTAGCATGACTGTGGGTATTTAGATGGAAAGGGTCAATCAAAATAGTGATGGGTTGCCACCCGCATCGCCTATAGTATAGCATGATTTCTAAGATTTTCGCCTATTCCCTCGATGGGCCTTTACCATCTGCGCGGTAAAAGAAGCAACTGGTATATTCTATGTTTTTTATTACTCCCAGACTAGTATGAAAGAAAAAAATATCACATTTCTTTATACAATTTGAAAATATCGTAAAAGAGACGACAAAAACTGAAATGAATTTGTTCAAGAGGAAAACGTAAGACTTTCTGGAGAGAAATCACGTCTCCATCCCTTACGGGGTAGACAGAGCCCAAGGTAACAAGACCTAAAGGCCACGTTAAGCATGATTGTGGGATAGGTGGAGAGGGGAATCATAATAGTGATGGGTTGCTAGCCGCATCGCCAATAACCAATGATTCCTAAGATTTTCACGCATTCTCTCGATGCACATATACATTCTGTTTTTTCTTTGCTCCCAGACCAGCATGGAAGTAAAAGCTAAAGCAAGTATTATTATAAACTAGCTGTTGCCCGCAACTTCGGCTCCATACAATTCATTTATGGCTATCCCGCAGGAATTAGGCAATTTTCCGGGATAAAAAGTAGCCTATCTGTTATTCCAGACTATAATCTATCTATGTTCCAAATTTCATCCCGATTTGTCCAGCCGTTCTGGCGTGAAAGAGTAACAAACATCCAAACATACTCACAAACTTTCACATTTATAATATTAGTAGGATTAGAGAGATAGTTATATGTGATTGACTGCATATAACCCTATAAATATACGTCCAAGTTTAAGACAAGCCTAGAACTGCCATAAATTGTCCACCAACGGGTGACAGTTGGGGAAAACACATAATTTACCCCTGTCGTGTAGTAGGGTTGCCGCACTATGCGTAAGTCTCCTAGTGTAACATAGTCCTAGATTTTAATAGGAAAGGAAAAATCCAGCTTGTCCCCCGTACAGTCAGGTGTAATAATATGTATCTAGACAAAGTCTCAAAAACAAGTACCATACGCTCTTACACCAGCGTAATAAGGTCGTGGGACTTATTTTTAGATGTTCCTATCGATACTTATTTTTGCACTTGACCGTACATAACCAAGTTATATAATCGGCATTGGTAAAACCAATGTGTGATTAATTTGGATTAATTGAGGTTTAGGTGCGACGGGGGGGGGGGGGGGGGGTGCGGCAGGACCACCCCTAAGCCGTGAACATGTTTGTTTTAATTTAGAAATAGTCTTTATTTTATCTTAGAATGTCCTTCATGTTCTGTGTCTTCCATGCTGGTCTGGGAGCAAAGAAAAAACATAGAATGTACCAGTTGCTTCTCGTCCCACGCAGATGGTATTAGCCCATCGAGGGATTGAGTGAAAATCTTAGGGATCATGTTATATAGGCGATGTGGCTAGCAACCCCTTGATTCCCCTTTCCATCCATACGCCCACAATCATGCTAAACGTGGTCTTTAGGTCTTGTCACCTTAGGCTCTGTCTATCCCGTGTAAGGGATAAAGACGTGATTTATGTATGTATGTACAATTACTATTTCCTATAGCAATAATTCACCTCATTAAGATCGGAGGCTCGCGCTGGATGCAAGCCGCTTCCAACCGGTCTTATTGGAGGTCTAAAGGAGAGGCCTATGTCCAGCAGTGGACCTGTAATGGCTGAGATGATGATAATGATGATGATGATGATAGCAATAATTCAAACAACGCCAACAAAGATGCACCAGTAAATTACCTTCGAACCCAACACACCTACACCTACCAATGAAAAACAATTTTCTATTTCTCAACCCTACTTGCATTGTCGTACCCTGTTTATATGAAAAATACCCATTGTTAACTACCCTCCACGGACTTTAAAAGTAAAGAGGGGGGTCGAGGTCCCCTGTCAATTCGAATATTGATATTGTCTCGATGGATCTATAGAACGTCGAGTTTTCACTTTTCAAAGCTGATTTTTGAGGCCATAAGAAATACACGCATACACAGACCACGTTATCCCTTACAGGATAGACAGAACCTAGGGTATCAAGAGCTAAAAACAACGGTTAACATGTACTCCTAAGATTTTTGCCCGTGCTTCTCTTCCCGCGCAGATGGTAAAAGCCCATCGAGAGTATGGGCGAAAATCATAGGAATCATGTTATAGGCGAAGCGGTGAGCAAAGCAACCCATAACTATTTTTGATTTCCCTTTCCACCTGTAAATACGCCTACAAGTTGACCTTTAGGTCTTGTTATCTTAGGCTCTGACCCCGTAAGGTATAAAGACGTGATTTATGTATGTACTTAGGTATCGGTGGCGTGGCGTCCATATAACTCGATTCACACCGGCTTGCCTATTTTAATGCAGTTGGGCACTTTTATTTGCAGAATTAGAGGAAAAGGCTAGTTAAATTCCCTTCGGCTTGCCTTCTGATAGACTTAACGCCACGCCACTGGTAGGTATGTACGTTTACGTCGCCCCGGGTCGTAAGAAACAAGTTACTGTCCGCTATGCTGGCCAGCAATCAATCATGCTAAACGTGGTTTTTAGGTCTTGTTACCTTAGGCTCTGTATACCCCGTAAGGGATAAAGACGTGATTTATGCATGTATGTATGCTGGTCAGGGGAAGACGTACAATTGTGTACACCTCGTCGCGTGTTTATCGTCCTCGCCTCTGGCTCGTGCAACAAGTTCCTGCGATCTGAGCCATTCTTAATTTACACCCTAGGATACTAGGATCTCCCCAATTCCGAGCTACCGCGCAAATCTTGCAAATCTTTCCTGTCTATTCATAGCTTGTGAGGGTCACAAATGCTCCCACAATTACATCGCCCCCATTGACAGCGAGAGTTTAAAACGGAGGCACGTGACAGTGACAGTTGACAGGGCAGCTGTCAAAGCGCTGACGGCGGCGGTCAGCTTTGTCCGCTTTGACTTTTGACCAGAGGTGCAACAGTTTCACACGGTGTTTGTTTTCAAGGGTGACCCGTGTGATCAAGATAACAAACATCCGTGGGCAAAGAAAAATCATAGAACGTACCAGTCTGGTATAAGTAGAGAGAGCTTAAACACGAGGTAAATAATTAATACTATAATTAGTAGATAGATAATATTCCTAGGTGCTCTATGAATGAATTTTCTGAATTTCCCACAGGATAGGAAATAAAAACCTTATACTTGGAGACATTAGTGGATGTATGGGGTATGTCGTCACTCTGACGTTATCTGCGCGGACGAAGTCGCGGGCAAAAGCTAGTTTCAAATAAAAACACTCCGTTTGTTGCTCCCTTTAAGGGACCCACGTATCTCTTCCCGCGCAGATCTATGCGGTTAGCCCATCGAGGGAATTAGCGAGAATCTTAGTAATCATGTTAGAGGCGATGCGGCTAGCGTACCATCACTATGTTGATTCCCCTTTCCACCTATTCACCCACAATCGTGCTGAATGTGGCCTTTGTGTCTTGGTACCCTTACCGTCATCACTACATAGTATAAAATAAAGTAGCTTTCTCTGTCCCCATGTCCCTATGTATGCTTATATATTCAAAACTACACAACGGATTTTGATGCGGTTTTTTTTAATAGATAGAGTGATTCAAGAGGAGGGTTTTTATGTATAATTCTACGCAGACGAAGTCGCGGGCAGAAGCTAGTAAGGGATAAAAACGAAATATATATTCGCTTAGCTCATTTAATAATCAATCGGATACATACAAAGTTTCAAGTTCTTCGTCTGTAATTATTCTTTATTTTCTTCGTAATTCTTTGCGTACATATTAATCAATGGGGTAAAGCCAACCTTGGTATTAACAGCGTACCTAATAACAGACTGGTCTGTAATCTTGTTGGTATTACTGTCTTCATATAACATGCTAATTGCGGGTTGTCTGTTTGTTGGTATACCAAACGAATTAGGGGACGATTTAAGTTTTTTATTGCCGTGTTGCTTTTATGTTTTCGATATTTTCCTTGGTTACTTATTAGTAGGTACCAGGGCTACAGAAATATAAAGTAGTAGTGTTGAAGGATGACCATTCCCTGTTTAGCTTGCCTTCGGAATCCATAAGCTTATCGGTTACTTACTTGAATGTATATTTCATAATTTTGTTTTTTTATGTTCGACATTGGAGGAATCTCCAATTAATTTATTTGACGGTGGAGGCGTTTTACACTTCAACTGGACTTAAATTATTTTTATTGTTTTTTTTCTCTTTCTTTCTTCGCATACTTTGTTTCCCTTTGACTAAGTAAATAATGCTTTCTACGTGTCTACTATAGACTAATATAATTTAAGGCTCGGGGACCTTAAACATCCCATTTTTAAATGTATTTAATTTAAGTAGAATTTAAGTACCTATTGTTGTAGCTTAATATATTTTATTTTGAAAAAAAAACTTTCTGCCATGTTTCTTTCGCGCATTCTTGGCACTGATGCTATTTCCGAATGCCCTGGTAATCAAAAAAGACATCTAAAAGAGCCCTTGGCGGCCATTTTGCAAAAATAAGTAAGCCCCCCGCCGGTGTCGTCTTCCACGTTGACATCTGCACCAATATCTGATCCAAATACTAACCGACTCAGATTGTCCACGGGCGACACCGGCGCAAACCGGTTTTATCCACCGCACTTACTTCCGTAGAATACACATCGCGCTTTGAAGTAGTCGCGTTCTATCGTATTGTTTGCTACAAAAAGGCAAACGAGCGAGACCTGCCGCTAAGTAGCAGTGCTTGCACTGCTGTGTTCCGGTGTGGAGAGTAAGACAGCCGGGGAAATTACGGGCACAAGAGGCATTTCATCTTAGTCCTCTAGGTTGGCAACGCATCTGCAATCTCTCCGGGGTTGCCATCAGGTGACCCATTTGCTCGTTTGTCTTCCTATTCATATATAAAAAAAACACCCGCTACACACACACACACTAGACACACTACACACACACTAGAGGACACACACACACATACACACACTGGATATACACTAGAGGATTTGAAATGCGTTGCCAGCCTAAAGGGCTAAGAAACCTTACATGCCAGTTTCAACTGTCTAACTCTTCACGCGGGAATACAGTAAGACGGTGTCTTATCTTGCTCGAGGTTCTGACGTATGAAGCTGTGTCTCTGTTTATGTTCCCAATGACGCAGTATGAAGTGACAAGAGTAAGTGAGCGTGTATTTATTGTGATTGTTTGCGCAAACAGCGCCTGCGCCGGACGTCTGTTGGTTTTGAGCTGTGGGGGTGCTAGTACAGGGTGATCGCACGCTGGCAAAATTCATAATTAGTTTAAGATGGTTACTTGATTTTTTTTTAAGTCCGGGCTGCCTGATGGAAAGCAATCACCCCACAACATTAGGGTGAGATGCTAGCATTTAAAATAACGAATAATAACTTTCTATGTCAGCATAGTTAAGCGCTGATAAGTAAGGAATTATATAAAAGAAAATACATTTGGAATCTGAACGAAGGCGTTTAGATTAGATTAGTACAAACTATGTTTTCGGAACTTCAATTTTATAGGACAAAATATGAACAAAAAACATTTACCTTGCTACTCCGCTACTAAGAAATAAGAAATGTTTATTGTATAAAACCGTGTACAATTGTGATAACATGATTTTTATAAGTTTCAACAGTTTATCCATTTCGGACGTACAATACTTACGCGCAAGATAACTGAGATAGACCTCCGCAAAGTGACGCCTGATTCAATAAAATGGGGCAAAATATATCATCAGTCGCTGACGACTAATCTGAATCAGTAATGCAAAGTAAGAAGCACCCTGTGTAGTTTCACCTTTCAACACAAGAGGGTGCTTTGTTTATTATTCCAGCGCATTTTGCCAGCAAGCTCCGCTGTTTACTTTATGCCAAATCACTTCCCCGGCAGTGATATCTATCAGCGCATATTTTTATTAAAAAATAAAAATAAAAACAGCCAGGAGCGCCCTTAACTAATTTTTACGTCACTATTATCATTTTCAGTTCATAAGAATTCGAACCTTGTGACTTTCATGCTAAGGTTTAAATTTTGGTGGGGATTGTGCCGCCAGTCGATTGTTTTATTAAAGGGGTGCCGACGTGTTATTACAACGGTTTAAAAATAATTGATAGGTGATAATGACAGAGTAAATATTGCTGTATTATGGCTTGCGAAAATAACTTGAAGTGGAAGGTTTTGAAGGGTTATTATGCACTTGAGTAATTTAAATTTTGTGTTTTTAACGAACAAACATGGTCGATGCATGGCTGCGTGAATCATGACGTGGTACCTACATGCATACATCACGTCTTTATATTATTATATACATGTAATATGTGGTAAGTATTGGTTTGGTGGTGGAGAAATTAAAGCAAAAAGATCGAATTTTCCAATATTTTTTATTTAAGTACGTATTATAGTTTTTTAAGTTCTAGTACAATAGTCTCATCTATACATTCGACTGATATACAACAATTCGCATTTACAAGACTTTTCAAGGATCTTCTTAAATTATGGCGTTGAAAATTATGTTCAATGAAATCAGCAGAAAAAATAAGTTTTTTTTTGTTAGGCGCATCACGAGTGATTTGTTTTGAAATTATTTTAACAAGTGCGTATAGATGTCGCTAATTATAAGTTCAAAATAATTAAAAACATGTCAAAACAAAAAAAAACGGGACTTTTTCGTTACTCCAGTCACACACAATCATGACTGACACATGATTAAATAAAAGAAAAAAAACGATAACTAGTCATGTTTGTGTACAAGAGAAATAACAAAATATTTTTATTATTTGGAATTTAAAAACGTAAAACAAATAATCAGACAACGATATTGTCAGCAAGACACGTAATGTATGGAGATCAATGACCAATGATGTACCTACTTACTCATTTTGTTTAATGTATTGTACAACAATGTACATCATAAATGTATATTACACCGTAAATCGTCGGGTACTATTCATAATTTATGAATTATTCTTGTGTCTAACCTTACCAGTGTAAAATCATTAACGTCATAAATTAAATACATTTGTAATATTAATTTGAAGTTATAATATGTATGGCAACAGATAAATGCAAAGTAAGGGCCTGTGTACACAAGCGACGGTAAACGCTGCGGCTTTTGCTAGCGTTTTAAAAACAGCGGATGAAACATTCGAAAATTTCTAAATCAGGCCTTAATGTAAGCTAAATCTAGAGACAATTTGATTTAAATTAGCTTAATCCTTTATTATTTACAAATTGACGGTAATGTCAAAAATATTTTATTTACATTTTTAATTATCTACCACATAGCATCGTTGTGAAATTAGCTGGACTCGTTTACGAAGTTATAACAAAGAGACATTTATAATCACAAATCAGAACAAAAAACAAATGGACTTCCAGGAAAACGTTTCTCATAATTATTTATTATTAAATTATAATCTCGTATAATAAATACGACGCGCCAACAGGCCCGAAAATTCGTATAATAATTGTTAGACTATAAATATTTTTTACAATAACTTAAGCTAGAAACTTTATTTACAATATACATGAATATCTAAGTCGTTATGACATCTAATCCTACAAGAGGAAACAGAATAAGGAACTTTGGAAAAAAACACGATATCGTGAAAATTAGGAAAACAAAATAGCGCTTCGGCAATTAATTAACTAAAAGGAAAACAACGCATAGAACTCCCCACAATGAACGCACTGGTTCGGCGATAAACATAAACAAAAACAAGGATCACTTTACAAATAAAAAACGCTCAAACCGCTCGCATGGAAACTAACGAACCGCAGTGTACGAAAAACAGTGGGATTAGGCTTCAGGTCAGAATATGACTGTGAGCGGCCGTCTGAACTCCGCACCGCCTTGGGTGCTCTGTGCGTATTGGCCCGGATATTGCGGCATAAGGATACTAGGTGATCCTTGGTAATAAGGTAAGGACGGGGAAGGATTCGAGCCTGACGAGGAGGAACCCTCTGCTCTCTCTTGGCCGCTCTTGACCGTTATATCTGGGGATTCAGCTGATGAGCGCGGAGAAAGACTGGACGGAGCTGGCGCTACTGAGTTTAAGCCTGCCATGGCTGCTGCAGAAGCCTCAGAATACATCTTGCTGATGTCCATCGGATATGAGCGCTGCTGCTGCTGGTCCATGTACATGTAGGCTTTGGATAAAGCTGCTGAGTCCAGGTAGCCTCGTGAGGGATCGGGGTACATGCCGTAGCTCCTGTATTTCTCCGCCTCGATGGAGTATTTTGACATGTCCATTGATGAACCGACCTGAAACAAAGGAAATATTCGTGAGTAAAAAGCGGTAATCACATCTGTTGGTAATTCGACACACAAGAAAAATCACGTCTTTATCCCTTACAGGGTAGATAGAGCATACAAGGCCTAAAAGCCACGTTTAGCAGGATTGTGGGCGTATAGGTAATTCAACTATGGATATTTCGTAACTGTAACGCTTAGATTTAAAAAAATGTACATATGTAGTAAGTTGACATTGACTTTAGCTCATCAGAATCTAAGTTCAAATGCCTACAACTCGAATCGTAGTCAAAATTGATAAATGAAAAGTAAATTTAACAACCACTTTCCACTCAATCCAGACTCGAGATATAAAATAAACGTCTACGTAAGTTTAATGGTCAATATATAATTTACGGTGCCTTGACACCGGATTATAGTAATAAACGATAAATAAAAACAAGTCGAAATATTTCCAAATCGCCACCTCAACCAATCACAATAAGGTATAAAACGTACATTAATTTATTTAAATGATTACTGAATTGTTATCAAACACTATTATGTGAATGGTCACGACTATGACTATCTTAATCCAGCTTTGCATTAAGTGCTTCATTATTAATAATAACTCTATTGAATGAATAATTCTTTATAAACACGCTTCATTCGAATTAAATGACGCGCCTACTGTGTTTTGTGTGGCATGTGACAGAAACAGACACATCAGATTTCACCTTCACTGTGTGTCATTATCATTATACACGTTAGAACCAACTGCTTCTCTAAAACTACTGATCGGAATTATATGCTTTATGTTATTTGAAATTCTCTTTTAACCATACCTAGATTTCTTAGGGGACATACTTTAAATCTTACGAAGTGATCTGAAAATACCTCACTTTAAAATCAACTGGAGTTACGGACTCGTTTGTTAAACAGAAGTACAGACACAGGATACAACTCAGAATTAGCGTTAATAGCGTACGTGAATATAAAATTAAATCCTTAATGCCGCTATAAAGCCGAGAATTTTAATCTGTATCTGTTAAAAGCAATAACGCTGAATCTTCGCTCATGTTTCTGATAGACCACACCATACGTATGCCATGTTTTTGCCCATCACAATGGATAAATCACATACTCGCACTGCTAGTCTATTTTTGCTTTCTCAATTATCTTCTCTAGGTTCTTGGTCTTAATCGTGTACACACCTTTTTACACAAAGGTTGTGTACGCTTACGTTATCAACAGTATTTATAACAAGCGCACCTCTGACTCTGGAGAAGGCGTTGTTAGACCGTCTATACCTGGAGAAACCTGTACAGACAGACTTTCAAGTAGGTATAGTCAAAGAATTCAGAGTTGTTTGTGTGTCCACAAATCATACAGTTATAAAAGGGACAAATGCATCGATTATTTGGAATTTAATGAACTGTGTCAGTTGGGTATTGTGGGAAAAATTATCTGTAATGCGCGACACAGTCGTTTAGTTCGGCAAGTATACGACGGTAGTTATAAAGGCTACAGAAGCAATGCTATTTATTTAACTATGTCATTAAAATGTTTATGGCATTCGAAGAAATGTGGTTATAATAAGACCGATATTTCTGTTGAAGAAAGTGTCTGACAATTTACGCTAATAGATCTGACCCCAAGCTAAGCAAGGCTTGTGCTATGGGTGGCTGCTAAATAATTATGCATAAAAAAGTACTCAAATAACTAACATACATGGCTCAGCATATTTATCGCTTATTGCTCTTGTCATTATTAATTAGTTAGATGCGTTTGATGTTTCCGATTTAAGTGGGTTTTCGTAACGTTGAAATTGTACTCAATAGGCTATAAAGATGGAAGTCGTATTTTATACTTCCATGCTGGTCTGGGAGCAAAGGAAATACATAGAATGTGCAAGTTGCTTTTCGTCCCGCACAGGTGGTAAAAGGCCCCATCACTACTTTGATTCCCATTTCCACCTATAAGCCTACATGCTAAACGTGGCCTTTAGGTCTTGTTACCTCAGGGTCTACCCCGTAAGGGATATAGACGTGATATATGTGTACGTATGTAAGTGTAATCAATATTATTAGCAGGGACTAACAAAATCAAAATCAATTAGGTCACTTATGTTATTTTAACTTTGAAGTTAGCTACTCAAATAGGCTACAAATGGACGTCCCGCATTTTTTTATAAAATACTGATAGTGACGTACGTCGTGGAATAAAACTAAAGCGTGGTACACAAAACTGTAGATTAGTTCACCAATTTTTAAACGTACTCATAGCGTGTATTCCCGACATTTGCCTGCCGCTCGGCATCCCCGTCGCCCATGGGTCCCAGGTTTAGCGTGTACCATGCCGGACGCTAAATCAGGCTTAGCGCGCGACACCACTTTACGGCCAGCACAATCGGCGGCTATTTTACGGCGTTCGTAACGACCGACCGGCCACGCTGATATAAGCTGTGGCCAACTTTACAATTGTTTATGGGTTTTGTGGAGGAGCCCTTATGTTAAGATAAAATGCACGCACGAATATAAAATACCCTTTATTGATAAAAAAAAGATTGGAGACCTTATAATAGCATTACGAACTGGCAGCCATCTTAAAGGTTGTTCTTAGTAACAAGATCAAGATAAATCAAAATATAGCAATATAAAAACCGGCCAAGTTCGAATTTGGCGATGGATATAAATCCAGCGTAAGCAGAGCCCTGCTCCAAAGCAATATGTAGACAGTATGAGGTCATTTTATATTGGTTACTTATATAGACACGCACACATAAAAATATTGTTTTTAGTAATTTGTTGTTATCGCGGCAGCAGATATACGTCATCTATGAACATTTCATGTACCCAGCTATCACGGTTCATGAGATACAGCCTGTCGATAGACAGACGGACAGTGCAGTCTTAGTAATAGAGTCCCGTTTATATTCTTTGGGTATGGAACCCTAAAAAGCCGTGGTAGCCCAGGGGTTCTGTGCAATGGATCCGAACCCAGGCCCGCACCCTTGAGTGCAAAGAAATGTGAAATTTACCATGTGCAAGGTGAAAGTAAACATCACGAGGAAATCTGCACACACTTGTGCATGTTAAATGGGTGAAGTTCCCAATCTACACAAGGCGTGTGTGGGTGGGAACTACCAGCCAAGCTCTCTTATTCCGAGACGAGAGATGAGATTACGATGAATACCAATAATATTCCCTCAATTCGCCGTTTCACCAACAATTAACTTTCCTGTCTCACCCATTATAATTTATTACAGCACTCATATCTAACAATTTGACACATGACCTTAATCCTAACGCTTCCTCATTGAGTGAATAGTAACGAGCACCCAATTAAAAAACCTCCAATGGTCGCCTTTGGCGTCGGCACTCAATCGCCAAACTAATCGCTAGCCCAGTTCGCCACGCCACCCGTGAAAGCAACCCAATAACCCCCCAATAATCGAATTCGAAAATCACAATGGTTCGTTACTCATTTTGACGAAAACGCACAATCATTATTTTTAATACAGGTAAAAATCACTGTTTATAGTACACATATGAATGGTAGCTGATTATATTGTTTCGATTTCGGGGGCGATTCGACACGTTAATCGAAAAAAATGCGTTTTCATGATAGTTCGGAGTCTATTAAGGCGGTACAATGGGTGATGGATCGGGGACGGAGCTACTGATAGGTTTTTTTCTTTTCAGACTAGTAATAGCCCGTACAATATCTGTAAGATATCTTTTTTGAGGAAAGAAAGCAATTTCGTGAACGTATCTGATAAAAATAAACGATTTTGAGTTAAGTAATGGATTGTTGGGACTTGCGTACACTTTTACATCATCTTTCAGACTACTATGTGTCTTTAAGTAAAATGCGGATGAAGCTCCTTTTTATTTTCACTTACGTATTTCTCAATTGTTTATCGCAAAGCATTATCTCGTATGTCGACACTTATCACTCAAATCGCGACTTTGTCGAAAACTTTCACGTAATCCTTTCGCTTTCGAAAGGCGATGCCCGATAAGCCACCATTGTTACACGCATTCAATTAGCCAATGAATTCAACTGGGTTTGAATTCAATTAAAATAATTTCATTGTCCATTCGTTACGTAACGTGCAGGTACAAACAAACTTTCAATTAAGTTGTTTATGTGATTGACATGAATTATTGCGCATTTTTAATGGTGGTCTATAGTCTATAGAATTGTGTGCCTATGATGGGTCATTGTAGCCGCATCGTTTCAATAGTTTCGGGCCATTGGCGTTTTGACAGACTGACATACTAACTGTTAAAAGTTTTTTTCAAGTGAAGAATTAAGTAAGCTAAGCCATTTTTTTATTTGCTATTTTACTTGGCCGGATCGGACGTTCTGCTATCTTAATATGACTGACTCATCAATATTCAGCCCAAACCCTAGAAAACTGAAATTATGTGTGTACGATCGTTTTGGACAAGTAATAAGAAATTTTACAGTATTTCCACGAAATTGAGGGTTCTGCATGCGTGAACTTACTAGACGACCAGACAGAAAGATAGTGGATTTCGCAAAAAAAAACACGATCAAAATGACACCAATCATAAAAAGAATTAAGAACTAAATAACAATAAAGAACACTAAAACTAGGAAAGTTGATTAGTAAAGAGAGTTAAAAATTAACCTAAAAAATCCCCCCCTGTTTCGTACCTGGTTCAAAGGTTGCTATTATGCTGGCCGCGTTGCCTCTGAACTGCAATGGCAACCCTTTGATCATAATACATTTTCATTTCCATTGATTTTTCCACATTTAGTTTTGGAACCTTTCAAATAACCACAGGCAACTAACACAAATCACAACATCACATCATTTCAGGCTACTTGACACATAAACTTGTACAATTAATTTCAGAACCCTCTCATTTTTACACCCTCGAACATTTAATCTTCCTAACAACAAGATCACATGGCCCTAAGTCTAAACTACCCAATCCAAATCCAACTCTAAATGTTACCGTGCAAAGTCTAGTTTTTAATGTATGTGTCAAAGAAATTTGGGACCTTTTAGGGATGAGTTTAATATCGAGGGTGGCGCCCCCTAGCGAGGGTTGTAAGGAGTCTGTTTCTGGTTTATTGGATTAGGATTGGTTTGCGCGATTTTTTAAATTCGTCATTTTTATCTTGATCTGTATTTGGTGGAGTTGTTAAACGGTTCAGCGAATTTGGAAGTAAGTTTCATGTTTTTAAAGTTTTTTTTTTGATAAATTAAAAAAAAGACAAAATGTGTAGTTGTAAATTTATCGCTTTTGAATATATAAAAATTGTTTATTTTTCAATCAATCTGAAATCTGATTATCAAATCAGTTCATTTAGTTCGTTAATAAAGCTAAAATTAAAAAAAAATTGTAAGAACATTGAAAAGTTTTTGAAGTTTATGTGCTATCGCTATTGTACCTACACAGTTTTAGAGAGCAAAAGCTTGTAAGTATTGTTTTTTTCGTCTAAAAACGATTTTCGACTTAATGAAAATTTAAAAATTCGAATTCTAAACAACTTTTTACCAATAAAATGAGGTCCACCAAAACTCATTGTTTTTAACGGTCAGTGTTGCCCTATTGTTACCGGTCCACAACACCAACGCTCCGATGACCACGTCTTTTTCATAATTAATAAATTCCCAGAAAACCGTCAAAATTGGAAGCGTAAAACGTCCTAACTGAGCGCCAACTTAATTACTTAAACCAGATCGCACATAATCTGAAAAAAAAA
Organism: Pandemis cinnamomeana; assembly: GCA_932294345.1. Lineage (NCBI taxonomy): Eukaryota > Metazoa > Arthropoda > Insecta > Lepidoptera > Tortricidae > Pandemis > Pandemis cinnamomeana. The sequence continues at coordinate 16,025,684 of OW028703.1, forward strand.
AAACAAAAAAAAATAGTGGGCGGTAGCTCGGAATCACTTGCCGTTTAGCGGAATTACTAACAAGCGTGAAATAGAGGATGCGTGCGTGAGTAATGGCTTAACGGTGTAAAAGGGCGTAAGTGCCGTAACAGGGCACAACTGCCAAATATGGTGTGCAATTCGATATGTCTACAAACCTGAAACAGTTCTAGGTACGGTATTTGCAAGAGCTGGAGCTGTTAATATTGGCAGAGCCTTGAAACATCTGCATTAACGAGATAAAACAAAGTCACACATGAGCGTAACTGTAAATATGTAAGTACTAGGCTAGCAGGGACAACAAAGAGCCAGATACCGGACCGCGTTCCAGATCGCCAACCTATTTTGCGCGGATGTTAATGCTCTCGTTAAAGCCTATCTCAAAAACTGTCAAACTGACCACAACAGTCGTGTTTTATTTTAAACAGACCCTCTACTTAGTTAGTGAAAAAATACATAATGTGCGAATGTAAAGTATTACTGAATTTATACTTCACTTTTTTAATTTTAAATAAGGGCTAATCAGCAGAGGAACCTGATGGTAAGTGGGTACCGCCAACCGTGGGTCATACCAGGGCCAGTAATTGGCCAGTAATTTAACCGATTGTCTTACTCTCTATGCCGGAACAAAGCTGCGCAACTGCTGCTTGGGGCTTGGGGCAGATGGTGGTAGATGGTGTATCGAATGTGTTTAAATAAATGTTTCTCTCTCTCTCTCTCTGGTAGGGATTCAGGACCTTACACATTTGACATTGCTTGCTTCTTGGTCTACTAGTACCTTTCTCCTCCTCTTCTTAAACTTGAGAGCTAGGCTCTGATCGTTGGAGCAATTTCCATGTGGTCCTTTTCTTTGACATTCTAATACGACGCGGCTTCTTCTTTCTCTTTCACCCGCTCCATAAATGTTCCTTCCTCTATTAATGTGTTCTTGGTGTCGTATCAGGTGTCCCAACATCTTTAATCTTCTGTTCTCAATGGTCTTCAGCCTTTACAGCTTAACGCAAACGGTTTTGTCGGTTACAGCATTATTCTTCGCTCTTTCAACAGATGGCGTACTGGCTACCTGTTACGAACCGTGTAAAACAGTTTCACAGACTCACGCGTTAGCGCGACAAGCGTGTAATGAACGAGAATATTGTCTTCATAATTTACCGCTTTTTGTATGGGATAGGTAAGTTTTTTCGCGCGTTGAGTTAGGGTAGTTCAAGGTTTTTTTTAAATTAGAGTGGAGAAGTTAATAACGTGGATGTTGTTGATGTTAAAAAAGGGACGAAAGCAACATTTTTAAATTTCAGGCGTTACTTTGCGGAGGTCTATTTCAATGAACAAAATTTTATTTACCTTGCTACTCCGCGACTCAATGACACGCTATGAGTAGCGGAGTAACAAAGTAAATGTTTTTTTAACAAAATTAGATAACCATTTGTATGTACATAATTATTAGATAATTACATTTTCACCTACCTAATTATAATTCAATCAGATCACTGGAAGTAGGTCAAAGTGCACTTTGAAAATTTGAAACTGACAACTTGAACTAACACTTAAAATGCAGCAAGGAATCTTACGAAAAATATCCCAGAAAACCTTAAACGTCATCGCCCTCGACAAACAGCCCTAACGATTACATACAAAAATCTGTCACTAACGATTTAAACTCGATGTTCGCACTCGATTCGATATCATTAATCTGTTCATCCATTACAAGGGGGCTCGTCACGGATCGGGGATGATCGTAAACAATCGTTTGAAGCAGTGTTGCCAACCTAACGAGGCCGAAAAACAGCATTAAAAAAAACCACTAAAGAGTTTTAAAAAATCGCGCAATCTATTTGAATCAAACTTAACAGGTTGGTTTGTTTGGTGAAGACTAATATTTTATGAAGTGTCATTTATTTTGTTTTTTTGCTAATATGATGCGATCAATTAATAAAATGTACTGTTAAAATAATTATAAATTTGCATTATTTTATCTGTCTTATATCATGTCATACGTAGCGTGACAAAGCTTTGGAACTAATATAGTTTTTTTCCAATGTTACCATGTGCCTATAATGTTTGATGCGAATAAATGATTTGTGATAGCTATCAAATATTCCCGTTGGCAACACTGCCGCAACTGACGCCCACGATGGTGAAACGAGGAAAATAAAGAGACATTTTTCTGGAAAGCTGGTAGACACGTGATGTGATAAAATTGCTTTCGTCGGTGAAAAATGGAATTGTGAAATGAAGGTTTTCACGTTGAAAAAAAAGAACTTTTCGTCGTAATTGTATATGAAAATGAAAAACGGCGATTTGGGTCACCTCTATTTTTTCAGCACGAACTAGCGTTGATATACGGTAATAAACCACCCTTAAGTATCGCTTCCTAATGTAATATAGTAAGTTTGTCAATAGCTGTACGTGTAACAAAGTACCCCGTACAAAAACAATATCCTACAATTTTATTGTTGCGTGTTTTTTCATATTTTTTCTAAAATAACGATGTTTTCTAACTCTGAACATTATGTAGTTTCGGTTCGTTTACGTTTACATTATTTCGTTAAGTTAGATCTTATAAAATCTTCCGAAACTCAACTCGTAATATGTATCTAATCGAATTCTAGGTACATCTCGTTAGTATGTTTCTTTGTCATTTCGCGAATTAGGTAGATATATAGGTGTCTACATTCTACGTATTTTGCTCTTAGATTATACTAAAACAGGGTTAACATGAAAGAAATAATCACTTTTTGGGGTAAGTTGGGGAAGTTATTACCTGTGCATTAGGCGTAAGCGCAGCCGATATAGCGTTCTGCTGCGCAGCCGCAGCCGCCGCCGCGGCCATACTCGCGCCGAGCGGGCCGTACGCCGCCCCGTAGTAACCGCCCATCTGGCCCATACCGCCTCCCATGCCTGCAAGAAACAAACACCATTTAATACTACTTTTTATCGTACCACTTCACTATTGAAGGTTGGCAGTCAGCTCAATGAGGTATGGAGAGAGCTATGCTCAGAGTTTCTTTCACACATTCACATTCACAAATCACGTCTTTATCCCTTATGGGGTGGACAGAGCCTAAGGTAACAAGACCTACAGGCCACGTTTAGCAAGACACTGAGGGCGTAGAGGTGGAATGTGGAATCAAAATAGTGATGGGTTGCTAGCCACATCGCCTATTACATGATTCCTATGATTTTCGTATGAGTTTCTTTGCGCGACAAAAATTCAAAAATACCAATTTTTTTTGCAAACTGTCCGCCAAGGGCTCTTTTACACTTTTTTGAAACTACCAGCGCATTCGGAAAGACTTCAAAAATCGTATTTCGCGGTATGACACCAGGGGCCTTACCATGCGTCTTAATGCGATTCAATTCCGATTTAGTTTAGTTTCGCTCGCTGTCAGATCCATACTAAAAATGACAGATAAAACCTGAACTGAGTCGGTATTGGATCGCGTTAAAACGTCATGGCAAGGCCCCAGTTCGCAATAGCTTTAATCTAGACAAAAACAGAGCCGTATTTTGTTTTCATAAAAATCTTTGAGTGTAATGACGAACAAAGAATTCACTTCCTTCAAGCGCCCACTCTATATCGCAGAAAGTGTCACATACAGGGTTTTATTAGAAACGCGAGGTCGTTTTATGATCCCAACTTATCCGCTCAAGGCAGTTGAAGCGTGTAAAGCACGCATAAGGGAGCGTTTATGTGGGTCGTTGACCGAATAAGGCCTAGAACCTGACGTGGCAAATTACTGGCCATAATAAGTCACCGACCTATGTCAACACCGCATTGTGTGAAAATTAGGGCTCCATATAATTGGTTAATAAAATCTGAATAAAATCGTAAATACCACTTACGTCATTTTACATTGAAGTTTATTAAAAAGTAAACCAGTGACCAAAATGAAACCTACTTACAGTTTACAAATGCTACAGTACAATAATTTAACCTAACTTACTTATGCATAGATAATGCTATTTCGCTTCAATAGACGCTTAGTATTAAATGGTAACTCACTTTGTTTTCATTTCATTTGAGATTACGGACTACGGAACGATTTCTATTATTCCAGTGAGAAGCAGACCTGAGTTAACACGATGAAATTAATGAATAACTACTGAATTCAAATTTATCATCAATCATTTCAAAGTATCGTTACATCGAAAAAGTAAAACGTGACCGCAACTGACTATTTTTTTCGGATACCTAAAAAAATACTGCCCACCTTCTTAAACGCAAAACAAAAAACTTTAATCCTGGCCAGTATCGCTCGAAGCCATAAAAACCCAACCGAATTCCAGATTCGAAATAGTTCTAAACATTCCAAATTCAAATTCACACCGGCGTAATGGACAGAGCTCCATTGAGAACAACTCGTAACGGCCGACTCTGAGCACCAATTAATTATTTCATTGTGCTGGAATAATCCGGCCCTCGAGTGCCATTAACTACCGGTCAGTTCCTTAGAGGTGTTTATCAAACACGCCTTAGTTTGGGGTTAGGTTTGCGTTATGAATGGTTTCGTGTTTACGTAGTCGGTTTGAGTGCGTTTTATTTATGGTTCAAATATGGTTTCGCTTAGTCGATAATGTGACTTATGCCTCTGATTTGGTTATATCTCTTCGAGTTTTTGGATTGACAAGGAAATTTAAAGGCGTGGTTTTGTACGACAGATTGTTTTAGTTAGGCTTTACAGGCCGGCTGTCAGTGGTGCTAATTGAAAGTGATTTTTTTTTTGATGTATCAAGCTAAAATCTATCTGAAGAAGTGAATCACACTAAGACCTCGGTTAATTGGCAATCTGAAAAATAAACACCTACAGAATCAATAGCGTAAATTGACATCGGATTCATTACAACGAAGGAGCCCAGCGATCCGGTTAATTTATTTACACTCCACGTCCCATAATCGGCAATCCACGTCAACTCAGCACTCTAAATACTCTAATAAATAATTCGACGGTTAGAATACCACCGAATTAGGATGTCATCCCGGTTCGAACACTCGTTCTGCCAGTACGTGTAAATCGAACGCGTCGCGTCACTAAGAATTTTGAATTTAGAATAAAAATATGACGCCCTCACGGTGACGTCGAGTCTACAATTTATTACAACCACAACCAAACTCCATTTGCAGACGTCTGTTCGGTTTATTAAGGAATTAGGGTCGAGAATCGTTGGAAGTGCCAGCAGGAGCGTCTGAAAGGGACGATCGGGGTTTTTATTATTATATTTTATAATTAAATCCGCTGTCATCTCTTGTGGTATTTTCTAGTCTGTCTGTTATTGGCGGGTAAGTGATGAATTTTCTCCTTCAATTGAAGGGTTTTATTAATTTTGAACGCCGTTTTCTAATGGTCTTGCTAAACTCGTATTCAATAAAATGCTTGCGAAGTTTTGACGTGGACACCGAATTTCGCTGTCGCTAAAGAAAAATGAAAAATCGGAACGAGCTTTCTATCAGTAGGTACTTTCCGTTTCAAAACTGAGGAATTCAATTTTATTTTCTCGTACTTTTTCCGCGGAATTTTATGCATATTATTTCCTCCTAGTCATCGCGGACTGAATGCAAAAACTAGCCAACAATAGTAATTTTCTCCACCCGCAGGTGCTTCCATATCTCACTCTATTCAGTGCATAATGACCGGATTCCCGATATAATATAACGTTATACAAATGCCCTGACCAAGGTTGAGGCGGGTGAAAGGATTCCCATCCCGGGGCTCTTTTCAATTATTGTGGGATGAAATGTGTTAAATTTCACGGAAAAGCGGCTATTTTCTGGACCATCGGACGTTTTGCGTGTATTCGTAAGTGTGTGGACAAGATGGATCTTTGTACGTGGAAATAGTGTATTTTACATAGATGATAGTCTAGAATAGATGTTCCGGAAACTACAGTCACATGCTTGTACTCAGGTACCTGATTTGATTAAATGTACCTACTTCTTTTAAGACAAAATAACTCATAAAAGATGCAAAAACAGCTTTTGTTTTACTTAAAACAAAGACATAAAAGCACGTTAAAAAGCGACTTACATATTTTAAATAACTCAGGGAATTCTTGTTTTAGCAAAAAATTACTCGTACATTTCCGAATTACCCGTTTTGAATCTAAAAGGATTCTGAATCATTTAAAGCCTTTGAAAGTTACTTTTCAATCGTGAAGGTAACTTGACGAGTCAAAGTTAAAACTGGAGTTCGCAAATTGTAATCTCGAATGAAAACATAAAAAGTTAACAGTCCAACTTCGGAATTTCACAGACTTTAGCATATAACTTAAAAAGTATACGAAACCGAAACAAGGGAAGTCTAAATGGGACCGCAAAGCCATTAAAAAATGATTCTTAAGTTCAACCTAGTAAAGAGCTTCCAAGTTTCTTGGCAACTAGCACGTGTATTTTCCCGTTGGAAAGCCTTTGGTTAATTAAATTTATCCATTCAAAGCTATACTTTTGATTCGACATTTTTGCGGTTTCCCCAGTAAATTTAACCCGTTCTTGCGCGAATTAATTGAGTTTTTGTCGTTATTGTGATTGGAGGTAGACGATCGAAGTTCGCCAGCTATTTAAGGGTTAATAATGGTTGCAGCGGCTTTTGGGCGTTGTGGGGGCTCTGTAAATCAAATTAACTATCAATGGTTCGATTTGGAGCCGAATAAGAGTTTTCGACTCCTTTGATGAGCGCTCCTGAATTTGCGAGGTTGAAATTTAATTTGCATCTCAAAAGTTTGACGAGTTTATTATTTTGGCATTCACTTCTAGAGTCAGGACAGTATACCAGAAGAGTACCCAGTCAAAAAGGCCTTGGCTATCCCGGAAGAGAGAAGAGGAAGAGGGCGCCCGCTCGCTACGTGGTGGACAACCGTAGCCAAAGATCTGGAACGGGCACAGCTGAAAACAGAGACAACCCAGGACAGGTGGTCCTGGCGCCTAAGGACGAGGAGAGCCGACCCCAAATAAAGGGATAAGGCAAGGAAGAAGAAGAAGAAGAGACTTCTAGAGTCAGGACAAAACATAATATATGTACCTCTCAATAACTGTTCCAGGATACAGATATGAACATTTTGAAACACCACCAAGACCCAACAAATAATGACGAAAAAAAACAAAGAAATGAAGCTTATAATGTGGAAATAAGGATAAATTATTCAAAATTTCCACACGATAGGGAAGTATAGTAAACTAAAGATTACTCAAGTGCAAAGTCGAGTATAGCCCTATTTTTTTTAAACTAATGTTTTTTTTTGATAATAATCCCGTAGAGGGATTGAAACGCGTCAGCGTTTGTGTGGTATAAGGGAAGTTTGTGGGATTTATATGTGTTTTATTGCTAGTAGTGGAAGGATATTGCATGAAAAACATATATTTCACAAAGCCTTGGTTATCTTGCACGTGAGTAGCGGAGTAGCAACGTAAACAATTTTTGTTCATTGAAACGGACCTCCGCAAAGTAACGCCTGATTCAATAAAATATGTAATCCTTTCTCATCATCATGATGGAATTTCGCGGTAGTTTAGTGCTCAAAAGCGGACAGAGAATCATGGGGAGAGGAGCCACGGGCGTAAACTAGTTTACCGATTGGTCACAACCAGCTAGCCACCAGAAGGTCCGATTACGCTTCGCAACTCTCCCAACAAATGACAAGCGAAAATTTTAGCCGCTTCACAGATAGCCCTTTCCGTCGAATAATGGCGTATGTGAGCGAAGTATCAGTGCACATACGCCGTTTTACTCCGGATACTTTTGGGTGGATACGGGCTTAACAAACCGTGGTTAAATTGATAGATTAACCACAGTTTTGCAAATCACGACACGCTCTAATGTTTGTATTGTGGACGCAATTCTTTAATTTCGGGGAAATGGTTCGTGGGGCATTTTTTTTTAAAGAATGTTTTAAAGTAAGGTAAGATATTTAATATCTGTAAAATAAAGCAGTTAACCTTTTTTTGGGATTTTGTACGTGGTAGGAGGGGAGTATTGCCCGGAAGTACCGAACCGATTACAAAAGATTTTCACTAATAGAGAAAAAAAAAACAAATTCTAAATTGCAATTTGGCCGCCAAGGGCTCTTTTACATGTCTTTTTTGAAACTTCCAAAGTTAAGCAAGTTACTCTATCCGTCACGTCACGTTTCACCACTCTCAAATATCTATGATGACGTCTCTGTCTGTTTCATAGTAATAAATAGAGACGGTATCATGATAACTGACACTTAAGATAACTGGAGCTTAACAGAGAGTGGTGAAAATGACACATAGGCTACTTTTCATCAGCAGCTACTGTTACACATATTTAATAAATAAATCATCTATCTATATATTTATAAAAGGAAGTCGTGTTAGTTACACTATTTATAACTCGAGAACGGCTGAACCGATTTGGCTAAAAATTAGTGGGGAGGTAGCTTAGAACCAGGAGACGGATATAGGGTACATTATAACCCGATTTTCCCGCGGGATTACATTAGGCATACCTACATATTATTCCTTGATTAGTATAAAGGTGGCACAAAGGATTTTTTTTAATTTTACACGGGATAAAAAAACACGAGGTACATAATTATGACTATAATTAGTAGATAATATTCCTAGAGGATCACATAGGCGCTCTAAGAAGAGATTTTCCGAATTTCCCACGGGATGGGAAATAAAAACCTTATACTTGGAGACATGAGTGGATGTAGATATGGGGTTTGTCGTCACTCTGACGTTATGCGCGGACGAAGTCGCGGGCAAAAGCTAGTATTTTATAAAGAAAAACTAAATTAAGTCCAGCCATCATCCGAGACCATTGTTATATGCTCGGTACGGCGAGGAAGTCACGTTCCAACGTGGAACCCTGTCGCAATTCACAGCCCGCCGTCACTCAAACTCGAGTCATATGTCGCCTTATTCCGATAAGGTTCTATGGTATACGTGGATACTGTACAGTAACTACTTCAATCCATCAAGACATCGATTCCGAAGACAACCCCAAGTCAGCACAAACAACAATGACACGCGTATCTGAGTCGCTTCCTCCATAAACAAACGTTGCAGTGGTTGCCAAAGTTTTCTAGAATGAAAGAAAGACAGAAAGAAAGATAGAATACATACATACATACATAAATCATGTCTTTATCCCTTACGGTAGACAGAGCCTAAGGTAACAAGACCTAAAGACCACGTTTTGCATGATTGTGGGCGTATGGATGGAAAGGGGAACCAAAACAGTGATGGGTTGCTAGCCACATCGCCTAAACGTGATCCGTAAGATTTTCGCCCAATCCCTCGATGGGCTTTTACCAACTAGTAGGTACATTCTATGTTTTTTCTTTGCTCCCAGACCAGCATGGAAGAATGAAAGAAAGAAAGAAGACATTTAATCCTTTTTGCAAGACACAAATATAAGAGAATAGAATGAGTACACGTTTGGAATTTACCACGGGTTTTTCGAAAAACATGGACACAACTGCGAAACCGTTCATGTGATTATTCGCTATGTCCTTTTCCTGCACAAAAAATATATGTATTTAAAAATACCTTTTTTGCAAGAAAAAAAAACACTAGATACCTACATATTATTATTGTAAAACTAAGTCCTCGCGATAAACTCAAAAGCCACTGAACGGATTTCCATGCGGTCTTCATCAGTAGATAGACTGATTTACGAGGAAGGTTTAAGCCAATAATTTGTTAAGGTTTTGTGTAAATTACTTGGAACATAACGATAATCTCCTCTTGCTTAATACAGTCCTGTCAATCGGTCAAAGGTTAACTGGAAGAGATCCCTTTTAGGGATAAGTTCGCCTTTGTGCATGTGTGTTTTATGTACAATAAAGAGTTATACATACATACATAATTGATGTGGCGGGAAAACTCAAGCTTGGGATACAAATATTATATTTGGGCGGATGAAGTCGCGGGCAACAGCTATACTCAACGCCGTATATAGATTCCAAAAAAGTTACCAAAGATGGCCGACCGTCACGTCACAAGTGTCATTTTCATTATGACATTCCAGATGTAACCAACCGATGCACATTAATAAAAAATAGTCATAATAATATTTTGTTGTTATTTAAGTGTAAAGATTATCCCAAGTTTTTGATGTTTCCTATATACAGTGTAAAAATATGTACTTAATCAAAGTTTCAAAAATAAGTACCACAGACTCTTATTCCGACGCAATAAGGCTGTAGTAACATATTTTTGAGTGGTTCGAATAGATACTTATTTTTGCACTTGATCCTACCTATGCATACCCTATTTAATAGGGCCTATTGCATACAATGTGTGTTGCACATGAATACCTTGGTTTTGAACTATCCATGTGTCAAAATATATCATTTTTACGAGTTTGACTGACAAACATACAAACTACGTTTTTACCCTGCGACTAAGGAGTTAGGAACTATTAATTAGTAATAAAAACAGAAAGCATTCGATCAATCCAAACGTCAGATGCCGAATGAAATGAAGTGACAATTGGAGATGTCATGGTGGGTGGCCCTGTGGCCGCCATGTTTACCATAAAATTTGCCATACGTGATTTGTTGTCAATATTTCTACGTGCATATCAAAAATATTTTATAAATAGATATAGGTACGCAAATTATAACATTAATAGTATCCAAATGTTGTTTAAACCTGAAGTATTACCACTGTAATATGAACTTTTCTTCTACAAAACAGTTTCAACCAAATTTCTGTAGGTGAAATTAATATTGATATGAAATAATTTATTTATGTGGTTGCATTTAATTTTAACTTTACAATTCCATATCAATAAATTACTTATGTATTATATTTACAAAAGTTAAAACTTCCCGATGCAAAACTTTTTTATTTTATTGGCAACACACGAGTAGTTTTTTTGGAATCTATATACGGCGTTGAGTTTAGTAACTTATAAAACAACTCCCGTGCTCAGATATACCTTGGATTAGAAGATATTTTTACAAGCTTTAATGTATGTAAGTATGTTTGTCCGGGTGGAATCTTGCGACTCAATTTTGAAGCAGATATCTTCAGCTGAAATATTAGAATACTAGAGTAAGTCGGATGACAATACAATAATCTGGTAGTGGACTTTTGGTTACCCCGCCAGGATATTCTCCGGAGGAGGGAACTCTTCAACGGTTGCTTCGATGGACTAGAAATTTGGTACACATAATGTAGGACGGATGACAATGCAAGTGCAGCCAGCAAAAAAGCTTGAATATAATTTTTTTTTGACTTATACTTATTAAACTAGCTGTTGCCCGCAACTTCCTCTGCATCCGTGATAAAAAGTAGCCTATGTGTTATTCCAGACTGTAATCTATCTATGTTCCAAATTTCATTCAGACCTGTCCAGCCGTTCTGGCGTGAAAGAGTAACAAATATACCATTCTTACGAACTTTCGCGTTTATAATATTAGTGGGATATTTTATTCTTTTACCGTCTACCATTCGCAAGTTTGGGAAACGCTGCGTTAAAGGACGTCAGTGCGGCGCGGTGGCTGACGACCGACTGTCATGTAAATGACGTCACGCGGCCGGAAGCAGTTTGGTGGGGGGAGGGGGGCTTCCGGCGGCGCACGTGATTGGATACTTCCGTTCGTATATTATATGCGCATGATTTGGCTATTTATTGAGTTATGGTTTTATTTAATAAATGTACTTTTTTTTAATAGACGGACGGGTAGACGGAGCCTAAGGTAACAAGGCCTAAGGCCGCGTTTAGCATGATCGTGGGCGTTAGGTTAGTTAGCTAGCATCGCCTATAACATGATTCCTAAGATTTTTCGCCTATTTTCTCGATGGGCATTTACCATATGTGCATATGTTTTTTCTTTGCTCCCAGACCAGCATGGAAGCAAGAAGTTTTTATAAGTTACAATGTAATAGTAATTTGTTAAAAATAAAAGAAATGCCATATTAATTATTGAGATATAATTGAAAACACGAGTAAAATTAAAAAAAAAACAGACCATTTTACGTTACTTATTTATAATTAACTAAAAGACAGCCATTGTTTCACACTCCCATTAATCATTTGACACAATTCTTCTGAAGAACAATACATTACAAACACATTAAAATAATAATTCTCCTGCGTCAATTAGCATAATTATATGTTGTAACATTAAAAACATGTATTCGCATACGTAAACCGACATATAGTTAATCTCCATAAGTACATAACAAATATGCAGGTTGTACTTATATATACAAAAATAACTCGGTAACCCGATCATAGGAATACCACTCTTATTGTAACGTGTTAAGAGTGTAACAAGCCGCATTGTGCCACAGTACACATTGCGAAACAATAACCTAATTATGAAACTGTTTGATCAGGTTCATAGTGTAAAGAGAATTGAACAGTTGTGTGCCTTCATTGTTTAAATTTATGAATTTAAAAATTGAATTGGAACAATGACTTTTGTGCGTATTGTTGTTATTGAAGAATACGTGACGATGAATAGGCGAGAATGTATTGAAAGTTTAAGAAAATAAATATGCTTAGTTTTCATAACATGTTTACGAGCTCGTTTGAAAGTTAAAGTATTATTTTTCTTCGGCCCTGACGCTTGGGTAGGCCATAAATAGACGCACGTCTGCTGTCATGACACGTGCTTGCAAAAGGCTAACCTTTAAGTGGTTACCTGTCTACGAAGCTAATATCGGATAATAGCGAGGTAAACTTTCATAGTTGGTTTGTAATAAAAGAAAATCGAGAACTATAGAACCTTAATATTCTTTCACGAATGGAAAGCAAAACTATTCCTAAATAACGTAGGCTTTTGCCACAGAAAAGTGCAGTTGCCGTGACACGAGTACAAACGAAGTTGCGGGCAACATCTGGCACTTTTTAACAGTAACTAGTACAGTGTTAGAGCAAATGTATGTGTAAATGTAAACTATCAAATTGTTAATAAAAACAAACGAATACTAGTATTGTATGAATAATGGGGTAAGCGTTACTTACTGTTATTTTCTTGCTAGTATTTTTTACTTTATGACAAAAAAGATAAATGTTAAAAATTGGCCAAGCTCGATCTTTGCAAAATACGTCGTGGCTGATTTCTGCATAACATAATATGATATTAATCTGTGAAACTCAACTTAGTATTTTATTAGTATGTATAATCATTTTTGAGTATACAGCACAGAACTATATCCCGTGGTATTGATAAACGGTATTAGTTTAGGCTCCGCGCCGGTAGTAAGAGAATAACAAACAAGTGAAAAGTACAATGGGCCCAATAATGCGCACCTGTGTCAACCAGCCAAGTGGCGTACAGTCGGAACCGAAAGTTGCACTGTATATTTACCAAAAGCTTAGCTGAAACTTTCCTAATGTCGGACATTAAGACCAATTTGAAAACCGGCCAAGTGCGAGTCGGACTCGCTTACCAAGAGTTACTGTGCGTTCCATATTGATAGATTTATCAGATATGATTATAAAATAATATTTAGAAAGATAGATCATAGATTTTATGATCACAGTTTTCAGTATCGTCTAGAAATATAATTTGTAAAAGATAAACACAAAAATCGGGAAGTAAAATTCTCCATTCATTGATTGTATCGTAGTCAAGTAAAGAACTATTTTCGTGTTCTTATTTTTTCAATGTCACGGTGTGTGCATTTCGTAAACAATGGGAATGGTAAATTTTCGTCTATTTTCTTTAATATACATATTTTGAGCTTGGCATTTTTTGTAAAATCGTTCATTAAAATGGACCTCCGCAAAGTAACGCCTGATTCAATAAAATATTTGACATTTATTTCATAAACAACTATATTTGGTATCCACGCAATTCTATATGACAGATAGTACAGTTCACACTGTTTTTTATTTTACTTTTTTGTCAACGGTTCTACATTCATGGACGCTTTTAGTCCAGGAGGGTTTCCATGACGTCTTAATGCGACTCAATTCCGATTCAGTTTAGGTTCGCTCGCTGTCAGATCCATACTAATAATAACAGCTAAAACCTGCACTGAGTCTGAATTGAATCGCATTAAGACGTCGTGGTAAGGCCCAAGTGTATTCGAAGGCAATTGGCTGCGATAGACGGATAATTAGACACGTAATCATAGAAGAGCTGTTGTTAATTTTAATGTACGGAATTCTAAAAATATATATAATTTTTATAAAACGCTGTTCCTGTAGCAAGGCCCGGGCCTTATTCGATAATGTCTAAGTGAATGCGCAATTATGTATGTAGTATATATACTTTCGTTAATTTCTTGCATTTTGTTATGATTTTGTCTTAAAAAAAATTACCTAATTAAAAAAAAATTAAACACCACTTTTCTTTTTTTTTTTTCAGTTTTTTTTAGTTAATCGCTGTAAGGCCAGCAAATGCTGAGTCAACTACTTATCTGAAGATTTTTTTTTTATTTTTGTTTGTCATAAATAAACTTTTTCTTTCTTTCTTTATTTCTTTACATACAACTTTTTCCTTTCTTTCGCTGTGCAACTTAGCTCCATCTTCAAAGTGGGCCTTATACTTGTTTTAATGAACGTTTTTTTGCAACCAACTGTACATCCCAATAAAATCAAACAATGTCTGAATGCGCTATCCATTGTTCCTCCATAAAGGCCGATAAAGGAATTATTCTCTACAAATAATCCGCAGCAAGAATGTACTACGCAAACACGTCGGTACCTGTTAGGCCTTATTGTTTTCTAATTATTTATTGTGAATTTTTCTCACATAAAGGAATAAAGCAAAATGGTCAAAATTTTATTTACATACATAAAATACGTCTTTATTTATTTATATGGGGTAGACAGAACCTAAGGCAACAGGACCTAAAGGCCACGTTTAGCATGATTATGGTCTTCTAGGTAGAAAACTGGAAGGGGGAATCAAAATAGTGATGGGTGGCAAGTATACCAGACGGCAAGCCTAAGGGAATTTTATTAGCCTGTTCCTCTAATTCTGCACAATAAAGTGCCCAACTGTCTTAAAATAGGCAAGCCGGTGGGAATCGAGTTCTATGGACGCCACGCCACTGGTGGTTAGCCCAATTGCCTATAATATGATTCCTAATCCTAATATTTTCGCCCATTCCCTCAATAGGCTTTTACTATCTGCGCGGGAAGAGAAGCAACTGGTACATTTGGTTTATTTTAATACTAGCTGTTGCCCGCAACTTCGTCTGCATAGAATTCGTTTATCGCTATCCCGCGGGAATTACGCAATTTTCCGGGATATAAAGTAGCCTATGTGTTATTCCAGACTATAATCTATCTATGTTCCAAATTTCATCCAGATCTGTCCGGCCGTTCTGGCGTGAAAGAGTAACAAACATCCAAACATTCTCACAAACTTTAACATTTATAATATTAGTAGGATACACTTTTGACTTGTTTACTATATAGTAGGTACCTAATGAAAAATTCTGAGCTGTTCGGTTCTTATTGTTCCTAATGATTCAATTAAATTTAAAAAAATCTAGCTCCATCGATACTGTCGATGATTCTGCCAATGTCGAGGTTGAGGTTCCTAATGGCTTTCCTACACTACCAACTAGGTTTCAAGTGTCAAAAAGTCACCCCCACCTACCTCACCTCACCCCTTCCCTCATCAACCAAACTTTATGTTTTGACACTTAAAACATGACATTAATGTACACACACACACACACACACACACACATACACACACACACACACAATGTTCGTGGACTCACTCACTAACAATAGGTATCGTTTTTTAGCTTGATTTCATGTTGATGCCCCAAATAAAATAAATAAATAAATAAATAAAGTAGCGTAGGAGCGCGGTAAATGATGTATTTATGAATAAATTAATATATTTACTAAATGAACAAAACTTTGTATCCATGATTTACAGCGTGTTTTACTTAGTAAATCTGAAAGCTTGTTAGGATAGGATTCGACAATATGCGAAATTTGTTAAAAATTCCCACCAGACTTGTCTAGAACACATCTCGTTACCCTTAGCCCAGGCCTTATTAACCAAAAATAACTTATCAAGCTATCAATTATGGCCAAATTGGCCTGCGGTGGGCGGCGCGGCGTGTGTCCTCGCCCTTACGCCAAGTGTGTACCGAGCCTAATGTGCGAGTGTGTATCGACCCTAATGTGTCAGTGTGGGCCCGCCCTTAGACACGTGCTCGTCGCGTGTGCAATGGCCCTTTTATTGGGCTTTTAGCGTACGAGTATTAAGATGAATTGGTTTTGGTAGAGATTTTGAAGAATTGTTTTTGGACATGATTATTTTAGATTAAATTTAACCATTAATTTTAACACTCTCCAGGTCTGGGAGCAAAGAAAAAACATAGAATGTACCAGTTGCTTCTCTTCCCGCGCAGATGGTAAAACTCCATTGAGGGAATGGGCGAAATCTTAAGAATCATGCTATAGGCGATGCGGCTAGCAACCCGTCACTATTTTGATTCCCCTTTCCACCTGTACGCCCGCAACTATGCTAAACGTGGCCTTTAGGTCTTGTTACCTTAGGCTCTGTCTACCCCGTAAGGGATAAAGACGTGATTTATGTATGTATGTTTGTATGTACGAAATGGAAAAATTGATAAGTACCAATTTCGATATGGTTGCCTGGCATAAACTCCTTTAGCTACCGTTTAAGTAGTCTAAGTATTTGAGAAAATGGATCTTGATCTATATGTACCTTGCCTATGGTACTTACAGACCTATACGTAAGTACGGAACTATAAACACCACGAAAGTAGACAACATAGAGTACCTGCTATTGGTGTAGGGGTATAGCACGCGTCACGGAATGACGAGGATTCGGGTTCGATTCCTGCCATAGTTTTACTTTTCGGATTTTTCTGTGTTCTAATTTTCAGTGTTGTTCAGAAATTTAACATACATACATACATACATGTTGACATTCTTTTGAAGTTGTCAACAGACATTCTTTTGAAGTTACATAATTTTTTAGCTTTCCTAAAAATATACCACGGAAACACATTCTGATCTAATCTCCCTAAACTTTACACCAAAAAAGCCAAATTTTAAAAATTAATTATGCACCCCACACAATCCACGACATCAATTAACTTAAAAGCCAGTGTGCGGCCGCCCTTAGCTTAGGTCGCGCGCACACGTGCGCCCCGCCCACAGCCGGCAGCAACCGCGGGGTCAAACGAGTAAACATCAGTAACTTGGCAATTAGATTTCAAGAACCACAACAGCGACTACTTACACACACAAATCATGTCTATATCCCTTACTAGCTTCTGCCCGCGACTTCGTCTGCGTAGAATTATACATAAAAACCTTCCTCTTGAATCACTCTATAGATCTATTAAAAAAACCGCATCAAAATCCGTTATGTAGTTTTGAAGATATAAGCATACATAGGGACATAGGGACAGAGAAAGCGACTTTATTTTATACTAGCTTCTGCCCGCGACTTCGTCTGCGTAGAATTATACATAAAAACCTTCCCCTTGAACCACTCTATCTATTAAAAAAAACGCATCGAAATCCAATGTGTAGTTTTGAAGATATAAGCATACATAGGGACATAGGGACAGAGAAAGCGACTTTATTTTATACTATGTAGTGATGTAGTGATAGTGACTATGTAGTGATGATAGTGAAGGCGTAGATTGAGCCTAAGGTAACAAGACCTAAAAACCACTTTTAGCATCATTGTAGGCGTATAGGTGGAAAAAGGAATCAAAATAGTGATGGGTTGCTAGCTGCATCGCCTATAGCATGATCTCGCCTATTCCCTCGATGGGCTTTTACCATCTGCGCGGGACGAGAAGCAACTAGTATAGGTATTCTATGTTTTTTATCTGTTCCCAGACCAGCATGGAAGCAAGCTTGATTCCTATGATTTTCGTCTAATAGCACATGACAGAAAAATCATGTTGTCTACTAGGTATTATAAAAAAGATCCGATGGCATTCCGTAAGAGAAACCTAAAGACGTGATTTATGTATGTATGTACAAGGGCCGTTGGGATGTTTGTATGTGTGTGTGCATGCGTGTACGCTGCGCCGTCACGCACCCTACGAAGCCAGTAATAAATCAGCTTACATACTACACGGTTGTTTATCTTGCTCCATACATATCAGTGTCGATCGAGGATTTAAAATTACCCACGCAAAGAAAAAAAAAAAAAAAAAATATGTCGTTAATGGGAAATTTGACCAATTTTGACCATAAAACATGCGAGTGGTCCATATTTAAAGCAAGATTGACTCAATTCCTTAAGGCGAATACTGTGAAAGATGAAAATAAAGGTGCAGTATTGATTACACATCTCACGGATGAGTCTTACCGTTTAGTACGGAATTTAGCGTATCCAAAAGATGTGGATACGTTCAGTTACGTGGAGCTGGTAAACTTACTCGACGGGCATTTCAAGCCGAAACAGTGCACTTACGGGGACAAGGCAAGGTTTTATGCAGCTACCCGGAACGCGGGCGAAACATTGGGAGACTGGGCGGCGCGACTACGAGGCCTGGCAAGCCTCTGTGACTTCGGCAACGCCTTGGAGACGGTTCTCGCGGACCGTTTCGTCCTAGGCCTGGGACCGGGACCCGAGCGCGAGAAGTTGTTCGAGCAAAGCGCTTCGTCAGTGAAGCTGGCGGAGGCGTTGAAAGTAGCGGAAAAGGCAGAGTCAGCGAGAGACGCTAAAACGATGATGACGATCAAAGAGGAGCCATTGTATCGCGTCTCGACCGGGAGCGGCGGAAGCCGAGCCGGCGGCAGCGCCCACCGAGCCAGCGGCAGCGCCGAGCGGCGCGGCGGCGGCGAGCGGGGCAGCGGCGGCCAGGCCGCGGTCGCGAGCCGGAACCGGGAGGCTGATGAAAACCGATGTGTTGTATGTGGCATGAAAAATCACGACGCGGGAAAGTGCCGTTATAAAAATTATAGATGTCAAAAGTGCGGCACAGTTGGACATTTAAAGAAGGTGTGCCAAAATAAAATGTCGCGAATCAACAATATTGACAATGGTTCTAGTGAAGATTCAACTATAGAAGCATGTTGTGAAGAATGCCAAAATTTTAACCTGAGGTATGTCAATGTTAAACCTATTCAAGTTAAGTTAAAATTAGGTAATAAAGTTGTTTCTATGGAGCTCGATTCCGGTTCAGGTAGGTACTTGCGTAATCGCAGAATGTTTATACTTAGAATTATTCTCTGATTATCCATTAAGTGCTAGTAAATTAAAGATGTGTCTTTACAACGGACATAAAATCTCTCCACTAGGCTATTTTACTATTGAAGCAACATACGAAAAGCAAACTAAATTAATAAATATTTTTGTTATTAAAAACGGTGGGCCACCCTTGCTCGGTCGAGATTTTATGTCCGCGTTCGGTCTCGTTCTGACTACAGGGTTAAATAGTATGAGTGACGACCATGATGTACTTGAGTTGTTGGAACAATATCCTGAACTATGGCGCGACGAACTTGGTTCATTTAATAAATTTAAGGTTACCTTGCAGTTGAAAAACAATTCAGTTCCGAAATTTTTTAAGTCCCGTACCGTGCCCTTTGCTCTTAAGAATAAAGTAGAGGAAGAAATTAACCGTTTAATAAGTTTAGGTATACTAGTGCCGGTTAACCATTCGCAATACGCTACCCCCATAGTGCCCGTTCTGAAGGAGAACGGGAAAGTTAGGATTGCGGGTGATTTTTCCGTTACTTTAAATCAAGATCTTGTAATAGACAAATACCCACTACCTCGAATCGAGGAAGTATTTGCCAAAATAGGAGGGGGCGAAAAATATAGTAAAATTGACCTTAAAAATGCCTATAATCAATTTTTACTTAGTGACGAATCACAGGAACTTACTACCATCAATACCCAAAAAGGATTATTTAAATACACTCGTCTAGTGTACGGGTTAGCTAACGCGCCCGCAATTTTCCAAAAATCCATGGAAACCCTACTATCTGGTATTGATGGAGTAAGTTGCTGGCTCGATGACATTTGTGTCACAGGTCCCAACAAGATTACTCACCTAAAAAGATTAAAGGAGGTTTTACAGCGACTAAGGGACGCGGGATTGAGACTGCAGAAGGAAAAATGCGAATTTTTCAAAAGTAGTGTGACGTACCTAGGCTACGTCATTAATAAAAGTGGGCTACAATCATGCCCCAGTAAGGTTAAGGCTATACTAGATTCACCAGACCCCACTGATGTAACGGGAGTCAAAAGATTTTTAGGAATGGTGAACTATTATAGGAATTTTATTCCAAACGCATCTGCTTTAATGAGTCCGCTTCATGATTTGCTTCGCGCTAACACCGAGTGGGTGTGGGGCGCTCCGCAACGGGAGGCCGTGCGGCGAGTCAAGCGCGAGCTGGCCTCGGAGCGCGTGCTGGCGCATTTCGAGCCGGCGGCGCAGCTCGTGCTGAGCGTGGACGCGGGCCCGGCCGGCCTGGGCGCCGTGCTGGCGCAGCGCGACGCCGCCGGCATCGAGCGGCCCCTAGCGTACGGCTCGAGGTCGCTTTCAAGTAGTGAAAAAAATTATAGCCAAATCCAAAAAGAAGCCACGGCTATCATTTTCGGAATAAAAAGGTTTCACCAATATTTGTACGGGAGAAACGACCCATTTATTTTGAAGACCGATCATAGACCACTCGTTTCCATTTTTAACTGTAAAACGGGTATTCCCGTTACGTCAGCGTTGCGCTTGCAAAGGTACGCGATCATATTGTCTGCATATAACTACGTAGTGCAGTATACATCGGGCGACAACAACGTAGCAGCTGACTATTTTTCGCGCGCTCCCTTGAATGACGTTAGCAATAATAACAATGAAGTTGAAGTTTACGATAAATATTGCTCATTAAACTTTCTTGATGAAAAATCACCCGCAGTATCTTTAATTAGTGTACAACAAGCTACGAAAAGTGATCAGGTCTTACAAACAGTTTATTTATTTATTTATTTATTTAATCATTCAAGTCATGTTCAAAAAAAACAAAGAAAAAAGTTTTAAAGTATATGAATCGGGGGTGGCCTAGAACAATCAAATGTAACACAATTATTCCTTACTTTCGTTGTAAAACCGATTTACAGATTGAAAATGGATGTTTGTTACGGGGGCCAAAAGTAGTCATTCCGCTGTCATTAAGAAACCGTATGCTAAATGAATTACATAATTCACACTTAGGCATAGTTAAAATGAAATGCAACGCGCGCAGCAGAATGTGGTGGCCAGGCATCGATGCCGACATCGAGCGACACGCCGGCGCGTGCGGCGTGTGCGCCGGCGTGCGCGCCGCGCCGCCCGCGCCGTGGCCGAGGCCCGGAGGCCCGTGGCAAAGGGTACACATAGATTACATGACCATAGGGCAAAGGGTCTATTTAGTTATCGTAGATGCACATAGTAAATGGATCGAATGCTTGCACATGTCGAAAGGGACGTGCACTAAGGCATTGATTTCAAAGCTGAAGCAAATATTTTCGATATTTGGCATTCCTAACCTTCTAGTATCGGATAATGATGTTAAGATAAACTCGGCTGAATTTAATGAATTTTGTTCCAACAACGGCATAGAATATATGACGTCACCTATTTATCATCCCTGTAGCAATGGACAGGCAGAAAATACGGTTCGTATTTGTAAAAAATCATTAAAATGTATACTTAATGAAAACTTATCTCTGCAATTGATACATGACAAGTTAATAGGTTACTTGTTTGACTACCGAAACTCCGTGCATTGTGCCACGGGGGAAACTCCAGCTAAGCTAATGTTCGGGCGCAGTTTAAGAACGCGGTTGGATTTAATACTGCCACAATCAACCAATACGACCATCTTATCAAGAGAAGTACAATCAGACGTCAATAAATGTAGAACGTTTCATAATGGTGATCAAGTTTGGGTCCGCTGGTACAATTAGTGTTGCCCAAATGCAAGAACAAGACGAGACTTAGCCAGTCTTGGTCTTGGTCTTGCGCCAATACACCTGGTCTTGGTCTTGGTCTTGGTCTTGCGCTCCCAGTCTTGGTCTTGGTCTTGGTCTTGCAGCAAGAGTCTTGCAAGTCTTGCAATTACCTATTAGTCTATTACTATTTATTAAAGTTTACTTTAAATCTTAGAAAAACGTATTAGAATTGGAACATTGTGAGCTTGAATTAACATAGCCATAGTAAAGATCAAGCAGATTAATAAATAACTGAAGATTTGATAAGAAATTCGAAAAATCAACTGACCTATATTTAATAGATATTTTTTTATTCGCTATGTTTATGGTATTAGTCGTAATGCGCATAGGTCCAGTTTTTCATATTCTTTGATATAGTTTTTTGCGTCTCATAGAATTCCTAAGCGTACCTACCTATACACCGAACTGTTACACCTAACTACTCCGTGAAATAGCGCTAAGTCCTAGCTGCAAGACGCAAGAGTCTTGCAGGCTATGTCTTGTTCTTGCTCAAGTCTTGCACGGTCAGTCTTGGTCTTGGTCTTGCTAAAAATACGCGGTCTTGTTCTTGGTCTTGGTCTTGCAAAAACGCAAGAACAAGACCAAGACTGCAAGACCAAGACTGAATTTGGGCAACACTAGGTACAATGCACGTAAGGAAAGTTGGATACAAGGGAAAGTTGCAAATAAAATTGGTAATAGGATGTACAAAATATTTATTGAAGATCGTAACGTTGAATGTATTAGGCATATTGACCAAGTTATGAAATATGTGCCGGCAGAGGTTCACGGGGGTTCGTGCTTACCTGATTCACAACCCAACGTGATACAACAACGAGCGCCCCCTTCTCCACGATCAGAGCTACCTGAAATATCAGCTTCATCGCCTCAAGAGAGGGACATGGACATAATGGAAAGGAATGATGACGTGGAGGAGGGGGACAAGTGGAGTGATTGTGAGGGTATGGACTCGGAAAGCACGCAGGATATGTCTTCGGGAGTGCCAGAGGTAGCACAGCCTATAGTACCCGTTGCAGTCCCCGGTGCGCCCGACTCAGTACCCAACGCGGTTACACCGTGGCCGCAGCGTTTACGCCCCAGGAACCGCATAGGTCCCAAGAGTTAATTTTAGTAATGTTTTAGTGCTTAAGCAGTAATTTTACATACTATGTTTGTTTTGTTAACAGGTATTATTAAGTAAATATGGGTGGAGGACTGGGATGTTTGTATGTGTGTGTGCATGCGTGTACGCTGCGCCGTCACGCACCCTACGAAGCCAGTAATAAATCAGCTTACATACTACACGGTTGTTTATCTTGCTCCATACATATCAGCCGTACGATGACGTCTTCATGCTATTCAATTCGGACTCAGTTCAGGGGGGTTATCATGACGTCATAATGCGATTCAGTTCAGACTTTCCGGTTTTAGCTGTCATTTTTAGTATGGATTTGACAGCGAGCGAACCTAAACTGAATCGGAATTGAATCGCATTAAGACGTGATGGTAAGGGCCTGTATAACTCTGTTTCAGTATCTTTAATAACTGACACAATGCACAGCGTACACTACTTGAGCTTGAAGTATTTGCCGATATAGATAAAGCTAAAGTTACATATACATACATACATAAATCACGTCTTTATCCCTTACGAGGTAGACAGAGCTTAAGGTAATAAAACCTACAGGTCACGTTTAGCAAGACACTGAGGGCGTAGAGGTGGAAAGTGGAATCAAAATAGTGATGGGTTGCTAGCCGCATCGCCTATAACATGATTCCCATGATTTCCGCCCATTCCCTCAATGGGTTTTTACCATTTGCGCGGGAAGAGAAGCAACTGGTACATTCTACGTTTTTTCTTTGCTCCCAGACCAGCATGGAAGCTAAAGTTATAGCTCGCAAAATCGATATTACCTCGACCTCTCTCCCTTTACATATAAATTTCTTATTTAAATCACATTTTATTAATAAATATTATTCGCTATATTTCATAGAATCCGAATAGCCATTTCACATTCCGTCGTAACAAACGCATTGAGCGAGCGTGGGCAGGTGTCACAGCCGCCATTTTGTTTCCGAGCTTTCATTATGAATTGTAAAAGGTTTACAATCGCTGTGATATTTTAAAAACGTGCCAACTGTTTATGACCACTGCATTCCTACTTTGTTGGTTAGATTTAATCGCGGACGGCAATTGGATGTATGGAAGTAATTTAATGTTCTCATACAAAGTAAGGTGCACGAATTGAATGTGAAAGCGAATTATAATTGCGGGAAGTTGGACAGTCCTGATCGCTACTACAGTCCTACTCGTTAATCCTGCCGCTAGGCAGCGCTTGCGCTGCTCTGTTGTGGCGTGGAGAGTTATAATAACACAACCGGTGAAATTACTATATTAATTCATTCTTCCATGCTGGTCTGGGAGTAAAGAAAAAACATAGAATGTACCAATTGCTTCTCTTCCCGCGCAGTTGGTAAAAGCCCATCTCGAAATTTGACAAATAAGTATTAAGGAGTCATAACTGCTAAAAATTAAATTCAGGACTTACCGAAATTCCCGCGGGTTAGGGAGTAAAAGGGATATTCTTACTTTGAAATGGTCTTATCTCGGTAACTACATAGGTATTATTACTAGAACCTTTAAACTTGGCATACCAAGAGGTATGATATCTGAAAACTGATTTCTATATTTTGCAAAATTCCCCTGGCATAAGAAATAAAAAAAGTCATAATTATGATGTAGGTATTAATTTGAACGGATTTTGCTAAATTCTCACGAGATAAAAGGACGGGACAGGAAATAATGACTTAATATTTGAAGAAATGATTTAATGAAGGTGGTAGGTATGTCACTATGACGTTACCTACGCAGACGTCGCGGGCAAAACCTAGTTTACAATAAAGTGTTACACAAACATACATATGTACATCCAGTTGTGCTCTCTACTAATTACGAACTGTTGCAATCGCAATCCCCTAACCATAAACAACTTGATTATGTTTACGTACATCAAAATCTAGACAATGGCACTCCCGCGCACAAATGATCCATTCGTCCGATGTCATCGGAACCGCTATAGAGATTACACAATTGCGATGACGTGTTTACAACTATTTAGCTACTTGCGAGTTTAGTTACATTGACAGTCAAATGCGACCCCAGCTTAGGAAGTTACATACATTCATACATATATACTGCCACACCTCTTTCCCACAGGGGTAGGCAGAGACTACTTTGTGCCACTTGCTACGATTCTGTCAATTTTTTTCGCCTCATCCACAATTCCACATTCATCAATCTCTTCATACATGCTCGTCGGTTTCGGGTACTCCTGACCTGACCTCTTTCCAAAACGTCTCCTATTTGGTCTCGGAACGTCCGTCTAGGCCTTCCCCTCCCAACGTAACCATTCACACTCCCCATATAGATCTGTTTAGTTAGTCTACTTTCATCCATCCGCTCTACATGCCCAAACCAACTAAGCATACTTTTTTCTATCCTAGATTCCTAGTCACTATATCCTCTTTCACACCACACGTTAGGAAGTTACAAATTGAATATTAAAAGCACTGTTTCGTTTCCATTTTTATTTTAGAGTTTTTTTATAACTTACCTACTTATAGATAGTGACATTATTAGAATTCAATCAATTAAGTCTACCCCGTAAGGGATTTAGACGTGTTTATGTATGTATGTATGAATGTAATTAAGTGATCAAATGGCACTAATCACAGAACGATGAGGAAGCGGGTTCTATTCCCAGCCTCTGCAATTTACGTAATAGAGTGGGCATATTATTTTGTGAAAAACATTATCTACATTTAGAGCCCGTTTCACCACTCTCAGTTACGACCCTGATATTTTAAGTGTCAGTTATCTATGATGTCATCTCTGTCTGCTTTGTAGTCAGGAATAGAGAGAGAATAGATTTACAGATAGATCAAACAGGCCTTTCGTATGTTAACAATGCACTTGGCATTGCATTGCTAAAGCTGTGGTAGCCTAGTGGCTTGACCAATGGCATCGCGGGTTCAAACCCGGGCTTGTACCTGAGTCTTTGCCTGTGAAGATGAAGGCAAATAAGGGATGATGGTAAGTAATCTCCGCTGTCCATAGACAACTGCAGCACTGAGACATTGCCGACGTATGTAGGTATACTATACTAAGCTTCGCCCTTGTCGTCGGACGTCGTTAGTTTG
Organism: Pandemis cinnamomeana; assembly: GCA_932294345.1. Classification (NCBI taxonomy): domain Eukaryota; kingdom Metazoa; phylum Arthropoda; class Insecta; order Lepidoptera; family Tortricidae; genus Pandemis; species Pandemis cinnamomeana. The sequence goes on from OW028703.1 coordinate 16,051,766, forward strand.
CGTTAACAGTTGTGCTAGTTTTTTTACTATGAGGATGATCCCGTAGAGCAGTGTTTTTCTAACTGTGGGTCACGACCCCCTGGGAGGTCGCAAAGCCTCTACGAGGCTGTCACGAGAGGTCGCGAAAACTACCTCACTAATAAAAACAACTATTCAAATGCGTAAATGTGTCGCATTGATTGAATATTTGTAACAAATAAAATAGCTACATGAAAAAAGAAGGCGGGAGGGTCGCAAATTTTTTTCATACAAGGGGGGTTGTATCATGAAAAAGTTTGAAAACACTGCCATAGAGAATCGTGACGCGTCAGTGTTTAGTGTGGTGAAAATGATAGTTACGTTTGTGGGATTTACGTATGTTTTATGTGTCAGTACATATTTCGCAGCACGGTGAGTTTTTTGTTAATTGAAATGGATCTCCTAAAGTAACGTCTGATTAAATAAATACGCAAGTAGACTGTCTACTCGCACGGTCACTCGACTCCTTACTGGAAAGCGGTGAACCCAGCACAGCGGGTCACTCGCCCCGCGCGACAATGGCACGTACAATCACGACTTCTTTCCGTGACTCCCAAACTACGGTTTTTGTATGAATCCAAACAGAAACAGCTGTTTTTGTAGCAAAACTTATTACGGTAACGGTATTCGGTTATTGCGTTACATTTGTACGAGAAATGGGTGCGATGTAACATGGAATTAAAATGGTATCGATTTGAAATACGCTTTTGTAATTTCCATCAATGACAACTGTTCTCCATAGACGCTTGGAAAAGTAAACTCCGTTCCAACTAAATCTAATGAAAAGGTTATTGACGTTTGGGTCAGTGTTCGATATTGCGTACAGACATACATAAGTCACGTCTTTGGAGAACCTTTTTATGCGGTGAAAAATGCGCCATGGGTCTCGATGTATATTCTCGAGAAGTATTCGAAATAACTACTAGGTACACTATAGTACTACTATACTATAGTACGTGCCCAATATTATGACACAACTCAAAACTTCCCAAAGGCTTACTGGATTGTACCTCTATTATTACACTTCCACTTACTCTGCAAACCCTACGCATCGCCCGCCGCGCCCCAACAAAAGATTCCGTATGAAAAGCTTTCCAAAATAGGACGCATAGTTTAAAGTCTTGACTGCTTTTGACAGTTGACAGTTTTCACGACAATGGCTAGTTCGGGGGTGCGTCATTCGCGCCCTCTGTCGTATTGACGGGCGATTAAAATTATTGAAAGATGTTGGCAAAGGGTTTTTAAGGGTTTAGAGTTTAGGGTTGTGGCGGATGTTATCCGCGGTTGACATGGATTCGAGTTGGATATTGAGGGTTGAGGTCGATACCCCGAGGTCAACGACTTTTATGTACATTTTCTTTGGATTGTATTATGGGAAGCACGATATTGAATATCAGGCTGGAAGCATACGACAGGAGATATCTTAGTCTTAGGTAATAGAAATAATACAAGGTCACTTAAAATTCTTCTACATATTACAACCCGTGATGTCTTAGAACATTCCAGTTTCAGGTACCATCAGCCGTTTCACGTATCAAACCCTCATGAGTGAGTAACACAGCAAGACGGACTCGAAGATCTTTACCTTTTCAACGCCAACGACCAATATCTTAGTCGGAAAATACAGTGCGAGAGTAAGCTAACGCAATGGCATAAGTTTTAAATCTGCTTAACTATTTCGTCAGGCTTAAAGGTTAAATACGAACGCGAGTAAAAGGTTAACTACTGGTATGGTTAAAGGTTAAATACTGTAATGGTAAAAGGTTAAATACTGTAATGGCAAAAGGTTAAATACTGTTATGGTTAAAGGTTAAATACCGTAATGGTAAAAGGTTAAATACTGTAATGGTAAAAGGTTAAATACTGTTATGGTTTAAGGTTAAATACTGTAATGGTAAAAGGTTAAATACTGTGTTGGTAAAAGGTTAAATGAGGCCATTTATGAGTCAAACTGACCTGCTCTGAGAGCGTCCATTGGTACGCTGGGGTACGGTATAGAGTACGGGTACCCCTCCTTCCTCAGGGTCTTCGGCTTCCGCCGCGGCCGGTACTTGTAGTCGGGATGTTCTTTCATGTGCATGGCCCGGAGGCGTTTGGCCTCGTCGATGAAAGGACGCTTGGCGTCTTCTGTGAGTAGCTTCCATTCTGCACCTGGTGACAAAAAATGTTGTTAGTTTGACATAATTTACCCCTTCCATGCTGGTCTAACATGGAATGTACCAGTTGCTTCTCTTCCCGCGGAGATGTTGAAAGCACTATCGATATCATAGCCAATGCGGCTGGCAACTCATCACTATTTTGACTCCAATTTCCGGATTTGTACGAAACCCTTGGCGGGCGAGATCGACTCGCACTTGACCAGTTTTTTTTTTAAATTCAATTGCATTAAATTTCTGTTTGTTAATGATTTGGTAGACATCGCTTTTGAGCAATATTTGAGTTCAGTTAATAGTTCATTACATTCAGAGGGTAGTGAAATACAGAATGTTCCAGATCGCAGGAATTTGTCGCACGAGCCAAAGGCGAGGGAAACAAACATGCGACCTGAGGCTTTCTTTATCACCGCCCAAGGTGTAATAATGTTTGTAATGTATTGACATACTCGTCCTACTCGTAGCCAAGTTTAAATAAACCCCATTTCGATTCAACGACGTCATCAGACGAAGCCTTCAAACTTAGAACAACTCTTTACGAGCGTTAAAACAAAAGCAAATCAGTTTCTGTTGTCAAACAAGCCATTGAACGACCAATAGGAAGCTCTACATGACGCATTACGGGCAGCAGAAGCGAAGCCATTACCAGTCCTGTCCAATCACAGCCTTTCAGCAAATGGCTCCGACTGGCAGTGTATTATGCCGCCACAAAGCTACTGTCATAAGCCACCATTATGACACTGAAACAAAAACAGAAAAGTAATTTGCTCTAACCATCCCCCATTCCACGGACAATGGCATTGAATCGATACAACATAATCGAAAGCCCGAACGACCCGTCTCCCAGCGCGATTCAAGAGACCAACCCTTTGTCCCCCCCATTTATGGAAGGCTGTATTCATCGATACCGTGGAGGGGAGACCGTCCATTCAATGAGACAAGACAATCCCGATTCAGGCTGGCACAAAAGCGAAAACAATGTCGCCAACGCAGAAAGGAACAATCCGGCTCGGAGGACCATTTGCCGTCCTGCTCGCCCCGCGCCCGAAACGCCCTAGAGCGAGGAAGACGGCAACAACAATGGCGGAAAGCGCCGCCTAATGACGAATTTGCGCTTTTCATTCCGCTACAGAAGTTTTTCCCGGTGCCTCATTATTGTCGATACTTCGGAGGGTAGTCCCTTTGTCGGTCTGTATGATAAGGATCGTGTACTTAGCGCGCGCAAAGCCCGCAACGGCACCGCGGCCAGAGATTTTGCCAAATGAGATTTCGCTTTTTAATTTCCTTGAAATGGCGTGCGTTTTCAATATTTTGTAGTTACAGATAAATTCGGTGTGAATGACAGCCGGTGACGTGGAGTGGCCGGGAGCTGCTTTTTTAAATTACTTATTGGCTTATTTTATGCTCAGCGTTGAATGAAGCTTCGACATTGATCAGGAGGGGGCGGCAAATACATATTTACTAGCCGATACTGCATAGAAGTCGTTTTTTTTATACGACAAGGAAGGCATACGAGCAAGTGGTTCACCTGATGGTAAGTGAAGCGTAGCCCGTCTAGAGGGCTAGGATAGAACATAACTCTTGTGCCTGTTATTTCACTAGCCTCACTCTCCATGCCGGAACACAGCACTGCTTGGCGGCAGAATTAGCGAGCAAGGCGGTGGTAGCGATCCGGGAGGATTGGGAGGATCGCTATCCCGCTGGGAATTGAGCAATTTTTCGGGATGAAAAGTGGCTTTGTATACCAGACTATTATCTTTCTGTGCCAGATCTGTTATTATTTAGAACATGACTTCTAACTTTTTTAATGATTCGGTCACACGGAGCTATTGTGACAATAATTAAATTCTTAAATCCCGGATTTCCTGCTTATGAACCAAATTAAATTGAACGGCGATAAAAAACACAAGGTATTAAACAGGACAAGCATTCTAAAATGAAAAAGGCATGTCTCGCACAGCCTTAGTAATTTCGCACGTGCAGTCCCGAAGCACAGCATTTGTTTTTTTCTGTATCACCATGATAATAAAAGCAAAGCCATTACAGACGTATTTTCCTCCACAGTTAGCCGTGTCAAATTAATGTCATCCGTCTGAAGTTGCATTTGCATGCAGAGTATGAAACTTAAAACAAATGTTTCTGTGCACACAATGCGATTAGAACGCAAACAGTTCTTAAGTAGGGTGACTATGTTGAGGGAAAATTGCGGTTTTTAGCTCTTTAGTTGGTTTTTGCAAGCTATTTTACTTTGTGTAAACGAATTTGTACCCTGTTTAGAGTTGCTGGCAATGGCATTTTTACGGAAAGCTTATATCACTATCACTATCACTACATAGTATAAAATAAAGTCGCTTTCTCTGTCCCCGTATCCCGATGTATGCTTATATCTTCAAAACTACACAACGGATTTTAATGCGGTTTTTTTTAATAGATAGAGTGATTCAAGAGAAAGGTTTGTATGTATAATACATGCATAATATACCGTGCGAAGCCGAGGCGGGTCGCTAGTTTATTCTAAATTTTTATTTTCTTATTTATTTACGTCATTGTGAGAGGAGGCCTGTGCCCAGCAGTGAGACGTATGTAGGCTGGAGATGATGATGATGATGATTTATTTACATCCTCTTGTGCTTATGGTATTTTCCTTTACAAAAAAATATGATAGACTAACTACGTCAAACGTTTAGTTGCACGTGTGAGTTATATAAGTACGCAAAAGTATGCTTTTCTTTTTCTGAGTCAGTTGGGCCGTAATAAATTTTGACATAAGTTTTGAAGTGTGCTGTACGACACCTTGTCCTCCCACAGGTGGCAAAAAACAAAGTAAATAAATAAGTCACGAAAGGAAACCGCTATCAATTTTTGTATCACAATAACAAAATGCGCGGCATTATTGGAACTAAAGCTACCTATCGATAGATCGACTGAAGATAGGTACCTACCATCAATTCAAACCTGGGCCAAGTAAGTTTTCAAAATGCCGTTAATATTATAAATGTTACGTACTTTTACGGGCGAAAATGTTAGGGATCATGTTGTGTAGGCGACGTGGCTAGCAACGTCACTGTTTTGATTCGCCTTTCCAACCCATACGCCCACAATCATGCTAAACGTGGTCTTTAGGTATTGTAAGCCCCGTAAGGGATGCAAACGTGATTTATGTATGTATGTATGTACTTTTACTACCGGTTCTAGAGTAAAGCCAATTATTTACTAGTATCCCAACCAGCTGTAGGACTTGTCAAAATTTGACGATGCCTCACGTCGAGATTCGTCTCAAGGAATGCTCAACTGTCCCTTTTATCTCTACAAACACAAAGCGATGCAAACATCAAGTCTCTTCATTTGTCCTAATTAAACGCAACTGATGGCCACCATACTTCGAGGACACAATGGCACGGCAACTGTCATATTCTAAAGCTTTTGTTGTGAATGTAATTGTAATGTAAATACGGTTAAAACGACATTGAGACTTGTTAGTGTGTGTTTTGCACGAGAGCGGCCTCTCGCGGGTTGTTTTGAAACAAAAGTCTGAAAACTGAATAGATGGCAACTGCTGCTTTGTGTGTAGTCAAACGAAATTACTAAGTGTTTCATATTATAATCAGTTTTACAATAAATTGTCTGTAATTTCTTGTTATTCTTAGCCTGTCTTTCATTCTTCTTAGTACTCGTCTACTTAATCCTTCCGTGGTCTGGGAGCAAAGAAAAAACATAGAATCTACCAGTTGCTTCTCTTCCCGCGCGGATGGTAGGAATCATGTTATAGGCGATGCGGCTAGCAACCCATCACTATTCTGAATCCTCTTTCCGCCTACGCCCACAACCATGCTAAACGTGGTCTTTAGTTGTTTGTTACCTTAGGCTCTGTCTACCCCGTAAGTGATAAAGAGGTGATTTATGTAGTTTGTAATTTAATATAAGTGTTTTATTACACGCCCAAAGAGAAAAAAGTTTATTCATTACTAGCTGTTGCGAAAACTTTACTTGCGTCCCTAGGGAGCTTTGCACTTTCATAGTATTACAAATTACCCCAGTTGTAGCTTTCTGAGTATAAGCGAAAGAAGCTTTGGAATCAGTTTCAGTGCTTCCCGGAGAACAAAGTTTGCCGTGTTGCAAACTTTTTTTTAAATATTTTTAATACCTATTGTTTTTGTTTTTTGTTTTCCATGTCGATTGTGAATAGGGTTGATGAGGATTCCGCTTCCGCTTCCTCATAATAAGGAAGTTCCGCAATGTTTTGAGTTCCTCTAACGCTACCGCTTCCACATAAACGAAATTTAAAAAATCCTCTTCCTCTTCCTTTTAAATTTAGAGGAATTTTAGAAGAATTTTCATTTCACCGCGCGTCCGTACATTTCTATTAAAATGAACTTCCCAGTGGTAAATTTTGATTATTATATTAACATTTAGGTATAAGCAAGCATTATAATAACATTGAGCATAATTGTTTTCTATCGTTATATTAATAAATCAATACATTTTGCGTCTTTGATCTATTTGAATTTTTGACGTTCAACTAGTAATAAGTCACTTTCACACAATCCTATCACTCTTTCTCTTTCTCTTCCTCATCCGCATCCTCAACGACATAATCACTTCCTCATAAACCATAATTGTGAATATGGAGTTGGTGTGTTCTCATTTTTAATAATTTCCTTTGATCATAAAATTTGTTCCTCATTTTCCATACTATCCTCAAATCGTATATTTATTGCTATTTTGTTTTTTTTATTTCAATTAATATTTTCTTTTTTTAAATCAATGACGATCCTTTTATGAATTATTTATATTTGTCATTTAAATGTGCATGCTTCCAAAAAAGGTCACAAATAAATCTATCTAACTATCGTACGTTTCAATATTTTTCCTATAATTTATTATAAATTGCCAAAAACAACACTAAATAAATTCACCGTATGTGTGATTTATCAAATTGTTGAGTAAACGAACATTATTAACATCATAATTAAAAACAAAGTCATGATTAACTTTAATTAACAGTTAACAAGCAACAAAGAGCACGTGTTCGAGTGTTGCCACTCTGCGGAGTAATTATTTCCTACAACCTCATCGGGCGGGAACAATGCGCTGGCAACACAGTAAAGATGGCGTGCAGTTGGTGTTGCTATTGCGAAAATAGTTTTCAATTATTATTATGCTAAATGTCGCCTTTGAATGATAACTATCCCTTCTATTTGCTATTGAGATCCCTTCTTAGGGATAAGTTCGCCTTTGTACTATTTTCTCTGTATTACTGTATTTTTATATTTTTTATGTGCAATAAAGAGTTTACATACATACATACATACTATGGACTGATAACTGGTTGTCTTTGACGATTTTTTTTCCTCGGAGGTAACTATCTCTAAGGATTTTATTTTCCTCGCAGATAACTTGGTTTTTACTCAGTTATTTACAAGGAAAATCTATTCCTCGAAGATAACTAGTTGTGGAGAGTACCTAGCTTAAGAAATGCTGATGTAACAATAACTTAGGTTTTAATTCATTAAAGTTAGTCTTTACTCAACATTCCAGTTGTTTACTTGTCTTCGTTGCCCCCGTCCCACATGGCGACCTTGCCAGGATGCAGTTATCTCGAAGGACTATATTTTCCTCGTATGTATGTATTATTTTAAGTCACACTGTTGTGGAAAAAGTTTCTAAGGTCTAAGCTAAACTTTGTAAAACCATCGACATATCAGGAAAATTATGAACATAATCTACAGTTTTTTAGCATTACAAAAAAGGTAAACAAATCTTAACAGGTCTTTTTATTGAAAAACAGTTTTAAAAAATTAACAACAACAAGTTCAAAATCCCTTTATATTTTCCAGTTACCGATTTTTAAAGTGTTTTCAGACAAAAAAACACTAAAAAAAACGAAGTATAACCTATTTTTTATTCGTACGTTATGCAAAAATGTGTATGTCGTGTAAAATATTTTGAGATTTTTATGAATTTTTCGAAAAAATTAAAATCGACGAAACGAGCATTAGATCAAACAAAACATTCGACCTTACGAAGGCCAGAAGAGCTCCCGTCCCATACTCTGTTGCGAAGGCATAGCCGGCCTCTACCCGATCGATGTCGGCTACCAACATCGCACGGAAGCAACCGTTTTTTATCAACAACCATTGTCTAGCACAAACGGAGAAACAAACAAGCATACATACACAATACACACACGTTAGACACAATACAAAACGTAACAAAGGACTTGCTTCTCTGTGTGCTGTATTAAAGCAAGCATTGTGCGCGAAATCGGACGAAAATGCTCTTCATTACACTGAAAGCTTGTGTGCCATGCGACAATGGTGAAACGGGGGGGTTGGGGCCCCCGTTTGGGGGGGCGGGGGGCCCCGGGGGCGTAACAAAGACGCATGGCGAAGTCTCCTGCCACCCTTTGCCGGAAAATTGAAATCGTAAGAAACGCTATTTAGGTCATGATTTTATTAAATGTTTAATAGTTTTTTAACTCTGCTGCTCTTTTGTGGCAGCTGTTCAAGGGATGGTTTTTAGTTGCAATTTGCAGTGGAAGCAGTAGTACGGTCTGTTTCACCACTCTCTGTCAATTTCCTGTTGTATTAAGTGACAGTTATCTATGATTTCCTCTTTCTTACTACGAAATAAACAGACGATCACGTCAAACCACAGATACAGAAGCAAAATGTTAAACATGTACCACTCCGTTTTACGTAAGCATAATATATCTATACTAATATTGTGGATAACCAACTATTGATGCAATTGTTACTTTAGTTGTTACAAGCTTCTGCCCGCGACTTCGTCTACGTATTATAAGCATACATAGGGACGGACCGACGACTTTGTTTTATACTATGTAGTGAAGTACCTTATTTTAATTTTTATTTCAATGGAATTTAGTAGATATTGTTTTTATTAATTTTCTGACGACTTCAATATGAATTATCTTTACTTGACATTTTATGTAAACCAATATATCCATATTCCATGCTGGTCTGGGAGTAAAGAGAAAACATAGAATTTACCAGTTGCTTCTCTTCCCGCGCAGATGGTAAAAGCCCATCGAGGGAATGGGCGAAAGTCTTAGGAATCATGTTATAGGCGATACGGCTAGCAACCAATCATTATTTTGATTTCCTTTTCCACCTTGCCCTTAATCATGCAAAAGGTGGCCTTAAGGTGTTGTTACCTTAGGCTCTGTCTACCTCGTGATATGTATGTATGTACAGTCCCCGGCCATAAAGACTGCACATCGGTCTTCTCGGCTAATTCCGGCTTCATAGAGCGTTGTCTCGCTCTAATTTACGTGACACCAACTGTCTGTTTCTAAAGACCGAAGTGTAATATTCATGGCCTGGTATTGTACAGTTTGTGAGGATGTAGAGGGTTAATCTCTGGATCAAATAGAAAGCCTTTCTTTTACCAATAGACGGCCACATTATTTCTTGTGTCATAGATACATATTTAATTCTGCGCGGAGTCGCGTGCAATAGCTAGTTCAGTTTTTAAAATATAGGTACCCTCACTATAACACGAATCTCGCATCGAATTCAGCCAAAAGTAGTCGCATAATGGAGATATATGTTCATCATTTAGCACTGCAATACAGCTTAAAGCTTTAAAAGCAATTGCAGCGACAACTCCACACGGGTAGCACAAAGGGCCTTTTACACAAGCAGGGGCATTGTTTTAGGGTATTCCTTTGAAGTGCGACATTATTTAGGATTGCGGGGCAAGTGGTATGTTAGTACTAGATTTATATTCATCTCTAGTTTATATACGTCCCCCATTGGGCACATTTTTTAATCGTAGTTCCACAGATTACCTGTTAAAAACAGACAAACCAATTTTACCTTTAGAGATTATACTAGTAATTGCCCGCGACTTGGTCTGCGAAGAATAGGGTTATCGTCCGCCAGCGGGAACTATAAGTACTTCTTAGATGAATACAATAATATTATTTATTCTGGATTTCTAATTAGATGTATGCAAAATTTCACCGACGCACATGCGCGTCAGTGCCACCTGAAGAATTCTCGGGTTTGGCAGCTGGCAGCGAATGTGTGGAAGAGCTGTTGGGCGCAGGAAGAAATCCTGGCAGCGAAATATCCAGGAAACCTGGCCATTTTTGAAGATATAAGCATACATAGGGACAGAGAAAGCGACTTTGTTTTATACTATGTAGTGATCATATTAGTAAGAATTAGGATCGAGTTAGGTATCCGAAGTAATTATTATAGCCTTTTTTATTCCGAATTCGCTACAATTTCAGTAAGTATGTTGTTGTTGTTTTTCTTTTTTTCTTTTTTTTATTATAATTATTATTAAATTGTCGCGTAATTCGGCGTGCCTCATGGCATAGGCCTCCTCCGTGTATTGGAGGGGACCCTCCAATCCAAAGTAATATATAGGTACAAATATTAGGCTAACGGGCCTTAACAGTAAAAAGATAGCTGATAATAATTTATTATCCAAATAAATAAGCAAAAGTACGAGAGCAAAAACATGTACCAAAGCACTTTACGAAAACCGCACTGCAAAAAGTTACCAAAAATAAAAATGTTAGTACAGGAGCGGTCGTCAAAAAAACACAATGAAAAAATGTAATAATTAAACAAGCACAAACGGCTGACAGGAGACGGCGACAACGGTATTTTTGTCGCCCCTACGAAGCCTGCGTGCTATAGATAAGCCTCCCTGCGTAGATGGCACAATGCTGGGAGACGGGGAAAATAAAACTGAAATAAAACGTCGTATTCGTTTACAGCGGGTAACAGTGTATTACAATGTAAAAGTGTTGGGTAGATAAGCGTTAAGTTTAAAACAACTAGATTACATAATGACAAAAATTAAGCCACATGGCTCTCGAATAAATTCAGTGAAAAACTACGAACTTTAATTTAGTTTTTGTGACCGTCAAATCAAGTTCCAATAAGAAAGGAAAGTTGAAATTAGTACCTACAGTAAATATAGCTTTTTAGCTATAGCCCGCCACTTTGTCTTGGTGCAGCCTACTTCGTACTTTTCCATTCTAATTAGTGATTGTTATTTTATTGAACCAGGCGTTTCTTTGGGGAGGTCCATTTCAAGGAACAAAAAATACTCAATAATTTTGCTGCTCCGCTACTTACGTGCGAGATAGCCAAGCCTGTGCGAAATATAATATGTAAGTAGCGGAGTAAGGTTAACATGTTTTGTTCATAAGTGTATCTTTCCAAGTAAAACGCTTTTTTGAACGTACTCAGTTCTGCAACAAAGTTTAGTTTTATACAGTATTCATGAAACATTCTACAAAATAAAAGAGCATGCTTTATTTACCTATAGCAATCAGTAACACATTATTGCATTTGCAAAGTTCAGCGACCCGAACGTTAATCTGTCAAAAAGTCTTCAATCTACGCATGCCGCCAGAAAAAAATCTATCAACTCGCAGCGGTCACGAATAAAAACATAATCACGCTCCTGGTCCACGCTGTGTAGTATATCATTCAGTACAAATTTAACGCAATAGCCACTTTAATAGAGTCCATGGCAACAATACCTGTAGTACCAGAATATACTCATTGTGCTGTAAAAAGGCTTTATGCTGGTTTTATACGATTTTGTACGCCTCTATTGGGCATGGCCGCTTGCAGCAGCCAATGGCATGCCGGGATGCGGGTCTTTAATTACTGCATCTGCCACAAAAAAGTCGGAAACAAAAAATTGGTCGGGGAAAAAATGTTATGTAAAGCTAGAGCGAGGAAAATTGGAGTAAATTGATACCCGCCATATGTGCGTTGTGTGAAAAGACGTAACTACATGACGGAGGAGTTTTTTAACGAATGGTTAATTGGCTTTTTGTGGCACTAACGATTTTACAGTAGCCGCAACGCGCAGACATACATACATACAAACAGGGGCGTGCAGTGGGTTCTGACAGAGGGTAGGCATATTGACAACAAAACCCGTATTGGTACGAAGCGTGGCGGGCACATTCACGTATGCTTACAAGCACTGCTTATATGCCTGTAAGGGATGAACGCGTCTGCATACAAATATCAAGTCTTTATCCCTAACGGTAGCCAAAGCCTGAGACAAGACCTAAAGGGGAATCCAAATAGTGATAAGTTGCTAGCCGCATCGCCTATGACGTGATTCCTAAGAATTTCGCACCTACCCTCGGGGGTTTTACCATCTGCGCGGGACGAGAAGCAACTGGTACATTCTATGTTTTTCCTTTGCTTAAACCACGTCTTTATCCCTAACGGTGGACAGAGCCTGAGGTACGTAAAGGCCACGCTTAGCATGGTTGTAGGCGTATAGGTGGAAAGGGGAATCCAAATAGTGATGGGTTGCTAGCCGCATAAGATGATTCGAATGCGAAAGTTTGTCAGGATGTGAGTGTGTTGTGTATGTTGTTCCTTCTTCACGCTGACACTATAGGTATCGTTACCTTAGGCTCTGTCTACCCCGTAAGGGTGAGTCTGTTTATTTCCAGCTCGAATCACCTCACCAAACCCAAGTGCTCAAGTTACAACACAAATCGAACATCCCCTATAATCGTAATACTATTATGGTAAGTCGAGACAAACCGGGACATAAGGGCGCGCTTTGTCGCCCCCGCGTTAATTAATATTAACCGAGTAGTGTAACGCCCCCTAACAGTTGGGAGGGAAGGTGCATCCGACAGGGAAAACAAACATGACACACGGGGGTGACCCCTCGCGAGCTTAGTAGAGTAAGAAAAATCTAACATTTAAATTCTGAATAACATTATGTGGGCTTTTTTTGGAAAACCCTTATTAATTACAAGTATGAAAATATTCAGCGCGAGCTATTTTGCATGACTTGTCCTCACTATTTTTATGAGTATGGTCATTCATTTAGGGAGCTAGTCGGGTTACCTCCGCGTGTGGTCAAGAGCTACGGTTCGTATTTGGATCCGTCCTAAGGCTAAGAGCAGTGCTTGGCCCGGTGCACCCTGGGCTATCATTATACGTTGGCTAAGAGCCCGACAGCGTCTTTAGACCATGTTCTACCGTACAACGTTGCCGACATTTTTGTCACAAGATTTTTGGATACTGTATTTATTACTTTGACATTGGCGAATTCATCGCATCGATCGATTGGGCCATATTAAAAAATAGAAGAAGGTTAAATTTCTAAATGTCAGTGAAAATTAGAACACATAGAAAAATCCGAAAAGTAAAGCTATGGCCGGGAATCGAACCCGGATCCTCGTCATTCCGTGACGCGTGCTATACCTACCCCTACACCACCTATAGCAGGTGGGTAGTCTCCGAATTTATCTACCTGTAACTAACTGTCACGTGACCTTTTTTGTTACTATGCGAATTTTTGTCGCTAAGCGTCATCTGTTTGAATGATGTGTCTGTACGACACAATTACAAACTCCCATGGAACATCTACTGCTCACCAGGGACGAGATGAAGAAGAAGAAGAAGAAGGTTATTCACTTAGTTTAGCAAGACCTTCTGTAAAATAACGCCTGATTCCGAAAAGGATCTCAATTATCAAAGATGGCTGAAGAAAAGTTTACTTTCCATCGTTCAGCGCCGTGTGTCCCAACCTTCGTCATTGTGCATCACCTTCCACGCATCGACACGACATTTCGATTGATTCCGTAAACAAAACGTTTTGTTCGCCGATCATTGGGGCCGTGTGTAGCGCAAGTGGACCTTATTTAGAAGACTTAGGGGTGGTAATCGAGTGGTTTTAAAGAATTATCGACAGGTGCAGACGGTCTCTGTGGACGTGGAACTATTGTTTTTATTGACAATGAGACTTAATTTGGTGAGAGTTTTGATATCCTATTATTATGCTGTCTGTTTGTTAGTAATAAAAAGCGTAGGGACCCCAACTGCATTCTGCAAATTAATGTTTTGTATTAATAAGCTGAATCGAATGTAGTTAATTAGGTATCCTAGTAACTAATATTAAGAAAAAGAATTGAAATTCTGAAAAGTATTGGCTTGATGAATCTTCTTAAGTGGACTTAGTATGTTTTGTGTGTATATTTGTATAGTTTATATGTATTCCTTCCATGCTAGTCTGGGAGTAAAGAAAAAACATAGAATTTACCAGTTGCTTCTTTTCCCGCACAGATGGTAAAAGCCCACCGAAGGAATGGGTGAAAGTCTTGGGAATCATGGTATAGGCGATGCGGCTAGCAACCCATCACTGTTTTGATTCCCCTTTCCATACGCCCACAATCATGCTAAACGTTTTAATGCTTTATATGTTTGGGTAGGTTAGCTCTTTGGTCTTAGCTTTTTAGTACCCCTTCTACTCTGGTTTCTGTTGTCCTGTCAATCGTTCGAAGGTTAGCTGGAAGAGATCCCTTTAAAGGACAAGTTCGCCTTTTTACCTCTGTTTTCTCATTACCTGTAAAATTGAATGTGTTTTATGTACAATTAAGAGTTTCTGAGAATGGATGTTCGTTCTTTCTTCACGCTGAAACGGCTGGTCGGATTTGGATAAAATTTGAAACGGAGATTGCTAGTCAGAAGCTAGTTGTAAATAGTTGTATGTCATTCGTTTGTAATTATAGTCTTGGTCGTTGGACTGTGTTGTTCCAGAGATTCGGCTATCAACACACAAGATTTCATCCAAAGCTGTTTTAGCGTGGAAGAGTAATGATGATGATGAATACGGAAGCGGTCAACTGTGCAGGATATATTTGGGTGCGTAAACGTTCGCGCACACGCAGACGTACACACTCGTCCTCCCCCTCCTCGATTCAGTGGAACGGCAATAGCGTGGAAGAGTAAGTAACATACAAACATACACACTAGAAAATTTCTTATTTATAATGCCAGTACATACCTGACATGTCTACCTTCTCTTTTATTTCTGTTATACCTACGGATTTATGGTGACCAATAAACATTTTTTTTTTAATTATAATTATTCATATCAGCTGTTTTGAGATCCGAAATGTTTGCCGAGTCGTTATGAACACGCTTAAGCTAGTTTCAGTAGGTACATACACGTACATACACAAAGAAACAATATGGCGAAAAGGCTGAGACAAAACACATTTCCCGCCCATCCTTCAAAGCTAAGAACAAATTCATCATACAAACATTCTTCGAAAGAGCTCCATGAATAATACATTCTATTTGTGTGTTTGTATGGGACAATACAGTTCACTTTTACGTAAGCGCAGCTTTGTCACCCTAGCTATGTTTGCGAAAAGCAACTGTCACTGACTGTTTCCAAATAGGCGGTGACAATGTTTTCTTTCGTGATAGGACGATCCCACGTTTTTGTAGTAAGTTTGAGCAAGTGTACTAACACGTAATAGTAGATTATAGAACAAGTGCGTAAAACGCCTCTATTTACCCTAGACATTAAAATGTATGACTAGGAGGTAAGGCTGTAAAAATTAAAAAGAAAACTACATTCGAAGAATGAACAGGCGACCCACATCTACTCTAATATAATGTATTAATACTTTGTTTGTTTGTGTGTTTGCAGAGGATAACCTCTCAGAACACAAGACACCACATTGTAGTAACCAAAAACTACAACTACATATTTTTGATTATTGGGATTATTTTCTATCCTGGAAAAGTGCTAGTTCCCGCGGGAGACGAAGTAGTAATAGTAATTTAAAGGACGATCACCAAGATTTTTACTATTTACATCATTCGCACCATTAACAACTAGGGCGTAAAATCATCTGTTATGTGACTAAGCTAGAGTACTTTCCAATATGCGCTGAAAAATAAAGAGGCGTAAAATACAAAATGGCTTTTCCGGGACGTCACTGACAAATTTTATTTTCGACGCCGTTCCTTATACACGGGTTGGTTTAGTATTCAAGATATTTTGGGGCATATACCACAGAGTAGTTACACAATATTCACGTGTTGTAATTTGCAAGTTGCAGAAAATTCTCAAAAAACAAGAAAGTTCTCAGAAGTTTCCAGAAACTTAAGGGAATTTATAGTAAGTTTACATAAAGGAAGTTTCCAACGAGGTTTCTTTTTCAATTTCTTAGGTAGGTATTCTTGTTTTGCGCGTTTTCATTAGATAATCAGTTGACACCATTAGATTTTCATGTGCTATATATGTAGGTATGTATGTTATTTTATAATTTTAAGGGAAGACATCTGGATAGATATAAAATAGGTAGTATGTAATATTTTTTTTTTCAGATTAACTGCCTAATCATTTTATAGTAGGTACTGATTTTTTTTCAATCTCCTTATTTTTCAAAAAACAATTTTTCTTCCATGCTTGTCTGGGAGTGAAGAAACATAGAATTTACCAGTTGCTTCTCTTCCCGCGCAGATGGTAAAAGCCCATCAAGGGAATGGGTGATTCTTAGGAATCATGTTATAGGCGATGCGGCTAGCAACCCATCACTATTTTGATTTCCCTTTCCATCTATACGCCCTTAATCATGCTAAACGCGGCCTTAAGGTTTTGTTACCTTAGGCTCTGTCTACCCCGCAAGGGATAAAGACGTGATATGTATGTATGTCCTTATTTTTAAGGTTTTACTCTTCTGAAATTTCCTGATTGGACCTGGCAACACTGTCGCTGTGTGGCCGCTTTGAATTTCTAATACCCTGGTATTAATTCGGTGGCGGCTCCCCGCTGCGGCGCTCCCGCTTGATTGCGCGAGCGTTGATTTTGTTGCGCTTTTTATAGATTCCAAACGTTTGAAAGCTCTTGAGAAATGACGGTCAAAAATTTGTTTAGGGATTCGCGAGGAATAACACGTTTTCTGTGAACATGTTTAAAAGAAAGCCAAGTGCGAGTCGGACTCCGTACGAATGTGGCAAGTTATTATAAAATACAGTGTTAGCAGAGCCCTGCCCTTAAGCAAATTATGCAGTGTCAGGTCATTTTATGTTGGTTTTTGACATAAACTGACAGATTTTATTGGATCAGGCGTTACTTGCAGAATTTAGGCATTTAGTATTATTTGAAGTTTCGATCGGTTCGTTTACTTTTTCTGTGTGTCTACTCTTGCTTAATATTATGTACTGTCAATCGTTCAAAGGTTAACTGGAACATACATTACATACATATATCACGTCTTTATCCCTTACTAGGTAGACACAGCATAAGGTAACAAAACCTTAAGGCCACGTTTAGCATAATTAAGGGCGTATAGAAAAGGAAATCAAAATAGTGATGGGTTGCTCCACATCGCCTATAACATGTTTCCTAAGACTTTCGCCCATTCCCTCGATGGGCTTTTACCATCTACGCGGGAGACCAGCATGGAAAAAAGGCAAGCCGGTGGGAATCGAGTTCTATGGACGCCATGCCACAGACACATACATACATACAACAATAAGTATGGATTATGCCCCAATTCTCGAGTATCAACCCATTAACAATTAACAGCACGTCTTGTCTTACCCCTTCGAGTGTTGAATGGTCAATTTGCAATGAAGATGAGGCCTTTTCACGAGGGTTGGAGCCTATCCCAGGTGCTTTGCATCACAATGGACCCTCAGATCAGGTGCTTGATGAGATCTTACGGGTGATAGAGGTCGGGAAGTGGCTATTGATTTTCGTAGTTGTATTTGCCATCGTTTCATTGCTGGTAGGAAATTTTGTTATACTAGCGATTTTATTGAAACAGGCGTTACTTTGCGGTCTATTTCAATTAACAAAAAATTACATTGCTACTCCGCTACTCGCGTGCAAGATAACCAAGCCTGTGCGAAATATGTATGTTTTTCATGCAATCCCTCCCTCCACTCCTGCCACATAAAACACATAAATCCCACAAACTTAACTATCCCTTACACCACACAAACACTGACGTGTAACGGTAACAACACCTAAGGCCACATTTAGCATCATTGTGAACGTATAGGTGGAAAGGAGTATCAAAATAGTGATGGGTTGCTAGCCGCATCGCCTATAACATGATTCCTAAGTTTTTCGCCCTATCTATCGATGGGCTTTTACCATCTGCGCAGGAAGAAAAGCAACTGCTACACTCAGACCAGCTTGGATGATGAAAGTCCAAACTAAACTCGAACCTAGAAGCTAAATTGTGCATACGTCTATTTTATGCCTTGTCTGACAAGGAATAAGGTAGAATTCAGCGGAATTCCCACCGAACACACAACCGACAACGCACTGGCATCGCGTAAAGTGCTGCGGGTGTCTATGGACAGTGGTGATCGTTTACCATCAGGTGACCCACTAGTTCGTTTGTCTGGCCTCTCTAACATAAAAAAAAAAAAAAAAAGAATACGATAAACGTCATTACACAAAAACGGATAACTCACGTATAAAAAGTCGAGTGATGCTCGACATGTTTCGGACTATTTCGTAGTCCTTTTTCCAAGAGCGCTCGCCCCGGCGGCAGCGACACGAACACTGCGCGCCAGCGCTCTGCTCGCGCGGCTGTTCGACGCAACTGACAGCGGCGCACAACTACCCTCGTTTTCATCGTCATTTTTATTATTGTCAAATGTCGGGCAGCACACAACACTGATCACGTCACTCCGTAAAGGTTCGCTCTCACGGTAGTTTCATGTTGAATACGATAAAATTACGAAAACTCACCTAATCTCTTCGAAATCTCCGAATTGTGCATCTTGGGGTTGTCCTGCGCGATTTTCCGCCGCTGCAGCCGCGACCACACCATGAACGCGTTCATGGGCCGCTTTATGTGCTCCTCTGGGCTCTTCTTCTGCTGGCTGCTGAGCATGGGCCCCATGGAGCCTATGGAGCCCATGGACATGCCCATAGGGAAGCCCATGGTCCCGCCGAAGCCGGAGCGATCGCACATCGCACCAGCGGCACTGGAAAGAACAGACTTACTTTCACAAATGAGAAATTAGGAACAGCTATTGTTTTTGACCTTTATGAAGGCCATTTTGCTGGAAAAAGTTACAGTAATAAGGCCATTTTAAGGTGTGTGTGTCGATCTCTTATTCCCTATACAATACAATAACTCTTAATTGAACACCACATATAACAACCAAAACAGAAAAAGGTGTACAGAATATTACAAGGTAGCAATAGGCGGCCTTATAGCTACAGAGCGATATCTACCAGGCAACCATAATGGACTGGAGAACAGAACAGACCTGAGCAGGTGAGGTGGTACCCTATCCCGTGGGAAATAAAAAAAAAACTTTCACAGAAGACCTCTGTGAGCCTTGGGAAAATATATTTCATAAATATTTTGTATTTATGTTCGATTCCGTGGTAAATTTAAAAATCCGTTCTTAGTGCTCCCTTAGTCTTTGATCCTCAAGAAATATGTCTGTTGATCAAGAATCTATATAGGAATTCGATTATTAAATAAAAAAAGAAGTTGTATTATAACTTGTTAAGAATTCGAAACTGATCCTTTGTTATGGTAAATGAAAACAGACTTTATTAAAGAGAACACAGTCAGTGACGTTCAGTGAGTGAATTAAAAACAAATCTTAAAAATTGTTAACCTAACTATAATGCTAAAAAAACGAAGTAGGTATACCTAACTTGTTCCTATTCATATACAACTAGCTATAACTGTAACGCAATCATTCTTCCAAAACTAGTTCCCTTTAAGCCGTCGACCCACGTGTCCCAACAATTGCAATTTTTAATATCACCGACAATTATCCCGTTCACAAAAGTGGAAAATATTAATATCGCACAACATAATACAGCCTGTATAAGGGGAGTTTCCAAACTTGTTTTTAATTGGCTCATCTCGCGACCCTCTTTAAGGTATTTCGCGACAATTAGAAGGGATTTATTGCCGACACTTGCGATGATTTGCTGCCGTTCCGATTCGAGCTTGTGAATTTGTAACACCTTTTATGTGAGTGGATTTAATTAATAAGAGCAGGATGGCATGATTAGTTGTATTTTAATTTGAACAGCATCGGAACAACCATATCTACTCCGTGAGAAAGACGGGTTTCGAGTACCATCAGTCGATTAATTTAGGTACGGTCAAGTGCAAATAAGTATCGATAGGAACGTCTCAAAAATATGTCCCACGACCTTATTACGCTGGTGTAAGAGCGTATGGTACTTATTTTTGAAACTTTGTACAAGAGATCTTTTTCGTAAAACATTAAAATCTTAAAAGTTAAATTTGCTACAACGATCCATTCCCATTATCTAAATCCTAGAAGACCCTGATACCATAACGTCTTAAAGCAAAGCCCCCCGTTTATCCACCCACCCACCAGTGGGTGTCGCTTAACTAAAATTATGTAGCAGGTCCTTGACTCCAACACCCCTACAACTAAAGAATTTGTGGTGAAGTATTGTAGTACCACATATTATAATTTTTTGGAAATAAACACTTCAAATTTTATTTTATTTTACATATTAACCAAATTCTAGAACACCCGTAGAATGTACCAGTTGCTTCTTTTCATTTTAAGTGCGTAAGCGAAATAAGACCAACATAAAACTGAGTCTTAGGAATCATGTTATAGGCGATATGGCTAGCAACCCATCACTACTTTGATTCCCCTTTTCACCTATACGCTCACAATCATGCTAAACGTGGCGTTTAGGTCTTGTCCTCTGTGTCGTGATTTATGTATGATTTTATGTTTGTATAAAACCTATTTTGAAAGTCCAAGTTTCAAACCCACATGATTAAGTGAGACAGCAAGACAGACCGGAAGGTCTTTTTAAATACTATCACACAGTACAGTCGAGGGCAATATCGATACCGCCGTCATGACAAATATAGGTGTTGTTTTTGACGTTTTGGTTATGTATATTTTATGCTCTTGACTGTACATAAATGGGTGCTGCTCGGAATACATACATTTTAAAGAATTTTCCATTCTCATAAGACAAATCAGATATGGCATGCTAATAATACATAACAATAATTTATTTACCTACTACTACTTTTGCTCGTAACATCGCGTTTGCGCCCAATCCGTAATAAAGTGGTAATCCGCACTCAAAGACGCCAATTAACATACTAATGAACAATTTAATGCGACATCTTTGACAGAAGTGTAAATGCAACTGTTAATAAGTTGTTGACGTAAACAGTTACCAAGCAGTCTTAAATTATATATTGATTTATCAGCTTAAGAATTTTACCGAAATTCCTTGGAAAATTACAAAAATTCCGTGGGAAATACCAAAATAATATCGTAGTCTCCACAAAGTGTCGTGTCTTTAGAACATGTGTTGACATTTGAGGATTTTATCCTTAAATTCCGACTCTAGCAAAATCACAATAAAATGTAAATATCTTGGGACATTTGGCACCAATCGCCCTATATATATATTTATTCCAGCAATTCCGCTATTCTACACCTATCCTCCTGAGTCTCGCCAATTTTCAAGAACAGACGAGACAACAGTTTAGTAATTTTAGAGATCAGTCCAGCATATTCAAAGTTCATAGAAGAATTGGTCCTTTGCATAGTATATTTGGCAGTTACTCTAAAGAACAAATCAGCTTTATAAAGTACGCGAAGACTTACGCACCAAATAACCGCCATGCAATTTTACTCTATCATCTACGTATAAAAAATAATCACATAAGTTCTTGTAAAGCGAACGCGACTAACCTAGCAACAGCCCCAACACAAATACCTGAGCTTGTCTAATCCCCCCCCCCCCCCCCTAATTAAATGATTCATGACAGAGTTAGTATACGGAAGCAAAAACCACTCCAATCCTCATTGATGAATCACTCAATCCAATAATGTCTCAAATCCAAGGTGTAACCGACGACTGAAATTCCCATTAAAACTGCCAAATCACTTTTAAAACGCAACCGGTGACAAATTATCTACCAGCACATGTTCGAAACATTTCACAGACAGAACATTAATTCTGCTGTTGCAACCCCAATGTGATTTAGATGTTAATGCAAATTAGGGGGGTAATTAAGTTGGATTTTGCTGTTGCGGTGTGTGTTTTAATATCATATTTGGATGGGTTGGAAGTGGATTGCGGTAGATCGATAGTTTGGCTGGGAGCGTGGCGACAATGCTCGCGTGTTATCGCTTTACTATATATGTATGTACATATTTATGTATATGCACCAGACGATAGCAGTTGGTTGCCTTGCCAGTCCGCAGAATGGCCTCAGGATTGACTTGGCTGGCCTGGCTTCCTCTTGGATGGATGATATTTTATTATTTGTTTTCTTATAAGTAGTTTATTTATTATTTCTAAAGGCGTCACATTTTTCCCCGTCATTGTAAACTAGCGGTGGCCCGTGACTCCGTCTACGCAGGATTTGCTTCGCTATCCTAGTATAAACTACTTCCTACTTCCTATTTCTTTCCCCGGGACTAAAACTATCATTAAAATCGATTCAGTGGTTTAGGCGTAAAAGCATAAGACAGAGAGACAGAGTTACTTTCGCAGTGATAAAATATAGTAGGGAAGTAGGGCATCGATATCTCCACATCTCTCAGTGTACAACCACATCCAGCATTCCCTCAAATGTCGAAGATATTGAGCCAAAATAAAGATCTGGCCTATGTCAAAGTAATAAATACAGTATTCAATAATCTTGTGACAAAAATGTCGGCAACGTTGTCAGAAGACATCTGTCGGGCTCTTAGCAAACGGTCAATGTTATCCCTTGAAGATCGCCAAGAAATCATTAGCCGATGCCAAGAGTGCAAGCACTAATACTATTCCCCCCGGTGGAACCAAAAACGAACCGCAGCTCTTGATCACACGCGGAGGTAACCCGACTCGCCCTAAACTTTGTTCTGTTTTCTGTTTCTCAAATTCTTCAAATACATACATACGTACACAAATCACGTCTTTATCCCTTACGGGGTAGACAGAGCCTAAGGTGGCAACTAGGCCACATTTAGCAAGATTGTGGGCGTATAGATGGCAAAAAATGGAATCAAAATAGTGATGGCTCGCTAACCGCATCGCCTATAACATGACTCCTATGGTTTTCGCCCATGCCCTCGATGGGCTTTTACCATCTGCGCGGGAAGAGAAGCAACTGGTACATTCTATGTTTTTTCTTTGCTCCCAGACCAGCATGGAAGTCCCAAATGCCTCTGCTAATTCCTCCAAGGCTAAGCACTTGGAGTTAATAGCTTCTGCCGCTTTTCCGAGAAGGGCGTTGTAAGTTGCTCGCGGGTCAATATTTGCCGGCTACTGTGGACGGGACTGGGTTTGTGGAACCCGCCAATTAGGTTTAACGGGGCATTAGGAGTGACGTCTAATTTTAAAATCTTAGGGCCCATTTCAACACTGTTATGGCTTTATGGGAGTTTGTAATTGTGTCGTACAGCTATACATCATTCAAACACATGACCCTTAGCGACAAGGATTCGCATAGTAACAAAGGTCACGTGACATGTAGTAACAGGTAGAAAAATTCGACTACCCACCTGCTATGGGTGTAGGGGTATAGCACGCGTCACCGAATGTCGAGGATCCGGTTTCGATTCCCGGCCATAGCTTTACTTTTCGGATTTTTCTATGTGTTCTAATTTTCACTGACATTTAGAAATTTACTCTCTGTTATCTTAAGCGTCAGTTATCTGATTTCGTCTCTATTAAGCCGATATAGACGTTATTATATAATGCTCCTCTCATTTACTCAAAGGTTAACTGGTAGAGATCCCTTATAGGGATAAGTTAGCCTTTGTGCATATATTTAAGGTATTTTTTGTGATTTGTCTCTGTTTCTTTATATTTGTACAATAAAGCATTTATTTTGATTTCCCTTTCCAGCTATAGGTATACGCCCTTAATCATGCTAAACGTGGCCTTAAGGTTTTGTTACCTCAATATGTATGTATGTATGTATTTGAATATTTGTTCACCTAAAACGAACACTAAATCTCGCTACAATTCGGTAAAAATATTTAACAGGCGTCCAGTCCGTTCAAACAAGCTACTGTTAAGTATGGGTAAGACAGGCAGATCAGTGTGCGCTTGCGCATCCAATTAGCGCGGGGACGTCGGTGCGCCTTGTAGCATACCGGACGAAATCTTGTTTGAAATGTCAAAGGCTGACCGGAATGCTTTGAGTTCTTAACCCGTACGCAAGAATTTATTGAATGAGGCGTTACTTTAGTAGGGGAGACCGAGGCAAGTTGAGACAGAGGTGAGTTGATACAAAGCCTTTTTCTCTGCACTTATGACAGTTAGCGAGGTCACAACTTCACACAAACTGTGGAGTGTAGAAATAGCAACGAATTAGCGAAGTTACCAGCCCGATAAACTGTCACAGTTCAGTTAAATCGGCTTTGTATCAACTCACCTCTGTCTCAACTTGCCTCGGTCTCCCCTACCTTATTTGTTAGTTAACTAGCTTCTGACCACGACTTCGTCTGGGTAGAGTTATGCAAACCTTCCTCTTGAATCACTCTATCTATTATAAAAAACCGCAAAATCCGTTGCGTAGGTAATTTTAAAGATGTAAAGACAGCGAAAAGCGTTTTTGTTTTATACTATGTGCTAGCTGTTACCCGCGACTGCGTCCGCGCAGAATGAATCTATGACACTCGCAAATAGTATGACTTTCTATTGGTAAAAGAATTTTCGAAATCGGTTCACTAGATCCATAGACCCACTAAAACCTGACATATTCACAAACTCACAAACATTACTTCCTTATAATGTTAGTACAGATTTAGTATTACATTTCCTGCGCTAAGCTGTGTTTTTAATCCACAAGGGGTGTTTTAAGATTGACGTCGATGTCTGATTGTGTGTGTGTGTGTGTGTGTGTGTGTGTCAGCCATGTTAGGTAAAAATCGGTCAAGCAGTTTTTTTTTTTAATTAAACCCACAAACGGGCAGGCGGTGCACCTGATGGTAAGGGATCACCGCCGCCCATGGACAACTACAGCACCAATGGGACTGCTAGCGCGTTGCCGGCCTTGCAAGAAATGGTACACTGTAAGAACAGGTCTTAAAGGTATGATGTAAGGCGTTACTGGCAAAAAAAAAACCTTTTATTTTATTTACAGTTTGATTATTAAAGTTGTCGCTGCTGTGTTCCGATTTCGAAGTAATCTCCATGAAAAAACTTTTCGATTTTCTTTCATCTAGTACCTGGGTAAACCTGGGGGTAATTACCTCATCGGGGGTAAAATCTATTTTTCGCGGGAGGGTCATGAGCTGGTTGGCTGGATGATTTCCTTGCTTAAACAACGAATAAGCTAAGGGGTTAAATCCGTGACCTTAGGTCATAAGGGTAACGGAACTATAAAGGTAAACCACTGATCTAGTACCTAAGTACCCATTGATCCAAAGATCTAGTCGAGAGAAATCGGCGCGCGTAATTTGCGCTAACCGCATGCGCATACGCCGATGTTTGCCGAGCGGCGAGAACACAGGTCGTTAGCGGGCCGGTGTGTTCTTTAGCCGTCTATCTTAGCTGATGTGTGAAAATGTGGACCAGAGTAACCATACATTTAAAAACTACGTGCATTTTCTGATTGGGTCTATATTATCCCATAAAATTGAATTTACAAATGTATCATCACTACATAGTATAAAATAAAGTCGCTTTCTCTGTCCCTATGTCCCTGTGTCCCTATGTATGCTTATATCTTCAAAACTACACAACGGATTTTGATGCGGTTTTTAAGTACCTATAATTCTACGCAGACGAAGTCGCGGGCAGAAGCTAGTTTGTCATAATTTTCTTTAGTCATAATGAGTTTTTTTCTGAAACAGTTAATATTCTTTTCAGAATTGATAGTCAACTAACTTAATAAATACTGATGACTTTTCCAAAATTTCTGAAAAATGCACGATTTCATGTGTTATGACCAAAAAAGGTAAGACTAACGATTAAAAACATAGAATGTTGCTTCTCTACCCGCGCAGATGGTAAAAGCCCATCGAGGGAATGGGCATCATCCATCAAATGTATGTCCTGCGAAAAAGGGTTTTGACAGATAGACAGACAGAGGCACATACTTTTTCCTTATCAGGTATGACGTACCTACAAGAAAACGAAGTTCCAATCGGTCCCTCCATATAGGTAGGTAGGTACCTACTACGATGCCACAAATACAAACAAAAACTCCTCTATTTTGCGTGGGGTTTAATTGGAGAAAATTGTCTAAGATATCACGTGTTTTCATTTGCTACCGTACCAATTATTAGCAAATATAAACTCACAGACAGACTGTAGCACGTTTTATTGTTCTACCACTCTGAACTTAAACAGGAGCCGAATAAACTGGCAATTAGAACATTGTTTTTATCGTCGAACAACATAATTCTATCGCCGTTTTTAAAATAAGAACGCGAATGTTGCCAACATAAAAACGGATTGCGCATTTAAGGTCAATAACTCATGTTATTTTTTTAATTATTTGACCGTCGGCTGGCCACAAAGACTAACTACTATTGTAAACGTGTAAAAAAATAAAAAAAGGTTCTTTATAATGCCGGTCGTAAAGATTGGGCGATTGTGCGTTCATTAGGCGATCTGTAAAATACCTAATTGGCTTTATAGGCCACTGGTCGATTCAGTTTTAGGGTTCAGCAATTGATTTTCTTATTGGACCTTCATTATTGTTTTTAAAGAGTTCTCTTCAATTGTTTAGTTTATACTCCATGTACTTAAAACACCGTTTTTTGTCTATCTTTTGAAGTTTCATCTCGGAGGAAAGTTTGATTTTTTACTGCTCCAATCCATTTTTAGCGCCACAATTTTTTTTTCTAATACGTACAAATCCTTACAAATATTATAAATGCGAAAGTAACTCTATCCGTCTGTCTATCTGTTACGTATTGACCGATCCAATTGGAATTTGGTATGGAGATAATATCAGTCCCGGGGAAGGACATAGGATAGTTTATCCCGGAAAATCACAATGCTCCCGCGGGATAGAGGGGAATAGCTACCTATTACACTATGCTTTGCATTACACTACGGCGTTGGATCGATCACGTCCAATCGTCCGCTTAGAAATCCCGCAATGAACAGCCACTTGCATGAATTCTCAGTTGTGTTATCTATGTTATGACGTCACGTGTAAAACATGGCAGACGTTATGGGTTTGATACTTGAAACGGCCGAGGGAGTGAGACGGCGAGATAAAGCCGAATGGCGTTTTAGAGCTCACGGACTGCAATTTCTTTGGAAGGGTTTTTTAATGCCCGACGCAAAAAGTAAG
Source organism: Pandemis cinnamomeana (assembly GCA_932294345.1). NCBI lineage: Eukaryota > Metazoa > Arthropoda > Insecta > Lepidoptera > Tortricidae > Pandemis > Pandemis cinnamomeana. Next base: position 16,079,015 of record OW028703.1, read on the forward strand.
TAAGTAAATAAGTAAGTATTTATTCATTGTAAACTTTGTACAAAGATGGTAAATGACAAAAGTAGGTATCAGCAGCTCATTTGGAGAATACATTTTTTTCTAATACTTTTTAATAGGACTAATATTAAATATGAATTCATTACTGCACGCAGCATTTGAAAAGTATTCGTTGGAATTATAAAATACCTACATTGTGTGTGGCGCGTGTGTGTGCATGTGTGCGCGCGCCTGTCTATGGCACGGCGTGTGCACATTGCATTTTAATTTAATGTGATATGAGACGTCGGTGACGCCGGTGTCGCTGCGACAGTGACGCCGGTGTCGCTGAGAGTGACGCCAGTGTCGCTGCGATAGTGACGCCGGTGTCGCTGCGCCAGTGACGCCAGTGTCGCCACCCCAGTGACGCCAGAGCCGCTTTGCTCGGAAGTCTAGCTTTAGGTAGGTACCTATTTCACCGGTTACACACACACCGGGTAAACACAGCAGCGCAAACACTGCTTTGCGGTAGGATTGGCGATTAAGATAGTTAACGATCCGGACGAACCTTGAACAAGGTCTACCCAAGGGTTTGTTACCAGCAGCCTTATCATGACGTCTTAATTCCGATTTTTAGCTGTCATTTTTAGTATGGATCTGACAGCGAGCGAACTTAAACTGAATTGGAATTGAATCGCGTTAAGACGTCATGGTGATCCCGGAACGCTACAATCTAGCTAACTTTATACGGGGAAAGATATTTTAATAATTTTAATTTTATATAATAATATATTAATCACGTCTTTATCCCTTCGGGGTAGACAGACCCAAGTAGCAAGAACTAGAGCACGTTTAGCGTGATCGTGAGTGTATAGGCGGATAGGGGAATCAAAATAGTGATGAGCTGCTTGCCGCATCGCCTCGATGGGCTTTTACTATCTGCGCGGGAAGAGAATCAGCTGATAAGTTCTGTTTTTTACCTCCCAGACCAGCATGGAAGACTAAGGCTTATTGGACCATATTGTGACGGAGTGTGTACTTACTGAAGTTGCACAAATCAATTCCAGTTATATCAATATCGCACCAGGCATTTGTTTTTACATTAAGCTTGCTAGGTTGTTCAGAAAATTGCTAGCCGCAATGTGTAGGCAAGTTTAAACTGTATTAAACACGACACTACCAACAGTAGGTAAGTAACTAAGCACACACAGTAAGAGCGCTTGTAGACGTCCGTTTTTTTCACCGGATAACGGACCGTGTTTTTTACCGGATTCACGGTGGTGTATGAATTATAATGAATGTGTGTACATGCACCGGACTGATTGTTCGCCGGACCGACGTCCGGTGCATGTACACGCATTCATTATAATTCATACACCACCGTGAATCCGGTAAAAAACACGGTCCGTTATCCGGTGAAAAAAACGGACGTCTACAAGCGCTCTAAAGACAACGTACCTAAGTAGTTAAGTACTTACGTATGAATCCGTGGTGTACCTGTACACACCCTTTGCGCGTACCTACTGAGAACAACCGTTTCGCCAAAGGAATCATCACTTTGCATGCACGTGATTCCTAACTCAGAGTTTAACGCCTCAACTAGTCATATTTATCCATAAACAAATAGTAATGTGCTATAAATAATTACACTAGTTAGTTGTTTACGTAACTTCTCCGAAACAATTCTACCGAGATTACAATACAGCCAAGGGTCATACAACTTTACTTGTCTTCTCGAGCGCCAGGAACCAAAACGAATCTCTTTTGTTTCAAGTTCATTCACCCCGCCTTCACAGTACCACTTAATTACTAAGGTACTTGACGTCTATTGAGAGACCACTTGAAGGTAAAAGGTTTTTTTTAATACCATGTTTATTTACCTCATAAAGTGACCGCTGGCACGTTGATGTAAGTCCAGCTCCACGTTGTCGCCTGCACGGTACGATAAAACACCCAAAAGTCCGCCGGCACTGCACGAAAACAAAACACTGTTCCAAATTTAAATATCGAACGAAACTAACTAATCGCGCATTGTCTGAACCGGTCACCGATCGATTAACTCGTTTATTATCGATATTGTCGCGTGTCGCAAATCGTACAACCGCCGCGCGTCCGCAACTCGGCACAATGGCGACAATCGAGAATCGTGCGGCGCGACTGCGGTGACCGCGCTCGCAACAAATCCAGCGATAAACTCGCGCGGCTCCGCCAATGGGAGGGCGCCAATACGCCCACGACAGCGCGCCGCGCGTTGCTATTGGCCAAGCAACTGCCATTGCCTTACGGATGTTGTTATGCAGAACGAGACCAACTGTTCGAAATTCGAAATAAGATTTTAAACGTTTATGAGCCGGGCGCAACAACGTAAATTGGTTGCGCGCGTGGCGCGGGCGCGCGCTCTCTTTCAGCTGTTGTCTTCTTTTTGTAGTTTTTTTTTGTTTATTGCTAGAGTTGTATGGAGTCGGAATATTCGTATGGAGCCTCGGTCTTCGGAATTGTTCCTCCTGAATCAGCCAATGCCCGTTTCAGCCGCCATTGTCGATATTGTTTACTTTTATTGGATTAGCTTCACGAATCGGATTGGGGCCGTGTTACACAAAATTACCCATAGGCTGTAGTGTTTTTAATTAATTTTGTCTTCTAGTTCTAGTTGGTAGGTAGGTACATTTATTTGTTCAACTTGATAATGATTTTCACTAACTATTAGGAAAAAAATCCTGAAACTTAGCTGCGCTGAAGTCATCAATACATTATGAATAGTAAGAAAAATAGGTACTTTTAATCAGATCTCTAGATTTGTTATGTTGTATTGTATTGTAGATAGATAGTCTTACTTAACACCTTTTATTACATACCTACATACACAACATAGATACATACATAAATCACGTCTTTATCCCTTACGGGGTAGACAAAGTCTACGGTATGAAGACCTAAAAGCCACGCTTAGCATAATTATGGGCGTACCTATAGGTAGGTACCTACATTAAAGAACAGGTATTTGCCAGTAAGCGTACCTAGATATATATCTAACTAAGTAGATACCACAAGCTTGCAAATACCTACTTAATAAGGTAAGGTAAGAATTAAGTTCGCTTTTGTAAAATTTGCTTTGCGGTTCTCCTGATGTTAAACGATAACCACAGAGACATAGAACAGCTTTTGGCTACTCCGGAATTCTAGTTTTGAAGTTCGTATAATACCGTCTCTCTCATTCTCAAACTAATGACTATTAGTGTGAGCGGAATGCCACGAAAAGAACTTCAAATCGAATTTCGGAGTGTAGGTGCGTTACGGCCTTGTAAAAAGCTGCCCGTTTATCTTTTAAATGCAATGTGTCACCCATGGGCGTACCCAGGTTCTGGGCCAGGGGGGGGCTAATCAGATTTTTTATAAGCTAGGTGCTTAAAAAAAATTAAATTAAAATAGATAAAATGCGTTTATTAATATTTATGTACAATAAAAGTACTAGATAAGATACATAATTAGTAGGGACGTCAACATTATCCAGGGGGGGGCAGCTGCCCCCCCCTGCCCCACCCTGCGTACGCCCATGAGTGTCACCAGTCTGTCCCACGGGATAGGGAGTTTCACAACCTCTTCACTTTGTTTTGATCTTAAGTGTTAAAAATCCATAAAGTGCTGATCTAATTATCTAATACTAGCAGTTGCCCGCAACTTCGTCTGCATAGAATTCGTTTATCGCTATCCCGCAGGAATTACGCAATTTTCCGGGATATCTGTGTTCCAAATTTCATTCAGATCTTTCCAGCCGTTCTGGCGTGAAAGAGTAACAAATATCCATCAATCCATTCATCCATACTTACTTACAAACTTTCGCGTTTATAATATTAGTAGGATAGGAAGTACAACTTTATCTGGACGATTTATTTCTATCTACTTGCCTCATTTTGTTGCTAAGTTATTGGGTTTAATATTAGATACACTTTGCAAAATCTGAATTTATGTAAAAAAAATCACGTGATTGTTAAGTGACTATAATCATTTAAATTTTTTTTAAAGGTTCAATACTTCAACGTTACATTGATTGTGAATACGATTTTTTTGCATATGAATGAAATATACCATGTTCTCATAATCTGAATGTTATTCTTGCAAAATACAATAAAAATATCGATTTCTTGGTACGAGACCGTTAGAATATATTAAGGTCAAGAGGAAGGTCCCAAGGGTGGCTTCCGAATATTTCAACTCAATAGATATCATAACGGAAATCGATTAAAGAATAACAAGGAATTCTGTAACTTCTTTCACATCACCAGCATTCCATAATCAAAAATCTTTACAAAAATTAACATACGTCGATCATCCTCGCGACGATCCACAAGATCACAATCCTGGCGACATGCAAATCCGAAATCGATACGATTATTGTAAAAATGACATTCGTTCATTCACATTTAAATTTGGAATGTCAAAAAATCGGCATGGCCGGCGACAAAGGAAACCGTTTAAAAATTATGTTTATGAATATGGCGCAATGGAGGGATTCGATAATTGAATTGTAACGTAACGCGGGGCAGTGGGTCGCGCCCCGCGGCAGTGCCACAATGCAGCACGCAAATTAACTACATACGTATACAATTTTTATTGCCAATAGAATAAATGCATTCGCAAATTCGCGACGCACAGGTCTTGTGCCAGTAAAAAGGAATTTTAAATCGATAAACGATTTTTGCATATGACACGGGGGCACGCCGAATTTGAACTATGCATATGGAGATTTTACAACATGTGCTCGCAGGTAGTTTGGTTTATTGCTTGCAATGTGTACGTGCGATTTAAATTGGATTGTTGGATTTACAACTGAATTTAACAGACCGTTACAAATTTGGTTATTCACAAAGCGATATAAATAAATTAGTAATAGGCAAATGATTCCATTACGCATTACAGACGTTAAATCGTTATGTCTTGCAAATTTGTTTTGTAGGATATATTATGTATTTATTGGATTATGACATTGCGATTTCATTATTAGATTTATATTGAAGTAAACGGGCACTTAAAGTTTATAATACAACTATTGATTATTGATTAAAATCGTTTCAAAACACATGATTTCATAATTTTAAGTTTCTTACATACATACACAAGTCATGTCTTTATCCCTTACGGGGTAGACAGAGCTAAAGGCCACGTTTAGCATGATTGTTGGAGTATATATGGCAAGGGGAATCAAAATAGTGATGTTACCTTATTGTGATTAACTTTTTTTTAACTGCTAGTTATCGTAAATCTTGATTCAAGCAATCGAACTTAATAGGTAGGTACAGGATATATTCCGAGAAAACTTTTCTCTTCAAAAATTATACCGAGGTCTAAGTATGAAGTAATAATAAATGTACACACACAAATCACGTAGTCACGTAGTCACATGGGGTAGACAGAACTATAGGTAACAAGTCCTAAAAGCCACGTTTAGCATGATTGTGGGCGTATAGGTCGAAAGGGGAATCAAAATAGTGATGGGTTGCTAGCCGCATCGCCTATGACAGTCATGAATCCTATGCCTATTCCCTCGATGATCTTTTACCATCTGCTCGGGAAGAGAAGCAACCGGTACATTCTATGTTTTTTCTTTGCTCCCAGACCAGCACGGAAGCAATAAATTTAAGTAGGTATTATTTAAGCATAAGATTTCATACGGGATTAATTAACCACAAGAGGAACAGTTTTGGCTGATGCGTTAACTGAAATTGTCTATAGGTAATTTAAGTATCAATTTCAAGCTGTTCTTTTCTCAATAATAAAAAAATAAACAAAGTCAAAAAAATAGGATGCAATAAACCACGACACACAATTGACTAGATTCGAAATTTTATTTCAAATCTTGAAGAATTAGTTGTGAATTACCCATATGCAAATGTTTCCAACTTTAGTAGTAGCTATAGTGATATATCCTATAGGTACAAGATGCCATTGACTTGGTAAATTAATTCGTTTTCTGTGCGCAAGTGTCCAAAAATACACGAGGAGAATGTGCACGTAGGTATTAGCTCTTATGAACGTAATAATTAATGCTTTTAGAGGCCTTCATACAAAAAACGAAAATTTGGTAATTTTTCGTTTAACGTTTTCAAACAATGAAAGACCTTCAGATCATTTACTGAAAGTAAAGTTCGGTCACAGACAAATTCGTTGATGTTGCACGGATTCAACAGCGAACACTATTTCCATACATACACACAATGCAATTTACACGCAGCTATAATAAACTCAATAAATCGACATTAGCATAAGATCCAGCCATTATGCCGATCACTACGCCAACTGTCAAATATGGTAATAAACCGATTGACGTTCAAAACGCTCCATTTTCAAATTTGTAACGCATTGTACAAACTTTTGTACGGCGTGCAAATCCGTTGCATATTATTTTAATGCAAATTCTCTGCAAAAAATAGTCAATTTAAAAACGATACAAAGTGTCAGTTTTGTCGATGAACGGGCGTGAACGAATGTTTTTTTTGCAACGTTGAATCGATTTGATTGACAATGCGTTTGATCTTATTCGTATGTAAAATCGATGCTACTGATATCCTTAGGTGTCTCGTCAACCGTGTGATAACAAGCTTACCTACTATTAATTTAATACCTACTCATACGCGAGCTACTGTGTGGAACTGATAATGACATGTAAAAGCCTTGTCTACTAAAGAAACGTCTGAGCAAAAGATACGCATATCCACTAACAAGTAAAATTTTGTAAAGGTACATTTGAATACATCGATTCACTAAAAGTAGGTACTCATACCTTATTTACTTTTGTAACCATTTTAAGCAGCCATCCAAAGCGTCCTTAGTAGCAAATAGTTAAGTAAACCGTAAAATCAGCGACGATACAATGTAAAGATTACGCGCCGTATGACGCAAACGTCCGTCACTAATGCCGCTCTATTTACATTTCTCACAGCACTTGTCGATTATCGATTCATACGATTAACAATCGATACGAGCTGGTTTTGTCGTCGAGTGGCTTGCGAATGATGAGCGCGGATGACCGAGTAATGGCATTGTTCTTTTTGGGGTTGCATTATGCCGTCCTGTTTTCGAATCGAAGTGGCCAGTAATTTTCGTGTTTTTTTTTTTTATTCTGCGAAGCTGAAATGAGGTGATCAGAGTGGGCAAAAATAACACATAATTAAGCGTCTCATGTCATGAGCGATAATATTAATATTTTAAAAACTATGAATCGTTTTAAAGTAGGTAAACAACCAATGGGTGATTTTCGATATCATATCTGTGACAATACCGTACGTAAAGTATTGAAAATTGGCGTTGAATTTGAAATATGAGTATACCTACCTATTACCTAACCATTTAGGTGCCTATTTAACTAGTGTAGAAATTTTTCTCATCCTGCGTATTTGAGTTTGAACAATAATTTTGTACTTAGATAACAATATTAATAAATCTGCACCCACGACTCCGTATAAAAATATAAGTACCTACGTATGTACAATATCAAAAGAAATCTCACCAAATCTCTCCAATAATAAAATTGCAGCTTGTCTTTACAAAACCAATATACCTACCGTTACTTTCCCACACAAACCACCAAAACCACATAAAGACGTTTTCATCAAAAGCACGCGCGCGCACAAAAACCTAACAAGGGATTAAGAATCCTCACTTCATTAAAAATAATGAAAGCTTAAGTACTTTCTTCCTGAGCATCTGCTTTAAAGCTCTTGACTTGACAATAAACATTGTATAATTTACAGGAATCCATCTCAATAGTCAACCCGAACCGAACTTAAACGTCATAGAAATACAGGTTAGAGTGGGTTTGAACCGGTTAAAACCGGATATAAAAAAAACCGGTCGCTATTAAGTGGGTATTGAGAGATTGTGATCTAATTCAGAAAATGCAGATTTGTGGGATAAGAGCCTTTTCGCATGCGGTTGGCTATTCGGTGATTACCATTGGTGGTGGTTGCTTACTTTGGCATCTGGGCAGTTGTGTAAAACTGGGTAAGTGCGAATTCAGCAATTTTTGTATCAGTGCAATGTGTAGTCTCTGCCTAACTTGGGAAAGAGGCGTGACGGTATGTATGTATTCTAGGAGGATTTATTTATTTATTTATTTAATATTCATTCTCAAAAAAAGTTAGATACACAATTCCCCTCACCACAGCTATAAAAATATTTTCATTTTAATATTACCTACTTAGTTTACTCGTATTACAATTTCAACACAGACTAGTAGAGACTTTATACATCTCTGCTACTGTGTGATTGACCTGTACTATTTATGTGTGATTTATGTACCTAATCACGAGCACCACTATAAGAACACTTTGGATAAGAGTAATAAGGATTAAAAAAAAAGTAAACGTTAATTAAAAACAAAGTTTACTGTAACAAACTTCCAATTTTGTCGTTTGTCGTTTTCATGGTTTCTGCTCGAGTCTTGTTTGACTTGTTTGTTGTTTGATTGCAATAGTTTAAAAAAAGTTTTGTAACGTACCTACTCGTATCATAAAATAGTAAGGATGAAAAAGAAATTAAATCACTATAACAAACACATCACCAAAAATATATTTATAACACTTCAACTTACAGTTCAAATTTTAAAACTTCGTAAAAAAATACACTAACTTAAGGTTCAATTTGCGTCCAAAATCGTTCACAAAAAAATTGAAAAAAAAAAACTTGATCTATCTTAAGCCGTTGTACACACAGCCTGCACCTATACCTAAGTACCAAAATACAAAAGCCGAACAGTAAAAATCGATGCGGGGGCGTGTTTGTATTACATTGCGTGTGTTACGAGTCCAGCGATGGCCAACCGCGTGTCGAACAAGCAATGGACGAGCTATCAACGTGTCGCTCACCACCATTGGTAGCTGGCCGGTACCACCTGAGTATAACGAGATGTCATTGTGCCTCCGATTAGCATTACGCTGCAGCGGAAGCGGATGAGTTTTTTTTTAAGTGGTAAGCCCGGTCGTGTGACTTCATTCAGCCAGCGTTAGATCGCACCGCCAAAGTATTTGACTTTGGTCCAAGCCTCCATACATAGTTTTAGTAGGTAGGTGGTATACAGGGTGACTTCTAGGTCGTGAATAGAATTTTTTTAAGCCCTAAGCCCGATGGCTGCCAATATCGACGATTTAGACAAAATGATTAGAGTAAGTTTGTTTCTTTCTATAAAAAAAAAAAATTACAATATAAAAAGACGACAAAAAGTGAAATTAAATGTATTTAATATCGGTCAAGAAACAGGAAATACATATAAGAGATTTAAACTAGGTACTAATTCTGCCGTCATACGGAAAAAGGACGCATCTAACATTTTTGTTAAAATTGAGTTAACTATATATTCGAAATCAGGAAAAAAAGGCGGATCTGCCAGTATTTTTAATTTTTACTAAAAAGAACCACAACCCCTTGAAACGCACAAGCAATTAGGGCACATCTGCGACAAAACTTCAATATTCCTAAATTGAAAAAACATTTCTTATCTATACTAAGTAAAAAAGAAACAATTATGCAGAAGCGTTTTATTTATTTAAGAATTATTTACGTGGTCATAAAATGAAATGACGTTTCTGCGTGTTTTGAAGAAGAAAAAACGGTTCTGCAAAATATGCGCCCTTTCATCTTGGTAAAAGAACTATTACTCGGGCGCAAGTGGTAGTAGCGTCTTTTCTACTTAGTAAGGTAAGCTGTGAGGGGTGAAGTGGGGATTGCGGTAGGAAACCAGTTGAATCAGTTGCGCCCAGGCTTTACGTGCCGAAATTATGAAACCATCCCATAAAATATTTTATGGTTTATTATATTATAGCAAATACTAACAATTACGATCTGCCTTTGCCTTGTATTACAAATACTAACAATGAGGATCTGCCTTTGCCTAGTATTACAAATACTAACAATAAGGACCTGCCTTTGCTTAATACTGCAAATACTAACAATTAGGATCTGTCTATGCCTAATATTACAAATACTAACAATGAGGATCTGCCTTTGCCTAGTATTACAAATACTATCAATGAGGATCTGCCTTTGCTTAATACTGCAAATACTAACAATTAGGATCTATCTTTGCCTAATATTATAAATACTAACAATGAGGATCTGTCTTTGCCTAATATTACAAATACTAACAATGAGGACTTGACTTTGCTTAACACTGCAAATACTAACAACGAAGATCTGCCTTTGCCTTATATTACAAATAACAACAACTATGAGCTGACTTTAGCTGATACTACAAATACAAATAACGAGGAGCTGATTTTGTCTATAGTTACAAATGAAAATAACGAAGATCTCTTAAATAACATCGATCTGGATTTTGATTCGGATGATTCAGTTTTTGATAAAGATTATGTTCCTCCAAGTTTAGAGCTTCAAATGTTTTTGGAAGAATCTGATAGCTCTGTGAATACCATTTCCAATTCGCAGCCGGACAAATTGATCGTTCCTGAGTCACCTTAAGTCTCGAGCGTCGAAAACACACCACAAAGTCTAACAAAGAAAGGGCAAATCAGGAAACGTAAAAAGAATATCGAGTCACTAGCACAGAGGAAACAAAATAAAACAAATGAAAGATATTGTAAATAAATAAAAACTAAAACCAGGATGTAATGTTAATGAATGTAAAAAAAAGTCATCAATTTAGTTTACAATTAATAAGTAAATATAGTATCGTAAATTTAAATTGATACCACTGAGGTTGTGATTAAATAATATGGTTCCTATCGTATTAGTTTAAGACAGCAAGTTTTTATTGATAGTCTTTATTTTTGTACGTGAAAAAGTTAAATGTTGTACGTTACAGAGGTTTGTAACTGTTACAGTTTTTTTAATACGTAAATTTGGTCTAATAAGTATTTATTATTTCACAAAATGTCTAATATATAAAAATCTCGTTTGTTATCGAACTCCTCCGAGACGGCTTGACTTTCTTTTTATCTGTATTCGGTAGGTCTGAGAATAGGTCGTAGGCTATTATTCTTCGCGGACGGGGTCGCGGGCAACAGCTAGTATTCCTATAATATATTGTTTAAGGTTCGCTAGATGGTTTCATAACTAAAAAAATGTAACTGGTGCATGTAGAAATATTCTCAACGTTCATAGAAATATAGTTCGTAAACTAAGTTGAAACGCAGCTAGTGGCTAAATACGTTATTTTTATTTAGTTTACTTAAAACTAAAATCACGTTACCACTAAGTTGGAAAGGCGTTTCATAAAATTACTAAGTTGAAAGAACGTATCTAGCCAGAAACGTCTTTTCATTGCAGTTTTTCGTATTTTGTTGTATTTTTTTTACCAAGAAGAAAAAGAAAATTAGTTTTATTTATTATAATAATAAAAAAATCTATAATTTGAATTTACATTAAAATAGTTCAAACATTCCTACACATTTTTGCATTAAAAAACTGTTAAATTGTTTATTTTCCTTGAGCCGGCGAATTTTTTAATTTTTAAATTACAAAATATTTTTTTTCTCCGTTTCGACTTTAGCGTAGAAACGTCCTTTTACCATATGACGGCAGAATTAATCAACGATTAGAAAGAGAGATCCGATGTGACATCATAATGTCACAACGCCCATGATAATATAAACTCCATATTAAAATTCCGTTTTTCTAGAAAGAGATAGAGACAAAAAAGAGGTTGTTTTTATTTTTTGAAAATATTTTTTCATATTGTTTATTAGATAAATGAGTTTTTAATGAAAGCCATGAAAAAATCATGAATATTCCTTATTCAATTAGGTTTTTATAATTATTTTGTATTAATATTGTTTTATTACTTTATACATTCGTATTCATCATACAAATGCCTGCACCTATCGGGATTCGAACTCGGGACTTCTAGCTTCATAGTCAGGGTCACTAACCACTGGGCTATCCGATCGTCGGTATGGAACAAAAAGCCTTCCCTTAAAGAGCACGAGACATACATACATATATCACGTCCTTATCCCTAACGGGGTAGACAGAGCCTAAGGTAACAAAACCTCAAGGCCATTAGCATGATTAAGGGCATATAGCTGGAAAGAGAAATCAAAATAGTGGTGGCCTATAACTATCCTAAGACTTTCACCCATTCCCTCGATGGGCTTTTACCATCTGCGCGGGAAGAGAAGCAACTGGTAAATTCTGTGTCTTTTCTTTACTACAAACCATAGAAGAACACGAGACGATAGTGCAATTTCACAGGTTAGCAACCCTGTCATTTGGTTGGCAAGATCTACGGCCGTCAAGCTGTCACCGCCTCAGCTGCGCGCGCGCAGTTCTCACGGAACTTAGTGCATGACCTGCGCAATCGGACGAATTGTACTTACTGCGCATTGTACGTTTGTACAACTACATACGCGGCGAGGGCTGCCAAAAAAGCAGTGTGAGATCAATTTACATTGGCTACTTACACACACAGACAGATATAAAATATTCTGTTTTTAATATTCGTTCGGTTATTATCGGTTCGTGAGATACAGCCTGGTGTCAAACGGACAGATAGACGAACGGACAGACGGACGGTCACCGAAGTCTTAGTCATAGGGTCCCGTCTTTACCCTTTGGGTATGAACCCTAAAAAGGTAGGCAATGTCAGCAGCGTCCGTTAGTTTTTCAAGAAAGCCCTTTAAAATCACTATATACATAGTATAAAACAAAGTCGCTTTCCGCTGTCTGTCCCTATGTATACTTAGATCTTTAAAACTACGCAACGGATTTTGATGCGGTTTTTTTTAATAGATAGATTAGTTCAAGAGGAAGGTTTATTATGTATAGCGTGCATAATATAGTAGAGAAACACTGATTGCACCCGTGCGAAGCGGGGGCGAGTCGCTAGTAATAACTAAGAAAAACTAAGTTGCCTTGTGATAGGGACCCTAACAGACTTTGTCTTAAAGTATTTTTGCCAGCCCTGGAGTTTGAATTCGGAAGTACAGGGGTGTGAGCCGGTATGACCTCAAGTTACGCATCGCGCACCCTTAGCAAAATCTTCCTTTTTTTCCGTTTTTTCTCCCATTGTCGACATATCTAGAGCATTACACGGTGAATGTATGAATTGGATCGATGAAAAAACGCAATAAATATCATTGAATTGTATTTAAAGGGGTTTTAAATTTAATATCGGTTCGATTGGAGTAGTTACCCTTTGCTGAGGTACAAGAGCAGCAAATTCGGAACGATTGAGCGATTTTCTGCAATCAGTTTAGGGTTGCGTAGTATTTTTGCCAGAACTTGGTTGATGCACTGCTGTGCACCTACAGCTGAAAAGGAAATATACGTATAAAGTAGCATGCTTAGTATGTTTAGTAAATAATCACCGACATTGAAATGCGTTGCACTAATCAAGTGTGTTCAAAATATAAAGAAATATTGATGAAGTGTTGGAATAGCAAGGTAAATGTTTTTCTTTGTTATAAAGACCTCTGCAAAGTAGTTCAATCAATTATTTTATTTATTAAACCTTACTCAGAAAAATAATAAATTGTAGTACAATATGATTCCTATAAGGTGCATTGGGGTAAATTCGAAATTGTGGGAATTTCATTCCATAATCTGGCAACGCTTGTCTAAAACCCAAAGACATTGGAGCTGCTAGGTAAGTGTTGCTAGAATATGTAATTGTTCCCCGTTAAATGGATATTCACGAGATTCGAAATTCCCCCATTTTCGAATTTACCCCAATGCACTATATTCATTTGTTTGACAGTATTATTTTGATTTTACGGTAAACGAGAACAAACGGTAGTACTGGTCTTCTAGCAATACGATTATTCTTCATGTTAACCTAATTAACAGCCAATACAAGAATGGTACTGAACCCTTTTAAATTGTTTATTGAATCGCTCCTGCCCTCCTGTCGATCGTCTTGACATTTGGTGACGGATCGTATCTTGCGCACAATAGCCATCTTGTTTTTTAATTTCGCTTTCATTCTTTGTACTATTTTCACTTTGAAATCAAAGAGCATTGTGCGTGATAGAGCAATTTTTTTAGTATTGGTGGCTTTTTTGCCGATGAAAACACATTTCATACCATAGGCACCAAAGTATAAGCCGAGGTCAGCCACAACTCTATCGCGAAATTGCTATTGATCATCTGTAAAATGAAAAATCGATGTTACAAAATGTAAACTAATTGATTTATATATGGGACAAAATATTTTCACACGTTACTTCAGTTAATCAATTAAAGCAAGACAGTGTTTAGGCTGAGAGCACTATGTCTTGAGAATTACATAAATTATATACATGTTAATATTAAAGAAGTCGCACCCAAACATACATGACTGTAATGTCAAATAATGGCAAAGAAAAAGGCAAAAGAACTGGCGCCAAGTTCAAGTATGAATATTAGCGGAGAAATCAATCCTATTAACACCCTTATTTATACAAGTTGAAAACTGCGTGTAAGAAAATTATGTTTTGTCTTTATCTATTTAAATCAAATGTCAATATGACAGATAAAACTAACAAATGTTACGTTATCAGAAGCTTAACATTTCAAGCGACTTCACGACGATATGCTATTTTTATAAATCTCACATCTATTTTATGCAATCAGGATCTAGGTTAAACGTATTTGTGAGACAAATAATAGGTTCTCAAATTTAAAGTAATCGCTAATCAGAATATTTATGGAAGGCTGATGAGATTCACTTTCCAAGGTCCATTTCAAACGTCAGGTTTGAAGTTAAACGAATTCCGCATTTGAGTTATTTTATGATCGATGTTTTATAGTTCGGTAGTCCTTGTGCCATCATCGGATTAATTAATGGAGATTGATGGAAATGGCCAAGTAAAATTTTAAAAAAGAGTTTTGTTTCTGAATTTACCATTTCGTATTTGTATTTTATGTATTGAGTTCTATAAATAGACAAAAAAGAAAATAGTCTTAAATAAATATCGCCATTGCGAATCGTGGACATTTTTGTTCTTAATTAAATTATAGAATAGTGGTCAGCATAAGTGAAATTATTAGTACGATTATATTTACAAAATCCAACAAATGAAATGTTCTGAAGTTAAAAAATGCTGTTCATTTTGGTTCAGCGTATCGTTGAAATGCCGCGACTTGGCTAATCACACTACGATGCACCTTTACAAGATTGACATTAGAATAATGCGATTTTAATAAGTTGACAAATTCGACACCGTAACGTATTAATTAATAGCCTTATTTATTGATTTATTCAAATTTTTACTGATTTCAAATTCAAATCACTCAAAACACACTGCAGTAAAATAGTTTAGTGAGCTAAATCCATATTTAAATACAAATAAATTGAACTAATCTAAGTATACATATATACATCCATAAATCACGTCTTTATCCCTTATTGGGGTGGACAGAGCCTAAGGTAACAAGACCTAAAGGCCACGTTTAGCATGATTGTGGGCGCAAAGGTGGAAAGGGGAATCAAAGTAGCGATGGGTTGCCAGCCACATCGTGTATAACATTATTCCTATTTTCGTCCTTTCCCTCGATGACCTCGAAGCAATATGTTTTTTCTTTGCTCCCAGACCAGCATAAAGCTAAACAATTGTATAGTTTTTTCATAAACACACCTATTACAATCCTATTTTTGTTAAGTGACTTATAAAAAAAAACCGTTTCTGTTACAGAATAAATAAAAGGTACCTAGCTTATAATAATTGTATCAGAAAACGTGCCACGCCTCCATATTAGCACTCAAAAAACGCAATAAAATCAATTCCGCACATCGCGTCTCAATCCCGGAAGGATCCCGCATAATTTAGCAATAAACGCTAAATAAATACAATATATTTATTGAGATCTTTGTTCCCCTGTTCTCCCCTGAAAAACGAAAAGGGTTAGCATTACAATGTTAAGAAAGCCAGCGGAAAAATTTAGAACTACGACAGCTGCATACAAATATTGCGGACGCGTAGACGGCAGCGACACGCGCAACGGCAAATGATAAATTGGCGCTGCCATACATTAGGGAAGCTACTTTAGGGGAAAGTGGGCGTAACAGTGTCAAATTTAATAAATTATCTGGAAGATAATGGTCTTGTGTTATGGATAACATATTTATTGCTTATGTTAAGGGTCGTATGATGCCATGCTTCGGAATAAGTGACAGTTTCTTTTATTTAATAAAAATGTAAAGACTTAGTGTCAGCTAGTCGTTTTGCAGAATTTTAAGGAAATACTTACGTTCCTTTTTTTTTCTATAACAATCTCAATATTTATATGATAGGACAGTTGGCCATTCCTACACTTTTGTATACAGTATAGTTTTGTGTAATATTTTTTTTCTTATAAGATAAGTACTTGTAAACATCCCTAAATTATACGAAATTCTAATGAGAAAAGCAGTAGGTACTGCAAGTACTTACATTTAACAGAAGAGAATTTCTAACTAGAACATTATGTAATCCTATTGTTACCTTGTAATATTCTGTATACCTTCTGTTCTGTTTTGGTTGTTATATATATGTGGCGTTCACATAAAGAGTTATTTGTATTGTAATGATTAATGAAATTAATGAAACTGAATGGGTGATAAGATTTAAGGAGCGACCACACCGCCGCGTATACGCAGTGACGAGTCGTATCTATGCGTCACGTTTTCCCACCGTTTTTTCAACATTTTGTTGCGTAAACGCACCGTCAACGTCTTTTACGCACCGATGTGGTCGCACCTTTAATTGTACCTACCTATATAAATGTTTCCAGTGGTGCATTGATAGTGTTTTTTTTTAAATCTCATATTTTAAAGAGGCTTTAGTACCTACACAGGGGTGACTGTGTCAGCCTCATCGGTATAGCCTTTGGTATATGAAATTCCTAAACGACACTGACAATTAGAACCCAGAAAAATCCGAAAATAAAGCTAGTATGGCCGGGAATCGAATTCGGATCCTCGTCACTCCGTGACGCGTGTTATACCGCTACACCACCCATAGCAGGTGTGTAAGCCTTCGAATTTTTCAATCTGTACCAGCTGTCACGTGACCTTGTTACTATGCGAATTTTTGTCGCCAAGCGTCATCTGTTTGTATGATGTGTCTGTACGACACAATTACAAACTCCCGTGGAACATCTACTGCTGGCACTGCTGCTCACCAATAAATATTGGTACATGAGTTTTTGATCATCTTGGTGTTATGTAGTTTTTGATAATTTATAGTTATTTTTATTTTTTGTGAATTGTATCTGTTTCTTTACATTTGTACAACATAGCATTTCCTTAAGACTTACCGTCTGCGCGGGAAGAGAAGCAACTGCGGTACCAGTGTTGCCAACTTAGTGGATTTTCCACTAGATCTGGTGGTTTAGGCATGCCTTACAGCGAGATTTTTTTGGTTTTAGTGGCTAGTGGATTTTATAATTCGCGAAAAGTACCTCCTATTGGTTATTTTATTTTAAAATATACTCATCATGAATAAGTAATATTTTGTGTCGCACTGTAAGTTCTAGTGGAATTCTGGTGGTTTGAGAGCCCGACAAAGTTTAGTGGTTTTCTGGTGGTTAATATGGCCTTATTTGGTGGGATGATAAAAATAAAGTTGGCAACACTGTGCGGTACATTCTATTTTTCTTCTTGGCTCCCCGGCCAGCGTGGAAGAATGGAAGAAGGCGTTCCAACCATATCCAATTAATGTATCCAACGTACATTGTCGCAACAAATAGTATTGTTATAAATAATAAGTGTTGTTCTCATAAATAATAGGGCATATTTATGGGCCCAGTTTTAAATCATATTTTATGGGAACTGCGGTCGGACTGGCTTAGAGGTGATTTAGCAGGTGGGGACGGCGGGTAGAATTGGACAGGTTTGGACAAGATAGGTTATTGCTAAGTCATGATAGATGTCTGTTAGGGTGGAGTGACATTTTGGAAACGTTGATGATTGTGATCGTCGAGAATTTGAATTACTGAGCGAGATTTTTGGTTTCAACATGAAACTTCCGTGAGACTCAATCATAATTACTAGTGACCGACCGAAATTTTGGTTTCGGTTTCAGTTTCGGCCAGTTTTGGCCAATAAATCTAGTTTCAGCCTTAGTTTCGGTTTCGGCCAAAATATAGCCGAAACTTTCAATTTTCGTGCGTCGTTCGGTAAACTTCGCACCTAGCTCGTGCTTGCTCGCCGGCGGGGCCCCGGCTCAGTTCGCTACCGTTCATTTAATCGTGAGTTGAGGTTATATTTTGCAATTGAGTGATTTGGTAAGTATAATATTACGTGTTAATTAATGTTAAAAAAACAGTAAATTTCAGTAAATAATCGTAATTTTAAATGTTTTAATAAGTTTCGGTTTCGGTTTCGGTTTCGGCTGAAAAATCAGTTTCGGTCGGACACTAATAATTACATACTTAAACGGATAACTCACGTATAAAAGTCGAGTGATGCTCGACATGTTTAAAAATGACGATGAAAAGGGTAGGGTCGAGGGTAGTTGTGTGCCGCTGTCAGTTGCGTCGAGTAGCTGCGCGAGCAGAGCGCTGGCGCGCAGAGGTCGTTTCGCTGCCGGGCGAGCGCTCCAAGAGGAAGGACTACGAACTAGTCCGAAACATGTTGTGCAGCACTCGAATTTTATACGTGAGTTATCCGTTTGTGTAATGATCGAGTGTCACGGTAGTTTCATGTTGGAAACGCTTACACTCAACAACTCATACCCAACATGTATGCAATCACACCTCTTATCGTCTGGGGAAGGGGTAAAAATAACAATGACCAATGACACTATTATCTTGGCTTCCCTAATGAAGAACCGATACAACCGACTACCTTTTAAAATGCCATATAATCAATAACCCCAAAGCTATGACAATGCAATCGTGCAGTCACGTTCCCACGTCAGGAGCCGCGTGCGCATTATAAACCCAATGTTAATCTAAAGGTGCGTCCACATAGCGCGGCTTGAGCTGGGACGTCAGGGTCAGTGGGAACGTAACATGTTGAGTAAATAACCAATTAGAGCGGTATTAAAGGCTATAAAGTTATGGCAACACATATGGCTTTTTCGGCATATAACATACTAGCTATGCTGTTTTCCGGGATAAAAACTATACTATGACCTTCCCCGGGACGGAAATCGCTTTCTCATAAACGAAATTCAAAGATTTATCTTCCTCTTCCGAAGATCCGGTCTAGGGTGGATGAGGATTCCGTTTCCACTTCCTCATAATGAAGAAGTTCCGCAATTTTTGGGATTTCTCTGTCGCTACCGCTTCCACCTAAATGAAATACAAAAAATCCTCTTCCTCTTCGCAAGATCCGGTTTAGGTTTATGATGATTCCGTTTCCACTTCCTCATAATAAGGAAGTTCCGCATTTTATTTAATTTCTTTACCACTACCGCTTCCACATAAACGAAATTCAAAGAGAAAGAGAAGCACTATATGCATCTATTAGTTCTACAGACATAGACATTTGCAAAGCACGCGAGTCTCGTGTTATTTGTGAATAGCGTCCAAGTCCATGCCAATAAACGTACGCGCACATGTGAACTTACCTTTATAGCGAAGTGGAGCTGTGTGAAGTTGATCAGTGCGCGGGCGCTGGTGGCCGCAGTATACGCAAAATATACAGATGCCGCATGCGATATTGCATTGAATAACCTGTTGATTAGCTCACTGTGGTGTCCCACTGAACAAAGTCTTCTCAACTTCTATACCATCGTCTCGCTGTCTCCTTCTTGGTCTGCCTCGTCGTCGCTGGCCATTTTCTGGAACCCACCTGCCACCAGCTGAGAGAGTGAGCCCACCTCTGTGTGCATGGAGTCTGGGTGTGCGTTTACTTTACTTTCAATAAACAAAATAAAAGTAATAACTATATAAGCTTCCCACAAAGTACTTCTACTTCAGTTTTTCTGTTACATCTCGCAAAGGACTCTCTAAAAGATTTAGAAGACAGATGTAGAACCAAATATTTTCGTACAAAATTGACTTTCTTTTACGCCAAAAAATGTGTGAGCTAAGTAGACAGTGATCCCTTATTTAATTTTATTCTTTTCCGGGATTTTATACACTCAGGAACAGTTTAAGGACGTAAAATTCGTTAGGCTTCTATTAACTTATGCCTACCAAAACAAAAATGTCACAAAATGTAAAAGACGCAACCAAACAATTTCTATGACCAATGTGTGGTCATTGTAAACAAATAATACTTTGAGGGGATAATAATGTGCCTAAAACGATAGGCACCTATAAAATTTTCTCTATTTTGCAGAAAATATTTTTCTGTTCCACCCTATAGGACACACCGAAAGAATATTAGCTATTAAATATTAAATAAATTTTATAATACATAATTTAATATTTTTACGTACCAACATAAGTTTACCTTAGCTACTTCTTTTCCACTAAAGAACTAAAACTGTATTAAAAAAAACTTAGTTCACGCATAATAGTTTATTTGTGCGTATACTGCGCCAGTTTAATATTCGACACATTCAAAAAGCATAATTCCTCTTACAATTCAAAAATAAAAAAGGTATTAAAAATATATCCCTCATCGGAGATAACACTCCGTTATGACGCGGGTCCGAGGCGGCTAGAACAAACAACCATACGCATACCAACCTATTCGAAAAGGCTTAACCGCACTCAACTTACATGGCACTTAAGTCGTTTTATATTAAAGCGGTCCACATTTTTTCGAAAGAAAAGGAATGGACTCGCTCTATCTCCCTCATATGTACGCTGGGTTGATTAGCGGGAATGAAACAGAGGAGGGTTTTGACCAGGTAGACGCGCTGTCTACCGCAGCAGACAGAGAGGCACCAAACCAAAGTTTTTGTTTAATACAATTTGTTGTTTATGGCCAGCACTTTCTTCGGCTTTCTTTTTCTAATTTATATTGCTGGCTGTTAATAAATATTGTTCTTTATTTAAGGGCTTCGGGTATATTTTATTATAACAGTCGGTAACTTAATTACTTGTTAAGAACAAGTAACGGTTAAAATTCCTCCACGTTTGTTTTTTTTTTCTACAAAATACTAGGTGTCTGAGTTTATTTCAAATCAGCCAGAGATAAAGTAAGGGTGTGTGTTTTGTATTTGTAATCCGTTCATAAGGTTCAAGTTAATCGAAAATCAAAATAAATAGGTACCTACCTAAACATAATCTAGACAATGTACTCTAGGTACTTAGAGTTGTTTTTTTATATGACGTGCGAAAACTAAGACATTTTCAACATGAAACTACCGTGAGACTCAATCATAATTACACATAAACTACCACCATAAACCAAACCATGTATTTATAATGTGGTGAGACCACAATACAGAGATCTGTGTGTGTGTTTTATACGTGAGTTATCCGTTTATGTGTAATTATAACTAAGACATTCTTATATTAGTGTTTTGTATCTCTGAAATTGTCTATTAACTATAGAGTATAGTCTGTAATGTGTGAATCCATCTGCCAGCCTTACCTGTTTCACTATTTTTTTTAATTAAAATTTTGACATTATTTCGTCCCCCTAACATCGTATTGTCAGTCAATAAACAATTTACTATGACTAAATCAAATTACGGCGAAAGGTCATCGCGCGACCTGCCGCATATGCTATTGTTTAGAACCACATGTCGTTTATGATTGCCTGGTACCAACTGTTTTATTTAGGTAGGTACCTACTATTACTTACGTTTTCACGTCGCCTTATTTATGTTTTTACGTCGCCCCGGCGTCGTCGTCGTTACGTAATTGTACACACCTCGAGCGGTAATAGAAAGCACCAGGTCGCATGGTTATCGCCCTCGCCTTTGGCTCGTGCGGTGTGTTCCTGCGTGAAATCCTAAGAGACGAACAAATAGCAGACCATTATAAGTTAAACAACGAGAATTTATTGCTGATTGTAATTTTTTTTACTCTATTTGAATATCTTTCGTACAAATGTATACTTACCAAATCAACTCCATCCAACAACCAAAAGAGGTCAAAAAAGGTTTAATTTTTTAAAAGTGAACTTACATACAAACAGTGTACATCAAATAAAATCTAGGAAAAAGCCAAAAAATACACCCATCGAACAACTACCCTCTAAAATCCTTCAAAACTCTACCTATAACACCAGCCAAAAAAACTTCCATAATGGCTAATAGAGGCCCTCCACACGAATCAAAGCCAAGTGGCTCCACGTTTGATCCTTTGTAGGCAGCTTTATTCGCCTTGTGGGATCGGGAGTGTGGAGGGCCCTTAACTTTGTGGCCGCAGTGTCCGGTTTAAGGGAAGCAATTAAGAGGTTAATGTCATGCGTGTAACTGTTTAGCTTTTGCTGTTGGACTAACCGTCGCACACAGAGTCACAAAGCACCTCTAACCATGCAACGCTTTTTATTATGCTGAAGTATGACTGGTTGACCAATTGATTGGTTGATATTTAGTAAGTAGTCAACAAAATACAAAACATTTTTGCTTACCGTCAGCTGTAAAGCAGTGTTTTTCAAACTGTGGGTCGCGACCCCCTTAGGTATCACGAAGCTTTTCTTCGACTTTAAATTCCGAAAAATTCAGAATTTTGTACATACATACATATATCACGTCTTTATCGCTTACGGGGTAGACAGATGCCTAAAGTAACAAAACCTTAAAAAAAATAGTGATAGGTTTCTAGCCGCATCGCCTAACATGATTCCTATTTTCGTCCATTCCCTCGATGGGCTTTTACCATCTGCGCGGGCAGAGAAGCAACTGATACATTCTTTGTTTTTCCTTTGTTCCCAGACCAGCATGGAAGACGATGGAGGATGCAGGTTGGAGGATTTTATTTGAATTATTAGCACTGTTCATTGTTCAAAGAAAAAAAGTGTCCATTCGTTTTTTGACACAATTTTTTATACGATTTAGTGTGGTTACTAAACAGACACGAAGAAATTATACATACATAGACAAATAACGGCTTTATCCTAAAAAAAATATGGGAAATAAAGGTAATTTTGTTGGAAAAAGGGTAACACGTTTTTAGAAAACGCCTAAAGACGTGATTTATGTATGTAAATATAACTACAGTTCCTCGTTATTCTCATAGCGGCAACAATGGCGATTGCGTAGGTATTTGTCAACGTCACCCTAAGCGTCGGACCGTGGCCGTTGGCTGTCAGGATTAAAAAAACAAGTTCGGGTAAAACAAGTGGGTAATTCGTCTTGGTAAGCGCGTTGGGGTGCGCGGTTTAGGGTAAAACGAGTGTAAACGGACCCTTGACTAGCTAAATACAAATTCTTCCATGATGGTCTGGGTGTGGGACCTACTTAAACTGTCTCCAACTTATTTCTTGTATTGGTTGTCTGGAAGAGATCGCTATTAAGCGATAAGACCGCCTATTGTCTACTTTGTTCTTTGTTTCTGTATTGTTTTGTACTGATTTGTGGTGTTCAATAAAGAGTATTTGTATTGTATTGTATTGTAAAGAAAAACAGAAAATGTTTCAGTTGCTTCTCTTCCCGCGCCCTTCAAGGGAATGGGCGAAAATCTTAGGAATCATGTTATAGGCGATTCAGCTAGCAACCCATCAGTATTTTGATTCCCCTTACCACCTATACGTCCACAATCATGCTAAACGTGGCTTTTAGGTCTTTTTACCTTAGGCTCTGTCTATAAAGCGACAAAGACGTGATATTATGTACCTATGTATGTTTTTTATTTACATACTAGCTTCAGCCCGCGACTTCGTCCGCGTAGAATTACACTTAAGAACTGATGTCGATTATTCCGCAATAATTATTAACGTCGGCTCTCTAGGTAGCTACGACCTTTGACATGTTTATCGCTATCCCGCGGGAACTATGCAATTTTCCGGGACAAAAAGTAGCCTGAGTTAATCTAGGGTACCAGCTATCTCCGTTCCAAATTTTATCCAAATCCGTTTAGAAGTTTCAGCGTGAAGAAGGAACAAACACACTAACTCACTCACATCGTCACAAACTTTCGCTTTTATATTAGTTGGATGATTACTCGATAATTGGTCTTTTAAATTTTTAATATAATGTTGTTCATGCTAGACGTGGCCTTTAGGTCTTGCTTGTCTACCCCGCAAGGGATAAAGACGTGATTTTTTTATCTATGTATGTTATTATTTCATGACATCATTATGATGCTGATTCTTCCATGCTGGTCTGGGAGTGCAGAAAAAACATAGAATTTACCAGTTGCTTCTCTTCCCGCGCAGATGGTAAAAGCCCATCGAGGGAATGGGCGAAAGTCTTAGGAATCATGTTATAGGCGATGCGACTAGCATCCCATCACTATTTCCCTTTACAGCTATACGCCCTTAATCATGCTAAACGTGGCCTTAAGGTTTTGTAACCTTAGGCTCTGTCTACCCCGTAAGGGATAAAGACGTGATATGTGTATTTATGTATGTATAATTAGGATTATTCCAAACATACTCGCCGACGAAGACTGCAGGCAGATGCTGGATGCGTCAAGCTAAAGACAGGGCGCTATGGCGCTCATTAGGGGAGGCCTATGTCCAGCAGTGGACTAACATAGGCTGATGATGATGATGACCGACGATTGATCCGGTGCCCTCAGCGGCAAGGCAACCGCGGCGAGCGGGTTCGTTACCCGGACCCGGTCCAACCCGTCCGACGCGGCGGCTTGGCTACTTAGACCCCGGAACAGGAGTTAGGATTATATTAGGATACTTTATATAGCTTCTAGCTTCTGCCCGCGACTTCGTCTGCGTAGAATACTATACTACCTACTAATATTATAAATGTGAAAGTTTGTGAGTATGTTTGGATGTTTGTTACTCTTTCACGCCAGAACGGTTGGACAGATCTGGATGAAATTTGGAACATAGATAGATTATATTCGGGAATACCACATAGGCTACTTTTTATGCTGGAAAATTGCGTAATTTCCGCGGGATAGCGATAAACGAATTCTATGCAGACGAAGTTGCGGGCAACAGCTAGTTATACATAAAAACCTTTCTCTTGAATCACTCTATATCTATTAAATAAAACCGTATCAAAATCCGTTGTGTAGTTCTGAAAATATAAGCATACATAGGGACATAGGGATAGAGAAAGCGACTTTATTCTATACTATGTAGTGATAGTGATATAAAAAAATACAGATGAATTGACAACCTCCTTCTTTTTTGAAGTCGGTTAAAAAGCAGGAGTCACCTGAGACTTACTGAGACGTACTTCCATACTGGTCTGAGAGCAAAGGAATAACATAGAATGTACCAGTCGCTTCTCTGCCCGCGCAGATGGTAAAAGCCCACCGAGGGGATTGGGCTAAAATCTTAGGAATCATGATATAGGCGATGCGGCTAACAACATTTCACTATTTTGATTCCCCTTTCCACCTATATGCTCACAAATATGCCCACCGTGGCCTTTAGGTCTTGTTACCATAGGCTCTGTCTACCCCGTAAGGCCGTTGTCTGTCTATGTATGTATAATTTCTTCGTGTCTGTTTAGTAACGACACTATATGGTCGAGTTGGTAAAATAGAGGTCAGATGGAGTTGGAGTATTTTGATTGGTTTTTGCAAAAAACGCTTCAAAAGTCCGCGTGCTACCGAAATCATCAGAATTGTAATAACAACTAAACGCTTTAGGTACAATGGCAGTGTTCAGTAACAGTTAAATCCATTTTACTAAGAACCGAACCCAACCCAGGTACACTCGACACCAAACGCGCCAACTAGATCAGGAATGAAGCCATCCACCGACCACAAAGCATTCTTTGTAAACGCAACAACATATTATGACGAACGCATGCATAAAGCATGAATGGAACGCATCCTTTGCCGCCATCAATATCGACCAAATATGGCCGCGCCAGACGCTCTGGAACCGAGCTAACAAATGGCCCAAAAAACCCCTAAGCATTATTTATCTATTCCGATTTTGTCGTGTGTTCGGCGCGATATTAAAATACAAACATGAACAATGACACTTCATTGTTGAAAGAAAAAAAGGCACACGGAAATTTATATCCACCGCCTCCGCGAGGACAATGGCCGACGGGCGGGGCGGGGATTCTTTCTAACGTGGAAAAAAGCATCAATGAATGCAGGGGACAATCGGAGTCGGATTCTGGGAACGCCGGACGACTTGGACGTAAGTCGGCGTGAAATTCGCGCGTCGCGCCAACACTACGCGTAGTAGCGGTAGGCAGCATTGTGCCACCTCCATTGTCACTTGTGATGAGTTCCCAATTGAAATTTAATGGAAATATCAAATGAAACTCGCTTCTTCGCCCGATGCGATAATGGCTGAGTCTAGAAACGGAATGAGCCGTTTTATACTCATTGATGCTCATTCCGTGATGTTAAATTAAACTTTGTGGCGGCACAATGCTCAATGCTATTCTCGCTTTGCGTTTTACATTCAATGGGATGGATAGGCATTGTTGTATATTAACAATTTATATACAGTGCCTATCTGTTGCTATGTGGATGAACGGAACGTCGTTAAGTTTATTAGATAGGAAGAAATGTACTTATCTTAACGACTATACTACTAAATTAGGCTCTTGAATAATCTTGATAGGGTTATGGGAAGCAATAGTTCTGAGAAGCTGAATATGAAAAACAGTGTAGCAGGACAGTAGAAGTCATAGAAGTAGATATGGGATTAATAAGATTCCAGTAAGAGGATTATACCACGTTACTCTACGTCTTATTGGAATGAGTGAAATAGTAAGTAAGTAAATAATTAACACATAAACTTAATATAAAAATAATTAATAATAAAAATATAAATATAAACAAGATAAATTAATTAAGCTAAAACTAAAATAAATCTAAAAACGTACTCTCCCGCGGCATTCAGCCAAAGATGCTGGCAGCTCCCCGCAGTATTGCAATACTAATTTGCTGTGCGCGGAAGCTGCCAGCTCTTTGGTCTCCGTTGCAGTAAATGCTTTATTGTACAAAAACATTAAATATTATGCACAAAGACGAACTTATCCCAATGATATACATTATAAGGGGCCTCTACCAGTTAACTTTTGAGTAGGTGAGAGAAGCATTAAACGAGAGACTGACAAAGAGTGAGTTGAAGTTCCAGATAGTGAAAGCCACAATAGAGGGTATGATCTCTAAATGCAATAAACATTAGTTCGGATTGATATATTATATTATTTACCTAAACAACCCCGAGGTATTAACGAGGTAACAATTGACTGATCAAATGAGAAATGACCTTTTCTTTAAAAAAAATATCAAGAGTTGATTTTAACAAAATGTAGAATATGCAAGCAATTTCTAAATCGGAAGTGTCAGTAAACATACATATATAAAAGAGTACATACAGATGAAAATAGAACGTCCTCTTTATTTGAAGTCGGTTCAGTAGATATTTTAGATAGGGGCTTGACCATAGTAATTCGCTACGTCAGGGGCGGCTAGCAACCCATCACTATTTTGATTCCACTTTCCACCTCTACGCCCTCAGTCTCTTGCTAAAGGTGGCCTGTAGGTCTTATTACCTTAGGCTCTGTCTACCCCGTAAGGGATAAAGACGTGATTTGTGTATGTATGTATGTGTATACTTTACTACCTTGCCGCGTTGCAACCTTCTCACTATAACCACATTCATACGTTACCAAGAATCAGTAATAAAAATAAAACAGTGGGCGTGCTTAAAATCCTGTCATAAAGGTGCATTCTCACGAGCGAATAATTGAGCCCAGTGGGTACCGGCTAATCCCGGGTTCGATTCCCGGCTACATTGTCGTCATCTCATGTGTGCTGCCATTGTGGGGGGCTTAATCAATTAATTTCATCGTGCGACTGATAATAAGTGTCACACGCGCGAGTTGTCCTCAATGTGCTTTCAAGTGCTCATCCTATGTGCCCTCAGCTTTATGGTATATTTTGGCCTTTTGTCAATTTCTAGAGCTTTATTGGATCAATATATGTCAAATGTGCTCTACGTTACCTGTAACCATTGTTTGGCAATTTTAGTCTCTAATTTTTCTTTAAAAACTGTTTTACCACCATTATGTGTTCTACTTTCTATTCCTTATTTACAGTGAGATTAGGTACTTCTAATAGATTCTTCTTTCACGCTTCTTTTTATTATAATTGTTTTTATTCTTTTCAT
The DNA here is from genome assembly GCA_932294345.1 of Pandemis cinnamomeana. Classification (NCBI taxonomy): domain Eukaryota; kingdom Metazoa; phylum Arthropoda; class Insecta; order Lepidoptera; family Tortricidae; genus Pandemis; species Pandemis cinnamomeana. Next base: position 16,107,027 of record OW028703.1, read on the forward strand.
TAAAATGTACCTCCACAAAGTAAAGCTTGATTCAATGAACGATAGAATTGATGTAAATTACTTTTCAATTGAACCAAGTCCTCAACAGTAAAGTTACAGCACATCTTAAATTGCCCTTTTCACCAAATTTCCTCCGCAAAAGCCAAAGTCATACCGATGCCGTCGGTCTCTCAAACGTTCCCGATCCAGGCTAATCCTACTTAAGAACTTCTCCCAACAATACCCGGTTCACTCTTCAGCAAACACAAGCAATTGAAGCCAGGATGTTAATGAAATAGGGTACAACAATGAAGATAATCCGGTGCCTCAATGTCTGGTGTAAAAGAAAAAGTATCCTTGATAAATTAGAATTTTAGGCTACCGAACTTAAGTCGATTGTTAGTCTTCCCCGAAAAGCTTTGGCCGTTGAACGGTATTGTAGTCTAAATGGGTTATTTAAAATTGTACGGTACTTTATTACCTAATGGTTTTGTTCATTATTAGGAGATTAGACATGTCCGTTGCATGGACGGAAGTGGGTTAACAGATGTTTTTCATAAATTAACTGTAGATCATTGTAGTGTTGTGGATTGCAATGCTACTGAAGACCGTTTTTAAGTTTGAAAGTGGGTATTTGAAGAATGAAGTCTTATCCAAATTTAGTTTTAATGTGTACCATCGTCTGACTGACTGACCCCTCAACCAACGCTCAGCCCAAACCGTTACAGAGCCTAAATGTAACAAGCTGGTGTTTAGTAATTAACTTTATTTCAGAATTTTCAGGTTTTCCGAAGAATGATACAAAATTGAATACATAAATAAAACTTCCTTCGCTTTGGTAGGATGTGCAAACATATATCAGCCTTTTAGAGATCGTGAGACTTGAAAAAGCTACTCTTTACAATTTAGTTAGACTATTTTGAGCAAAACATGTTTTCATTTACTTTGCGCTTTTTTCTTGCGGTTTGTTTGCTTTCTCACAAGACCTTAACAAAATTGGAACAATATCTTCAATTCTGTTCAAACCTCAAGCGGCAGCCGACGATAACATCTCTCAAATCTTTAAAAACTACATTTTGTGAATGAACTAAGAAATGACGTGGACAAAGATCGGATTACTGGACTGTCAAAGACCGATTATTTAGCGTAAGGCGTGTTTCGGCCTGAGCTGAATGAAATGGACGAAATGAATGAAACCCTGCGAATGGGGAAGAGCTTACGTTCTGCTAATGCTACTGTTGTAAATATTTGTGAATGAAACTGTACTAGGTTGGAACTGAATGAGACTGAAGGATACCTTTTGAATGGTATCAGTCGATCTGCCGCAACCGCTTCGTTAACGCTCCATGGTCAGTCCTTTGATCTGAAAATCAGTCAACAAAATGGCAAGATGCTTGTAATCAGCATCAATTGTATGCCAGATCTCGATCCGGAAATGTATCTGGGAATGAAACTACTTTTTATAACTCCAAACACTGAAATCCAGACAGACTTGTTAAAGCTTTACATAACAGTTCAAATGTTTGAGCTCACGGGTAAGAGTAGCCTTGTAAGTGCAAACATAATAGAAGGACAGATGTTGTATTGAATTTATTTAATCTTAGCAACAATGTTGGTTACCAAGGGCCTTCAATTTGTCAGGCAATTTAACCATAAAGCGATCAATTCGCTGAAATTGCATTCATTAATTTGAAAAGGCTTGGCCACAGCACTCCGTATTCAGCTACCACCTTTCGAGCACTTGACTTCCGGCTATTACGATGACAACATTGACGACTCAATTGTACAAAATGTGGTAAACTGACCGGATGTGGAATCCTTCTTAATATATAAACCGAATAAAAATTACAAAGCTACTTTTGGCAGTATAGATAACTGTATTGTTGAAGCATAGGTTTTAGGATGTAAGAATTGAATTGGCAAAGGGAATAAAGCTACAGTTCCAATAAACGCGGCGCTGGTAAACAATTAAAATTGTAACAAAGTGATGAATGATACAATTCGCGACAAAGAGTTTTATGAAACCAATATTGTATGGTTGTATGGCCGGATGCGACGTGCCGAGCTATGGCTTTCGTTGTTTGTGAGGGATTTGGAATAAATGAAAGGCATGTGGAGACAGTTTCGAATTCCAATAAATCGTGCGTGGGTGGAATAGGGGAGTTGTGGAGTAGTATTCGCTAACAAAAATATTTATGTTCGGATAGTGAGAATTTAGAAAGATGTTTATAATTTCCATGAACAACCGAAGGTTTCAACCTTTAAAGATTTAAGTGTAGCTATTATGAAAAGCTAGTTAACTTAATTTTATCAATTATATGAAATGTTAAAGGCCTTTTTGTAACCAATAGGAGTGAATTGATTGATAGGTTGACTCTTAGTATGGCTATCTAAGACATGAACTTTAACCAAAGAGAAATAAAAACAATAAAATATTTTATGTATCGCCACTCACTCCTGTCCGACGAATTTGCACGCACGGAAGACGTTTAATAATTTTACAATATTAAAATGTTTCGCATCGTCCCGGCCGACAATGCCCGAACAATCGCACAATAGGTGTAGGTAACAATGACACTACGGCAAACATGTGAGATGCCATTGCATCCGCACAAACCAAGAACACCATAACTGCCATGAAAGAAGAAAAAGAACATAAACTTAGTGGAGTAGGCGACAAAGTTGAAAGTTGAAATTTTTGAGGAAGTCGCGTTGGACGTTTGATGGATGGTTCTAAAGTATTGTTAGTTGCAAAGTACTATTGTTGTCGATAAAAGAGTAGCTAAGGATAGCGGCATTGTGAGCTATTGTGGCTGGTGTGTGGGGACAATGGCCTGATCACGTTTAGAAAATTTTTGGACAATTTCTGACTGTTTTTGCAACGGGTTGCACCTTGATGCACAGGGACGTATTTGGTGAATACAATTTTGATAATTAATTGAATTAAGTACCTATCTATAACGTACTTCATAGTTTCGATAAACGGAGTTGTCAAATATAAATTCGTTTAAATATTTAAGTAGACATAGTAAGATGCCCACAAAGCATATTAAGGAGACTTTTATTAATAATTAAGTATGGTATTATTATTATTACAACATCCGTACTAATACACAAATTTCAAGTGTTTATCTGTTGTTTCAGAAGATACTGGCCTGTGACATATGAATGGACGGACAAACAGCAAAGCCTTAGTCAGTGGCGAAGCTACCTAGGGACTAGGCGGGGCAGTGCCCCGGGGCCCTCAAGCTCAGAGGGCCCTCGAATCCTTACCAGAAAATCTCGATCGAACTATTATTATTAAAACTTAACCAGTTTAGATAGTAGTGGGGCCCCATTTTTTTATTTGCACCAGGGCCCTTGGTTACCGAGCTACGCCACTGGCCTTAGTAATAGATTAGCCTTTATGTACTGAATCCTAAAGACGAGAAAATAAAAACACAAAACGCAGAAAAGTAATAAATCAGTATCTTATCAAACCCAGTGAAAGTATATTCCTAATGTTATTTACTTACTTGGTTTACCTCACTACTTCGTGTGCATAGAATTTGCAGATGTCTCACGGTAACAAATTTTTTTTTTGGGAATTTAAATTGTCTTCTCCTCTCCTTCGGATCATCAATCATATTATATTGGTAGGTACAGTCAAGTGCAAAAATAAGTATTGATAGGAACTTCTCAAAAATATGTCCCACCACCTTATTACGCCAGTGTAAGAGCGTATGGTACTTATTTTTGAATCTTTGTCTAAATACATATTACTACACTTGACTGTACCTATTGATTTTTTACGCATCATTGAGTCTCAAATCAACAAATTGACACATTTAAATTTATAGTATACCTACGTAAACGTACGTACCTAAAAGTAGTAGTATTTTCATGCTTTTTATTAGATAAATATCCCCCGCCACCTAACTACATCCCTGTACAAATTAGTACCAGCAACAGGGTGGTATATTTTTCCGAAACTACTTGTCACTGCACAATGGGCTGATTCGAGCTCACAGCACAAAATGGGGGCAGAGATGCGCAAAACTTGGGCCCACTGGGCATCACACACTGGGCCACAATGGACACGCACGGACAAACTACCGTGTTTTCGGAATTGCGTTGTGTCGAAGATAAAGGAGGATGCAAGTTAGCGGACGACGAATGCTTGAGTGGAGATAAGTCAATTTTGGCCATTCATGAATTATTGAGGCAACAGACGATGGTGGCGTGATTACTTGCTTTTATTATTTCTTTGATTTGAATGAAACGCTGTGTAGGAGAGCGACTGTTGTATACAAGAAGGGAAAACCAGAAAGTGGACACCGGCAATTAATACTAAAGAATGTAAGTGTTTTCCGTGCTGGTCTGGGAGTAAAGAAAATACAGAATGTACCAGTTGCTTCTCTTCCCACGTACATGGTAAAAGCCCATCGAGGGACGTCTTTTGACCGCGTTCTACAGTACAACGTTGCCAACATATTTGTCACAAGATTTTTGAGTAGGTAGTGTATTTATTAATGTGACATTGGTGAAATCATCGCATCGATGGATGGTGCCATATTGAAAAACGAAAAAGAAGAAGTTACAAAATGATCACGGAGTGGAAAACAAAATCTAACATTCAATTAAAAGTTATAAACTTGTTCAGTTTATTGATATTTTCTGCAAAATGATAAATACTAAGCCAATTGCTGTATGTACATTCAGCTTTCATGTACAGCTATTGTCATGTTTAATAACTTCACATGTATTGTTGTCTACTAGAAATAAGTATTGTATATTATCTGTAAAAAATACATTATCCTCTTTTAAGAGTGCCATGTGCATTGCTTCAGGGCTTAAGTGGTACAAGTGATGAGAGCGTAACTTGATAAAGGTACACAAAGAACAAGAAATTAAGATAGGTTACATAATTACAGCATGGGTGTTATTAAAAACATCTATGCATAAGGTATAACTCATTTGACATAATTATTTTGGTCGCCCCTCTATGCCTTACAATCTTTATGTCTATTTTACGTTAGATTTCGACGTCGAACCCTTAAACGTAGAAGGCAAAAAACCACAGATCAGCATCGAGACCACTGTCCGGACTATAGTTTTGGACAATAAAAGATTTAAAAAACTGTCGGCCGACCTTTGACCGAGAGGCACTCAAGGAAGTCCTCGCGATAGACTCATGAAACTGCTTTATGAAGATTAAGATTGATTTTGATGCTATAATTAAGAATAACAACAGACTTACCCCCTTATTCAAAAACTCTCTGTAGGCTTCTGCTAACTTAGCTATCGTTTGTCCTTATCCTGTCACTTAGACTTTTACCTTTCACAGATAAGGACAAACGATTGGTAAGCCAGCAGAAGCCTATAGAGCGTTTATGAACAAGGGGGTTAGAACTTCAATAACAGTAAAGTGGCTGACTGAGTGACGTATGATGTGACTGATTAAAAGACAAAGCACATCCTAAACCACTGAAGCAAGACACTTAAAATTTGACTGACGCATACGTCGTGTATCATTAGGTTAGTAATTCAATGTCTATTAGCAGCAAGCCCTTTTTTCTTTTTCCACAGCGACGCAGGCATAGGCCATCCTATGATCATGAGGTAACAGTAAATACTCTCTCTCTCCTCCCTTGCACCAGCGTCTCCCAACTGGACAATAGTTTGTTGTACAGCAATTTGCAAACATAATAAACAATGAGCTGGTTGTTCGCGCAAATTATTGCACCATACGTTTTTATTGTCCCGCCGGCCGCGGGGGATGTTTACCCTTTATCTGTTGACTTTAATAATACTATTGTTCAGTGTAACTTGACAGAGAACGTATGTTTCAGTTTGAAATTTATTGGAATTGTGTCACTCTGTTAAAGCAGTTGTCTCGTCACTAGTAGTTGTTTAGTGTCTACTTGCAACCCTGATATTATCCAGATTTCCTGGAAATAACTTCAGTGGGATATTTGCTGTGCTAAGTATATATAAGAATAGAGAATATAATTATTAAGACGGTGGGAGCTGTGTTAAAATAAAACGTCTGCTGTTTAACAATTTGTGACTGAATCCGCATATTGCTATTTGAATTTTACTTGGCAGCAAATGCTTCTTTCATTAGAAAAAAGAAATTAAAACATCGTTTTAAAAGCATTTAAATTGTAATTGCTTTGTATATAATCTACACAAAATACAACAGCGTTAAATTATATAGACAAGCACGACACAAGTTGGTTTTAAACTTGGTACGAATTTAAGACCCGAAAATGATCAATTTGAAGATCAACATTCTATAAATAGAAACTTTTTTGATGATGATCATTCTTTGCAACAGTAACTTGGAGTTGTGTTAAAAATAATTTAGTTAACAATGTTGCTTTGTGTCTTAACAAGCGGATTTATCCACTCTTTCCTAATAAAAACACGTATGGTCGTCCCATAACCAAAACACATAACGTCTAATTCAACATTAATGTCTTTTACCATTTTATTCCAAATTTTAATTCCGCCATTACAATGAGAAACGTCACTTCACTCTCTAATCCGCCGCTAATGCCGTCAAACTGACACATTAAAACATTCAAAATGTCATTAAAAACATTCAAATTCTCATACAACGCCAAGTGAACATAGCCGACACAAAATTATACACCCCACGATAGTAAAAAGACATTTTATCCATAAAATTACCATAAAGAATAATTAGCTCCATTATGATGCGCCTTGAGGACTATTTTTGTACGACCATAGACAAATAGAGCAAGATGCCATAGAGTACGCACGCACCCTACTCCTTACACAATAAGTCATGTTTACATTGTATGGGAATGTATAATTTAATAAAGAAATTGTGCGGTCATGAGAAAATTAGACTGGTCAAGATTACATTAAAAAGCACCTCAGGGTATTTTATCTTCCCATTTTACCAAGAATGTATTTACGAAGGGGTTACACTCGCTTCACGCCTTTATCAGAATGAAGGAAATATTGTAACCCCCGTTCCTAACATTAACCAGAATTACAATATTTAGAGAACAGCCTTAAGAAAGAACTCCTTATGACGTAATTTAAATTTAAAAATGCTTCTGTAAACGATAAAACCCACAAGAAATTCAGGCATCTAATAAACACCATTGTGCCCAACACAGTACCCTGAGGAACAACCCGACCGGATTAAAATTGACTTGGAAAAATCACTTCTACAAAACTCAACACTTCTCAATGCAAATAAACATCGAATTAACAACAGCAACAAGAAAGGGCGGGCAACAAATCGCGTTGGATCGCCTCGCGTCGCGTTGCGAAGCGTTTAACGCAATGCGTCACGCCGCCGTCCAAACACCGGCAAGCCTGAGTTATGGACCGGACAGTTCGCCGCACAATGCGTAATCAATAACAATTTCAGTACTCGAATGTAAACTTGATTTGTGCGCGCTGAGAACGTCGCAGTGCGTTGCTGAGCTTAAGATTTTGAGGAGGGAGAGATAGTTAATGAACCAAGCTGAATCACGCACAGTTTTAGATCTTGTCATGTCGCTATGAAATTCTGCAAGACATCTTTCAGGTCTAAAGTTTAACGTGCATACAAGTATATATAAGTATGTCTAAAGTAATGCGGTGCAAAAAATAAATGGTTAGATTGGACAATGAGGCATTCAGATTGATAGGTAATGCTTTTGAAACAGCAATTTTTTGATTTAAATTATGAGTGCTTGAAGTGAGTTATTATTCATACGTATATAAGTTTTGAATCGTTTTATAATATCATAGGCTGCATACTGTTACATGCTCTGCTGTTAATACGTCTTCTCAGGGTCCTCTACAATAATCTGTAGATAGGTAATATTTATTTGCAGATATGGTAGTTCCTAGCCTTTTAATTCAAAATGGATGGCTAAAATCACAATTGCTTCAACTTCAACAACTAAACACACCTGCGAAAAAACATTAGTTGCGGGAATGGGCTAACAGATGCCCTCGTACACCATTTGAATTGATGAGCGGATAAATATATGCATGTAATCTTAGGCAATGAACAGGAACATCAAAAGACACAAAATCTTTACTACGAAGCGTACAATTTTCTTTACGTTCTGCGTCGAAACTTGTGCCGGCGCGCCTGCAATCGCTAAGCATTATATATGGGACGACACAACACAGTTTATGCACTTTATGCGAATACCATTAGTTCTTATTTTATAACTGTGTAAAATTCGCAAAATTATGCTCTTTGACATGCGCATTGTGACGATGCAACAATGGAAATACGACGATTATGACAGCGAAGTTGGAATTTGTCACGGAATCGTTGCACTTTTGCATTGAGGGAGTACCTATACAAATTTGGAAAATATTATTCTCTGAAAGTGCAGAAACATTAATCTGTTTTTCATAGAAATAGTTAGATACTTTTTTGAAAAAACGTGCACAGGTTTCTGTGAAAAAAGGTTTTGACGGACGGAGGACAATGGTCTCGTACGTAAACCCCAAAAATATTGTTGATGCCTATAATATATTATTACTTAATTCTTCCGAGTATACACCTAGGCTCATGAAGGATAACGACGCAGTAGCAATACTGGCGATAGTAACTTATGAAGATAACAAAAACAACATTATTGTCTAAGGGAATTAACTAATAGAATTGTAAAAATATTCATTTTTATAACATAAGGACGGACAGACAGACAGTGTAACCTAGGAAATATGGTTCTCTAGGGCTTGGTAGTAGGGAAGCCTAACCTTAAAAGCCGCTGCTTACTATATTCACGAAGTACCTAGAAAGTCTCCCAACAAGCTGTCCCATAAATCAGTTAGATTCACTCAACGCGTGGACATCATGAACTCGCCCTAAGGCTCTTATGTTAATGTACACGCGGCTTTACAAATTGAAACTAATGCTATAGCAGCTCCTTAATCTTCTACAATAAAGCCTAGTCCAGACTGGACGTAAAAAGTTAAATTTCTCACAACAAACATCACTTTTGTTATTTTATTACGGACAGGGAAAATAATTACGCGGCATAATACAGAATGTCGTCCATCGATAAGGATTATGAGAAAAAGGGTGATCGTGAGGCGTATTTTTTGGTTTTGAGAATTTTATATGAACACGTCCGTATGTTATATGGCGGGGCAGGTAAGCCGGTAAATCAGGATTAGTGGAGAACGAGCCTCATTTGTGCGTTATTTATAAACCAAATCCGCGGTACACCTTCCCGAGGTCACGGCGTACTGAACCAGCTTAAATCACGTGTAGTTTTGTCCAAGGAACACATTAAAATGGTACCTAGACCTATCTTTCATGAGCATATATACATACATACATGAATTCGAGGTAGACAGAGCCTAATCAAAACCTAAAGGCCACGTTTAGCATGATTGTGCGCATCGCCTATAACATGATTCCTAAGATTTTCCCTCCATGGATTTTTACCATCAGCGCGGGAAGAGAAGCAACTGGTACATTCTATGTTTTTCATAACTCCCAGACCAATGGAAGAGAAGAGGTAGTAAAAACGTAGGTTTAGTGATCAAATCCACAGAACTAATCATAAAAGGTATATAAATACTTTTGCAAGGTCCGTCTATCGCTACTACCGTCTTACCTGCCGTAAAGCAGCTGGCTGGCACTGTTGTGTTCCGGTGTGGAGATTAAGACAGCTGCTGAATTAGGCTCAAGAGGTATTCCATCTTAGCCCTCAGGCTGGCAACGTTTGTCTAAGAGTTATCGGTTACCGACCTCCATCAGGCAATCTGCCTCCGTGGCGTCGTTCAAGGAGGGCTTGAAAAAGATGTGGCTCACACCATCTCCTTAAATATTGTATGTAGTGTATATATGCATGACTGTGTTTAAGCATATTTAGTAGGTTATTTATAAATTGTTTGTTGTATTTTGAGATGTACGCTTTATTGTGGCTTTCACTATATGGATATTTTAAACTCACTATTTGTCGGTCTCTCGCTTAATGCTCCTCTCATTTACTCAAAGGTTAACTGGTAGAGATCCCTTATAGGGATAAATTCACCTTTGTGCATATATTTAAGGTATTTTTCTATGATTTGTCTCTGCTTCTTTATTTACAATAAAGCATTTACTTACTTATTTACTTTGGTGTAACGGTTGTCCATGGGTGGTGATGCTCATTTTGGTGACCACTTCCTCCTTTCAGAATCAATATTACTATACTTTTCTACAATCTCTGCAAAGTATCTGTTTTTGTGTTACTTCAGAACAGACCGAGATGGAAAATAAATACGTACACATATAGGCTGCGGAGGATCGCGCTGGATGCAAGCCGCTTCCAACCGGTCTTATTGGAGATCTAAAGGTGAGTGAGGCCTATGTCCAGCAGTGGACTTGTAATGGCTGAGATGATGATGATAATGATGATAGGCTGCTATTTTAGCTCACTACTTGCAGCTTTTGATATGATCCATTGGCTGTTTTTAAAATATAAGAGACGGAATATAATGACTAAATTAAATCAACCCCCAAAATTTTTTAATTAGTACAAAGTAGCATATCCGTGTGAACTCATGCGACCCTGGTGGCGCGGACTTAGCGGAGGTAGGGCGGGTCGCGCAGCGTGAACGTACCGCCTTCGAGACTCGTGCGACTTCTTGGCTCTCATGGACTCCTGGTACTACTGTTTAAAGGGTAATGTAGTTAATGTTATCGTAATACAACTTTGGCAAAATTATACACTATACGGAATGAACAATAAGCATATTAAAGATGACGACGTGTACAATAAGAACGTATACCAAGGACTAACCACCTATTTCACCTAGTAAGTACATATACAAATCACGTCGACATAGACATAGCCTAAGGGAACAGGTATATTCAGGCCACATTTAGCAAGATTATGGGCTTTTACCATCTGCGCGGGTAGAGAAGCAACTGGTACATTCTATGTGTTTTTTGCTCCCAGACCAGCATTGAAGGATAAAGACATGTTTAATATAATACGTACCTATATGTACCTATGTATATGTATGTAAAGCCCTTATAGATAGATAGACTGTTTTATAACTGGTGCCGTACCCATATTTAAGTCGCAGTTAGTATCGACTGCAATGAATCGGCAATAGAAAATGTACCTATAGGCAAACAACAGTTCTGGAGCCCTTACCATGAAGTATTATTACTGATTTCTGGTGTTCAATAAAGAGTATTTGTTTTGTATTGTATTGTATTAATGGGACTCAACTCAGTTCAGGTTTTAGCTGTCATTTGCCTAATCTGAATCTGTAACTGTAAAGCCCCTGTGTCTAATAAGTGCGTTACCCCTTTACTAATAATAACGTGTGAATAGCTGAATTCCCTTGCTTCCCATATGGGCCGGGCGGGGCGCCCAGCACGACGGTCCCGCCCTGCAAGTACTGCTACATTCTCAAGGCGACCAGACACTCCTTGCACGGTATGGGGCCCTGGTACTTTACAATTGCTAGTGTAAGGTTTTCTGCGGCAGAAATATTGCGGCCACATATAGAAAATATCTACAGGCTAATCTTTAATATAAGCGTTTTAACAGCTGATGAGTTTATCGGAAGCTTCGTATATCTAAATAGAAAATATAATGGCGATAAAAGATATGGAAAAGCTCAGCACAGCGTAGTTTTTAAACAAGGCACAATTTAAAACCATAAAATTCAACGATAAATTAGAGACTTCTTCCATGCTGGTCTAGGAACAAAGTATAAACAGAACGTACTAGTTGCTTCTCTTCCGCAGATGGCAAAAACCCATCGAGGGAATGAGCGAAAATCATAGGAATCTAAAAGGCGATGCGAGTAGCAATTAGCAATCCATCACTATTTTGATTCCACTTTTTTTTTTTTTTTACTACGAACTGACCAGTGATTGACCTCTATCTCACTTGGTTGAAGGCGCAGATGAGGCCAAAGGTATAACTCACTGGTTCAGTAATAGCCTATTCACTCTAGCCTTGAAGAGCCCTAGGTTGTATCTGTCCGGAAATACAGACGATGGGAGCGAATTCCATTCCCTAGCAGTTCGCATTAGGAAGGATGAAGCAAACCGCTAAACCGCCTCGTGCGGGTCAATGGTATGTACTTTCCACCTATACGCTCACAATCTTGCTAAACTTGGCCTGTAGGTCTTGCTACCTTACTGTCCACCCTTAAGGGATAAAAACGTGATTTGTGTACGTATGTAACTTATGAACGGCTAACACTTACTCAAGAGCATTAATCACACTTAAAATTACATCAATAAATGAATTCATAATTTCTGCTATAATGGATCACAATGTTTTCCTTACAAACTTGGACAGCGGGGAGTCCTGCCGGTCCCTTCTTGATTTTACTTAATAGCGGCATTAAAGATAGGCAGGGCTAGCACGCTGCGATGATTAGAGTCGTGCTAGCCCATTCTGAAAATATATGACAATGTGGGAAGTTAATACTAAATGAATTTCGTGTGACTGCAGTAATTGTAGCTTTTGAATTTGAGAAAGGAGCCTGGTTATGTGAAAATACTTAAATTGTGATAGATTAAAATCAGTAAGTGTACAATGGCATTGAATATGCAAGGGAACCTTGTCAAAATCATAGTTATTGAAGTAATTGATTTAACACACGGTTATGTAACTTTAAAATTTAATAAATTCAGGTGATATTGTCATTTGGATCATCGAAGAGGTCTAACCCCTACAGTGTCTCTATGACCATTTGTGATCAGAGAAAATAATTTTTATTTATAGAGGCAAAATGGATTATTCGAAATAGTATTGTGTTAAAGCCTATCCACGTCACTTGCGTTACCCTCACCCAGTTTTTATTCTAAAAACCTTTAAATTTCAACAATCGCGACATCCGGCTTATCCGACGACGAACAATGAAGAAATCGAACAATTCAATGGGATGTTAGATTCAGGTGTCATATCCAAACCCATTCAGAGAGATCCGTCATCGAATCAAAACTCTTTGTAGTTGACAAAGAAGTAAAAAACGAATAAAAGATTGTGCACGCAATCTAAGAATCCAATATCTGGCACAATGGAGGTTGTTATTTTAGGTTGATGCTACTGCTATAGAATGCATTGGAAGGTGTGAAAACGATTAATTTGAAGCAAATTGTTGATTTTATTTGGTGAGAACAACCGTTCCAGAATAAATGAAGATGGTAGCTAGATTATAGTAAAGTGACAAACTCTTTTCCAAACATTTTTAGCTTAATTAACAAAAAAATTTAACGAGCATGAGTACGTTGGTTTGCATGTGTAACAGTTGTGCTCATTAAACTTTGATAATGATCCCGTAGATGGAAACGCGTCAGTGTTTGTGTGGCGTAAGGGATAATTAAGTTTGTGGGATTTATATGCGTTTTATTGGCAGTGGTAGAGGGAGGGTTGCATGAAAAACATATATATTTCACACAGGCTTGGTTATCTTGCACGTGAGTAGTGGAGTAGCAAGGTAAATATTTTTTTGTTCATTGAATTGGATCTTCGCAAAGTAACGCCTGATTCATTACAATATTTTAGCTCAGTTGAACAGCCTGCCAGCTTAATGAATCATACAGAACACTTATCACGTTTGTTACATTACATCTACATTCCCACGTCAAATTACAACACATAAAAACCACCACCGCTGCTACTGATGCTGACTTCTCAAAAACCAATCAATGTTTCATCTCGTCACATTCACTACTCACGACTACCAGAGTCACGATGATACCAAGAATCCGGCGCGATCTATAACAGGAAAAGCTCGTGTTGCCAACCACTAAGACAGAGCAAAATAACTGGACAAAAACGTAGGTGAACAACCGCGTCGCCAATCGCTGACAATCGAACGCACGGTGTCACAATTCTCCAAATTGACCAAAAAATCGTGAATTGACGACAATGCGATTCGCAAAATGAAACGATTTGGCGGAATTCATGGGTTAATCGATGAGAGATCGTGAGCGGGACTGCAAGCAAATTTTTTGGTTTGTTGGTTTAGGCGATTAGTCTAGCTGAATTTAACGGGTGTTAGGGCGGGAACGAAATTATACCAAACACGATTAGGTCTATTTATAGCCTAACTTTTTGTTGGTCTCACGATATTAGCTTTAAATGAATTTTACAGAGTTTTCTTGGAAGAATGCCAGCAGCCTGAAGGGTGTTTTGCAGTAACTATTCAATTCTGTGTAGATAGTTTTATTGGAATACGAGTAGGTAGTTCTCTATAACCAGGTTTTTACTGGTAAGTAATCTGAGTAGCAAAACATGGAGCTTCTCGAATGATCTATAGCTTCACAGTTACAGTGAGGTCAGACGAAGGTAATTTCTTGAGTTGTTATGTGAGTCGCGAAAATCTGACTGTGTAATTTTTACTATATTCGGTTTTATAGAAAACTCCTGTTTCGTCCACACAGTGACGCAAAATGTGTTGGACTTTTGTATGCCGCAAAAATTACGCTCGCCTGGTCTCACCTTTACTTCAATAGTTTATAACTCAGATAATTTACTCACATACTCAGTGCAAAATCTGGTTCTATATAAAAGAACATGTAATAGAGACACTTAATGAGGCACACAATACTAACATGGTTTAGACCGACTGACAGCAAAAACTTTCCAAGCAAGGTCATAATTCAAGTGCTTTTCTCAGAAAGCGTCGGCGTAAAGCATACATTATAAAATCGAACCTTGCCAATTGTCAGGCTCACGCGTCTCAGGAACCAACATGGCCGCGGTGACACGGCGCATTGTTCAAACAGAAAAACGACACAATCTTTTTTACCTTTTTCTTTATCTTCTATTCCTCTCTGTCCCGGGCACACAATGGCTGCCCGCTGCGGCGCGGTATTTTACTTACCTATGTTTGTTTTGTTTTTGGCTGGCGTCGACATTTTTAACGCTCATTCTCTGAAGCTCCCAAACTGGGCGCTGCAGCTTCGCGCAATCCAGTATCTAATCCTAATTGTACAAGCTCAAGGCCTCGATTTGCCGGCATTGTCGGACGACAATGGACACAACGACGGCTCGCATATTATCCATTCATATCATAACGTTTATAAATACGTTTCACGGTGGCATTGTGGACGTTGTCTCGCGACTCCCCGAGGATATTCCGAACAAAGAATTGTTCATAATGGCTGAAAGTTCGGCTCTTACAAAGCTGTTCGTAACCCGTCATTTCGTATTGGCTATTTTTATGACAATAAGTGTATTGTGATGCGCGGGATTGTGCCGGTCGCATTGTGCGCATCGGAATTCGCGAAACTGGAATTGTCTCAGGGCTGCGCTAACGAACGTCGCCCGCGGCCTCTGCTTGGTAATAATCTGCTTTTGTACGTTCCCTTGCAAAGCGTAAATTCGTTTCCACGACAGATGCTGTGTCAATTCTAAAAACTCAAACTTTCTATTTTTCGTGTCGTATTAAAAGTGCTGGTCTAATTTCGAAATCGTCTTTTAGCCAACTGTGTATTTCATTCATTATTCCATTTGGGGTATTGTTTGGCTCCGCCTGCATGGAGTCAAGCGGTGCGTGATAATGTTTGGTTGCTTCACAACTTGGCCACCATTGTGGAGTTGGCCGGGCCGGCCACTTCAACAGCTCTTTGTGGGCACATTCTATGGTGTTTGTTTAGAATCTCTTTGCGGCTCCTGTATGTAGTAACCAGCGTCTGGGCAAACAGTGGCAATTGTGACTGCTCTGTTTGAACACGATGGCCAGTCCCAATTACCTGTGTAGTTTTGTCTGCTATAATAGATTCGAGAATTTGAAATTTTGAGAAAACTAATTCTTAGTGAAGGACAGATTTGAGATGGAGATGGCAAATCAACCTTTTCTTTTATAATTATACAACTTATTAACATAATTATATTTATAATAATCTTAACGTGGTTGGCCTAGTTGATAGTGACCCTGCCTGCGAAGCAAGCGTCTCGGGTTCGAATTCTGGTAAGGGCATATATTTGTACGAAGAGCAAGAATATTTTTTTGTTCCTGAGCCACGGATGTTTCTATCTATTTAACTAAGTTTTTCTACATATAAGTATGTATATTGTTGTCGAGTACCCATAATACAAGCCACACTAGCGCTTACATTGGGACTATGTCAATTTGTGTGAATTGTTCCCTAATATTTACATTTAATTATTTCCTAATCTCTACTTCCCTATTGATATTATAAATGCGAAAGTAACTCTGTCTGTTTAAGTCTGTATGTTTGTCTATCTGTTATCTACTCACGCTTAAGTCGCTGAACTGATTTAGTTGAAATTTGGTATGCAGATATTTTTAGTCCCACGGAAAATTGCATAGTTCCCGCGGGATAGTTATAAGCGAATTCTGCGCAGACGGATTCGCGGGCAACAGCTAGTCAAGGACTAATTTAAAGTTGTTACTTATAAACGTATACCTATTACCTACTAAAACAATATAAACGTAAGATGTTACAATCCGTGAGCTCTAAGAATGCTAATTCTAGTATCAAACCTATGAGAGTAAGTGAGACAGCACGACAAACTCAAATGGCATTCTAACAGCTCGCGGACTGTATATCAATTGAATATCGGAACCATACACAACTGATCTCAAAGATTAAAGAGCTTATGATAAAGTAGTACAGATACGTAGTGGTTTAAAATACTCATACTAAAAGAATGTTACTGATTTGGTAACCGTGAGAAAGTTGTTATTTACCAAATCAGACACCCCTAGAATGAAACTGTGCCTTGCCATTCAGAGAAGGCATCAGAGTGGAAAAATTAACTGATGCTATATCTTGATACCTACCAATCCAAAATATTTTCATAGCGACTTTATCACCGAGTAATTTCACTCTGGTCTCTATCTGCTACGAAATAAAATTGAAAGTTGTTACAATAGATGCTTTTTAGTTGGTTTTTATAATGCGGTTGCTGGTATTGTCTATCTTTTGTGCTCACCCTTTGCTTTTATAGAATTAGCTCCTCTTGTCTTATCCTTATTGTGGTCAGCAACAATAGGGGATAAATGGGATTTTAATTTATTTTTCATACTTACCCTCTTGGTTTGTGTAGTAAGTCGATATCGTTAGTTTTGTTGCGCTGTAGGGTCACACTGTGTCCTGTTTTGTAACAAAGCTAGTCGCAAACGGATTCGGTAGTTTTCTTTTGTTTGTTTTTTCAATCGTCATTCAAACTGTGATTGAAAATTTCAATAATTGACTGTTGCGACTCAATCAGCTGCGGCTTACGCAATTACGTTTTAAAATTGAATACAACCTATGAGCATTCAACATTGGTTCCGTCCGCATCTACTCAATAAACAGTACCATAAAAATTAGCAGACCCTCAGCTGTTGTAATATACTTGACGTTTGATGGCTTTATTGTGAAATCTCGAGTCGATTTAATCATAAGAGTTACTATTTTCTTACCGGTCCCTTATAAATACATTGTACTTCATTCTTGACTTCCAATTACTCCTCCGACTTCGACTGTTTCAAGTGTCATTAAGCCACCATACAGTCCACCACCACCCGAATCATATTTCTCAAAATACCCGTAACCATTTCAACCTCTATCGCCTCTTCTTAAAAGCGATCTTTGCTTGTTATGTTCCCAAACCTCAAAACATTTACGCGGGACAGTGTACACACTTAACTAACAATTTACTACATTAATTGTACAATTATTTCTAACCATTGTATTACATCGAACGGTAGTTAGTCCATTGTGGCCTATAGTGGCACGTGGTCGTACAAAAGAACCACTTTCGGCCACTCATTACGATTTAATGGTCTTACGTTTTTTAAAAAGAGAATCTTGACATGTACCAGCGTGTCTCACAAGGTGGGTTATCACCTGAGTCTCGCGAGAAGCAACCTTAAGTCCACCGTGTTAGTGCCAATGCGGGTGTCGGAGTCAGTTTTGGTGGAGTGTGATGAAATACAAGTTATTTAAATTTGACGGTTAGTGTCCAGATAAATTGTCGACCTCGAATCGGTTGTTCGGATTCACTGTCCGTAATTACAACAGTTATCGAGTGACGGCGAGGCATTTTAATTTGAGCACTTCTTTCGTTGACGTGACGTTTGTTTTCGGCCGGTAGCTATTCGTTTAGTTTTTAATGCATGACTGTCATGTTTACTGCCAGAATTTATAAATAACATCCCAAGTTGAAATAGCAACCATAATACCATGAGACTGGAGGTTTAAAAGTATGAAGCATAACGGGCCAATGCACGCATGTTTTATGCCTTTATTATTAACAAACAGTCTTGAATTAAAGGCATGTAGATTGTAAATGTATCATAATTGTTTATAGCTGAATTTGAATCGCTTTTACCTACAATATATGTCTAGCTAGTATTTATAGTATTCAGCTATATGAAGTAGAATAGAAAGGGTCACCCAACAATCCTAAAACTAGACTAGACTACAGACCATTGAACAGTACATTTTTCCAACTCCCAACTATAGGTCTTGATAAATTCCCCCACACCTCTCCCGAAATGGTCCTTCGAACCGGATTTCAATCAAGCTCAGAATACACCGCCTCCCCGCTGCAGGTATTTTAATAGCGGCTATAGATCGAACGAAAACCCGTCGATGCGCTGGCGCAGACATACCGACGCCGGTTTATAGCCAATGAGGATCAACGTTGGACAGAGATGAGATTTTTTGAATATCGAATCCAATGTAACGAATCCAATGTAACTTTCATACTTCAGGTATTGAATGAAAGTTAATTGTTGCGTATGGAATACAATACAAACTTAATTCTTAACGTATCTGAAATCTCAGTACCTCCAAGTACCTCAGTGTCTCCAAGCATAATTTTCACCAGTTAAAATTGCTTTAAGTCGCTTTATCTAATAAGAAACTTGATTGCTTGTTATTTATGTAGTACCAGAGATAAAATTATAGTCTGCAATAGCACATAGCCTAACTATTTATCCCGGAAAATAGCGTAATTCCCTCGGGATAGCAATAATCGAATTCTTGTCAGACGAAGTCGCAGACCCCAGCTGATACAGATACATGTAAATATATACCTTAGGCTCTGTCTGCCCCGTAAGGGATAAAGACGTGATTTATCTTTTACCTGTAACTACAGTAAAAGCATTCTAGTTTAGGACTAAGTAGGTGTTAAATTGTCTCATGATATTTAATCCTCTTATTCAAAAACGCTCTGTAGGTTTCTGCTAACTTAGGAATCGTTTGTCCTTATCTGTCACTTTGACATTTACCTTTCACAGATAAGGACAAACGATCGCTAAGTTAGCAGAAGCGTGTAGATTATTATGAATAAGGGGGTTAGTATTTATTGTTACCGTAACAATTCCTCAGCATAACCGATCAACTTCGATTTGAATACAGAAATAATTAAAGAAATAAACGCCCTAGTCATTGTCAGTACTCGTTCGGAAGCCTTCGGGAAGCGCTGCGTCATTTTAATCAAGTTTACGAAACGTTTCGCCTCCGTCCAGAAATTATTTTTTTAAATAAACACAAAGACGTTCTGAAGAATGCGTTACAAAAATATGTGGAGGATTTTTGAAAGGAGTTTTTTAACAGGTGTACGTTAGAGTTGCCGCTCTGTGTTATTAAAAAAGAAATAAGACGCCGAAACGTGCCGTTTAAAAAAGTATTGTGGCTCCTTTGCTTTATGGTTTGGTTTGGGTTGGTTGGGATGCCACGCTCTTGTGTCGTTCTGGTAAAGCGCGGTCCATAAGGAGGCTTACTCAATGAACTTTTTTTGTTGCCTACTTAATGCTATTTTGTTTTTATTTGTTAGTTACATATGTTTTTTCTATGAAGTCGAGCCGGCGCATTCCTTTTGATTAATACCCACAGATACAGATACAGGATCGATCGTATCTCAATAAAAAGGGTGTTTTGAAATTTCTTAATAGACGCTATCGTGGTGTTTTGTTTTTGAGTGGTCGTAATTAAAATTGTTCGGATTGCTGAGCTTTGTCAATTCGATCAGGGTTGCCTTGTTTTTTTGTACACTACTAACATTACGTAGGTAAACGAGCTAGTGGGCCATTTAAGTGAGTAATCACTGCTATTGATAGACCTCTTGTAGCTACTATTTTAGAGTACGCGCCGGAACACAACAATGCAAGCTCTGCTGCTTAATTCAGGATTAGCGACCCTGCGGGTGGACCCTGCATCAGGTCCTTACATTTTTTTTAAATAAAGGCCACAAGACTTCATTTGTTCAGATTTTTTTTCTACATAATTTCTACTTCCTTGCCAGAGGAAGACGTAAAATTGTGTACGTACACACCTCGGGCGGTGATAAAAAACCTCAGGTCGCATGTTTATTGCCCTCGCCTTTGGCTCGTGCGATAAGTTCCTGCGATCCAAGACATTCTTTATTTCACCACCCTTGGGTTTAATGTACTATTTCAGTTTTAATCAAAATAAGTAATAAGAAGGCTAACCTGCTTTGGGTGGTGTAGGGATAGCACGCGTCACGGAATGACGAGGATCCGGGTTCGTTTCCCGGCCATAGCTTTACTACTACTTATAGTCGCTTCATTACATTATTCAATATTTACTCAACAAACGCATAATACGATTAAATATATTATTTAGAAAATATTGAAAAGGAAGTAAACAATTATACATAAAAGACGCCGCCATTGGAATTTTGTAAAAACGGAAATATCAATAACACATCCTGATATTATACCTAGTTATATTAATATTTCAAGAATACCCTACTTGAGTGCGCATGAGTTGGTTGCGCAAAGGCACCGCTCAAAAAAACCATAACGATGACTCTCACTGGCACAATAGAAATTATTTTTATAATATTACAACTATTTATCTAAATCCTAACCCAGAAGCTAACAAATAAAAACCAACCTTAATTTTATCACGTTAAAAACATTTTTTCCCTGATCTATCGACGTCGCGTTAGTTCTAAATCATTAAGCTGGGTTCACATGTACGGGTAAACGACTGCGTTTACTGCCGCCCCATTAACCGCACCGAATCGCAAGTTTGCACAACAATCGCTCACAATCGCTCTTTACTCGAATCGTCAGTTTTTTTTGCGATTTTTAACGCGCATGTTCGCTATTGTTCGACGGATGTGTTCCGTTGCGCGGAAATTTCATTAGTTTTGTGCAGATGGTCGTTTACGCGATTACTATAAATCATTGAGTGCGATATTAAATCAAATTTGTAAATAAATCGCTTTGTTGCCGAGTTAAATTTTTAGGGTTATCGCTTATTATTTGTCTCTTCAATATTAACAGTTACAGTAAAGCTATGTACGGCGTACACCTTTGCCTTGTGAGCTCTATAATAAAAAGTGTGTATCTATGTGGTCTGTTGTTCGTGCATTTTCGCTCGCAATTTAAAATTTCATGTCTATTCAAAGTATACACACAATTTATTTCGACTTACCGACGCACTTAAAATACATAAAGAATAAACCCAAACAAACCTCGCATCCAAGCAACGAGCGAAACGTACAAAGGAGGTATTTTTCACGGCGCACCACAAAAGATTTAAAAGGCACGTAATATTCATACAGACGATTACCGGATACGAGGGCGACATGATAAAACCCCTTTTCGAGTGTTAATGCCGTGACAAATAGTGAATTTATGCGCTCGTGGTGGCTGCGTCCCGCTGGGCGGACGCTTTGAGTGGCTGGCCGGCCGCGGTGTGTTCATAGCCTTAGCCGGACAAGCTGGCTGGAAATTATGAAAACTATTTTTTTTATTAGTCCACAAATGTCAATTGCTGGCTGGATTCCGAGGTCGTATAAGGGCGTTCCACGTTTGAAGTTGGCTGGAACGCAGTGGATGAGTGAGGGACATCGTGCTACTGTTCGGTTTGTTTACCAATGATTTCTAGTTTATAATGATTTCTTGTTCAAGTGTGTAATGCAGATGCATGAAACCTAACTCTATAGTAACAAGAAACATGTATTGATAAGTTTGATATTTGCTGCGTGGAGCGCACAAACGTCTTTACGAGTGGAGTATAAGTAAAACCACAGATAGCTATTTGACATACATACATAAATCACGTCATTATCCCTTACGGGTTAGACAGAGCCTAGGATAACAAGACATCAAGGCTACGTTTAGCATGATTGTGGGCGTATAGGTGGAAAATAGTGATGGGTTGCTAGTCACATCGCCTATAACATAATTCCTAAGATTTTGCTCATTTCCCCGAAGGACTTTTATCGCAGGAATTTTGCGCGGGAAGAGAAGCAACTGGTACATTCTTTGTTTTTTCTTTGCTCCCAGCATGGAACCAGTTAAATGTAGTTATCTGAGTAACAGATTGTTTCGGTTGCAGTAATCTTTCTTCTTCCCTTTTCGTTTGAAGCTCAGTACCTATGTACCTAAATTGTAAGAATACCAAAGGTTTAAATTGCCAGCTAATTCTATGTATTGTGGCCTGCCTTGTTTTTAGCTTGGCCTTTACAACCCAGCGGGGAGTATGTCTCATCACTATAAAAACAAAAAACTTCTCGTTGACACCTCGCACAATTTTATAATTGCCATTGAAAAAAGCAAAATATAACTTAAGTTCAGGTCATAAAGGACTCGGTGTGTGTACAGGTGGGATAGTTTTTGAAATGTTAATCCAGTGGCCGTTTCTTGTTTTTTTGCGATGTACTTTGATTAATATTGGTTGGCGGCGGTGAGACATTTTCTCGCGTGTTTTTGGCGTTTAAAAATTATGATTTACTATTATTTATGGCGAATTTAATTGAGTCCGTGTCGCTATTATTAAGCTAAAAGCTGTTTTGAGTCATTAAAATATTAATAAGATAACTGTCGACAGTTATTCGTATAAATCATCGTAGAGCATTTACTTCGTATGCAAATGTTTTTATATGGCCGAAGCATCCGTGTTAAAAGTTGAAACAGTAGCAGAAATATACTGGAATTATAATGTAATCGGTTTCTACTCTCTTTTAACAATTTTCAAAAAATTACATAAATAAAAAGATATCAAACTTGTGTCTTCTTAAGTCTTAACGGATAATTATAATTATAATTTGATTTCAGCTCCTTTCAATATATTTTTATTAATTATCATTTAACTCTTCAGACACTGATAATTTCACTTGATATATTTAACTTCGAGTTTAGATATTTTATTAAACATTCATTAAGCTTCAAATACTTTTGAAACCATCAAACATTTTCTCAACCCAGTTCCTCAAAAAACTTAACACCCCATGTAATACCTTGTGAGAACGCAATCCCAAAAATGGCATTTTGACATTTACGTCAGTCCCGTGTGACAGGAAGCCATCTTGGAATGTTAATTGAACGATGCTATCTGCCGCCAGTCATTGCGTCGTGATAATGGTCTGGTTGTACCGCTCTACTGTGTTAACCTGTGGAGAGAAACAATGCGAAGTTGTTATTTTAAATATCATTTCACCGACAAGACTATTATGCCAGTAGGAATAGTGGCTGGGGGTGAAAGAACTATTTTTGCCTTCAATTTCACATGTATGTATATATGTTAAAAAACTTTAAACTAATTTAACGGTAACGGACTCGCTGACCTCAGATTTTCACATGCCTAACTTGGCTGAACATGTTATGGGCAACACTACTTATAAGACCTTATGTGACCATATGTTCATTGTGAATAAAAAAAAGAAAAGAAGAAAAATAAACAATTGAAAGCCTCAAGCCGTCCACAGGAACGGCCTCCAATAAAACAAAAGCCAGCGCAATCCCTATTCTCGTTTCACAATACTCTATACAAATCTGTAGAGGTTACATCAAAATTGTAGCTTTATAGAGGTATCGTAAGGCGTCGTGTTACACAAGTTTATGGGTGCTACTGTGCGGATAATAAACCGTTCAGGACGGACGGACGGAATGATATATACGTCAATTAATGTGTTGTAAGTCTGCGGGTACTAATGGCGGGCTACTGGGCTTGGGGTTAGGAACGCGCAGACACGTTTGGGGTTCATACGTGTTAGTATAACCTGACATTTTGTACGACACAAATATTGTTAATTGAACACAATAAACAGTAGGTTGATAGCAGGGTACCTAATCAATTGGCGGTCGTCTGTTGAAAGTCCAGACACTCCTTTGAGACAGACACAAAAATATCAACTGGCTACAGTTGAACATTGTTCTGAATCAAAAGTGTTGAATCGTTTGAACTATTTTTAATGGAAGGTTTCTTTATTTCCTTCTTTACTGTACCCAGCCTGAATGTAAATTTCAACACTACACGGCCTTAGTACACGGATTTTAAAATAAATTTAATCTAATCAGCCCCAGTGGGTGGACCCACTGCTGAGTAAAGGCCTCTTAATTTTCACGCCACTTTGCCCGGTCCTGTGCCAGTCTCATCCACAGTTTTCCAGCCGAATGACAGATGTCTTCTGACTAACGGGCTGGTGCCCACTGACCTTCGACCCAGTCTTGGCCACCACTCTGTGACCGCCTTCAACCATCTGTCGTCGTTCCGTCTTGCCTAGTGCCCCGCCCATCGCCAATTCAACTGTGTTATCCTAGCTCCGAAATCCACAACTTGGGAATGCGGTCAAGAAGTGAGATGCCCAACATAACTCGCTCCATTATTATAAATCAGTTTTAGGTATCAGTAGTTTTCAGTAGGTGATGTCACACGGCGTATACATTGTACTCGTATGAACTATATATGATATCGTGCGTCAAATAAAGCATGAACGATTATTCACACAAGTACACGACATCACGATAGTCAATCTAATTAGCCGAGCGAAGTCTTGTTACAACAGGTTTAACTTTTGTGTAACGAATGCGTTTTAGGATAACGTTCTTAGTGTATTCGTTAAAATATGTATCTCAAAGTTATAATTGGAATACATAACTTTGCAGGGGTGTTCAGAGTTGGCGAGTTTGTGATATACCGCTTATGCTTTTTGTGATATCTCATATATTTTTAAAAGATTGATTTGATATAAAACTGCATTGAGACAGACTTACCATTATAAGAGTATTGTAGTATAGACGAGAAGACGACAGTAAATCTTCTATGTTTTATAAAATCGTGAATTTTTAATCTGAAGTTTTTTTTGTTGTCACTTCTAAAACTGACTGCACATTCTTAGCTCTGCGTTCCGCTTAGACACTTTTACAATGCCATAAAGGCTTTTTAATTAAAGAGGAATCACACGATACCCGTCTATGTGTATTTATATGCATTTATGTATTTTATGTATTTATGGTCCGTACATGGCCCAATTAGCACACAAAAAGGACTCATAAACATATAGATATACATTTTATGACGGACGACACCTGCTTTGGTGACAATTGATATATGATCGAAGTCTTTGTTTAGAATACGTTTAAATATTGTAAGTTATAATCTAATGATAACAAATGCAATATACGAGAAAAAGTTTCCTTAATACTACTGTGATCAGAATGCGTTTAAAGCAAAGATGTTTTTTTTTCTACTTACCTCTGGCCTTCGTATCTTTCAGTTACAGTGTGTTTCTTGTTCGTGTTTGTCTTTTAATTTTGGAAAGCGTCACTTTGAAAAATCTCGTATCTTGAAATCGCTAATTTTACGAAGTGAACTTTATTTTGCTCTTCCATGCTGGTCTGGGAGTAAAGAAAAAACATAGAATGTACCAGTTGCTTCTCTTCCCGCGCAGATGGTGAAAGTCCATCGAGGGAAAATCTAGTGAGCGAAAATCTTAGAAATCATGTCATAGGCGATGCGGCTGGCAAGTCTGGCAACCCATCACTATTTTGATTTCCCTTTCCACCTATACGCCCTTAATCATGCTAATCGTGGCTTCAAGGTTTTGTTACCTTAGGCATTGTCTACCCCGTAAGGGATAAAGACGTGATATATATATGTATGTAACTTTATTAACCATTCAAGATTCAGTTTTGTTTAATCAAGTAGTGACTATAGGTCCAACTGAAAAACAGCGCCGCGGTACTGCAACGTTATGTTCAGTTGGGACTTTAATATTTTTTTCTTAATGAGTGTCAAATCGTTTGAAAAAGTTCTCTTTCTCTCTGTAGCTCTCTGTCACACACAATCAAATTTCGCGGAATAACTAGTTGGTATGCAAGTATTATTAAGCAATGTATTGATACAATACACACACACAATATACAAATCACGTCTGTATCCCTTACGGGGTAGACAGAGCCTAAGGCGACAAGACCTACAGGCCACGTATAGCAAGATTGTGGGGCTAGGTATAGATGGAAAATGGAATCAAAATATTGATTGTTGTTTAAAAAATCTAGAACACGACAAAAACAAGAAATAATTGTTTTATATCCTCGTTTTTGTTTCCACAAAACTCATACGGATTAAACGTGTCAACTTTTAACAATTCCAAAAATGCCAAATTAGTTACGCTTCAGGAATCCACTTCATTACTTCCTAAAGTTATAGCCGTGATCCTTATTTATTCGACATCCTATTCTGAAACCGCAAATTTATGATCATCATAAAATATATTATTAGGCTCTATTAATTACTAACACAATAATAAAATACACATCCATCGGAAATGCCGCGCATACTGCTATGACACCTTTTATTGTAGGTCCGCTTTATATGACACTATTCTAATCAATATATAGAATTCTTAATACCTTTAAACAAAGGCATGTCCTGTCTTGACACATCAAAGTCCCATTTCAGAATCTTAAGCTTCCACCCTTTAAAAAAATAGGTAGCATAACGAATTTTCGAAAGAGAGGCGAAGCTAGCCAAATAAAGTAATTAACAATGAAACTTCTATACATACATACATATATAATAAAGCTGAAGAGGTTCCAAAGTCTGTACATGGAAGATATTCGAAAAAAGCTGGCTGGGGATAGGTACTTAGAATTAATAACAGAACACGTTCTAATAGTTTTTGGGTGAATTTCTGAACGGGACGTTTTTTGGTAATTTTCGTGGCGCGTTTTTTTTTTCTTTTATTTTATATTTTGATAATAGATTATGGTAGAGATTGGAATGATGAACAAAACGCAAAAAGAGGCACTCTTCTGTGTTAAATAGTTTAGCTAAAATTCGATGGCGAAAAAATTCATGCCACACAAATTACATTGTTGCCACGCAAATCACATTTTTAATTTTTTACTATCAATTTGCTAAATAAAACTAAACTTTTTGGTTTTCCGATTTATTCATAAAAACAGAAAATTACACTTTCTAAACAAATCAGTCTTAAGGTTGTTAATAAAAAAAAATTAAAAATCACACTGCGTTTCTACAGACTAATTCAACAGTCATTTTTCTCATATTTGTTCATTTTAATTCTCTCTTTTTCCTCTTTTATATTTTTCTTAATTTTCTGCATCGTTTTTAATTTTCTGTCTCCTTTTTCTCTCCGCCAATTTCTTTTTCTCGAGTCTATCCTCTTTTTTTTGACGCATTTTGAAATACCTTAAACAGAAAAGGTATAAATCAGAAACTAAAAGCAAGTTGTAATTAAACTAAACGTCAATTACAAAATTAAACAGTATCATAGATACGTAAGTTGTTCAAAAATAATAAATTAAAAAATACAACGTAACATAGTAGAAAGTATTGTAATTGTATTTACGTTGTTTTTTTAAAGATAGCAAGTGTTATTAACCATCATAAAATGCTCATTTTATTGAAATAAGACATAAAATGTAATTTGTGTGGCGCGTTTGTAATTTGCGTGGGCAAAAGTGCCACACAAATTACGCCACACAAATTACGGCAAAAGTGTATTTATTTTTTTCTGTCGAAAGTATAAGCTTTAGGTAAATGACAATAGGACTGTTCATTCTCGATGTTCTAAACTATAAAACACTTAAATAGACATATCGATAAAGTAGTTGAACATGCAATATTTACTAGCCACACAAATTACCTTATAGGCTGACCAAAAGTATCGTGTCGCAAACTTACCTATTTTTAAAAATCACAGCGCAGACTACGCGTCCGCTTTGCTCGGTAATCGAACGCGAACTAGCATGTCTTCAACGTAATAACTTAAAAATGGCGTTACATAGCTCAACCAATCAGTAACCAGCAGGTATTTGCGAGTCATCGAAAGACGCTCTCGCGCGGGACAAACACATTCCTATCCCTGTATTTTTAAATTACGAGATTTTTGCATTGTTTTTTGTTTTATAATATAGACCAGGAAGAGCTCTTTAAAATGCTTTTTACAGAAATAAATTACGACAATTATAGACGAAGTTGTATTCATTTTTCTGAGCTAAACTTGGCGTATGACATACCTCACAGCTATGCTAATCGTGGATTTTCGAACTTTCAATATTTTTTTTCGGGGATTGGTAGCTCATCATCATTTATTCAAGGCTTTGCCTCGTCATAAATGATTGCAAAGAATACGATCATATTTTTTTTTGGTACATATATGTCATAGTTTTTTTTTTGGTAGCGTGGGACAGTCAGAAAACTCGGTTTTGAAATTCACCCTTTTACATTTTTTTGCTTGTTTGTCTGTATATCTGCGAGCACATCACGTGAAAACGGTTGAACAGACTTTATTTCAAACTTTACTTATCTGCCAAAAAAAATCCCGGCCAGGTTATAGGTTACTTTTTATCCCGGAAAACCGCATAGTTCCCGTGGGATAGCGATCAACATGTCAATTGCTAATTCTACGCGGATGAAGTAGCGAGCAGAACAGAAGCAATCATTAACAACATTCCAAATCTGTCTAAATTGGGAGAAGTTGGGACTCGGCAACAAGTTTGGCTAGTCGTATTGTTACAAAATGTATCTACCAAATAAGCTAGATGGCTATTTAGGCAATAAGAAAGTCTAATAAGCAAATCGGTTACAGCTAGGATTTACCGATGCTCTTAAGTTAACCCTAGAGGTTCAAGATCAAATGTCACTTGTGCCTCCGTTTTACACTTCACACCAAATCGACTACTGATTAGAGCCTTACAACCCAGTTAGGCAGCTTTAAGTTCCCATCAGCAGGTCCAAGAAGTTTTGCTTTAGTTTAAGTTTCTCTGCAGTTCTACTGCCAGAATCAGGCATCACAAGAATCTGCATAACGTTAAACGGTTGTCATAAAAATTGTTATGGATACATCTCATAAATTTTTTCGGAACCTCAAATTCGTTCGATCTTCAGCACGGTTATTAGGTACCAAGGTCGAAACGCGGTTTGTTTTGTCAGAGATTATGATAAAACCTGTGAAAAGGGTTGTCGTTTTAATGGTGTGCAATGTGTTTTTTTGTTTTAGCGTAATCTTCGGAACGGTCGGGAGCCGTGTATGGTTATTGGGAAATCGTAATCCGGCAGAATATAAATTGGATACGATTCTGATTTGCCTGCGTGCAGTGTTTCTTTGTTTTTGAATCGACGTTGAAAACAGATATCGTGCTATGACTTATTTTGGTGTTACAACTGCAACTGCAAAGTTAAAAACGTCTGCTATTTGGCCATTGTATTCCTTCTGATGTCAATGTCTATTTATATTACAACTAGCTGACCCGGCGAACTTTGTTCCGCCTTAAATTTGAAAAAATCCAGTGGTTTTTGCTGTGGTATCCCGCGGGAACTATGCAATTTTCC
Source organism: Pandemis cinnamomeana (assembly GCA_932294345.1). Taxonomy (NCBI): domain Eukaryota; kingdom Metazoa; phylum Arthropoda; class Insecta; order Lepidoptera; family Tortricidae; genus Pandemis; species Pandemis cinnamomeana. The sequence goes on from OW028703.1 coordinate 16,136,524, forward strand.
GGGATAAAAACTATTCTATGTCCTTTCCCGGGACTCAAACTATCTGTATACCAAATTTCAACTAAATCGGCCCAGCGGTTTAAGCGTGAAAAGGTAACAGACAGACAGAGTTACTTTCGCATTTATAATATTAAGTAAGGATTTAACTAGAAGGAGCTCGCGGGAAGGAGTGACTGGCAGAGGCGTCTAGCAGATGGACGACAAGCGCACGACCAAGCTTGGTTCCAGGCTTTGGCGTGCAGGACCAGGCCATGTGCGGATGCGGTCGTTCCTACGAACTCGGTCGCTTTCTCATACCCGTTGTACGGTCAGTTGCCGCTCCCGTGTAGGCTTGATAAGTCATCAACGTAAGTGCCGCTGGCAATGCTTAAATCATCTGTCTGTATTTTATCTGTGTATCGTTTTATGAGTCACAGACGGTTCTGGCTGAAAATCAGTGCTGCAGGTGTCTAACACCTCAGCGTAGTGCTGAGCCAGCGACCGTTTCACTTTTGTGAAGACACACAACGCTGAGCATCTATTTTTAATGTCTGTTTTTTTTTGCTATAAAATTGTGTATAGTCTCTTATACTTGTGTGTTTTGCAAAAAGGAATAAATGTCTTCTTTCTTTCTTTCTGTCATAGACGTAGAAGCCTGTATAGAAATATCTGTCGCTGACTATACCAACATTTGTAATTTTCGTCAGTCTTGCCCAGAGGAGCATCGGACACAATGTCAAAAACAATACAATACGTCATATAAATGACACGGTACAGTGATTAGTCATAAAAATGAGTTACGGTCACGGTGATCTTATAGCCGCGGTAAAGACAAAGATACTGGATTGATGACTTTGACTTTGTAAGGGTTCTGTAGGAATAACAATGTGTTTGAGTAAAAACTGGAAGTAATACTGAGAGAGAGAGAGAGAGAGAGAGTGGATACACGTAAATATATAAAAGGAAGAGATACAATATGATTAAGGATAAGTACCGAGGTGTAAAATGGGCCCCACCCAGCATAATGTTGCGGCAAGCCGCGACGCTGTTTTTCAGTGGGACCCAAATAAAACTAAAAACTAAACACAAAACATACATACACTGTGTCGACACGCACGCCAACGGAAAGCACACTAATACTGATAGCTGTATGCTGATGATGATGTAGTTTTTCAACAAGTTCTACCAAGCATTGGATGGAATATCAAAGCGTTACTTTGCGGAGGTCCATTTCAATGAACAAAAAACATTTGAGTAGCGGAGTAGCAAGGAAAATGTTTCTTGTAGAGACTAAATAATCTGTCTCGTACATTTATAGCCAATGTTATTACCCTTATTGTAATATGACATACCAACAATAAACGTACCTAATATTAGATTTTCACTGACAAAATATGGACTGTTGTTGTCTTTAACGCGGTTTATTTGCGGAGATCTATTATACCATTGGCGGTAACAGAGTAGCTAAATAAATGTTTGTTGTTCATAAAAATTTTTACTACGCCATTAGTGATCGGTATAGTTTTTTTAGTTACGTAATTATAATAGACCCTCAAACTTGCTAAACTTCGTGGGCCCCTAAAGCATGACAAAGAGCCAGCGCTCTTTTGTCAACATCAGAGATATCGGTCCATCTTAAGAGCGGTCAGATCGGGAACAATAAGTGAATCCTAAATGTTGCTCTTATCTGTGGTATCACCGATTCGTTAAGGTGAAGTCCCTTCGCGTTGGGACTGTGTCAAAGTGCGCGGTTGATTCAAAGGGAGATTTTGTGTGGCTTGGATATTAATAATATTATAGTCGATTTTTTGTCTCTAAATATGATAATACTAGCTGACACCAATCACTTCTGCGTGCGTGAAATTTGAATTTTCCCGGGATAGAAAGTAATGTTTGTTAATAAAGAATAACGAAGCTTTCCACTAAGTGGCATTGACTCGTCGTATGATCTACAAAGCGAAAAAACTGAAAATAGTATGTAGAGTCTATACATATAGATGTACACATAGGATGTAGAGATGTCTGTCTTTTCTAGTCCTGTACGTATAATGGCATTGGCTTTAAGACCTATGTGTTAATTTTGTGGAAACCAGTGAGTAGCGACTTCAATTAAATAAAGAAAAAGAAAAAAATACAGTCCTGATAAAACCTATGAAGCTGCGTCTTAAGAAGATCAAAAGCAGGCCGCGTCATTGGACCCGTCAGTTACGATTCTTTATGATATTTTCGTAAATATTTTGCGCCGATCGTAACATCGATACGATTGTTGACGACTTTAAATCGTGAGTACGAAACAATACGCATCAGTGCGATACTCCAGAGAATAAACGTGTTTGTCATTGGGACAGATAAAGTTTTGAGAATAAAAGTGTAATTTTTAACGCGAACTGTGAAATAAGGCTCCAAAATTGTAAGGGAAGCGATGATAATTAATATATAAGTCAATATTTCAAGAAAACAAAAGAAAAATAATGGAGACGCAATAGTTGTTGACAATGTTACTAAGCTTCAAAATTAGTAGTTCATTTTTAAACAAAAAGAAAAAGTTTTTTCCTCATATTTCCTGATAAAATATTACTCCTCCAAAAACTCTATTGACATAAGCGGTGGTCCTCGTGAGATCCCTAATTTTACGTCCGAAGGTAACCTAACGAACTACCAGAAAGTCGTCAACATAAATCGACTGTGTAAAGCCGCAATAGAGGTTGAATTCGAATATTTTGGAGCCAAGTTGGCTGCTATAGCATAGCTATGTCGCAGGCTTAAGCCATCGCCCGGTAAGGTGTTACTGAAAAGGTTGAATAGTTATAGTATGCATTGTGGTATTTTGGACGGCGATCAAACAACAAAGACGCTTAAAAATGTACCTTGATACACAACACAATGTTATAAAAGTGTACCTGTAAATACCGATGAAGCTTTAACGCGTATAGAAGAAGGTTTAGTTTAGGATGACGAATGTTTTTTTGGTGAAAGTGCTATGTTTGTTGATGTTTCTAATAATAATGTTATTATTTGACTCTTTACGCTTGCGTAGGTGATCACGGACCATTCTGTTGGTCGGGGAGTAAACATGGAGTTATTCTCGACAATGGTGAGTGACACTGATCGTGTATGTAATAGCCGACGGCACAGAGTTCGAATCAAGGTACATAGGTAGGAAAATATTAAGACGTGACAATATAAGAATAGATAAGTAGAATGAGACGGAAGTTTTCGACATTTCCCACGGTTCTTTAGAAATTATGGAAAACTAATGAAATATACTGTACCTGTAGGTATCTACATTTTGAAGCGCGTACATTACAAAGAGACCTGGGTTAATTTATTGTGTATATTTACAAAAAAATATATTGAATACTTGTTAGTAACTAAGTAAGTTAATATAAAGAAACAATCACAATTAACAAAAAGATCAGATATTTTATTTCATATTTGACGTTAATGATAAAAGCAAATAATATATCTTAGTGTTTTTTATCGTACGAAATCAACTTATTTACCACAAAAATCGAAAGAAATTGTGCTGTAAATAAAATTATTTTATTGGAAATATACCTACACCAGCTTAGCCCCCGCTGCAATTTTATTAAATTTAATTTTATGCAAGCCGTCCAAACACTAACAAACTAAAAAAGAATCACCCAATTCGGTGTAGTCGTTTGGAAGTTATGCGCGTATACATTTCGACAATTCATTTTTATTTATATAGATTAACGAAATTTTCAATTTCGCTCCAAAAAACCTTCCCTCTCCAAACCCGAAGGGTGTGAGTCATCAACTACCTAACTAAAATAAAAACGGTCGTATCACCCACACACCTGTTAAGCCAACACTCAATGACGCCCACGCACGGCCGACGGCATTCCTGCGCCCGCGCCGCCAGACTCGCCGTCGCCGAGGGGATGGATTTAGTATCAAGTTATAATAACATTCGTTCGGTTAGCTATGTTTTCATCAGTACAGGTCTTTTAGAAACTCCGGAATATTTCTGCGGTAAGTTAGTTTTTTTGAACGCCCCTCGAAATGTTTTTTAGGATTTTTCGATTGTACCTACTTGACAAATGTTCCATACTGTCGATGTTCTAAATGTACCTACGGTGTCAAAGTGACTAAATTTTGAATTCAAAACTAAACAGCAAAATGTGTACAGGAGCGTTCATGTTCAATCACACTAAGGAAAGAAAGAAAGAAAAACAAATATTACCATTAACAACCATAAAAAAACATCAAAATACAAAAACAAAAATGAAAGCATAGGGCTTGTTTCATCACTCTATGTTAAGTTCCTTTTATCATAAGTGTAAGTTATATAAGACTAGCTTCTGCCCGCGACTTCGTCTGCGTAGAATTATACATGTTCCTCTTGAATCGCTCTATCTATTAAAACCGCATCAAGATCCGTTGCGTAGTTGTGAAGACCTAAGCATACATGATGACGTTTCTGTCTGTTTCGTAGTAATAAATAGAGACTGAATTATAGATAACTGAAACTTAACAGAGAGTGGTGAAACAAGCCCTAAATCAACCACCAATTGAAATATTCTAGAATCATTCTGAGAGTTACTGTAATAAGAGGAACGAGTTGGAGATGTACGGTCATGTGCAAAAATAAGTATCGATACGAACTTCTCAAAAATGTGTCCCACGACCTTATTACGACGGTGTAAGAGTGTTTGGTACTTATTTTTGAAACTTTGGCTAGATACATATTATTACACTTGACTGTACTTATAATCGTATTTCTTCATTTACTTCAGAGCTAGTTTTTGAGACAAAAAAACTAGAATACTTTGGTGTTATTAGCTCCATTTTCATGTACATATTAATATTCGAAACTTACTCATCTGAAAATTAATTGGATATTGTGAGTCGCATTGGAGTCGTGGATATTATGTATTTAAACGTATTTACTAAATTTAAATGACATTGAATCTGTATTTTTTACAATTCCAATGTTACCACGGGTTTGTTATATGTTTCTCTCGGTTACATTATTCTATGATATAGACGTGATTTTGTCCATGTGTGTTTCTATTTAAATGTAATACATGTCTGTTTAATGTTTAAATGTAAAAAAAAATACATACGAAGACAGGGGCCTACAGTCAATAGTTTTACGACTTTAAACCCTAAGCTAAAACAGAACCCTAGTTAGGGTTGCCATGAATATGCAGAAGCACGACTTGGTTCAAACTTTGGACATGTAATATGCATTAGGGCAATGAGACGCGTGGCAATCCTAAAGTTTTAACACGCAGACTTAGATGGCGGAATTAGGATATGTATGTAATACTCATATTAATACCAGCTTAAGTATTTAATAATCCTTACATTAGTCCTCCAGCACTTAGCACTTTGATCTGCCAGCCTGTTGTTTTTGAACAATTTTTAGTTACACAAAAGTCGGTTTCTATCTATTTATTGCTTTGTTTACGTAGTTTATGGATTATTGTAGTATATTTTATCTGTGTATCGTTTCGTGAGTCATAGACGGTTCTGGCTGAAAATCAGTGCTGCAGTCTAACACCTCAGCGCAATGCTGAGCCAGCGACCGTTTCACTTTTACGAAGACACACACAACGCTGATGATCTATTTTCAGGCCTATGTTTTTTTTTTCTTGTTTATTTTCTATAAAATTGTGTACCTATATTCTCTTGCATTTGTCTGTCTTGCAAAAAGGAATAAATGTTTTCTTTCTTTCTTTCTGTCTATTTCCTATAAAAAACGAATGCTCCTGTGAGTTTTTTTTAATGTCTTAGCGCAACTCTTTGATACTGATGGATCTCAGCTAAATTTTGGTAAAGAAACCAAAGTCCTATCGTTCACCAATATTAGAATAACCCTTACTCTTAGTAAGTGTTATAGGCGATGCGGTTAGCAACTCATCACTATTTTGATTCCTGTTTCGAACTATACGCCCATAATCATGCTAAACGTGGCCTTTAGGTCTTTATGTATGTGTCCTACAAAGAATTTGTTTGAAAACTTATTTAAAAACATAAAGTAATAAGTTTCGAATGAAAAAAATGGTGACATAATTGAGCGTAGCGTAAAGTAACAAGCGCCATGTCGCTTAAGTAACATCTAGATCATAAATCTTTAAAGACCATTTGACGTTTATGAAAATTGTTCTCTTCACTTCCTTTGTATAGGAAACAAGTTATTGTTTGTTTCAAATCGCTTTCTGTTTGGAAACGACCTTACAATAGCAACAAAACTATTCGCCCAAAAATTGCACCCGCATCAAAAACCACAATACTAAATACTGACTAAAACCTCAGTAGTTAACCTTTTTGTATAAAATAAACAATCCATACAATCAAACGTTTCTTCTAAACAATCGTTCTACTCGACCCCTGTAGATCGCAGGCGCAATGATAAAAGTACGTCATTTTCAAAAGTATTTTCCGTTTGTCAAGTCAAATTCAATTGCAAAACCACCCTTTATATATAAATAATAAGGAACGCAATTGGTTTGCTCAAGCGCATTTATTTTTTTCACTGCAACGTTATTCTTGCAGACGTATATACCTTTTGAGTGCCAAAATATACTTTAATACTTTGTTTTAGAGTGTAAATAATATTTTTTGGATACATCTTTGTGTTGTTATTAGCTCAAAAAGGATGATTACTGCATTGTAGTACAATTTCACGCGTTTGGCGACACTGCAGTTACCGGGAACCTCAAGGTATAAACAAGTATGAGAGTTATGGTTTTCTTTGTAATATTATGGTAGAAACCCAGAAGAAGTAACCGGAACGGTGAGCTGTTGAAATAGTAAAATATTGCCGTACAATAAACACACAGGGTGCAGGATAAACTATGTAGTATAGTCGAATTACGGAAAAGTATGGAAGTAATTCGTGTAGTCGTGTTTTTTTGTGGAATCGTTAGAGGGCACGACTAGATGGTTTCCCTCGGTTTGCACCTTTCTATCATGTATGGAACACTTTAAAATATTAGGTATAAACTTCAAATGCCGTTATTTTGGAGTATGATAAAAGGTATTAGGCGCAAGTTTAGCCACGTGAAGGGACCCCTTTGGTACATAATGTATGTTAATTAAAAAGGTGTACGATGTATAGAATCTTGGTAAAATGTTTTTTTCTGATTGCGGCTCGAGGATAATTCAGACGGTTGGTGCAAACTTAGATTAAGCTTTTCAAAGTATTATAAACACCCAGGTAACTTTGCACCCCCGTGCAAAGTATGGAACATGTTTTTTTTCACTCTTTTGTAGATTGTACTTCGGGGGAAATTAAGATAGTCGTGAAAATTTATAAATAACACATATTTAAAAGATACTACATTCGCACTCAATAAAAAAAAGAAAATTTTAACCGGAAGTTTGGTAAACATAGTTCTATCTAAACGCAAGGAATAGCAGCGAACGCTAGGTAGCGGGTAGTATTACAGAACCGCATGTTCCGTGTAGAAATGTCAATTTTTTATGGGGTGCGAATGTAAACCAAACCACGTTAAGACGATTGTGTCGATTTTTATTAATTCCAAAATTTCCCCCGAAGTACAAAGACAGTAAAACATAGAAAACTACTTTCCGGGTGTCGCACCCTGGTGCAAATTTGGTATTGTGTTTTGATATATATTCTCATCATTTCCTCAATTTGCACCGCGTTCTGTATTTTTCCCGGGGCCGCAATGCCAAAAAGTATATTTTTAGTTATATGATTTTTTTTTTTTATGTTCCGTAGCTTGAATTGAGCTAAATAACGGGTGCAAATATAGATTAAGATGTAATAAAACGTATGGCAAATTGCACAGACTACACCTATTTTTTCTTCTTAGTTATTACTATTACACCATTTTCAACCAATTCCACCCCTTTCCGGGGGGGTGAATATATCAAGTGATGTATTAAATTCCATTTCTAACCCATACAAATCAAAAACAATTGTTTTTATCAGTTCTTAGAATTATTTCCTGACTTAAGGGAAATTTCACGTATTTTGCCTCCACTAATGGCGCTTAGCATTTTTATGAGAATGCAGATATTTGTCTAAGCGTCACATAATTTAAATTTTTTGGGGACTATACCAAAAGGTGCCAATGAGACCTTTTTACTATGGCTTTGCCATTTATCCGTCAGTTTATTAAAGAATTGTAATGTAATTGACAGAAACCTAAAGTACTTATTATTTATAGTCGCTTTAGAATAAAATTAAGTTATAAAATAAAGGAGTCCCCAAACCTTACTAAACTATGAAAAAATGTATCAAGTGTTGCTGATTCGATATTTCGACGTAATAATGTATCAAATAGTACCATAGCATTGATTTAAAGTTAACACCGAACCGCCGAGGCGTGAGGCAGGTGCGTCCCCCAAACCCCAACCGACCAAACAAAACTAATTAGGATTTACTGGACAATGGACGCACAGAAGTAGAACGTTTTATTGTTATTCAATTACTAAGTACCTATGAACATTTAGAATTGTGAAACTGCTGAAATAGGGTAGGATTCAATTGCTTCATAAATGTAAAAGATGTCTTAAATTACGTATAGCATGGTTTGTGATCTCATCATGTTTGGCAAAATGGAAAACAAAACAGTGAGCTTTTCACATATTCCACGGGAATTTTGAAAAATTCGTCATAATGGAACTTTGGCCCAAAGTATAATATCTATAAGTGCGTAAAAAATTGTTTCTTAGCTATTGATTGCTGGTAGAGATCCCTTATAGGGATAAGTTCGCCTTTGTGCATATATTTAAGGTCTTTTTTGTGATTTGTCTCTGCTTCTTTATATTTGTACAATAAATCATTTACTGACTTACTTACTTACTTATTGAAGTATACAAAAAGTTACCTAAAAGTAACATATCTAAATAACGGCCAAAAACACTATAACTTCCTTAAACGACAATGAGATTTAACAAGTAAAGTATATCTAGAAATATTTCCTTTTTCAACCATTGTAATAAGATACTTGAACTCACACTTCCAAAAAGTCCTAACTCCATTACGATATCACTTTAATTCAATCTCTATAACATCGCGCTCTTGGTCTATATTTGAACTAATATCTAGGTGGAGATATGCAATTTTGCCAGTAGTGCCTTCGTCGGGACTCCCGTTAAGGAAGCCGCGTTAGCCCCCACGTGTCTAGTTAAAATGGTCGAGTCAAGGTTTTCCTATAATCGCGAGCCGATGTCAATACGAAATATGGGTCGCCTCTAGGGATAGCATGATTGAAACGCTGCTATTTTTTTCCTACCCTGTATTTCTTTGTATTTTAACTTTCTTAACATAGTCTCCAAAAAGGTTCGAGATAAACACTACAGCATTGTGTATTTTGAGTACATACATACATAAATCACGACTTTATGCCATACTGGGTAGACGGAGCCTAATAAAGTAACAAGACCTAAATAGCACGTTTAGCATAATTGTGGGTCTTCACATAAAAAACATAGAATGGACTTGCAACCCATCACTATTTTGGTTCCCCTTTCCACCTATACGCCCACAATAACGTTAAACGTGGCCTTTATGTCGTGTTACCCTAGGCTCTGTCTACTCCGTAAGGGATAGACGTGATTTCTGAATGTGTATTTATGGTCCGATAGTCCGGAAGGTCTGAGCTGGTCGTTACATATACCGACAGTGTGTAGTTATAATAAGAAAAGATCGAATCCAAAGGGTTACAAAGCAAACCTCGGAAGTGGATTTCTGATAGAATCAACACGGCCCCCAGGAGTGTCGACGGTAATGCCCCCTCGCGGTTGAATACACAAATTCACTTCCAAAGTTCCCAACTCCTCAAGGAGAAGTTATAAATTGTTATTCTTTGAACACTCAGAATGGGATTCGTGATTTTTTCCACACAAAATTACCATATTTTCGTCGGAAAATATTCGATTGTGCCGAATGGAAATCTTTTCGATTACCGCTTTCAATTCACTACAAAGCCTAGCAGCCCTTTGGTCCCCACAATGCCCAAATTTCATGGAAATAATTGCAGTTCGCCTTTGTGCATATATTAATGTTTTTTCTTTTTTTTGTGAATTGTATCTGTTTCTTTATATTTGTACAATAAAGCATTTACTTACTTACTTACTTACTTACTTACATTGTCGCATTATTTATTGCCTTAACAATTGTTAGCTTCCATATAAATTACACTAGAAAGTATTCCCAGTGCACTAAATCAAACGCTAAACAGGTTTCATGCATTAACTATTGTAATGCCGTTGTCTCAACCTTTAACGGGACATAAAGTTTATAATAACAAAGGCACTTGACTCAAAATCTTCACAAACCACACGCAGAGCTACGAAATCCAATTTCACTAGACCCTTCTATACAACAACGGATACCCACACTACAGTTCGACTTAAGCCGGTCGTTGGCGCAATGCTTCTTTTTGTAAAGGTGAATTTATAACGCTGAAATTGTTATCACGTAGGCTGAGACGTCGTTACAAACAATAAAAGTAATTTTTACGACTGGCAACCCTTGCGTTAATAAATTAAAAAGTTAGCTAGGGCTGCACGACAATGCCACTTCACCCCGTAACCCGGAGATCTAAGTTTTGTCGCCCTTGGCTAATAGGCAGACGGCGTAGGGCTGTGACCATTTTTTAATTCAGATGCAGAAAAAATAGGTAGGTATTAAAAAAATGGGTTGACTAACAACTTTTTGTGACAATTACGAAAAACCGCTAACTCATCACTCTTGTGATGATGGAATAAAATCAGGTTAAGAATGTCTTGACAATATAATTCATGATGGCATGCTAGTTCTACACTCCTTCTAGACTAGATTGCGGCACCAGTCATGACATCACTACATAGTATAAAATAAAGTCGCTTTCTCTGTCCCTATGTATGCTTATATCTTCAAAACTACTCCACGTACTTTGATGTTTTTTTTAATAGATAGAGTGACTCAAGAGGAAGGTTTTTATGTATAATTCTACGCAGACGAAATTGCGGGCAGAAGCTAGTGATTAATAAAGCCTGGTTTGATTGTAAAGTACTTCTCAGTATAAGGTTAAGTGATAAGTGAGTTTTCAATTCAACTGAATTGAATCCTGCAAAACTATATTTATATCTCTCGGCAATTTCTGAATCTAAAAATAAGGTAGATAAGTATTTTTATCTTTTTGGAATAGTTTGGATTGTACTTGTACTAATAATCTTGTTATCTATATACCTAACCGCGTAGATTAAATACACAATGATCAAACTTGTTCCTCAAAAGCGAATTAAAAAATCGTATTATAATTCAGTGTGTCAAACTTTAGTATGCACTAAAATTAAAATAAACATAATTAAATATTCCCATCCCTGCTATAGGGTTGCCTCTGATTGGGTGCGTACACATTGCACTTTGTTGAGTACCCCAAATTAATTTTTGAGAACAAAATCCATTAGCGAATGAAGCTTTTTCTACCCATTGTCTAGGGTTGTCACATAATTTACGCGCGAAACTCGATTCAAGTCGTTTTTAAACGAAAGGGCGGTGAATGCGTGTACAATACACAGAATCTCATTCGACTCTTTTTTAGAATTGTTATCGTAGTAAGGTAATAAGAGAGGTCAGTTTTGTTTGTAATTTGTGAACGCAGCTGCATTTTTGACTTGGTGATATGTGTTTTCTTGTCAACTCTATGATTTATGTCATACAATTGTCTATAGTTCAATGCGTGTAAAGAGAATTCTCCGCATCGTTCTAGCTTTTTGTAGTTTTTATACTGTATTTAATTTTGCATTGTTATGATGGTGGCATTTATGGGTAAGAATTTATTGGAGCAAAGGGTTTACTATTAATTTATTGAGATATTTTAAAGGTTTAGTGGCGATAAAAATTGGTTCGGAATTTATTTCAAAATGGGTTCTTTGTGCATCAGATTAAATTGAAGCAGTAAGTTTTACTAATTGAAAGCGAATTAAGTCAATTACAATTTCAACTCTCAAAATCGTGTTTTTGAAACTTCTGTCTGGCTGTAAAATTTCAAAGACTAAGCGTACATTTTCTACTTTCATTTTCAATATTATAAGAAGTAGGTACTGTAATTTTGAAGATACTAGAAAACTGCGAAGCTGTTTCATAATGATTATGAAGTTCCAAATTTAAAACAGGGCCCGCGTAAGCCCATGTAATAGAAACTCTATGCTCAGCAGCAGAAACTGTTACGGGCTGGAAATGATTACGATTTAAAAAAAGCGTACGAAATGTAACCAGCCAGCAGCAAACGATCAAAACCGCCGCCATTACGAATTTAAAAGAAAAAAACAAAAAGCTATCACCGGCGATTCGCAAACATTCTTTTGTCTACGTCAGCTGTGTACATGCGATGTATTCATGCAGGATTATCCCCGCAATGTACGATCAAAATAACTATAAAAATACAATAAGCTGCTTATACTTGTACGCGAATGTACAAAGCGTTTGGCTTCGACGCTGTATCGATATTGTTGCTTTTATATGTCGGTCGGTGTATTATATTTTATTGCGTATTTAGGCACTCGCACAAATTTAAGTACGCTTAATAATACAATCGTGGAGCTGTTTGCAGATCGTGCGTTTTGTTACACCCTGTATGTGTATAAATTGGGTGGAGCAAAATTGTGAGTATTTTTTTTTATACGACAAGCGAGCATCACCAGCCATGGACAAGCGACACCAGAGGGTTGAAGATGCGTTGCCAGACTAGAGGGCTAGTATAGAATACCTCTTGTGCCAGTAATTTCACCGGCTGTCTTACTCTCCACGCCGGAACACAGCAATGCAAGCACTGTTGCTTGGCGGCAGGATTAGCGAGTAAGACGGTGGTGGTACCAGATTATTATCTTATTTGGAATCAGTATGGACTACGCAAACGTGCACCAAAGATCACTTCTTCGCACAAAAAAAAACTAGCTCCAAAATTGAAATCCTTTTCAGCGTAAACGTATCCCCATGATATGCTACATACACATACATACGGGGTAGACTGAGCCTAAGTTAACAGGTACCTACAGGCCACATTTAGCAAGATTGTGGGCGTATAGGTGGAAAATAGAATCAAAATAGTGATGGGTTGCTAGCCTCATCGCCTATAACATGATTCCTATGATTTTCGCCCAATCCCTCGATGGGTTTTTACCATCTGCACGGGAAGATAAACAAATGGTACATTCTATGTTTTTTCTTTGCTCCCAGACCACCATGGAAGATGATCTTTTAATTGCTTAGATTAAAAATAGTTCTAACGTTTTTCAGAAACACGACTTTACAGAATCAGTTAAATTCAGCTACATTTTGTGCAAATGCTCTAAGACCAGTTTTTACTTTTCAATAATAACACGGAACAAATATTTAGGCCAAGGATACCCTAAACAATACACAACAAAAACCCGAAACCCTCGCAAAAAGCCCTCATAAATAAAATCAATTGGACAAAGTCCTTAATACGCAAGATATCTCCTCTCTTTCACACCCCAATACTAATTGTACAAAAACATCCCTAAAAACGTAACAACAAACATACAGACACAAAAGACAGATTAGTAGACAGGCGAGATCGTATTTAAGATAAAAGATAACCGTATTTTCGCTAAGTGTGCGATCGGCTTTAGATCGGAGATAGCGGGCAGCTGTGTGCGCTGGCCCTAATGTGACGTCATTGTAAGCCCGGAAGACGGTTTTTTGGTCCGAAGGATTACGTTAGATCATACATACATAGGTATTATACTTAACAGGATCGAAAGTAAACCGAAGGAACGTCTTCTATCTGGGAGTGTGTCACAATGCATAGGTACATAAATCAAGCCTTTATCCCTTACAAGGTAGACAGAGCCTAAGGTAACAATATAGACTAGCTAAGGTATAGGTGGAAATAGGAATCAAAGAGTGAGGTTGCTAGCCGCATCGCCTATAACATGACTCCTAAGATTTTCACCCATTAAGATTTTAACATTTGCGCGGGAAGAGAAGCATTTGTACATACATATTAATATTAGAACGTTCGGTAATTGAAAAACAACTGACATGCGTCCATTAATTTTTTTTTTTAATTTTTTTTTTAACGTCAATGTTGCCGACGTAAGTCAAAGACGCTAAGCATATGCGTCCTTCCGAACCCCGGCGCTCTCCGTAAACAAGCATCGAATCAATAATCGATAATCGTCCCCCAGCTCCTTATAACGAACATCTTTGTACAACTTGGACTTTTATCATTTTCCCTTGCCACTGCCAGTGACAGTTCGCCTAATTGATTGTTTTTTATTTGCTTTTTAGCGTTCCGTACGTCGATACGAGAAACGGACATTTTAATAATTACTTCGTTGTATGGGCCCAGGGGGTTTTATGAACAAGAATATTTTATTGAAGACATTTAGAAAGAAACAAAATGTTACAAAAAGGAAAAGTACCTTATTAAAAAAAGAACTTTTAAGAAATCTTTCACTCCGAATCAAGTACCTATCTCTTTACAGTTATTTGGTACTTCCATAGTTAATGAACTTGAGTAATGTCATTTTCTTTGCTAAGGAACCTTAGGTGCCGGAATCCGTTTAACGCTTGGCCAGATTTTTCCAACTCCAGTTGTTGGCGGGAAATTCAAAAATCGAACAGCTTTTAAACTATTCTCAAGTTGTGATTGAATTGGCTGGCCGGAATATTTTTAAAATTGGAGCGTTCCCTTTTCAAAGCTACATTTTTGTGTTATGATGCCAATTAAAAAGCTAGTTGCTGAATTGTATTGATGGTTTTTTGTTTCTCGTGGCTAACAATAGTGATTGTCAATAAAATTATATGATTTAAAACACACTGATGGTTAATCTAGCTGTATGTTGAGTAGAATTCGAAGTAGTTATTTTCGTCACTGAACAATAATAATCTACATCTTATTCTATACATTATAAAATTTTAATAAATCAGTAGAAAGTTCGTGTCTGAACAACGATCAGGGAAGAGCTATAAAACACAAAAAAGTATATTCTATAATTTTTCAAAACTGCGTGACGGATTTTATTGCGGTTTTTGCAAATAGTTAAAACTTGTATCAGGGCATTATAACGGGCTTAATTTAATTGAAATCTGAAGTCATAAAAAGATGTTCGAGAAAAAGTTGTCAGGGGATACTTAGAATCGTCAGTTTTTAGATTTTTGTCTGTTTATCTTTTTACCACGTAAAAACGACTGAACGGATTTTAATGAGAACTTTACTAATCTGTCAAGAAAATCCCTGGCCAGGCTACTTTTATCCCGGAAAATTGCATAGCTTCCGCGGTATAGCGATAAACATGTCGATTGCTAATTCTTCGCGGATAAAGTCGCGGGCAGAAGCTAGTTAATTTATTTATTTACTAGCTTCTGCCCGCGACTTCGTCTGCGTAGAATTATACATAAAAACCTTCCTCTTGAATCACTCTATCTATTAAAAAAACCGCATCAAAATTCGTTGCGTAGTTTTGAAGATATAAGCATACCTACATAGGGACATAGGGACAGAGCGACTTTATTTTATACTATGTAGTGATAACCGAGGCCTGCTAAGGTTTTATGCAACCAAACACGTCAACTTACCGATTATTCTTTGTTTACGATCGTCTTTTGTATTTTTTTGTAGTTGTCATTGTATTTCCTGATAACGGTCTCCAACGGGCCGTGAAATTTTTGAAACTGGCCGTAATGCAGTCTTTTGTTTTCCACAGGGTTCCTGGCCACCCCATTATTGTTGCAACCGCTGTCATATGGTTTACTGGTGTGGTTAGGTTGGTGACGTCTCACTTTATGTAATGGTCGCTATTTGTTTACGGATAAGGTTGATTTGGTGTTTGGTGTGCGGCGCCTGTGGTGACAACTGTTACCGAGAAAATGTTTTCTATGTAAACAATGGACTGCTGGATGTTACGAGAAATGTCTTCAAACAAGCAGTTTTGATGGTTTTAATAGATAGATGCGTCTTAAATATGTGTAATAGGTATGCAAGGTTAACACAGTGTTAATTAGAAAATCATTCGTATACATACCTACATAGAAACAGAGTCCAAAAGACAAACTTAATTTTTTTTAATTCGGTTAATAAATCGTCGGTTATTTCTGAGTCTTATTGGTTGCCTGGTAGAGAACGCTATAAAGCGATAAGACCGCCTATTGTCTACTTTGTTCTTTGTTTCTGTATTGTTTATTGGTGGTGTTCAATAAAGTAAGTAAGTAAGTAAATGCTTTATTGTACAAATATAAAGAAACAGAGACAAATCACAAAAAATACATTAAATATATATGCACAACGGCGCACTTATCCCTACAAGGGATCTCTACCAGTTAACCGTTGACTATATTCTATTCTAAAATCACGAACACAAGTGTAAAAATATACTTGTGAATTAAACACCAGAGCTTGTAACCTGTAATTTACACATTTAGTTTTGATATAAACACATATTTCACTACTATCTACTACTTAAACTGTCTCCAACTTATTTCTTGTATTGGTTGTCTGGAAGAGATCGCTATTAAGCGATAAGACCGCCTATTGTCGACTTTGTTCTTTGTTTCTGTATTGTTTTGTACTGATTTGTGGTGTTCAATAAAGAGTATTTGTATTTGTATTTGTATATTTGTAATATTTTTTTTTAGAGGAAAAATGCTTGTAATACATGCCCTATAAGTTTTGATAAACAGGGCACTGGTCTATGAAGAGACGCATCTACACTTTACAATTGCTTTAGTAATGACTCGTTTATTACGAATCTTAAAGTTTACGGGCAAGCGTGTCCGCAACACAATGCTTTAGACCCCTAAAACAACGCCATAATGGTACCAATAGGAACTATGGAATGTGTCTTTTCTTCTATAATGGTCCCCTTTGTTGTTTTGATGTCATAAAAATTAACTTTAGTGCCATCGGTGAAAGCTTTGATAGTAAAATATATTACTTCAAAAACTAACAACATTACAACATCCCAACCGGCGTTGCAATTTCGTCGCAAAATGAACTTGCTCACATTGGTTTATGGTTCGTTTTTAATTGCGCCCGCGTCGCCTTTTACGCCGCTAGGGTTGTCAGATAGTGCCTTTGTCTAAACAATTACAGCGGGTATTGTAACAGCATTCATTTCTGTTGGTCGTTCTATTGATAAGCGTTTTTGTTGGCTGGGTGTCCGAACCACATCATAAATCAGATGGTACAAGCTGACAATGTAACGAGCGAAAACAAAAAACCTTAAGCCTATCGATTATAGACTCTATTTGGTAAGCTGTAGAAGCTCGTAGCAGTATTATTAGGTGCAAAACTTAAAGTGGCCCAAGACATGCGCTCGCGCTGCCAAATGATGTACTTTACCATTGACGTGTCTATTCAGAAACTTCACTCATTTGATGTTTTTATAAACGATAAATTTTCAATTGTCAGTGGACATTGTAAATTGGCATATCTAAACATCAGACCATGTTACTTCTGCGGGCAATGTAAACAGGCGCATCCACGCACAGCGGTGTGCAGAACCTTATCGTTATAATGGAGTGTATCCACAACAGTATTACTTCAGTCGATCCGTGAGTATGAAAAGGTACTAAATTTTACTTGTGTACTCTAAGAGTGAATGTTAAAGTTGTATTTTTTGTGTATGTTCATTTTGATTGTGTAACGTAACGCTGGTAGGTTTTGTTCCGACGGCTTTCATCGTGTAGATTGAGCATTCATAGTCGTAGAATGCTGTATTTTGAAATAACCAAAACAGTGGTTTATCGTACATTTTCGCGTGTAATGATGCCATTAATGCTGTCAATAATGTATGATTACATACATAATATATGTTGCGTGAAGTGTAATGTTAATGATGATAAATGCGTGTGTAATGTAACAAGGAGTTTTAGTATGTCTATTAACCGAGGTACTTACATTTATGTTCAGTCGCTTATTTTGAGTATAATGACGAATGTTAACGACCTGTCATATTTGGCGTCTAACAATTGGCAGTTGACAGTTCACAGTTGTAGACGATATTTTTATAGAATTTTGTTTTCCACAGACTTTGTTTATCATATTCTCATTTCATAGAATGATTGATTCATGAAAAACTCATTTTATATAATCTAAATTCGTTGATTTTTAAGACCAATATTATTTCTATTCAAATACATAGGTACATAGTGAAATGACGAAGCAAGTATTATTAATTCTTATATCATTTACTTAATATAATAGTCATTCCAACGAAAATCTTTTTTTTTTAATATACACAGCAAGCAGCAAGAGTAGCAAGTTGCTACTTTCATTTCAGCCAGATAATTTACAGATAACATAGCCCTGCGTTTCTGGTAGAACTTGTTTTTTGTTGGGGTCTCAATTCTGGGAGTAACTGGGCTGAATGATCGCCGCAGCGGATCGACCGCCCGCCTGATCCAGCCAGGCGTCCCCACAACAACATCAACATCATCAACATGACTGTTATAATTCTTGGTTTACAGCGCCACGGGCACCCCAAGACGTTGACCGCATTACCTAAACCGAAAAAAAACAATTATTCAACATTCATAATTCGAAGAAATAATCGGTAGGTAAGTTACGTATTCTTTCTGGCTTTGTAAAACAGCTTAACTTTTAATAAATGTTTTTGTATGCCGTCGACCTCAATTTGTAGGTGATCCTTGTAATCTAAGAAATAAAAGCAATATGGCATTTAACACCGAACAAACAATGAAATAAAGGGTTAGCTAACTGGAGTTTTGGTCAAAGTTTTCAATACAATTTTGTATGCGAATCAAATAAAGTCCACCTCAAAAGATTGAGTAACGAAACAATACTTGTTACGAAACGCTTGCTTTTCCAATGTTATCGTTATGACATAACAGTTATATTTTGTTACGCTAAAAATTCTATGATATTTTTTTGTATGTGAATTTTTTGCTGGTCTGGGAGTAAAGAAAAAACAGAATGTAACAGTTGCTTTTCTTCCCGCGCAGATGGTAAAACCCCATCGAGGGAATGGGCTTAAATCTGAGGAATCATGTTATAGGCGATGCAGTTAACAACCCATCACTATCTTGATTCCCCTTACCACCTATAGGTAAGCTGACAATCATGCTAAACGTAGCCTTTAGGTCTTGCTACCTTAGGCTCTGTCTACCCCATAAGGGATAAAGACGTGATTGACGTATATATGTATGTATGTACGTACCTATGTTTTTTTTTCTACTATATTTTTTTAATAGTTTACAAATACTTGAAACCTATATACGTTCCACTGCTGGGGACAGCCCTCACTTAATGCTGATGCTAACCCCGCCCTGGTGACGCCGTTGCTGTCTATCCTATGTGATGCAAAAGATTAACTCGATCATGCATTTGTGATGACTTTTTAGTTTAAATCATCAAATCATTTTCATAAATGAAAACAAACAACAAACCCACAGAGAACTCCTAAAAGGTCTTATTTCACCAAGTTACGTGATATTATGACGGAATGATGTAACACTTGGGAAATTAAGAAAAGGGCGATTTTTAAAACAATCCTCTTTATTGTTCGAGGCACAAAGATTTGTACAAGTGAAGACGTGTAAACTCCAACATAAGCGATTGTATTATGAAACATTTCTTGTTTCGCAATGTTCATTGTGGAGTCAACACCTTTATTTTACTCAAAATCGTGTACTTTCCGGAGCTCTGTGGTCTTCGTTAAATAGTCTTCGCGGAGTAGCAAGCAATCTATATGACTACTTGGATACTTGGTAGTTCATCATCACTTCATCCTGTAAACCCTGATCAGGGACAATAGGGCTGTCACCAATCTTTTTCACTTGAGACTTCCCTTTCAACAGAGCGCTGTCATTTGGGAAGACCTCTTTGTCTCAATCCAGGCTTGGTGGTTCATCATCATCATATCAACCGGGAGACGTTTACAGCTACCCGCAGCCATTGACTTCCTGCAATATTGTAAACATTGCTACCACTACCGGCGACTGCCTTGGAGACACTGGTAGTCCATCATCATCATCATCAGCTATAAGACGTCCATTGTTGGACATAGGTTTCCCCCTTAGACCTCCAGTTGCCTCAGTTGGAAGCTGCTTACATCCACCGTGAACCCGCGACTTTAACCAGGTCATCCGTCCTCGTTAGTGGACGTCCTACGCTGCGCTTGACGATCCACGGTCTCCACTCGAGAACCTTTCGGCTCCAACAATCTGTTCTCCGTGCTATATGGCTTGCCCATTGCCACTTCAACGAGATAATTCGCTTGTCCTTGTCCCTTGTACTTCTATGTATCTCCTCATTTCTGATTCGATCCGGTAGAGAAACCCCAATCATAGGTCATCACTCGAAACACACATTGGTCTGTAGTTCATAGTTACTTTTTTTCTGATCTCATAATTCTATTGATCACGTAAGTTTTTAATCTACGAATTCAAGTCAGCCAACTTAACTCAAACGAAACCCCCATGTGTCAAATTGACACCCCAAAACGGACTTCTTAGCGTCACTTTAACTTTGCAAAGAGGTTCATTTGCCACTTCCAGCGCATTGTCTGGAGCCACCGGTGCAATGTCACTTCGGAAGCCAGGAGGCTTCCCCTAAGAAAGCTTGAAGCTATTATATACTTTAACGAGTTAAGATAAAGTGCGGATTCGGTCGGCTCTCCTTTGTTTGGTTTCCGAAGATTGTTTCAGTGTTAGGTTTTGACTTTGGAGTGTAATGTCTAGACGGCAATTAAGTGAAGCAAGCGACAGTGAAGTTTTAATGAGGCCTTGAACTCCGCAATTCGATTTTCGATGTTCGTTTGGTATCGTTCCGCTCATACTAATAGCCATTAATTTGAGAGTGATAGGGACAGTAGGTATGATGGGAAAACCGAATTTCGGAGTAGCCTTGCCGTTTTTTGACTTTTGTAGACTGACAAAGTCTTTTGAAGACGAAGGTTACTTTAATGAGCAACTGTGGAAATTTTAATGAGCATTTTTTGTAATTAATGTTATAGAGCCAAACGTTTTTAATAACGTTGTTAAAGGTTTTATGCGAATACTTTCGGTTGGGTGATCTAACGATTCACTGCTAATTAGGGGCACTATAAATTAGTACTAACCAAAAGTCTGGGGTTAACTGAGGGTTAAATTTAAACGAGTGAAAGGTTTAATTAACGCGCCGCGGTAAAATATCAATAAATTTATAGTTCAAGACACCCTCTTTTTGCATGTGGAGGCGCGAAGACCGCGAGCGCAGTGAGTGTGCTCAGTGGATGCGGTATTCAAACGACGGTAGAAGAAAATATGGCATTGACAGCTGTCGAAAGACTCTAGCTATATTGTTCCCACTGTAACTCTCCTGAAAGCTTTTGCCTGAAAAATAAATTTACGCATTGCGAGGAAATTTAGTGCAAAATTCATTTTAATTTCCTCTCAATGTTTGAGAAAAACATTATGTCTGCCTGAGCTGAAAGAGCAATTGCTACCTCCCAGACCTCGGCATTGATATATTATTAAGAAACGTTTAAAGTACTCCTACGCAAGTTTAAACTTGCCCACGCCGCATCCGCCCATTCCCGGATCGCCACTACTCGGCCATAATTGCACAAGGCGCGAAAGCAAGCAACGGCAGAAACGCAAACTAATTGCCATTGAAAAAAGGCGAAAGCCCGGCTGAAAACATTCCCGGCCACCTTTGAAGTTTTTTTCTAAAAACCCGGGACTTTTCGCGTTGATAAGCCACACTACGTAAAGGCAGTAAAGGCGGTAATAAGGCACTTTTGAGGCAGGTGTTACTAGCTCGTGTAGCACAAAGACGAGTGGCGCGAACCTTTGTGGGGAGAACGTTTCTTTGGGAAATTAGGGCTCGCTTGCCGCATGAGGATTTATTTTTTCCCCTTTATAATTGCGTGTTTGTGTGGTATTAATTAATATAAACTATCATACGGGACGCCGACGGATGCGAATGAGAAGTGGAATTATCGACTAAGTGCACAAACAACACTTAAATAAATAAAACTGCGTGTGTAGCACGTGAGTAAGCCTTCGATTTTTTCTGTCTGTTATCAGCTGTCACGTGGCCTTGTTACTATGCGATGTCGCCAAGCGTCATCTGTTTAAATTTAAATGATGTGTCTGTACGAAACAATTACAAATTATAAATGAAATCAACATCTGTTCTGACCGAGCTCATCGAGTGAATGGGCGAAAATCTAAGAAATCAAGTTATAGGCGATGCGGCTAGCAACCCATCACTATTTTGATTCCCCTTTCCTATACCCCCACAATCACGCTAAACGTGGCCGTAAGGTTTAGTTACCTTAGGCTCTGTCTACCCCGTAAGGTTAGACGTCATATTTGTAATGTATGTGTGTATGTCCCGACCGGGGATTGAACCAAGGACCTCAAGCTTCATAGTCAGGTTCCCTTGATGATTCTAGCGATCATGACGGACTTCCATCCGCAATTTGCGAAGATTGTAGGTAGGTACATTTTTTTCTAAATTTTTTTTTTTTTTTTTTTTATATGAATAGGAAGGCATCCGATAAGGTCGACGCTGTGCCCACACGAGTCCAATAAATGTTATGGTTTCTTGTCAAAACTACATACATCTAGCGCTTATTAACTAAACACATCTAAACACATCCACTTTTGTCAATGTGTATTACGACCGACCACGAATATTATAAGCGACAGCGGATCGTTGCGTTGTTTTCAGTTCATTGCGCCGTATTTAAACCAATCGCGCAGCACACGGCTTGCAATACGCGCAATGTATTAGAGAATGGTTGGCTGTGTCGCCGATCGGCCGGGTCTTTGTTGATGTAAACGCATCCCGTTTCTACGTCCTCTCATCCTCCGACTTGACACCTCCGAAACGGATGCCGTCGCACCTCGTCATTGTCCGTCTCAGTATTATCATATTATGCCGCCCACAAGCCTTGCCTGTAGAGTGGCCATGGGTCTTTTGCCTCTCGTCCCATGTCTCGACTAGTAGCCAAATTGTCTGTTCTT
Organism: Pandemis cinnamomeana; assembly: GCA_932294345.1. Taxonomy (NCBI): domain Eukaryota; kingdom Metazoa; phylum Arthropoda; class Insecta; order Lepidoptera; family Tortricidae; genus Pandemis; species Pandemis cinnamomeana. The sequence continues at coordinate 16,159,436 of OW028703.1, forward strand.
CTTTGGGTTAGAATTAATCCTTCTTCCATGCTGGTTTGGGAGCAAAGAAAAAACAGAATGTACCAGTTGCTTCTTCACCCGCGCAGATGGTAAAAGCCCATCGAGGGAATGGGAGAAAATCATGTTATAGGCGATGAGGCTAAGCAACCCATCACTATTTTGATTCCATTTTCCACCTATACGCCCACAATCTTGCTAAATGTGGCTTGTACTGTAGGTACATGTTACCTTAGGCTCTGTCTACCCCGTAATGGGCAAAGACGTTATTTGTGTGTGTGTGTGTGTGTGTGTGTGTTCATTCCAATGAATAACGTCTATGTAAACGAGTCAATTTCATCTTAACTACCAGACAATCACTCATTGTAGATATGCAATTAGCATCATATCTAGCGGAATGTTGAAGGATCATACTTGATACCTGACGACATTTTAAAACAACATACATACATTCATACATAAATCACGTCTTTATCCCTCACGGGCTAGACAGAGCCTAAGGTAACAGGACTTAAAGACCACGTATAGCACGATTGTGGGCGTCTGGATGGAAAGGAGAATCAAAACAGCGATGGTTTGCTAGCCGCCTATAACATGATACCTAACATTGTCGCCCATTCCCTCCATGGGCTTTTACCATCTGCGCGGGAAGAGAAGCAACTGGTACATTCTATGTTTCGTTTCTCCCAGACTAGCATGGAAGAAATGTGTTAAGACACCGTGGATTCAAGTTTCAACGTGTGTACCTACCCGAGAAACGATTTCTCTTCTTCTTCTTCTTATTTGTGGCGTATCAAGTCGTTATAGCGACGGCAACTTCGCCAATGTCAAAGTAACTAAAATCAAAGACCGTCCCCTCCGGTCGGGCTCTTAGCCAACAGTTAATGATATCTCTCAGAAACTGCCAGGGGATCATTAGCCGATGCCCAAGGTGCACCGGACCACTGCTCTCCGCCCCGGACGGATCCAAAAACGAACCGCAGCTGACCACACGTGGAGGCACCCCAACAATTTCTCCCGATGTTTTCCAAACAGTCCCGCAAGCCAACGTGACGGTTGGCCAGCCTACATACCTGCCTACAATACCTGCGCTCTTGTACCATTGTGACAATCCAGTCGGACTCGTTAAGTAACTTGTTGCATAATTGCTTTCTTTGCTACCGTGATGAAATTTGAAAACTTGGAACAATAGTCGATTACACAGCTTTTCGCTGGACGCGTGGGAGGGTCAAGTCCAGTTTTTACAAAGCTCTTTCCATTTCATTGTGAACAAGAAACAAATAAAGTTTTTTTTGCTAATAGGCCGCCAAGGGTTTTTTTGCGTGTCTTGAAACTTGGTAGAAGGACATTTTGTCAAAATAAATACGAGTACCTACATAATAATTATACATTAGCAACCCATCATTATTTTGAGTCCCCTTTGCTCTACACGCCCACAATCATGCTAAGCGTGGCCTTAAGGATTTGTTACCTTAGGATCTGTCTACCCGTAAGGTATAAAGACGTGATTTATGTATGTATGTTAAATAAATCTGCTCTGTTACTGTACCTTTTTTCTTTGCTCCCAGACCAGCATGGAAGAAGAGTAATTTGGAATTATTTATTACAGTAGATGGCTAAGAAAGTATGCACGTTGCATTGGATTTTTCATTCCACGTAAAATCACATTTTACTCGGTACTCTTTGACCATGAATCTCACCAAGCTCAATTAAAAATCCTGGAAGACTTGTATGTACCGGGATCCTCACTCAAATTCATTCAGCCTTCCGGTGAAATATTCCAGGTTCATTTTATATCACAGTGGACCTTGCCATACTCAGAAGCTACATTCTGCAACAAACCTGTCGAATTCATTAGATTTAACAGATATCGTCGTCGTCACTATAAAAAAAACTGCATAAAAACTGGCCAGCGTTTGAGCCGCCGCCATTGTTTCGGCCGCCGGCGCGCCCGCATTAATTACACGTAATTGAATTTCGAATTGGAACGATGACATTTCAAATTTCGCCGGGATCCGTTCACTCGGTAGTGATGTGCAACAAAGACGCCGATTGCTCCAATCGGGACCTCCCGCCGACACGCATAATAACATTTTAGAATCGACTGACAATATCGAATAGTGAAATGTGTGTAATGAGAATTATCTGTGTTGCTTCTGTCGTATCAGCAGGCCTCGGTCTCAAGCTCGAGCTACTTTTGTTCCGCCATGAATAGCGTTATTGTACGCCCCTTCATTCGGAGATACGTGTGAAGGAAATTATCATCCTTTATCAGTTAGATGCTGCATCACGCTCTTCATTAACACGAGCGAATTATTCAGCATAATTGAAACTTTAAACAATTAAAACTCGTAAGATCCCACAGTAAATCACCTGAAGTAACTAGTCTGCTTGTATTAATATATTCGCTCAGCGGGCCCTTCGTGTATTAGCATTAGCAGCATAATTAGCGGAAAACTCTATAGAGTGCGCATTCATCTTAATAACAATTGTCTCGACACACAGCCCAAAATAATCCCAGTATGTACCAATTTAGGGTTGTTTTTTGAGACTGTATAGCCGCTGTATCACAATCGGTTCTCGCGTCGCTGCGCGGCCACGTGGGGCGCCCCGCCGGCTCCCTGATTGCCGGCGAGTGCCGGTTCACGCCGCCGTGGACATCACTAGTTCCAAATTTGAAATTAAGTTGCGATTAGCTTTGTGCTACAAACAAATGACGGTTAGCGATTGGTGAGAGACGCGTTATTGATACCTAGTGTTCTGTTTTTGTTAGATGTTTTAAACTTACGCGTAATTTGTAACTTGTAGGTGCGGAAAGAGAGGTTCGCATCTAGTATGCAAAAATGATTGATTATAATAAAAAAAACCCTGGTAACTAGATAACTTGTAAGACTTCGAAAGGTAATGCGATCATCTCAAATAAAGATATGATTCGCTCCTTTGTTTACAAGCTATGATGGTGCGAAACAATTAATTAACACACGTGTTAGCGTTAAATTAACCGTCAAATGTGTTGCCCGATGACGCAGCGGGATCGCGGCTGTCTTCTGAACTATGAGTTCTTGGAGAAGAAAATGGTGAAATTAAAGATAATGGTGAAGACAATGTGTGGTATACTATACTTGTAGGATAGGTACAGCTAGTGTTGGACACAATAGTACAAGGTCTCTTAAAAAAAATCCGGAATATTTTAGTGGGTCTTTGAATTATTCTCGAGATTTTTGAATCATAGTTGACAATGATGTTCGAAATGGGACTAAATGAAAAATCTTAGTACGGGATGGAGTGTGGCATTGGACACAGCATTATTATAGGATAGGACAAGGCATAGTATAGGATACAGCTTAGTTTGTATAATGAGACCTAGGTTTGATATCTGCGATAAACATGCACATATGCACTTACACACATATACACAAACACACTAACATTAATATGTGTTGAATTATTTAAATTTTTGGTACCATAAAACTGACAAATGATAAAATTGTATGCATAATTCTTATATAAGGTATGGGTATGGGAAGTGGTGATTTCGTAAACCAGTATGAACCGGGATGTGTGCCTGGTGACAGCCACCTCTGTAACTCTGTAACTGGCGTCACTGAAAATCAGCGTCACGACATTATCCTGGATCTTATCGTGACACAGCTGAGTGGCGGCCATGTTGTTTTATATTTATAATTTGACATTTTAAATTGCTTTTAAAATAGGTTTTATTTAAATTATTATTATTTTCTCTTTTTATGTACCTACCCATGACGATCTTTCTGTGAATTTACATTGACATTTCATTAAGCTTTATTTTTGTTTGTTGTTATTTTGTTGTTACATAATTTCAGTTATTTTTGTTATTATTACTATTTTATTTACAATTGACGATCCTTTTGTGAATTACTTATGTTTGACATTCAATTGTACTTTTAAAAGGGAGATAAATAAATCTAATCTAATCTAATCATTTGGCTGGTTGGAATAAGTATCCATGTATAATATTCTGTTTGTGTTTATGTATCAGCTAATAAAATTTTCTTATTCTAATAAAAAAATGCTTTGGCTTAAAACCGCGAGTACCTAAAACCATTTATTCCGCCGTATAATATTCGAAACTGAGCATAAGTCTTACCTCATTCCAAATATCCGCGGCAGAACCCCAAAGTGCTTATAAAATATTAATCACCTCATAATTCGCGTGAAATTATGTATCATGCCTGGCACCTTTTCATTAGTGCCAAGCGGAATAACACATCTCCGGGTGCAAGTCAGCGTGGGGCGTGGAGGAGCGGACCTTTGAGTCACGTCAGACCAATTAGGTTTTTTTTTCTAACGTGTTAATTTTTTGACACTGGCCGAAATTTTTTGGCATCATGCCCCGGTTTTTCGACAGAACGGCGGAGTTTTGTGTTGCTAGTGGTGAGAAGATTTAATTACAGATCAGTTGGAGTGTAGGTACCTACTTTAAAAAGAGTCGGATTTGCGCATGAAAGGTTTCATCATACAATTGTTTGCAAAGGTCGAGCACAAAACGTACTTTCGCCCATTCCCTCGATGGGCAACCATCTGCGCGGGAAGAGAAGCAACTGGTAAATTCTATGTTTTTTCTATCTATTTTGGAATGGAGATTCTTCTATTCTGCTCTCAAATCATTATAAATTGTAATTTGAAATGGTAGGCAAGTCTAATCGGGTCGTTCTACAAACTAAGGACGAAATCGAGTCTGATTCCGGCCCGATATTTTTTTTACATTCTGGTTGCAAAATATAGTCTATCAAAAAGAATACACTGTCTTTTAGCCTATGTTAAGTGGAACAGTCAAAATATTTTAAAATTTTAGATCTATGGCCATTTCAAGAAATTCATGAAACAGGAAACTGAGGATGTAACCAGAAAATCATCTGAGATCAACGATTATTTATAATTTCACAAATAAAAAATATCCTTCTAAGCATTACTTTGTAATAGTCCAAATATTTTGAACGATAACGAAAATTAGGTCTATTTTTGACTTGCATTAATTCTCTATCAACACCAGTCTATCTCTATCAACAACAACAGTAACTTTAATCATTAAGTATAGAATATTGTCTTCAATCACTGGATTCGTGGTTATTTTTTTCTGTTATTTTGGATTTATTTGGTTTCTGTCTTGTATAATTTACCTCCTTTTTAACTTTATCTTTTCTTGCAGTCATTTCTTTTTCTTTTTTGTTTGCACGTTAACGGTATCTTCAAATTTTCTTTTTTGAGTTCTAGCTTTCCTTTTTTTTTGTTGTAATTGCTTTGTTATTTGCTCTTCGGGCGGGTTTAAAAAGAGAGTAGCTAGGTCAATCTGCATATCAGGCATAGCAGCCAAAACTTCTGGATTTTTTCAATTTAATGTCAGATCGCTTGCAATGCTGATGTTAAAGACTTTACTATTTTAACTTTAAAGTGTATAGTAGAAAAAAGTATCAAATTATCTTGCACAAAAACAGTATTTCAATATAAACACTCAGGGTCCTGGATGCTGCTCAGTATCCTGGGGTTTAATTTGACAGGATCTTGAGACCAGGTTCCTGAGAATATTTGTATTATATTGGAAAAAAACAATCAATTTAAAACATTCAACCAAATTCAAGCAGAACTAAGCCTTCGTGTAAGCAACTTACATATCAAAATGCTAAAATTACCACATTATTATTTTAATTACGTAAGTAAATATCTTACCAGGTTCCTGTGAACCCGACTGATTTCGACGCTACTTCCTCCGTTTACTGCGCCGGGCTGGCTAAACAATACGCTAGGTGCAAACAGATAGGCGGTATTCTTTGTCTCGTTCATAGGCACAACTGATTCAGATAAACGAAAACGTCGCTCGGCGAATAGAAAATTGAATTTTGCTTACATTTTAGATTGAACAGGATCCTGACATAAAACTGTTGGGACAAATTCTGGAACTCGATTTTATGATATTTTTGGTGCAGCGAAATAATAATACGTATCACAGATAAGAAGAAATATTATGTACTACTTTATTTTGGTTTATTTTATGGCCTAAATGTTATAATAAAAAAATCACGGTACACTTTTGATTCGATTTTGTTTGAGGGACACTCCAGGATCCTGAATATTTGACGCTTAGAAAAAAAAAATTGTCAAGAAAAAATGTTTTAATCTACATTATTTTTAGAGACCAGCTAGACATAGGTATGTTTTACAATATGTTATACAAATAAATTCATTTTCAACAAATTTTTCATGATATATTAGCTGAGCCGCCGAAAATTCCTTAGTTTGTAGAACGACCCAATCATAGACAAACCTGTTGTATCCAAATGAACAAGACAATACAGCAGACCAGAGTAAACAGCTGCATATCAGAACAGAACAAACATGCATGTCGGACTGACGTTCACTCTGCGATAGCTCAAATCTGAGCGCAATCTCCTAAAACATTGTCATGGGAAGACGAATGTGCCCTGCTGTGGTTTTGTTTATGCTGTAAAGTGCCATGGCATTTATTTTAAACTAGACTCGTTCACGTAAAATTAGACTTAAGAACTGATATTGATAATATATATATACCTTTGACATGTTTATCGCTATCCCGCGGGAACTATGCAGTTTTCCGGGATAAAAAGTAGCCTATGTTTTAATCTAGGGTACCAGATATCTCCGTTCCAAATTTCATGTAGACGTTTTAGCGTGAAGAAGGAACAAACATACACACTCACTCACTCATGTCCTCACTCACAAACTTTCGCATTTATAATATTGGTATAGAGCAAAGAAATAATCACTACATAGTATAAAATAAAGTCGCTTTTTCTGTCCCCGTGTCCCTATGTATGCTTATATCTTCAAAACCACACAACGGATTTTGATGCGGTTTTTTTTAATAGATAGAGTGATCCAAGAGGAAGGTTTATATGTATAATACATGCATAATATACCGTGCGAAGCCGGGGCGGGTCGCTAGTATAGTATATACCAGTTGTTTCTCTGCCCGCACAGATGGTAAAAGGGCATCGAATGGAATTGTGTTATGTTACAGGCGATGCGGCTGGCAACCCATTTGATTCCCCTTTCCACCTATACCCACACAATTATACTAAACGTGGCCTTTAGGTCTTGTTAGCATAGGCTCTGTCTACCCCAGACCGCCGGCTCCCATTAACTGAGGGCCTAGGGTTACGGACACGGGGACGTCTGTGACCCCAATGTCTAAGGTCCTCGAGAAGAATGGCGTGTCAAGTGTTCCTGACACGCCATTGGTGGGAAAAGGAGACCAAGAGTGGCCTTCCAGGAGATGAATCCGGACACGGATATGCGCCCTCTGGTGTTGTAACGGGTTATACTATTGAACCGTTGTGTCACCAGAATGGCGGCGAGGAAGGAACGTCCCTGGGGTTTTAGTGGGTAAAAATCCCACATAACCCCGTTGCCTACCCGCGGTAATGGGGTATCTGACTACAGCAGATTTCCCCCGGCCGTAAGGGATGTGTATGTATGTATGTATTTAAATTTTACCGGAATTCTTCAGCAGGTAGCTGGGTTAGTATGAGTGAGCAGCCTTGTAAATGCTTTTCAAGGTTTTTAGTGCTGTTGAATGTTTGCATACTTTGTTAGATGTTGCAAAACATTTCTCAAAGTAGCTTTAGGCGCTGTTTCCGAGAAGTTGCGCGAGCAAAATAGGTGCAAAACAAATATCTCAAAATATTTAGTCATCATCATCAGCCAGTTCACTTCCACTGGTCTGGGAGCGAAGAAATGGAATGTACCAGTTGCTTCTCTGCCCGCGGAGATTTAAAAGTACGCATCGGATTTTGATGCGGTTTTTTTTAGATAGAGTGATTCAAGAGGAAGGTTTATATACCTACGCTGCTGCCCGCGACTTTATCCGCAAAAAAATAGTTTTTCGCTATCCCGCGGGAACTATGCAATTTTCCGGGATAAAAAATAGCCTATGTGTTAACCTAGGGTATAAGCTATGTCCGTTTCAAATTTTATCCAAATCCATTCAGTAGTTTTTACGTGAAAGCGTAACAAACATCCATCCATCCATCTATCCATAGTTAGAAACTTTCGGGTTTATAATATTGGTAGGATTCTACGCAGACGAAGTCGCGGGCAGAAGCTAATGTTACTTAAAAATAACTCTTAAATTACTGGCTACGTGTTGCATACCGCCGTCCACCATGTACGCGACACATTGAAACATCGAAACCTAATTTCCTGTCTCAGATACAGTCCTCGTCGGTTAAAGCCTAAAGACAAATACGCATCACTGCCCACCATAACTGAGCCTCCCCTTCCCCCGGGAACTCTACCGGAACAGGAGCCCGAAAGGGTAAGTTCATACTGGCTAGAGCTCAGGTTAGACTGGCCGGGTATTCTAAACGTTCCTACGTAGTATTGAGGCAGTGTAAAGGAGATGGATATTTTGAATGGAAATGTTCGTTGGAGTAATGAATCGGCGATCGAGAACTATGAGGTTAGGGTATTATACCGAGAGCAGACATCAAATCCTATAGGTAGGTGAAAAACTCAAGTAAATGGCCTGTTGTATGTAGTAGTACAGAACTGATATGGGACTTAAGTCATTTAAAGCGGTACAGGTACTTCCGGCACCACCACTTTAGCACGGCACTAGGTTTTTCGACATTTATTTTTAATCATCTATAAGCTATAAAAAAAGCTATACATTAATAATTAGTCGTAATTCCTCACTTGTACCTGAGAAATTCCATACCTGTACTGTACCGCTCAGAAATGACGGCATAGCGCTCAGAGTTATTTTATGATATAGTAACAGCCTTCTAAGCGTTATTCACACTGGTTCTTTTCACAGGTTATTTCCATGGGCTTGTAGTCTATAAGACCATTTTCTTGAAAAAAGGTAAATCTCAATTTAGTGTTAAACTCTAAATTAAAAGTGTCAAATTGTATGGAACTGTCGTACTTTAAAACAGGTTTAGCGAATTCATTTAGATATTTTCGGGCGACGGGCTAATAATCTTGAGTACCTATACTCGTGCTCATTTATTCATAATAGTTATAGTTATTACATGCGGTCATGTATCACGTATGGCGGAGAAGAGAGTGGCGAAGCGCGTCTTTTATTCTGAACTCAAGGAGGGCAAGCGAAAGCAGGGCGGGCAACTCCTCAGATATAAAGACGTTCAGAAACGTCACCCGAAAAGATGCGACATCGAGCCTTCTCAGTGGGAGGGTTTGGCAGCACAGCGTCCTGATTGGCGCAGGTTGGTGCAGGACAAGGTTCGCGAGTTCGAGGAGCAGCGTTTAGTTGACCTCGACGCTAAACGCGATGAATTGAAGTCTCGCCAGCCGGTTGCCAGTCGCTACCATTATGCCAACGGTGTGCTCACGTGCGTTGCGCGCGAGGTTGCACCGCTAAGATCGGCTACATAAGCCATCTTCGGGCGCATGAGCGTCATACTAACTAGGAGTTGAAGTGGTCGCCATGGCCGAAATCGGTCGGAAGGATCATCAGTTATTACGTGTAATTTTTAACATTTCATGTCACAACAACTCATCATTGTCTATCATACCTACAGTCAAGGGCATAAATATATGTACGTTACCAAGACGTCAAAAACATCTTACAACTTTATGCCACAAACAATAAGGTCGGTGATACATATATTTAACGTGTCTTTAGACGCGAAAGCTAAAGTTTTAAAGTAAACAAATGCCTATCCAAGTAACAAACTCATGGAAAACCTACGCGCGAGCGCGACTAAAAACCGAACGTGGCTGCGCACTCCGAAGAAAATAATTTAAAACAAGTTCTAATTTTTAAATAAAACGTTTCTTCGCTTACATGGCCGAGGTCGAATCAGGAAAAATGTGACCGAAGCCTTTAATTTGAACTTCGAACTTGCTTTTGTTTTAAAAAGTAACGGCAACAATTTAGAACTGAAATCGAACGTATTTGAAACTGGCTGAATGGAGGAAGCCAGGCAAGTTGGAAAACTTGATTTTTTTCTGCGGTTCTTGTTTGGAAGTTGGGTCCCTCGGTTGCTGAGCAAGAATTCGATCTAAAGAATACGGTTTGAAGCTAACTTTGGCTGTATTTTATTTAGATTTGTTTTAAAATCAGAGCTTTTGGAGTATTTGTGGCACGCTTACCTTATAGAAGTTAGAAAATCCTCTAATTTTGCGGAGTGGTCTTTGTGCTTCCTTCCATTATTTTACTTGCCAGTGCAACTTGTAAAATTTGAATTAAAACGGATGCAACTGTTATTTTTACTTGATGTACTGATCACAATGTATCTTCTCCTTTCGTTTACAGACCTTCCCACATTCCCCCAAGACGCTCCATATCAAATATGCGTTAGCAAAAAATACATTCAAACTTTGATTGACAGAAGACTTTATGGAAACAAGACTCGGGAACAATGAGCAGTTCAGAGGTCGGCACTGTTCGGGCGACTTCGGCAGTGTTCGGACGACCTCTCTTTTGTGCCTGTCAAAGGGAAGTGTCACCTTTTGACGGAAACAAAACAGTCCGAAGCGGCCCATTGTCCTCGCAGTTCTATTTTTCTGACACGCATAGAATGCCGTTTAAATGTTACAGTTTTGGCTTGAACGAGTTTTTGAGGCCAGGAATTTTCGTTTATTCATCCCATTGTTTATACAATAGATCTTTTTTATGCCCCAATGCTACTCTTCCTGTTTTGTTTCCACTGCCGACTTCTTTTAACCCACCTAATTACACTTCACTTTTTGTCGTAGTTTTTGGCTTTTCAACCGATTCTAATTGCCTCGCTTTATTTAGCTGTTGCCTACTATTTCGTCTCCGAAGTATACCTTTATCGCTGTACCGGGAGACCTGTGCTATTTTCCGAGATAAAAGGAGACTATGCTTAGTAGATATAGATTATTAATAGGATAGTATAATTAATTGTTCCCACTTTTACTTAGCATACACTGTATAGTGGTTGAAGCAAGTTTTCGTCACATCACGTCATGAATGTTATTCGTCAGCTGGAGAATACCTAAGGTCGGATAATATGATTGGACATCATAAAATTAAATTACGGGCACAAGAGGCATTTCATCTTAGTCCTCTAGGTTGGCAACGCATCTGCAATCCCACTTGCTCGTTTGCCTTCCTATTCATATAAAAAAAAAGAAAAGCCGTTGGTTTTATTAAGAAATAATGGCTTTTACTTTTTATATTTGAACCCAAGGACCGAGCGCTTCCACGGACAGTATACATCCATGTTGCCAAAGCATAGCGTTTGCTGCACGACCTTGTGAAGCCCCACCACTTTTACGAAGGCATAGTGTTGTTATACATTCGTTAGAATCCGAAAACTGAAAGCAGATGTGTCATAATCGTATGCCGGGCCAACGGCTTCCCATCGTCCAGGCCATAAATATCACACTCCTTACAAAAACCATCATAAATCTGTTCTAATAGGAGTGACCCACAAATTTGCATCAATGGACTCCACTATTTAATATTAAAATGCACTCAAACTAGCATTAGAGCGCGTACGCAGCCCTTTATGGGCTAATAATGTGCACCGCAGAAGGCTTTGCATACAAATCTCCTAATTACGACGATTCAAGACTACTAGATTCGTATTTACATTTTTTTGGACAATTGTATTGTGATTTAGGAGGGGTGTGACGCGTGAGAAGGATTAATAGTGTAACTGTCCTGGAAGCTTTATAGCTGGCTGGTAAGATGAGGAACGAAAAAAAAGTTAAGACAAAGGAAATTAGTCCACTCAACAATCGAATTGTTTCTTTTAATGAAGATCATTCATGATCTAAATCCTCTAATTGTTGTCAGCCTTGCATATTATGTTTATAGATGGTAGGATGAAAATAAGGAAAGACAGTGTTGTTCTTGACAGCCCCGGTAAGAATATATAAGATAATATATCACCACATAGTATAAAACAAAGTCGCTTTATGCTGTCTGTCTGTCCGTCGTGCATTAGGGTAAATTCGAACTTGGGAGAAATTCGAAACTCGTGAATATCCACTAAACGGGCTTACCTAGAAGCTCCAATGTTTTTGGCTTCTAGATAAGCGTTGCTACATTATGGAATTGTTCCCCGATTAGTAGATATCCACGATTTTCGAAATTCCCCCAATTTTTTACCCCAATAGTTGCATTGAAATAAATCCTCAATCAATTGATCATCTTGGATTGTATTTATCAGACGTTCTGAAAGCTTTACCTACAGAAAATCTGCGCGTTAAATTCCATGTATAAACAATGCTGGATATGATGGGATATCAAAATCATACATGCATATATATTATACTCAAGTCTTATGATAATTATAATAGATGAGCTTGATGAACAATGTAGATAATTGAAAGCTTTTTTTGAGATTTCATGTCACCTCGACCGTTAAAACTCACCACAGATAACAAAAAGAAATGACGCGCCACTTCCATTATTAAACTAGATCAAGTGCAAATGGGTTCTCATCAGTGCTACCAACTTAGAAAAAATTACAAACAATAACTCAAGCCTAACAATACTTCGTTAAGATCCCGAAGATGCGTCTGTCTCACGCGTACGTGTTTACATATATAAATCTTTAAATAAACACAATGGTACAAAACGGCAGTGTCGCCATCATAATAATATGTTAATTTATATTTAATATAATAAATTCAGGAGTGAATGGCGGAATGGCCGGCGCGCAGCAGCTTTGTCGGGACAATGATCGCTTCAATTGCGTTAATCCATTTTATTGCGTGTCACGGGGACATTTTGATGCGTATTTTTTCTCTGTGGTAACCCTTTTGGTTGTCACAATCGTTGATTGTACAAAATTTGACGGGTTGGTTTTTACATTGTTACCGGCAGGACGCTAAACGGTTAAATGCTAGTTTTTAGATCGAGGTTGCAAGGTCAGTTAAATTTTTAATGCTGCAGTAAAATTATCTGAGACTGAATTACTTTCGATTATAAAGTAAAAATCTACTTTATCTAAGTAATTAGTTCGTCACAACCTTTTTTTTAACATTTCATTAACTCCTAACTAGCTACTAACATTGGGGTATTTGATTTGGTTTGGTTTTGTTTTGATTTCTTTTTCCGGGTTATTTGATTTGGTTTGGTTTTTGTTTTAATTCCTTTTTCAGGAATAACTGACTCTTTTTCGACCTCGCTGATTTTTCTAAAGATAAATCGACATGACGCTGGCTCAATTAAAAGGCAAAAAAAAATACCTTCGATTACTAAGCACGTAACTATGTTATAAAAAAATCGGATTGGAGAACTCGATTTTTTAGGTTTAACCTTACTAGCTTTTTTCGTGTACACATATTAGTTTTAGCACTTCAATATTAAATAATTTTGCTCTTGCCTCCCTTGTAATAAATATACTCCAGCAACAATCTCCAACACAAAGAGGGCCAAGATCCTAGAACAATCGGAGATTAAAACCAGCGCAAATCAGTTGTGCCAACATAAGCCGGCTGTTTGACTGGCTGGGTGACCGGCGCGCCAATAAAAAAAAAACGGTGCGAGAATATCGTGCAAGTAGCATTTCATTGCTGTGGTTGACCTGTCTCTTATAAATACATAGCTTAGAGGACGCGCAATGAGTCATTACTTGCACGATATAAACGCACCTTGTAAATATAGCATTAAACATGTATTCCACGAAGGGGAGGGTAATCCTCGAGGGGACAAAGTGTTTGGTGTAATTGCGATTAATAATTGAAAAGTTTATAAGTCCTGTTTAGTTGCTAAATTGAGTGGTGCTGGTGGGAGTCGCAGATTGTTTTCAATTATGCGCTCTAATGGCGTTCGTTAAATTTTTACATGTACGTACAATGGCTATAGGAAAATTCTATGGCCATGTTTTTCTGTTATGCGATCACTGGCAACACGTGTAACTCATCACCACTCTAAGACAGTGGAAACAAGACGTTTGACGACAGACATAAATAAAATAGACTAACCCCCTTATTCATAAACGCTCTATAGGCTTCTGCTAACTTAACAATCGTTTGTCCTTATCTGTGAAAGGTAAATGTCAAAGTGACAGATAAGGACAAACGATTGCTAAGTTAGCAGAAGCCTACAGAGCGTTTATGAATAAGGGGGTAATATTATAAACGCGAAAGTTTGTAAGTATTGATAGATGGATGGATGTTTGTTACTCTTTCACGCCAGAACGGCTGGACAGAGCTGGACGGAATTTGGAACAAAGATATATTATAATCTAGAATAACACATGGGCTACTTTTTATCCCGGAAAATTGCGTAATTCCTGCGGGATGGCGATAAACGAATTCTATGCAGACGAAGTTGCGTGCAACAGCTAGTATTAATCTAAAGTAGTTTTAGTTCCCGCGTAGTTCAACTCTACGTTTATAGATTTCACTTACAAATTTGGTTCACTTGCAATGCTTTTACGCAAATGATTCCCACATTCGAAATCAAGATTCAATATCAAATTTCCAATTCCCCGGACACAATTCTCGCGACTAGCAACCCCATCCCCTTGACACCCCACACGTTTAAATCTAACGAACCTCGAAGCATATTGTTTGTGTTGCCATAGTTTAGTTACCATAAATAATGTAAACCGATGCGTTGTCGGCGCCCCCGTAAGCTTCTCTGTTTGATCGGATGTATCGTAGCGGACGATATACATTGACGATATTGTACGGTTTACAGTTTTCGATGTTGAATGCCGGTTCTGGTAAAGACTATGTGAGCGAACGGGGAAATTTTATTTAAGTATTTTCAAAGGGTTTAGATTTTTATTTTGTCAATTTACATCAGCGATATCGGTTTGAAAATATGAGAAAACCCACTCACCTTCGCTTCTACGTTTTGTTTTCTCTTCGATAGAACATGGATACTAAACACATCTATTTTATTACTCTGAATTCACTGTGCGCATGTAAATTACTTTCCCTAGATTTGTACCGGCTAATGTGTGATTAAAGAGAACCCTGGTTCGATTCCCGGCCATTACTTTACGGAGTTTTTTGTGTTCTAAATTTTCAGTGTCGTTTAGATTTTTCCCTACATTTATATCTACAAATACTACCAAATCGTCTTTCCTTCAGCTAGATCTGCTACTTCTGACTGCCACTTTTAATCGTCATCTTGTCCATAAGGTACACCCTGATCATCAATATCTTATAACTATCGGGTCTTCCAACAGCATCTTAAATTCCTTCTCTTCTTTCACTGCAAAACCTTATCTAATTATCTTCTTCAAAAGCAACGCGCAACAAACATACTGGGATATTCCACAAACATGGCACCCTATCCAATGCGACGGTAATCGGTTTAGAGGGAAATTTCAATCCGCGATTCGATGGCCCTCCGATACTGTGACGCTCTTCACCGTGTTTGTTCAATTGTTCGTTGTTGTTCCGCAATGCTTGCATTTGATCTGTTTGTAGTTTTGTGCAGCATCAAAGGTTTTGGCGAAGCAAACATGTGCTCTGTATACAGATATGCAACCGTATGAGTAGCGTCGCCAACGACGGCTCAAAATAAATAAAATGAATTAATATCACGGGACATTTTATATCAATAAATCTAGTCCCAAACTAAGCAATGCTTGTACTATGCGTACTAGGCAACAGATGAACATATAGCTAATTACATAAAATGGCATCCATGCAAGTTACCACCACTGAGTGAGTGAGTGCCACTGCTGTGTTCCGGTGTGGAGAGTAAGACAGCCGGGGAAATTACGGGCACAAGAGGCATTTCATCTTAATCCTCTAGGTTGCAACGCATCTGCAATCCCTCCGGGGTTGCGGGTGTCTATATACTGCCCAGTGGTGATCACTTACCATCAGGTGACCCTATGCTCGTTTGCCTTCCTATTAATATTAAAAAAAAAAAAAAAAGTGATTGGCCTCACAGGGAGTCGCATCCGGGACCTCTAGCTTCATAGTCGGGATCACTAACCCTAGGATATACGATCGTCCAAAAAACTTGATCAAAAAGTAGTTGGATGGTAGATCGATGATTGGCACGCCGCAACTGTACCGTTTAAATGGTGTTTCTTTCCTTATCTGTGCAAAAAGTCCATTACAGAACTGGTGACTCAGGTTTTCCCGACTTGCTGCAACATGGGTGCTTTATAAACTGAGCGTATTACTTTTTGCAAGTTGGTAGGCACAATATGTCAACCTGAAATCCCATGCATTTTAGACAGCCTTAAATTTTGTTTAGGGAGACATGTTACATACGATTTTGTCAGAACAAATTATGATCAATGGGCATGACGAGTTTACTTCGAATATAGTTGCAAAACAAGTGCCATCTAATACTAAGCAAATCAGCCCATGATTACAATAGAAACATCGACTTTGTAAATTACGCTCAAACGATACGCTCACATTATGACCACACTACCAGGGCATTAAGACGACAGCCGAGGCATTACGCTACCAAGGAATGTCTACGCAGTAGTTTAATGTTAGACGCCACGCACAATGCTCACCATTCAGCTCCAAAACAATCGAAACAATGGTCCCAGGTCAAATCGAACGACGGCTCCCGGGCACACTACACATGCGTAATTACACTCATTCCGATGGCAACACTAAAAAATTACGACCAAGGTAATCGTCGTTACGTGTAGTCCATCCTAATCCCCGTTAATCATATACAAGAGGCTGAATAATCAACCATCGCCATAGTCACTTTCACGACACGCTCGTTTAAAAAAAGACAGGTGTAATTAACCCGCTACCAACTAAGAGATATTTCTATTGTCCTACACGCATTATCTTCGGTTGTGCGTTGGTGCTGGCTGGTAAGGTCTTATGGTGTGGTGTGAGGAGTGGTATTGGTGTGAGATAAAAGTATACTGTGGTTGGTGGTTCAGGGCTCGTGTACTGGATCCGCGGATGGTACAAAGTTGCTCAGAATCATTTTGTGAATATATTTTAAATCTACGTCAGGTTATCTGTGAATATCAGAGTTTTCGGTAATTTGATACCGCATCGAAGAATAGAGACTGCAACCAACAAATTCAGGACTTCAAGATGAAATATTGTTAATGCCTTGTAATTTTCTCTATGTACCTATCGAAAACACCAATTGCTCTTTCGCCTCAGGTATCTACAGTTACAGCTGTACATCGTACGAACTACTGACCTTCCAGTAGACCGTTCCCCACGTCGTCCCCCGCCTCCTCCCCTCACTTGGCCCCTTAAACACAAGATGGCGGTGACAAACGCGAAGACGCGTGATCTTGACCACAATGAGCTACCGCCTACTGATTAGGGCAACTACCGTACCAGTAGTTTGACACGCATTGTCCCTCCGTACAGGCTTGAATAATGACACTTGTAAATACTTGCTTTGTTCTATTTGGCTTCGTTGGTCTACTGACAGAAGCTGTGACCAGGAAGTTGAAAGTGGCTTCAGATTCAATGCAAGCTTATAAATCACTTCACCTTTTTGTAGGCACACTTAGTGAATTTGTGTCATCTTTCGGATTAGAGCTTCACTCTCCAATGATCGCCATGAATGTGTTTGATAGGGCGTCGCAAGTGCCAAATGTATAGCAGACTGTGGTATCACTGAATGGCAATGTCAGCGATGGTTGTTTCTCCATGGATTACGTAACAGCCATCTGAAAGACTAAGTTTTAGGTAATCGAAGCCGCTTTCACGCACATCATCGGATCCTCAGCAATTAGATTAACATTCAGCCGGCGTGTCGATACAATCTGAATGACAATGCATCCTCTCCGTGTAACACGGCTCGCTTCAGTCCTTTTGTCATTACAAATACTTTGGTCAGCCTTTGGAAAACGTGGCTATTGTGCGTCGCCGACGTTAGCAACGCCATACTGTCGTTGGCTGAAAATTAATGAACTTTGTTAGACGTCTCAATCTGCGTTGTTTGGGCTATGTCTGGGTGTATTGTTTGAAATGTCTGTGATATTGCTTCAACTTGGTTTCACTACGTTTTTAAGAATCGAGTAACCATCGACGAAGAAGACTATGTGTTTGAAATATCTTACATCTTTCAAGCGGGCTATCTATACATGAAGAAAAAAGTCTTGGCTGACTGACTGATTCTTTCAAACCCAATCCTGGTCTTTGGCCTACATTTTGAGTCATTTTCTACCGTCATCATCATCACAATTCAAGAGTCGCAGTCTTGGCGGTAAAGCAATTGTCACTGCTTCTTTTCTTCCGCCAGAACTATGACCATCTGAAAGTGCTCCAAAAATAAGAAGTTTTTCAGGTTGTTTTTTTAAGTGACTGAGTTCCGACATAGTAGGCGTTGGAAACTATTGATATTAAAAACAAATGATTCCTTATTTTGTCACTTGATTTGATGAAATAGAAACATCATGCTTACGAGAGTTAATAATCATTTTGGTATATTAAAGCGAGATTTGCTGGAGTGTGAATTACGTCTCAAGTTTCAAAGTTAGCCAAAGTCGTAGTTACTAGTCTAGTACTAAGTACCAGGCTTTAATATTCGAATATTGGGGACTGATTACAATTGTAGCAAACGGGGTATTATTAAACTGTGTTAAATATTAATTGAACATAACAATTTTGAACAAAAGGACGGGACAACGTTTCTTTGAAAGCACCCGAAAATGGCTTAGCATCTAAAACAGAAATAAAAGCATTGACTCTCAAATATATGAGACTCCCAAAAGATTATAAAACGGATGAAATGGTAATGAAATATTTCATACAAAATTTAAACAATAAATGTGCCAGCTAGCAACATAGCACTAGAGTGGAATAGTCGGGTTCCTAACTTAAATAAGACCTGTCCAGTTTTGTACTCAGTAAGTAGGTATAAATAGGTAGTGAATGTTTGTGTTAGAGAACCAACTGCACTTAAATATAGAGTAAAACAAAAATCGTCGGCAAACTGTATGCAAAGGTACTGATTGAAAGAGTTATGAAAGAGACCGATGAGAAAATATGGGATGTACAAGCGGGTTTTAGAAAGGGAATGGGATGCACGGATCAAGTCTTCTCCTTGCGGTGTATAACCGAAAAGTATATGGCCAAGGGCCAGAAAATATACTGTTTATTCATTGACTTGGAGAAGGCTTACGACAGAGTGATGAGGAATGAATTGTGGTCAGCATTATCCATGCATGGGGTGCACAGTAATCTGATACGAGCACTAAAATCTCTCTATGAGGATTCTAGTGCTTGTGTGAGGATAAACGGGGCGTACACTGAATGGTTTAGCATTGAGAAAGGTGTTAGACAAGGATGTGTTGCGTCACCGTGGCTGTTCAACCTATTCATGGATACATGCCTGAGTGATTTGAAAGGGAATGACTGTGGACTAAGAATGAGTGGGTTAACCATCAAATGCCTCCTATACGCCGACGACCAAGTGTTGTTGGCATCGTCGGAGGAGGAGTTGCAGATGATGGCTAACATTTTATGTGGTGCATTGGAAACGAAGGGTATGAATGTTAACGTAAGCAAGACGAAAGTTATGGTATTTGAAAAAGACGACAGTATGACAGAATGTGAGATTGTGATTGCGGGTAAGAAAGTCGAGCAGGTAAAAGAGTTTGTATATCTGGGTTCGGCGTTTACGAAAGATGGGAAGTGTGAAAGTGATATTGAAAGAAGAGTGAATGCAGGAAACATGGTAAATGGGGCGCTGCGCGCCTTTGTGAGCAGTGAGAAGGTGTCGAAGAAGGCGCGTCTGGCTGTTCACAGAGGGGTGCTCGTTCCTACATTAATGTACGGTAGCGAGACTTGGGTATGGCAAAAGAAGCATGAAAGTAGATTAAATGCAGTAGAAATGAGAGCGTTAAGAAGTATGGAAGGTGTATCACTGAAAGATAGAATAAGGAATAGTGTGATAAGGGAACGTGCTGGTGTGAAAGAGGATATAGTGACTAGGATAGAAAAAAGTATGCTTAGTTGGTTTGGTCACGTAGAGCGGATGGATGAAAGTAGATTAACTAAACAGATCTATATGGGGAGTGTGAATGGTAACGTTGGGAGGGGAAGGCCTAGACGGACGTTTCGAGACCAAATAGGAGACGTTTTGGAAAAAGGTCAGGTCAGGAGTACCCGAAACCGACGAACATGTATGAAGAGATTGATGAATGTGGATGAAGCGAAAGAAGTATGTCAGGATCGTAGCAAGTGGAACAAAGTAGTCTCTGCCTACCCCTGTGGGAAAGAGGCGTGACGGTATGTATGTATATATGTAAAACAAAAATACTAGCTTCGCTAAATTTAAGTTTTTTTTTATATGAGTTGGAAGGCAAACGAGCAAGTGGGTACCTGATGGTAAGTGATCACCACTGCCCATAGACACCCGCAACCCCGGAGGGAATGCAGATGCGTTGCCAACCTAGAGGACTAAGATGAAATGCCTCTTGTGCCCGTAATTTCCCCGGCTGTCTTACTCTCCACACTCGATTGATAAGTAGGTGTTATGAAATCATAACGCGTCCATAAGGGTTAGGTACATGGCACCAGTAAGAACCCTTTCGCCAGGAACCCTTGTAACTTTTTTAAATTTAAACATATCGATTCACCTTTAACATGGTTCAGTATTAATTCCGCTGCGATTCAGTTCTGCCAACATGGCACAATGGGACTTGTGTTTTCACGTCACTCAAAGTTTGGCCGAACAATAGTGATGCGCCGCGGATTCGGCGCAACAAAGGCCGAATAGTGTTGTGAATACAGAGCTTCGCCGATAAGGGATTGGTACTGTAGCGTCGGCAACTAATTTGAAATTCAAATGTTTGCTTTTGTTGTAGAATTGTCTTTGAATTAAGCCAATGTAAGGGATGATTATTTAGTGTATGTATAGACAATTTTATCTAACAAAAAAAGAAAGAGT
Organism: Pandemis cinnamomeana; assembly: GCA_932294345.1. Lineage (NCBI taxonomy): Eukaryota > Metazoa > Arthropoda > Insecta > Lepidoptera > Tortricidae > Pandemis > Pandemis cinnamomeana. The sequence continues at coordinate 16,180,260 of OW028703.1, forward strand.
TCAGTGAACTTGCGTTGCAGTAGGAACGAGGAACAAGAATTTTGATGTTTTTTTTTGACACTGTAAAGCGAAATTGAATTACCTTTTTTTGCGGACGCTACGCATGGGAAGAGGATTAGCGTCGCGGGCGCATACGTCATGAATACCGAATTAAAGCTTTGAGACGTAACGCGGGCCGACGGCGCGATTGCTCGGAAAGTATTAGTGTTTTGCTGACTGTACCTTACGTAGAGTAGTTAAATTTTTTAAATAGACGTATTTTTAAGTTAGATTCGCCAATCATGCTAAACGGCTTTATATCTTTCCCGTAAGATGTATGTATGTACCTATGTAGGTATGTATGTACAAGACTGGTGGTTATTTTTCAATTGACTTTAAATAATATATAGTGAGCTACAGGTTTACGAGGATACCTTTTAGGAATCAACTTTGTTCTATTGGGTACAGTGGCTAACCGATTGTTAAGCCACTTATCCATGTTTGTAACTTGGCCGTGTAGTGCAAATCGAATAGCTTTTTTTTTACACAAAATAGGCTTTCAACATGAAACCCCATGAAACCGAGTTGGAAAACTGTTTTAAATATTGACCAAACGGTGAGTGTGAGTGAACCTTTACGGAGTGACGTGATCAGTGTTGTGTGCTGCCCGACATTTAACAATAATAAAAATGACGATGAAAACGAGGGTAGTTGTGCGCCGCTGTCATTTGCGTCGAACAGCCGCGCGAACGGAGCGCTGGCGCGCAGTGTTCGTTTCGCTGCCGCCGTGGCGAGCGCTCCAGGAAGAAGGACTACGAAATAGTCCGAAACATGTCGAGCATCACTCGACTTTTTATACGTGAGTTATCCGTTTATGTGTAATTAAAATAGGCTTACTTTGACTTCCTTCTCGCTTGATGGAAGGCGAAGGCGCTGCAACCAAAAATCTCGCTTTGCAACACCAAAGCATCTATGCCACCCTTACTCTGTAAAAATCGCCAAAAATCCTGCGCAGGAGCTTACAAAACGATTGTACGCATTGTATTATTAGAATAAGACAATCATGCATTCGGAACTGCACGTAACAAGCGTAACATGAGCTATCATCCGCCTGCAACCACCGATTATACTCCCACTTTAAGTCGACGGAGAGGGGTGGAGTAGCTCAACTTATAATGGCGGTAGCCCCCATTTTGTTCTATAATCTCTGCTCACGGCGAAATATCTATTTGTTTGATTCAGTTAGGGCCGATTTAGTATGAGTTTATTTCCACACAATCGATTGTTGTAAATGTGTTAATAATTTTTAGGGGTCCATTCGCTGTTGGCGTGGAAAATGACTGTCAAAAAGAGTTTGTACAATAGTGATTACGGGCATTTTAATCATTGTTGTTCGATTTTTACAGGACAATAAGATGAATGAGGTTTTGTTTAGTTGTAGTTTTGGGCACCACGAATGAACTGTCTTAGTAAAAAATAGAGCGGGTATTATACAATCAGGATTATCGTTTCTTTGCTCAACAGTTGGCGCCACTGTTGACTAAGGTCCAGCCAGAGGTATAGCTGTCAAAGGCGACTTTATAAGATCGGCGCCGAAGCATAGCTTAAAATCTTAAATCTCATTAAGTTTATTAATTTTAAATAACTATCATCATGTCGAGTAGTTATGCCGCAATGTTCTGCAGTTTCGTTTTGTTCGAAAAAATCCGCTTTCAAAGCGTTCAGTCATCGCCAAATAATCCATATTTGCGACAATTTCACGAAGATCACTTTCCAATAGGTAAATGAAAGAAATTATAATTTGGTAGTGAAGCAACTGGTACATTCTATGTTTTTTTGTTTGCTCCCAGACCAGCATTGAATTTATTGACGACCCGGATAAACTGAGGTTACTGACTCTAAATGAAACTAGAGATCCCGGGTTCGAGTCCCTATCATGGCAGGCACCAAGTCTTGGTTAGTATTTGTGCAAGTGCAAGCTTCGCTCAACTTACAATTGGAACAATGGCGCCTTCAATATAATCTCTAATGTCTGGTAGTTTAAAATACATGTAAAACAGCCCCTGACAGCCTATTCGAAAAATAAACGTTTTTATTTTTTATGCCCACTGTCCAATACAACACTGCCTTATTTTTTTTTAATTTTAAATCTCTTCGAATCGTACGGTAACAAAGAACACAGGCAACCAGCGCATCTGCGCGTGACCCGCGGCCGTTAGCCGCGCGCCGCCGGCGATCACGCCACGCATATTGTGGACACTCGCCTGCTGTGACTGTATCGTGTGTAATTTTAAGCGTGCTGATTGTGTTTTGTTATTGTTTATTTAAAGCTAACTTTTGCCCGCGGCTTCGTTTACCATTCCTTGCTTTCCGGAAACTTCTTTTAAAAAAGCTTTGTTTTCACAATCGAATCGCATGAATTTCGGTAGAGCCGCGTGCTCTGTTGTTCATAGTTATTAATTGTATGCGGCAATTAATTTATTTTTATTTCTGTGGTTGGACCTGGTACTCAATACATCCAATCAGGTTCTCTGTTCAATTTCTATACATCATAGTTTTCTTTGAAACACAAATTTTCTTCAACACTAAAAAAATATCGCGTTTCTTCATAAAATATGAAAATATCATCAAAGAGATGACAAAAAATGAAATCAAAAGTTACATCGGTCAAGAAATACAGAAAATATAAAAGTTTTAAACCACTAATTAGTCAGTGATTAGAGAGAGAGAGATCCGATATGACATGTGACGTCATTTGTCACAACGCCCATTATAATCTCCAAATTAAAATTCCGTTTTTCTAGAAAGAGATGGAGACAAATCTTTGATAGCTTATATCTAGGTTATTATTATAGTTATTATTTTGTACTATTTACTAAATAAACGAGCTTTTAATGAAAACCAAGAAAAAATTATAAATATTCCCTATTCCTCTTTCCACCACCAATGTCTACTATATGAGAAATTTACTCAAAATTTCTAAGTAAAATCTAAAAAACCGATAGTTGATGGAGCCAAAAGGTTCTAGAGTTGCGATCACGTACCGGAAAACGTAGGGAGTCCCTGGTGAAGAGCCTAGTCTTTTGGCTGGTGACCTTAAAAACTTGTCATACAGGTAATTTTACAAAACCCCTCAACCCGAAACAACTCAGTAATTTAGTTCCTCATTATCGACAGCTTCTCATATCAACTCCGGCGCACAGGCGTAAATAAAACTTAATGCCCGACACTAACTTACACATAACATTCGAAACAGTTCAGTAATTAACGCAACCTACACTAAACCACACTTGTTTCGCCACAATGGCCGAACAAAAATGCAATCCCGTGCCATGTCTGTGTAAATCCTTCGAAAAATACTAACTTTGTGCTTTTACGGCCTTTGTAACAGAAACTCGTAAAGCTCAAAGCGGAAAGCTTAAAATCACAAAAACGACTGTAACTCCGAAGAGGTAAGTTCCCATTTTGGTTGGTATAATTCTAATAATGACTGCAAGAACGACATAACTTTTAATAAATATGCTATTAATCATGGCGGCTATAATATTGCTTGTTTGTTAAATGCTAAATGTTTAGTAAAATGTGATTGTGCTGGTGAATTATGGCGACCCGATTCTGAAAGGTAACTATTTGTCAACATACCGTTGAACTAGAGCTGCTAGTTGAAGAAAGTTTACAGCTAACGCGCCCACCAATCTTGAGAAGAGAAACAAAAGATGACGGTACCTATATTGGTTCTCGAAAACGATGCTATCATTGTTAAAGAAAACCCATCAAATTATTAAACACGATACAGTAAATCTCGCCGCATCCCGTCCATACATCTTTGTTTTCCACAACAGACAGATCTCATAACCTTGTGGTCAGAAGGATGCTCTCGAAAGTGCCCTTGCGCCACTATCTCGAGTCGCTACGGGTGATGATAGCGTGCGAATCTGACTTGTATCTCGCAGAGTATAAGGTGTTCTCGCTGGAGGTGATGTGGAAGATGAAGTTTGCGAAATTATATCGAAGTCAGACAAATGAAGCCATACGTCACAGGCGTCAATCTCGGGGCTCGGTTAACCCGAACGAGCTGGCACTGAGTCGACGTTTACGAGACTATATTTCAATATACTTACGAGAGAGGTTGTCCATTGGTGCCGGAATAATTTGCAAGTTTTTGTTTCGGGATGTGGCAGGTTTTAAATAGCTTTTGTTTTAAGCCTCGCGTATTAGGAAAGGGCGCGTCTAAGGAATAGTTTATTGAGCTTGTGTTAAAAGTCTCTATCGCTGTTGCGTTTACGATTGTTAGACCTTTTTGTAACTTTAACTTTTTTTGGCTTGACATCAGTATCAAATTTACTGTTTATAGATTAAGGAAATTATCGGTCAGCGTAGTACTGTCGTAAAACTCGTGGATTGATTTCAGTGACAGTTACATAAACCGATTCAATTAAATACCGTATAGGTACAGAAATAAAAAATAAATATATTTTTTTTGTTAGCAAGCTTTGTCATCTATACAATACATATATACATTTATCACGTCTTTATCCCTTACGGGGTAGACAGAGCTTAAGGTGACAAAACCTTAAAGGCCACGTTTAGCATGATTAAGGGCGTATAGCTGGAAAGGGTAATCAAAATATTGACGGGTTGCCAGCCGCGTCGCCTATAACATGATCGGCTTTTACCATCTGCACGGGAAGAGAAGCAACTGGTACATTCAATTTTTTTTCTCTGCTCCCAGACCACCATGGGAGGAAGTTGTAAGTGTTTGTAAAATAAAGAAAGAAAGAATAAATTTATTCCTTTTTGCAAGACACACATATATAAGATAATATACACAATTTTATTGAAAATAAACAAGGTAAAACAAAAAAAAAACGACGAAAAGACGACTAAATAACGACTTTACAGAGAAAAAAGTTTCAAAATTAAATTAGCCAAATGGAAAACTAGACCGGTTTTGAGAACAGAAAAGCCACAAACCATCGCGAGTGAGGTTTGCAGAGACAATTTGAAAGCAAAATGCTTTTTATTTTATTGTCTGTTTGGTTGGTATGGGAACCAGTTTGTGTTTGGCAAAATTAACTTACGTTCGTTCTTATATATAGAATTAATAGACCGTTAGTCAGAATATAATTGAAAGGTGCGATTTATAAGAATTGAACGAACTTAGGCTAAGTAGTTGCGAAAAACGCGACAAAAAAAAATCTAAAGTTGAAAATTGATAAATTCCCAACCGGATAAAAGATAGCGTACTAAATGTTATTCTTCGGCATGTAGCTGATAGCTTCTGCCCGCGAATTCCTCCGCGTAGAATTAGACTTAAGAATTGTGCATATAAACCTTCCTCGCGAATCACTCTATCTATTAAATAAACCGCATCAAAATCCGTTGCGTCGTTTTAAACATCTAAGCATACATAGGGACGAGCGGAAAGCAACTTTGTTTTATACTATGTAGTGATTATCATCTCGGCAACAAACCGTAAAGGGGTAACAGATAGAATAAGGCGGTTTGCTTCATCCTTCCTAATGCGAACTGCTAGGGAATGGAATTCGCTTCCATCGTCTGTATTTCCGGACAGATACAACCTAGGGCTCTTCAAGGCTAGAGTGAATAGGCTATTACTGAACCAGTGAGTTGCACCTTTGGCCTCATCTGCACCTTCCACCAAGTGAGATAGAGGTCAATCACTGGTCAGTTCGTAGTAAAAAAAAAAAGGAATATAACCCGTTTTTAACTCTCTTACCGATGTACGCGTAAGTAAGCATCCAGGCTGTCTATGCGGACTTCACAAGTGTCACTGTCAGGGTTGGCCTTTGAAGGCCTGTCAAAGACCATAGGCACTAAATCACCTCGCTAATCCGACCGCGACATCTGCTGGCCAGTGTTGGCACTCACGTTTGTTTTTCTTTTTTTGCGTGCTAAGCGGAACGAAAAAAAAATGAAAATACTGGCCGGTTGCTGCGTTCTTTAAGCAACGTTTAAAAAGTATTGTTGGAAAGTAAGTATACGTCGTTTTTGAGCTTTGTAATTTTTTACAGTACTGAATTGTTGCGTTTACGAATATTTACATACACACGTACATGAAGCACGTTTTTATCCCTTACGGGATAGACAGAGTTTAAGGTCAGATCGAAAGGCCACGTTTAGCATGATTATACGAATAATTAGCTGGTGATAGATACATGTAACTCGGAAACCGAAATGAAATTCGCTTTCTTAATAATTTTTGTCAGAAAGAATATAAAAGATGATAAGAGACTGGATTGTTTAATTTAAAAAATGGGGGTTCCTAACTTTTGATACTCAATTTCTAGCGACACGAAGTTATAGAGAACAATACATAAATTTAAAAAAAATCGATTATAACACAAGGGTTGTTGTAGTACATTGCGTGGGACCCAAACTATTTTTTTCGAAAATAATGTTGATCCCGCAATGAAAAAAAAAATACATTCGCCGCGACCCCGTATCGCACAGTTTAACGTTGCCTGCCATTATCGAACTCTTAACCTATAGTTAACCCGCCGTACCACCGGCTCCTATCTTACCAAGAAAAACCGTCAATGCCGACATAAATCCCACCGTCCATTGTGCCGCCGAGCCGTGGACAACGGGCCTTATAAACTCGGCCAAAGCATAAGCTGCCATTGTCAGGTGCCCGTAAATGGTTATAAATGCTTATAAATGGCAGCAAACACTCATAAATGTTCGGCAAGACGCTGTAAATAGCTCAAAACGCGAATGCGTTGGTATTGTTAAAATCCTCCCTTACATCCAATGAAACTCGGGTTAGTAGCGCACCTCGTTTTATTCACTTGGTCAACAACACAGAGTACATTGAGCTAGTTCAGTATGACCCTCCGCGGGAAGAACTAGCAAGAAACCTCACGGGCATAGTCTTTTCTTATTGATCACTACGTCTTCTATTACCATTAATACAGATTACACTTCGAACGTATCACTAAACATATCAGCATCTCAGTCTGAATGACAATACAAAACTCCGCGTCTCTTCTAGAGCGCTTCGCGCCAAAAACGTGCCGTTGACATCTGTCAGCTGTCAACGTCACTGTGATTGTTCTCTTTAATAAAGCCTGTTCTCATTTACCATAACGAAGGATCAGTTTTGAATTCTTAACAGTCGGCCGTCCTGACCTGTGCCTGACCTCAGGCAACACCTAACAAGATTAGTGGTACCCAGCACTGATCCTGAACGGCTATAATAGTACAGCAGAAAAGTATCAATGCACGTTCCCATGCTGTTTGGGTACGCAAGAGATCTTACTCTCTTATGATCCAATAACTTGCTTGTGCGTAATCGGATTCATCGACTAAGAACCATGCTGAGTATCACAAATCAGGCCACTGGTGTCCGAGACAGAGGTAAATGAAAATAGACTAATTAAAGATAATACACAACAAAACGAGAAATTTTTCAAATGTAAGTACAATCATTTTCGGCAAGTAGTTATGCATATCAAGTTATTATTTTGACACAAATCGTGGTATGAAAATTATCAATTACAATACTGTATGTTGTACTCAACTCTACATATATTCGATTACACTCTACGAATAACAAGACTGTTATTTTTTTTCACATAAGTATTCAATTTAAGCTGTTCTAATTTATTTACATAAAATCATAAACACCAGCACGAACAAAAAAAAACTAATTCCTTACTTTGATATCAGTATCACTTCTCTAACACTTATAATATGAACAAGTATAAGCTTGCATAGCTCAGCGAATTAAATGAATTCGTATTTCCATAATATCTGCTGCGGCCATCCCATCTCTCATGAATGACCTCATTCATGTATGACATCCAAATAAGCAATCAATTTCAACCAAATTATCGCTTTCTAATCGATAGACAACAAAATAAGGACTTCATAAAATATTAACATCGTCCTCACATCAGTTTTTTTTTTTTTTTTATTATTTGTGGCCAATATAAATTTAAATACTTCCATTACTGATATGTTGTGGTGAATTGAATTCAAAATTATTATACTTTCAAACATTTTACGCGCATCATAAATTACTTGCACAAGGTCTCCAATATATACATTTCTTGTAGGTACATTTACATCTATGAGTACTGAACTTTTTTTTTTTTTTACACTATAATTGAAATGTCTGTTACGTATGTACTAATTACCACACTAGCACTCTGTTGCAATCAGTATCATAAGTTTTGTATCAATCAGTACCTATCGTAAGCAGTGCTATAAGCTTTGTCAATAAACACCTTTCTTTGTTTTATTAGTAACAGTATAGTGGGTCCTGGATTCAGTAGATCCATAACATACAAATTTCACTAGATTACGTAGATCGACTCTAAAAGAAACTGGGTTTTTTTTTTTCAGTTGTTAGCGCGTGTCAAGGAAAAAGGAACATAACTTATTTCAATTGAGCGTCAGTGGTTTCACTTAGGCTCGCAGCGTGTCAGAAACATGGTCTCGTCTATCGTGTTATCTCTCCTTGACATTCGCGTATTACATTTCTCTCTCTCTCACTTTCATTTGCGTTGCCAGTCTAACACCAATTATATTCTATGTCTAATATGGCAATAGTGTTCTTGATTCAAATCCATTTCAATACCCATATCGAACAAAACAACCAGTCCAAATCAAGAAGGTACAAGTCTATGCAACAAGTAAGATATCACAAGGTATCTACATAATATTTCTATCTACATTATCAACATTTTCTCGGTGAAGTGGGTCGGTACAAAATATGGTCAAAATAAAAGCATTTGGTGCCCATCACAACTCGCACGTCACAGCAAGCCTACCTATATTAATTATAGTAGGTAGTATAATATATAATATTATATACATGTCAAACCCCTCACCCCACCAATTCTTAATAAAGTACAATTGAAGTAAGCATTATTAAGACACCGAAACAGATCATTATAAGTCCAGTCGACGATATTGTCAGCGGTTCATTTTCTTTAAATTTATCATTATTGCTTCAGAATTGACTCAATGATGGTGTCACTGCAATTAATTGCTTCTGATCACTCATTCCGTTCAGTTACTCGTGAACGTACGAGTATATTATAAATATTATAATTATAACAATTGACACTAGAATAAAATGAGAGCTTTAATCTTTGCTTGACTTCATGTCTGCCGTAACGCAACAACATCATGGATCAAACTAGCAATTTATATATATCCTGCTCAGTTATCAATAGAGTAACATTGAATCGTCCATCAATCGTCAGTCCTGGGTTCCTAATATAACGAAACTAGTACTTACGCACTAATTAATTCATCAATTCATACAAATATTGAGATATACAAACATAACTTAAATTGCAGTATAATTTCATCTTTTAGAACAGCATTAATATTTGATCCATTTTATTTATTTCGCTACTGCAACTCCCATTAATTGTTTGTCACTTCAGAATCACTAAAATCAAATTGTTTAAAATACAAACAAATGCGAACAATATCTTTTAAGCGATACAACCGCCTACTGTCTAACATTCATTGCGTTTAACAATCGCTGAAAATCATTATCGTAGCTGTAAGTCTTCTGGATATTTTCTGATGTATTGTATTTATTACTAAATAGTGTCTACTCCTAACGGCTTAATAATATTACATACTAGCAGTTGATTATCCTCAGATTTACATTTAAATTGTAACTCACTAGTAACGTTCTCTTTACTTGTACTCAAAAGGACCAATAAAGAAATACTCATGTTACTGAATCTTAGCAAACCAATATCACAATTTCGTAGATATAAATGTAGGTACCAAGCGAGAACCCCAGAATATCGTTATTAAGAGCGATGGCAATCCCTTGAAATCATGCCGGTCCTTGTATATAATATCTGCCACACTCAAATACTGGACTTTAAACGTAAGAAATAAATGTACTGTGTGTCGCTCTGGTTGCACAAAGTAAAAAGACCGTTTCACATGATAATGAATTACTTAAGCGAATATAATAAATATTTGCAATTTGTCATTATAAATAGCGCAGTCATTAGCCATTGCCATAATCACTTCCATAGCCACCGCTTGCACATGCGTGCTTCGGTATCAGTCTATGCATCACTTGTGGTCACCGCTTAGATATTCGCTTGATTGTTTGAAGTGAATAAAATAACTAAGCTTCTCTGAATGTGAATTGTTTTTTTTTTCATTAGACGATTATTACGATTACGAGTCGCAATACTTGCGGTATTATTTCTTTTTATTCTATGAACATATTGACATGGATTTTAGAGCTATAATTACCATAAACAAAAATGGCTTATAGTCGGTGACGTAATGAGATGGTTATGAATTGGGGCATATATATATCAAAATTCAACAAGAACATTCTGACTAATAAATTCTAAGTACAAGTAAATACTATCTATGTATTTATTCACTTCAATCATCAAATCTTTCGGTATCATCCACTGCCCATTTTGTGGTCACCGTTAATTCGGTATCATCCGGGCTCACTGTCCTGGTCACTGTTCGTGTTCAGTATCATCCAGGTCGCCGTTGGGGTACGGCTTCATCCCTTGTTTATTAAAAAATAAACGGCTTATGACTCATGACATACGACTTTGTCACTTACCAACTGGTCCATCCGATGCAATGGCAATCCAGTCATCTCTCGTCACAGAATAATCAGCGTACAATATCGCTGAAACATTCAGAAGTCTATTATCGTCATCACACATCACTATTTCACTTCCCACATAATTTTTAATTTCGTGTTACTGACACAATATGAACTCACGTGTAATAATTTATATTATTATTATAAGTACCTACTCTGTATTTATCTCTTAGTCATTAAAATATTAGATTCGACTTCATTACTTTACTTTGCTTCACTTAAAATTTTGCAAAACATTAATCTCGAATCACTATTCTGACTTCTCTACTCTTTGTATGTATTGTATGTTGTATATTTGATGTTGCGTTCATGTATACATGTGTTATGTTGAGTTATTCATATGTGTGGTCTTCACTGTTTGAAATCATCCACCCACTGTTTATTGGTTCTCAACCAACACACAATTGGTAGAGATCTCTTTGAGGGACTAGCTTGCTTTTGTATGTGTACATCTTTTAGTGACTGTCAATATTATCAGCCCCTTTATTTTGTACAGTAAAATGTTCACACACATGCGTGTAAGTGTGACTTGACACTCATCACAATATCTAATTTACTTTTATAGGCACCTACCTATCATGTCATATTTTAATTGCATTCATACAAATTCTCTATCTTATGAAAATCTTGTAACCATCTATTACAGTAATGTTTCCTGTTGTGTGTGTAAACTGTTATACAAATCGCACTATCAATAAAGTGCCTGTCTACTCTCTCTACAGATTTGATGGTGAGCAAATGGAAATGGGATTTCTTAAGGCAATCACTCACCTAAAAATAAATTACTCAAAGGGTAGTTACCCCTGAGTCTCTATTCATGGGTTTATGCACTATGTGGCTCTACCAAGTACAGTAATAATATTAGCAGTAATCAACTGACTATCCATCAAAAAAAATCAGAGATTTGTCTATTCAATTTCAGTCGACAACCGATGGCCCAATGGTTAGAGGGCTGACCCAGACCATGAAACTATAAGTTCAGAGTCTGTCACCAGTCAGGGCAGACATTATGTATAACCATACAAAAAATGACTATTTGCTCTCGAATGCTTTATATGTTTTCTAGTATGTATTAATCTGTATAAGTATGTTTACTCAAAGCACAGGCTTTCCTTAGTTTAGAAAAAAGAGGTCACTTGATTGTCCTTAATTAACTCTAGATTAATTAATCTTATCATGTCATGAATTGCATTCACTATAATACACAACACTAGAAGGGCATATTGAATATTTTCCGAAAGTTGATGTGTATTTTCCAATCTATCTATTACTAAGTCTCTGTTATGCTCATGCAACGAAAGGTTTTTTTTTTTTTTTAATATATAACATATCTCTTAGGTTCACTATCATTTGCAGTCCAATTGTTGACTCATAACCTATTTATATATACAAACTTATCCAAAAGAATACTATACATGTATAATATGTATAGGTGTCTCCTGTTTTGATGTATCTCTTAGTTGCCAGTACATAGTTAAACCCAACATCACTACCAAATTGATTTTGAAGTCACTTGATAAGTTTGGCATGTGAATCACTACACTTAAACATTTACTATGTAAGGGTAATTTTCCCTCATATTTGTTATTTTCTTTCAAAGATAGTAAAGTACCATTCATTCAACAGGTACCAATGCCATGGCACACTATCTTATCTGCACTAGGTATATGCCCGAAGAAGTATGTTCAAAATAATTAAGGTACTTATTACTCTGGTTTTTTTTTTTGTTAGTACCTACATACTTTTCATAATTTTACTTCTCTTCATTATAATAAATCTATTCATTAGAATCCTCCACATCATGTACTTACTTTAAAAGTGACAAAACCAGAGTTCCTAACCCTGTAATTTCGTCGCATAAGTTTCTACATTATGCCTATCTTTTGTGGATAATGAAGAATGCAATTGATATAAACACTACTAATCATGATTGGTACTCTGTATCCTCACATATCACCAGTGAAATCAACCATTTATCCACTTATTTGCAAGAACTTTGTCACCTATTATTTTTTTTGTTTTAGTAGGTATAATCTTTAACATCATCTCATCATCTCAATAACTAACCTTGCAGAACACTTAACCAACGCTTCAAATTTAATCCCATAGAAATATATCACAGTGTCATCATATTATTTTATTTAATAATACATTTGACTTGCAGATTTTTCTTTTTACATTTTAATTTATGCTCTTTATCACTTTTCAAAATCATCACTCTTTTGAAGACTCCTTGATGGAAAACAATAAATAAATATTATATGATTGTATGATCGGCACTAATACAACTTATAATAATAGCCTTTATTCACACTTTACAGAGTTTTTAGATTTATGACTTTAACTATTTAGTATTCCACAATTTGAGCTTTGCTTCTTCTTTGTAAGTCTGTTTGCCCTTCGGCAAAGGCCTCCTCTAGCACTAATACAACTATTAACAATAAAATAAAATAATCCTTGTATGCAGTGGTTATTATTGTCGAGTATCCTTGCAGTGTCATGGACCGACAAATCACTTGTAACATCTTGTAATGTATGTTCTTTGCATTACAATGTAATAAATAAGTTAATATAAATCCCTAGAAACATATTGTTTATGTATTCATATCACATACTTGCCTTTAAATTTACTTTCCCATACATGAGTACTATATACTTACTGATAGTATGTCACTTAATATATCTTAACTTTTCTCTTTATTTTATAATATTACTAACGCATGAATATTTTCAATCCGAGGACTACCTAGTTAGTGAAGTCATCTCAGAAGAGTCACGTCCAGACAATGTGTGACAATATGGTGTAGTGTAGTGTTTGTATGTGTATGTGTGAGTATTGTACATTTTCTATTGGTGTACGAATAATTATTCTCATTCTCTTCTCTTATAAATTATTTCCCAAAATTATCAAGAAGTCTAATCTAAATAAAATCACTCGTAGGTATACTACATCACTTTAAAAATAAATAAGATAGATCTAAACTTTAAATCCATCTCAAACCACTATAATGGATGTTATACAATCCATCACAATAAAACCTCTTCTATGTCTTGTTATTCCCACATAAACATACAGAATACTAGAAGAAAAACTATCTCACTAGCAGTGGTGATCACTTACCATCGGGTAGACTACTCACTTGTTTGCCTTCCTAGTTGTAGGTAAGCGTTTAAGTGATCAACCATCTGATTCAGGTGAAGTATCTCTGTGGATCATTAACTATCCTCATTGATCATTAAGTTAGTCAGGAACAGTTCACTTAATAGTTGTGAATGAATCTTGTATGTACCTGCTTCATGCAATGTAAATCAAAATAGTTTATGACCTCAAGCTGGTCATCTCATACCCATATGAAGCAGAACCTATATTTTTTTCAACTCACTTTAAGCAGTATTTTATATTCAATAAATACTCACGGGATTTTGTAAGACGCCGGTTCACATAATAGTTATCACTTACCAAATTTAGTTCTAATACCATACCCTTTTATATGGCTTTCCTTCCTATGTCATGGGGCGTGTTTCATCCCACTTCTGACTTGTTAAAATCCTCCCTTACATCCAATGAAACTCGGGTTAGTAGCGCACCTCGTTTTATTCACTTGGTCAACAACACAGAGTACATTGAGCTAGTTCAGTATGACCCTCCGCGGGAAGAACTAGCAAGAAACCTCACGGGCATAGTCTTTTCTTATTGATCACTACGTCTTCTATTACCATTAATACAGATTACACTTCGAACGTATCACTAAACATATCAGCATCTCAGTCTGAATGACAATACAAAACTCCGCGTCTCTTCTAGAGCGCTTCGCGCCAAAAACGTGCCGTTGACATCTGTCAGCTGTCAACGTCACTGTGATTGTTCTCTTTAATAAAGCCTGTTCTCATTTACCATAACGAAGGATCAGTTTTGAATTCTTAACAGTATCATTAATTTATTTGATTGAATAACACACACACATACATAAATACGTCATTATCCCTTACGGGGTAGACAGAGCCCAAGGTAACAAGACCTAAAAGTCACGTTTAGCATGATTGCGGGCGTATAGGTGGAAAGGGGAATCAAAATAGTAATGGGTTCCCTCCGATGGGCTGTTACCATCTGCGCGGGAAGAAAAACAACTGGTAAATTTTGTCTTTACTCCCAGACCAGCGTGGAAGAAATTTCATTTGTTTTGACCCTCTTTGAAAGGACAATCATAAAGTGCAGAAATTAACACGCCGACAACAATAGCATATAAATACTGTAACTGATCTCTGTTCGGGAAGCGAGATGGATGTGCGGTGGAGGGAGACAACATAGTTGGTTACTTGATTAAGTCGAGTGATACTACACGCTAACAAAAAATGAATATATTATTATGACGGCCTGGCAGACGCATTGCCTCAACCTCTGGAGATTCACTTAAAATTTAGAAGGGAGTATTTCCATACTATTTCATACATAGTATTTGCATAGGAGAGGACCAGCTTAATTTCGTTCTTCTGTAAGGGATAGAAAAGAGCTAAGCTTTGTAAAAAGGATGTTCTTGGCTGACAGTTTGACTTGTGAATGCCCAGTATTGGTAACATAAAAACTTTTTTGTTTTTTATTGAAGTTAAATTGTTACTGGCCACTAAATTGCCATATATTTTTTTATGAATAAAACATTGTTCTTCTGCTGTTACAAGTCAAAACATGTAGTTTTATTTTATAACACTAATATATTATTTAATGTTGTTTTAAACATTAATTGGTCCTTCGCTAGTTAATTATTAATTAAATGTTGTTACAAACACCCAGCTCGAAACCTCAGAAGAAGAAACTAAAAGCTAAATTCCTAAACGACACTGAAAATTAGAACACAGAAAAATCCGAAAAGTAAAGCTATGGCCGGGAATCGAACCCGGATCCTCGTCATTCCGTGACGGGTGCTATACCCCTACACCACCCATAAGCAGGTGGGTAAGCCTTCGATTTTTTCTATCTGTAACTAGCTGTCACGTGACCTTGTTACTATGCGATTTTTTTTTTATTGAAACTAAAAGCTGTTTTTTTTGAAAGGCAGTAAAAGAATAAGGATGGTACGAAAGAACAAAAAAATTAAGGACTGAAGCCTGAAGTTCATTCTGCCAGGCTAAGACGATGCTTTTGAAGCAAAATTTCAAAACTATGCATTTGCTTTAATCCTAACCTTACAGATGTGTTTTCTGAAACTGTGGGTACTATTCACTTCTCACGTTGTTTTATATCCAAATATATGTGGCATAATATTTAAGCTACCATTTAGTGTTAATACTTGAGAGCCAATACTAGCGGTGGTTCCAAACACAGAGGACCGACGGCAAACGTCGTGATTTCCTTTTTGGGACACCCTGTCCCGCCCACTGATGGTACAGGGAAATAGCACGGCCCTGTATAGCGTGTACAGTTCAGCTCGTAACAATAGTAAGGATGCAGGGACAGTGGGACACGGAAGAGCTTGTGTTGACGAAGGTAGAAAGACAATCGAAGATGAAAGTAGAAACTGTGGAGTAGGAAGGCCTTTTTTTGCGGAGAGGAAATCTTTATGGATGCCCTAGGCACGGGTATGCCTAGGGTTATGTGGGACTCACCTCGAAGGGGTATACCCGAACTAAAAACTCTCCGGCGTTCCCTCAATCCGGTGTGATGGGGAGTCTGTGGACGGTGACGGGGACCATTGGGGACGCTGTGGGATGCCACTTACAGGATTTCACCACAGACGCCCCCCCGGTGGCCCCGGCTTCCACCAGGACCGTGCCAAGGGGCCTTACGCTGGACCCGTCTTCCCTTAGACAATGAAACCGTGCAATTCAGCTAGGTAATGCCCCGTTACCGTTCCCGCTGGCCTCAAGGGATCGGGCGAGCGGTGCAAGCACCGAGTTCGCCTTTTCCCCCCTCGTCTGCGCAAGGAGCAGAGTAGGAAGGTACCCTAAGTAAAGGGAATAAGATCTAGTACGATGATTGATGAGGTTATCGGATACTGGAATAGCTTCAAGCTTATTCCGAATAAACAAATACAAACTATTCTTGATACTGAGTGAAGACCATACTTATAGATACAAGCATTTTCACACTTCAGATATACGGTTGTAAAGTTTTATAGTTCTCAAATAGCCCAGTAGGAGAGAAATCGATTAAGATCGGGGGCCTTACCATGTAGAATAGGCTATTACTGAACCAGTGAGTTACACCTTTGGCCTCATCTGCACCTTCCACCAAGTGAGATAGAGGTCCAATCACTGGTCAATTCGCAGTAAAAAAAAAAAACTTATTAGCCGTCATTTTTAGTATGGATCTGACAGCGAGCTAACCTCAACTGAATTGGAATTGAATCGCATCAAGAGGTCACAAGTACTCTTTTCACAACAAATATCTAAATGTCTTCCTTCATACTTAAATATGGAACCTACATACTTTGCCTGACATTTTAAAGCAACAGAAGACTTTCAGTTAATATTATATCCACACGACTGTACACCATAGGATAAGAAAATAATAAAGTGTCACCTCTCACCTCGCATTAAGGGCCCACAAAGAGTGCGACGGGTAAACTAGGAAACTGTCAACACGCCACTTCCTGCCCTAAATGGACAAACAGGCTGTCTACCGTTAGCGAGTCTAAAAAGTTCTTTTCAAGATGTCTACAAGGAATAAGATCTTCAGCTCATAAGTTCTTGATGCGTTAGATATCGCACGAAGATGCGAAATCCTTCACGCGCAAGCTGTTTGCGAAAAAAAAACAAAAACGTAACGATTACACGAAAATCAGTCTTAAAGGTGGGCGCTAATGCGCCGAAGATTCTTCCACCTATTAACCTTGCCGTAAAATTCTAGCTCATCAATCCCTTAGAACAACAGGATCTTCGCTCCCGGCCCCGGCGCGGTTCCCGGGTTGCGCCGGACGGCGTGCGAAGTGGCCGCACACACACGCCCCGTTTGTTCAAGTAATGGACCAGGAGCACTGATGACCGGACAGGAGATGCTGTGGGGCGGACAAGACATATTGTTTTATGTAATAGTTATAGGTATTATTGTGTCTAACCGTTGAATGAAGTGGATATGCGGTCCGAAATGACACTGTGGTTATGTATTGTAGTGTAACTCAGTTTACAGAAATATTAGTTTACTTTACGACAGTTTTATTTCTTCCACATTGTACGGTCCAAAACCGCACAGCAACTCCACTCTAACTCGCATCCTACTTTTGACATGCGTCATAGCGTTGACTACCGCAATATTGCGCTATTATAAACAAGTCTTAACGATTACTCAGTTACTCTAGAAACAAACGTTAAAGATACATGGCCTCACTATACTAGTTGTAATCTTTATACAATTAAAACAGTCATAGCTTCAACCTATCAAGTTTAACTTATAACCGTCAACAAGGAGCCCTACTGAAACTCATCAATACTACTGTTGGCGACAGACAACCTTTTTTTATGTTCTTATATTTTGTATTGTCTATTTAAAAAGTGTAGTTTTTGTTTGCTTCATATGTGTGAAAAAGTATTTTCCTAACGTCATGTAAAAATGTGTGATAATCTTAAATAAATAATAATATGATTTCAACATTGATTTCAACAACTACACACATCAATATTTTTGTGGATCAGGAAGGAAGCTATGTATTCAGTAGTAGCTGCGAGACACAAGAAGGTGCGAAAAGCACATTATTTGGAGCTTGTCGTGGTATTGTAGAAGCATGCTTGGGGTTTAATACAGTTGCAAGAAAATGAAACAGCAATATTACTGCACCAGTTCAATCAAGCGAAATAACTATTAAATTGCTACAAAACAATTGATTTAAAAACAAAGAACCAACATAACACGTTTTGTACAATATTAATCTGGGAACCCATTCATTGTTTACAACATCCAAAACAATCTGTTTTCGACATCTTTATGCAGGTATAAATATCAATAAAAATCAAATCGACAAAACCAATAAGCGTTCGTCTTTGTTATTAGGAAAACAAAGACAATGCATCTCTGTAATAAACTTATTTCATACCTTCGAAAAATACCCCATTGTCTTTCTCCATAACAGTGACGGGGCCCATAAAATATATAACGAATGACTCTCCATAGCCGCTCTGTGCGCTCGCTCGGCGCGTACTACAGAAGTCCTCTTTTATTTTGTTAAACTACCCACTGTCCTTCCCAGAACAGTCACGCGCCCACTAAGTGGGCTTATCATCATTATTTGACCAAATTAACACTTCCTACAGCATCTTAAAGGAATACTTAGGGGAGTTGCTAGCTTTTGTTTGGGTTGCAGTCGGCCTAATGTTTCTTTGTTACCTATAACTTCTGTTGCCATTCACTGACTACTGTTTTTACTACACATCATAGCAAAAATTATAGTGCTTATAGTTTCATATTGTATTTGAGAGCTGCCGTGTTCTGAATAAATATGAATGAAAAATAATGTTCTTAAGATTAAGAGCAAGTGCAACAGCGGCATCGAACATCCCTCTGTCCAAACTAGGTACTCGCTTTCAGCCCCAGTACTGTACTTTTCCTTCACGTTTATCCGAAACACGGCAACTCACTTAGCTTTTTTCTTTTTGTTTAGCGGAAAATTTGCTACCTAGAGTTTATGTAAAGGAAATGAAATCACGTGTTGCGGTTCAGTGTATTCAAACCGCAAAAGTTTTGATTATGAACTTGTAATTTCAGAGTAAGTTTTATCCAAAAAAACAACATTAACAAATCTCTAAACTAAACATTTGAACAATCGTAGAAAATATTGGGCATGGTTTCTGTATAGGGTGCTCGCCGCACGGACTTGATGAACGTAGAGTTTTGTAATGCTTATTTTATGTTAGAAATCTAACCTTTACTAAAATTACAAAAGGGGAATAACAAATTAAAAAGTAAACTAAAACGAATCTTAAAATGAAATAATTAAAAAAGCAGGGGCCCCCGTGGCATAGTACCGCAGACGCTGGCAGCATTCCCCCTTTGGACAGCGATACTAATACGCTGTCCAAGGAAGCTGCCAGCTCTGCGGTCACCCGTGGCGTCTATTAGCCTCTTCGAAATATCTTTGAAGAGGCTAATAGCGCTAGGACCCCACGGATCAACGGTCTCAACATCGAAAGAGACAAAGTTATATTATTATTTATGTTCTTATAGGGAGAACTCACGGAGGTCGAGCTCAAGACTCGTCTCCTTTGTCTAGTAGTCGGATGTTACAATCTATATTATACTTATATTAAACACAAATACGAAAGTAAGTCTGTCGGTCTGTCTGTCGGTTACCTTTTCACGCTTAAACCGCTGAACCAATTTAGTTAGAATTTGGTATAGAGATAGTTTCAGTCCCGGGCAAATACAAAGGATACATTTTATCCCGGAAAACAGCATAGTTTCCGCGGAATAGCGATAAGCAAATTCTGCGCCGACAGAGTAGGTAGACAACATAATACAACCTTATTTAAACCCTCTTCTGTAGCTATTAGGACACTAACGAATCGTATGCTAACTTTCAGCAGAATGTCGCAACACAGCGACCATAAAAACTAAAGTTTAACCTAAAACCGTGGCGTTTTTCACCACAAAAATGCCACAAGCAAACAGCAACAAGCCAGCGCAATCAAACGTCTTTATTCGAACAATTAGCACCTTCGAAACAAGACGAGGAGTTGTCGAATAAACCCTAACAACGGGCACTAAAAACTATACAAACATGTATTTGGATCACTTGTGTAACATTGGTAGTCTTTGTTCTGGGAAGTTGCATGGACATGTTGGGCCGAGAATGGTTTGCTTTGTCGAGAATTTTGACAGTTTGCCGCTGCTTTTCATTTGTTTGGGCGAACTGGCAAAAGGATTGGCTCATTGTACCTACTCTCAAGCTAAAGCTTTGCGTATGTGTGAAGTAGACATCGCGTCGTACGCTGAATCTTAGTATACCTACACTGTTTGTATCTGTGTGCAGCGTTCGATTCGCACACTGGTTGTTTGCTAATTACTCACACAAAGCAAGGACGAGCTTGAATCGATGTGAATGAATGAAAATTCGCTATTTCCCTCGTCGAAGTTCCTTTTTAATGCACCTCTACGATCGACAAGGAATGTATGCCAAACTAAATGTCCAGTCTCTGTATCAAATAATGAGCCAGCAAGCTAGCATAAAATATTCTTCTTTATTCGTTATCGCGCTGGCATTTTGCAAAATCTTGTTAGTAGTTTGTAACTGTTACAATAATTATCTACTTGCAAGCGAAATTTGTAATGAATTTCAAATAATTACTATGCAAATAGTAGGGCAATTATAGTCATTGTTTTACGTCAGAGTTGATTTCCAGTCGGTGTTTTCTCTTTTCTCAGAACGGCGACTATATTATATTAATTAGATACATTATTATTGATTTAAGCATGTTAATCCCTGACAAGCGATCCCGTCGGCAAACTATACAGGCTGTCACTGTCAATGGATTGTCAAATATAGAAAAACGATCGTGAGAAAATAAGGAGTTGCGGCTTTGCCACGGTTATTACGTCATCCTCCTTCCCATACGTCCCTTTATCGGAGCATTACCATGACATCTAAATGCGATGCAATTCCGACTCAGTGCAGTCTTTAGCTGTCATTTTTAGCATGGATCCGACAGCGAGCGAATGGTATGATATATACACATAAATCACGTCTTTATCCCTGTACGGGATAGACAGTAACGTAATGGCACCAATGATCGACACTTTAAGGAGATGGTGTGTTTTGTTATAAAATTTTAAATACTTCTGATATTTTTAGAAGGAAATTGACATTTAAATATGATGAAATATATCCTTGAGATATGAATGGGGTATATTTTTACTTTTAAACAAATATGTAGTAGAAAAAAAACCTGAAAAACCGATTTTACTTCAAAATCTCCAGTAATCGACACTTGAAACTCCAAACGCCGACACCCAGTTATCGACGACTACCAGTTATCGTCACCTAGTTATCGACTATAATTCACAATGGGCACTTGCATGATCACCACAATTGGCAAAGTGAGTGTAGATAGGATTGGAATGTTGGTTAGATAAATCCGTAATGAATTAAAATGAACAGTTCAATAAGTATTTATTTATTGTCATCTATGTTCACTCATTCTTATTTTTTTTTATTCAGCAGAGAACAAACTCTAAATTACAAGTACCAAAATATACTGTATCCAATTATTAATATTTTATTCATTATTATTATTTCGGTTAGTTATCAAGCCAAATGTTTGAAAAAAGTGTTAAAAATCACATAAATACCTAGTATTTATATATCAATTAGTCGTGTTTTTATAATAGCATTAGTAGTTTTTAGTGATATAATTTCAGCAATCTACGTAGGTATATCTTAGGAACAAGTAAATTCAAACAATAATGAAACGGAAAAAGTATGTATGTATGTATGTTAACTCTGTATTATGCAAAATAAACAAGAGAAATACAATTGACTAACACTGAGATACATGCACAAAGTAAAAAAAATCAAAAAGTAAAAGTAAATCAAATCTTTTTATAACATAGCATATCTTGATGCTCTTAATATGTGTTCATAATAAAACAAAGAGCATCAAAATATGCTTTAATACATTTAATTTTAAGACATTTAATTTAATTTAATTTAATCTTTCACTTAATGTTTTATTTTGTAAATTCGATTATGGATGCAAGTCTGGAATAAAAACATTTCATTTCATTTCATTTAAGTAATTATTATTTTTTATTCATATTCATTATTTTGGTTGGTAACCGTATCACTTTCCTGAAAAAATATATAAGATTAGTTAACAGTTAGTCGTATTCATAATTAAATAACTACCCTGTAGTGTCATAATAACCCAATAGTCTATATATACCTTGAATGGAATTAAAATCAATCAAAAACAAAACAGAATGTATAAAAATTAGGAACTGCAGTACTTTGCGATATTACAATTTCTTGAGAACAGAACACAGTTTTGTTCATAATCATTATTTTGGTTTGAATGCCTCTTCAAGAACGACTGAAATCACTTCTTCATGGGCCTGTTGTTTGGAAAAGGATTTGCTGTACATACATACGTTTTAATCAATAATTGTTTTTCACACACTGTGCAGTATTTTTAGCCAGCGGGGCATAGACGAAACAACCTAATAGATTGAAAATGTCTTATAATTAATATGAAATGAATTTAAGCTAAGCCAGAATTGGCGATTACTGCTCTCAGGTTGGCCAGCCGAAGGTTAAACAGGTCACTAAAATTAATAGAGCAATCATGTCGATGTATTATGGTCGATATGGATGGTTAATGTTTAGTCGTTATGTAGCATAGTGAATGAAAGTCGATTATTTTTTATAAAAACCAAAAAGTAAATTACTTAAATGACTTGGTTCCACGTAGAAGATAAAGGAAAAAAAATGTATTAGTATGGTATACGTCGAAAGTCAGATGTATTTCCATAATTTGATAGTCCTTATTAGTAAAGTATAAGTATAAGTTATTACCACTTTAATTGGTTATTTCCTCGATAGTCAACGGAATTATAGTTTTTAGATAACGCTAATATCCATGTTTCCAAAATGTATTGTTCTGATTTTGTCAAGATAGTACTTGGCCCCATAATAGCGCATCCAATTGGAGTTTTTCCTGTGATTTTGTCGTGAAGAGTAATCCCAGGTACTGCGATACGTTTAGCAGCAGCTGCAACCTTCGCAGTTCCTCACAGCCTCAAAAGCTTTTCCCATTTGGTCAGAAATGTAATTTTTTCTTGAAGGCATCTGTAAGAACCAATTATCGACATAATTTGGTTCCAATAATCAACACCGCGTCGATTACTGGTACCTCGACGTTTATCAATCTATTTCAAATACCTACTAACTCAGCAAAGGAAATAGAACCTTATTTGGATGTAAAGAGACACTTTAAAAAAATAATTGCTACCGACACTTGTCGATAATTGGAAAAAGTCACTTTGTCAGATCCAGTCATCGACAACGGCAATAAATGCTAAGAAAATAATCTCTAAACTTTGGCTGTAATAAAAACCGATCCCCCGATTGCTATTATAACCACCGGAAAACACCAAATCCAAGTGAGTTTCAATACATCACGATAATAAACAAAATATTGTACTCACCTCCTTAACGATTTCTGTAAGAAATTCCGCCGTATTCACGAAAACACTCGCCGTGCTTAGTTATCCTCCGGCCATTTTAAAACGCAACGGCGGATTTCTTTCATAATGTCACCGAATGAAAGTATGAAGTGTCATCTCTACGGCAAAGTATTGCTTCATTAAGAAATCGGTTTACAACTCTTATTTTCTTTGATCAAAAAAAAAAGTGTCGGTAACTGGTTCTTGTCGGTCATTGGCGCCACTACGTTACCCTGATGTAACAAGGCCTAAAGGCCGCGTTTAGCATGACTGCGGAATTCAAATAGGGGTTGCTAGCCGGTACGGTATGATACAAACTAAATTTCTAAATGTCTGTGAAAATTAGAACACATAGAAAAATCCGAAAAGTAAAGCTATGGCCGGGAATCGAACCCGGATCCTCGTCATTCCGTGACGCGTGCTATACCCCTACACCACCCATAGCAGGTGGGTAGTCTACAAACAGGTGGGTAGTGGGTGATACAAACTTCTAAAATCGAATTTCGCCCGATCGCTTCGAAGCGAGCCTTCCTGTTCCTCAAAGGGCCGGGAACGCACTTGTGATTCCCCAGGTCTTGCAGGTGTCCCTGGGCGACGGTGATTGCTTTCCATCAGGTGACCCGTCTGTTCGTTTGTCCCCTCTTATATAAAAAAAAAAAAACGCTTTGCGGACTTACCCAGCGACAAAGAATCAAGCCTCTATTTCACCAACGCGACAATAGTCGCTGACAAGTGACAATTCTGCTTACATTACGGACTCGACTAAAATCCACGCTGGTTGGCTTCATATTGACTACGCATTGCATTTAAAATTGTCAATTGTCACCGACTATTGTCGCGATGGTCTAGGGGCCAGGTATAAAGCATGTCCCCCATCCCGGGGCGGCCAGTGGGCGTCGCGGTGACACCTAGTGCTCCCGTAACGCTCACAGTCCATGGCCAGGAGGGAACGTGTGTGTTTTAGACGGTAGGCCTCTCCCCTCCTTCCATAGGGAAGGCAGCGGCGAGCTGGAGAGCCCGTCATACCCCGTTGCTGCCCCGAGCGCGGGAATGCATAAGGCGCATTTTCCACACGTTAAAAAAAAGGTATAAAGCATGTCGCAGATAGGTTCTACACGCAGCATTAAACATCTATGATTTTATGCTGTTTTTTGCGCTAACCTTCAAATTGAACGCGACAATGCGAACTAATGTTTTATGTGGCGTAACAAATGCTGGCACGCAATAAAGCTGGCCACACCACATCACTTTTGTCAGCCTTTCAATAAAGCGTACCATAGACGTGTCACTGTTAATCCGGCCTCATTAATCGTTGGTAACAATGGTCGAAAAGATTAAGAGCCGGTTCCGCGGAAGAATGTTGTGTATTTTAAAAATGTCGGCGTGTTGTGGCGGTTGTTGAGATGTCTATGTAGTGTTAACAATGTGAATGGATTACTGCTTTTGTTGTAGTAAGGAAATGATGTAGTTTATTAGAGGGCTATTTGGAATTAAACTGACTATAGCAATCTATATTACTACCATTATGACCAGTACCTATCCAATGTCATGATCAGCTTCCAACGCTCTTCAAATGACGAATAGGTGGGCGAATATTTGGCCTTTCATGATGCTTTGTTTTTCATTATTATCCTCTCCAAATATGTTCTAATTTTAAAAAGTATGTAACCCATTCAGCGAAAATAGAGATTTTTTTTCTTCAAGACGGCCCGAAACTAGTTGGCTGCATTGGTGCTACTGTTGCAGTGAGTGTTATGTCAAATATAGGTAATATATTTAGTACCAACATCATTCTTCCATGCACTCCCAGACGGGAGTAAAGAAAAAACGTAGAATGTACCAGTTGCTTCTCATCCCGCGCATGGTAAAAGCCCATCGAGGGAACGGGCGAAAATCTTAGGAATCATGTTATAGGCGACGCAGCTACCCATCACTAATTTGTTTCTCCTTTCCAGCTATACGCCCACGATCATGCTAAACGTGGCCTTTAGTTCTTGTTAGCTTAGGTTCTGTCTACCTGTATAAAGACGTGATTTATGTATGTATGTTTGTATGTACCCACATCGGATGATGATAGTAAATACATCACGTGCCATAAAAATTGCACTTGGGTCTTCGGAACGTCACAATTGGCTCACTCAAGGCGATATTATTCCAGAAGACCGGTGTGCAATCTTCATGGCTGGGTACTGCATTGTTGCGCTATCAATTCTACATACATACATACACAAATCACATCTTTATCCCTTACGGGGTAGACAGAGCCTAAGGGAACAGGCACCTACAGGCCACATTTAGCAATATTGTGGGCGTATAGGTGGAAAATGGAATCAAAATAACATGATTCCTATTATTTTTGCCCATTCCATTGACGGGCTTTTACCATCTGCGCGGGTAGAGAAGCAACTGGTACATTCTATTTTTTCTTTGCTCCCAGACCAGCATGGAAGACTCAATATCAATTCTAGTTTGGATAATTTGATGGCCGCCTTATCACCCTTTCCGTGTCTTCAACTTTATCCCTTTTCAATTTCCTATAAATTCCTCAGTTCAAAGCATCAGCGTCCTTTCGCTCTGGTTTCCGTGATACAAAAACTATTTAAGTATATTCAAACCAAGTACAACATGTCACGGTTACGTCATAACTTAGAATCAACCGTCTTCCCCTCAATCGATACCCATTGTCCACGTTCATGGGAATTTCAATCAGGGAACCCAACAAAGACACCTGAACCCTTCCATTAACTGGTTCCACATAATAACTGTTTAAAATACATGTGTCCGTGCGTACCTGAATACATTATTGATATTTATAGGAAAGTTTATTTTAGCGTTCAAAGAACCGCTTTGTCGTCTCTCTCCTAACAATGATAGGTTTGGATCGGACAAAACCAATTGAACAACCAACCTTAGTTGACATCTAAAGGGTGGCGCTGTTAGTTTGAAACTATCGAAGTTACTACTGATAGTGTTAGTCCGGGTTTTATCCGTAGCTCGAGTTAAGTTGGTGGGATAGGGATTTTGGTTGCCGTCGTTAGTGCGGGTCACCAGGTCCGATGCGATTTGGGACAACTTTTGACGGCTGTCAAGTCTTATTATTTGCCTGTGACTGACAGACTGACGTAAGGGCTGACCCGCTCTATTTCTGGACGGACAATAGATCAGTTACTTTAAATGTTTTGAAATACTCTAGACTGTTTTCTTTGCCCTTTGTCGAGTATGTCTGAATTGAAAAAAAATGAAGGACAATCCCTTCATTTATAATTCTTCAATGGTTACATTAATACTTATAATATACTACATATATGATTTAAAATAAATTGTGAACGGTCAAAAAATATCGCATATAAAATTAAATAGAGTCTGGCTCTAGGCTAGAATCGCACGACAAGTTTTTATTTGCATGTAACCTGTAATATTGTGCACAAATACTGTATTGTTACATTATAATACAATATAATATTTTGATTTCCCTTTCCACCTTTACGCCCACAATCATGCTAAACGTGGCCAGGTCTTGTTTCCTTAGGCTCTGTCTACCCCGTAAGGGATAAAGACGTGATTAGTGTATGTATGACAGATATTGGTGCTAAGAACAAGGGCCTTGCCATGACATCTTAATGTGTTTCAATTCCGACTCAGTTCAGGTTTTAGCTGTCATTTTTACAGCGACAGCGAGCAAACTTAAACTGAATTGGAGAGCCTAAGCTAACAAGACCTATAGGCTACGCTTAGCATGATTGTGGGCGTAAAGGTGGCAAGTTGAATCAAAATAGGGTTGCTAGCCGCATCGCGGAAAGAGCTAGCGCGGAAAGAGAAGCAACTGGTGATCCTATGTTTTGTCTTTGCTCCCAGACCAGCATGGAAGAGACTATGAAGGGATTGGAAGAAGACGTAAGTAATTTCCACGATAGTTTACGTGCAAGTATTTTGAATAGTAATAAATTTTTAGGGTTTCAACCTTTTTGGCTGTTGGTGGCTGGCTGGCGCTAGTCCATTGCCACGCGCCGCACCACTGAATAAAAAGAACAATAAGGCAGCTGTCACTTGTTTCTAAATTGTCGGTGCACGGTCGGTCTTTTACGCGGATTTGTGTTTAAATTATTGTAAATATTAATTAATGTGTGTAATGTTTGGTGTAATTAGTAATTAGTATATATGACACCACGGATAGTCTTCGCGGGTGTGTATTAACTAAGCGGCGGCAGTGGCTAAAAGACTACGGACGAACTCTACACAGCGTTGGTCGAAGCCGGCTTCCTCAAGGTTTGTGGTTTTTAAATTGATTGTTAGACCTACTGCACAAGGGACAGCTAAACAAGGCCTTGGTAACAGTCATTGTTGGTCTATCGAAGGATATATTAAACAGTTTAATTAAAATACCTGTTTAATACAACCAGGTCGTAAAATTCCGGATCATGTCCCGAATATTATGAGGACTTGTTGCGACATAAAACGTTCCCTCAATCAGCTTTTACGGCCTAGGACATAAAAATATTTAACTATTTGTTTGCACGTCATATTAACGGCGTGTATTATTATTTATAATGTAATAGAGGCTTTATGCCTTGCGTGGTAAGAGCGAAGTGGAGATCAGTTTTAATTAAATAGTGTAAATATTTGGTGCGAAGTAATCAAGTTGTTCGTGATGTAGCGGGAACGATGACTGATTACAATGGTTATTTTAATGGATAGATCGAGGCAAACGAGCAAGTGTCACCCTATGGTGAGAAATCACCGCCATGGTAATCAGCGACCACAAGACCGGCCAAGATTGGACTTTCACCAAGGATTCTGTACAGGTAAGTAAATAAAAATCCAGTGTTAGCAGAGCCCTGGCTTCTAAGCAAAAAGCAGGCAGTGTGAGGTCATTTTATATTGGTTAGTTACATACATGGATAGACCTAAAAATATTCTGTTTTTAGGATTTGTTTTTAACTGTCTAGCTGTCATGGTGCATGAGACATGCTTGGTGACGGACAGACAAACAGTGAAGTCTGAGTAATAAGGGTTCGTTTTTACTATTTTGGTACCGCACCCTAAAAACGACGTATATTTTTGTTTTTTTTTTACAATTAAAATTAAAATCTAAAATAAAACTAATTTCTTAAAGTTAGCTTATATCTAGAAATGGCCCCCCGTGGTAGTGCCCAAAAGGCTGGCATTCCCTCGTTAAATAGGTATACTTATTCGTTGGGAAAGAGCTGTGTATAAAATCTATAACAATACATACACACATACACGAATCACATCTTTAACCCTAACGGGGTAGACAGAGCCTAAGGCGACAATACAGGCCACGTTTAGCAAGATTATAGGCGAATAGATGAAAAATGAAATCAAAATAGTGATGCCGCATCGCCTATAACATGATTTTTATGGGCTTTTACCATCAGCGCGGGAAGAGAAGCAACTGGTACATTCTATGTTTTTTCTTTGCTCCCAGACCAGCATGGAAGAAGTCGTATAAAATCGCCGCAGTATAACAATAAGTCGTATAAAATCGTATAGTTCCAGGAAATAATAAAATTACTGCCATTGTCCGGGGAACGGCAATAAGACAAAATGCTCTTATCTGATTAAGATGCGTCATTAGGACGATATCCTAGATGAGCCACAAGGATAGATTCGTCGCGTTAGTTGTAGGTATATAAAACTCTTCATTTATTTTCTAGTTTTTTCTGGGACCGTATTTCTTCCATGCTGGTCTGGGAGCAAAGAAAAAACAGCATGTACCAATTGCTTCTCTACCCGCGCAGATGGTAAAAGCCCTTCGAGGGAACAGGGGAAAATCATAGGAATCCTGGTATAGGCGATGAGGCTAGCGACCCATCACTATTTTGATTCCATTTTCCACCTATACATATGCCCACAATCTTGCTAAATGTGGCCTGTAGGTACCTGTTACCTCAGGCTCTGTCTACCCCGTAAGGGATAAAGACGTGATTTGTGTATGTGTATGTATTTTCTGTCAAAAATATACACACATACACATACATACACATATCACGTCTGTATCCCTTACGCAGACAGAGCCTATGGTAAAAAGACCTAAAGGCCACGGTTAGCATAATTGTGACCATATAGGTGCAAAAGAGAATCATATTAGTGATGCGTTGCTAGCCGCATCGTCTATAACATGATTCCTAAGATTATTCCCTCCATGGGCTTTTACCATCTGCATATAAGTTTTTTTTCAGCTTGAAAGTAAGTAAATGCGTTATTGTACAAATATAAAGAAACAAACACAATTCACAAAAATAATCTGATATTTGCACTAAGGCGAACTTATAAGGGATCTCTACCAGTTAACCTTATCTCTCTACAAGTATGTATGTATGTAAACTCTTTATTGTGCAAAATAAACAAGACAAAATACTATTGACAAACACTGAGATACATGCACAAAGGCACACACAAGTGTGGCTTATCCATCTTTTATTTCATCTACCAAGACGTTTGACGTACAATAATGACGACCATTTGCTTGTCGCATTACATCGATTCGAGAATCGATGGCGATCTGAACTGCGACTAAGTCCCATCTCACACGTGTAGCTTAAGCTTTTGTAACCTTATCAAATTAATAAAAGTTGAAGCAAGCTAGTCATTTTCGATATAGAATTGAGTTACCATAAGTGGTAACTGGCTACTATAGATACAGAATATGACAGATTCATCACTTCCCACCGTCTTATTCGCTAACCCTCTCGCCAAGGCAGTGCTCGCGCTGCTCTCAACTTGAGTTGGGGAATCGACTGCGTAATTAATATCATTAGCTCCTCATTCGAAGTTCGCGTCATACTGTCCCTTTCATTCTCCCATTAACTGACTATGGTGTAAGCGCAACGGCACATACCTAATCGAATTTCTAACTTAGGCCTGCTGTTGTCCCGGTGGGCCGAGTGCCCTCTTCTGTTCCCGAGATTGTATCTACATCGCGATAACGCTCCTCGCAGAGTGTTCCTTTGTGTCAGTGTCAATCGCTGATCGATGGAGCCCCAATCAAACTAGGTATATCCTTACGACTGTGCTGCAAGGGAGGGTCCAGAACAACTTTAAGCAGCAACGGGAAACGTCTAGAAGCTTCCGTGTTAAATTGTTGGGAAGATCAGTGAAGTAAACGTAAGGATGGAAGGGCTGGCAGAATGCCACAGGCTCTTAGCTCTACGGAGCTCCAAACTGGCTTAAAATATAGATGTTTAAGCCTACTTCATTAGTTATGCTATAAGCGTCATACCAAATGTTACACACATGCATACACACCGTCAGAGACTACTTTGTTCCACTTGCTACGATAAAAGAGTAGACAATTCCCTCTATGTTTTAATGGTACCGTTTTATACGTAGTACTGTTACCATTATATTAGTACTTTAAGTACGTAGCATAAGACGTCTGAACTATTCTAGCAATCACCGCGTCATCGTATCTCAGACAATGTTAATCGAGGGTTCCCTCCACTATTAAATGGGGTCCCGCGGGACTGGACGCGTGACTCGCCACTTCGTTAGGAGGAAGATATAACTACAGTAGGTACGGAGTTACAAATACAAAGCTCATATCTTGCCATCCTTTTTAACCTGCTGTTTAATAATGTTAGTGGGCGCAGGACGGCGGTTACGAAGTTTGGATACGTGATAAATGTTCTAGATTTAAGACTAAAGTCGTCATAGTGACTAGCAGGTCGGTCTTAAGACTTCTGAATAAAATTTGACTCTTTTTCGGCGCAAATGAAGTCTTTTCCCGTCGGTTTTATTAGATCCAAAATTCAAAAATCAAGTGATTATCAAGTTAATTAGCAACACGATACATTCTCGGCCAAAAATATTTAGGACAATCAACATACGACGACAAGCACCCCAGTAATTCTTCAAAAAGATTTTTCATTCAAATCTACCTTCAGTATATCAAAGACAGAGTGAGCCTACTGTAGTTTGTTCCTCCACGTGCAAATCCCAGGGCTCTATGCAAAAAGGGTCACGCGCAAGATTGATTGTCTCAGCACTTTGAATACGATAGATCCCGAATAGATTCCGAACTCGCCCAAAACTTGCGCAGGTCAGCCATTGTGTGAACTAGCTGATCATCGGTTTAAAAAGGTTCGCTAAGTTATCTGATGAAAGGTACCTGATAGGGATGATTTGGCTACTCAAAGAAGACTATTGCAAAGCGAATGTAAAGAAAATCTATTACAATGATGACGTGAAAGCTGGTAAATATGATAATTTTTGCGAAGCCGAAAAAAATAAGAATAAACAAAAGATATGCAAATCGTAAGAACGTAAGAAACTAAATGCTTACAACGTAGTTTCTCAAACGGAAAACATGTAGTAAATAGTACGCATTCGATTCATGATGTCCGAGATAAAAATGAAGAGGGACATGAAAAAAATGACCATCTATTTGTTCGTGCTACAAAACGAGTCAAGAATGTATTGTTGCCGAAAAATATTGTGTCCTTTGTGCCGCACGTCAATGAAACACACACGACTGAAAAACTTGCAAACATTAGTCAGAAAAGCTGAAGGCGACGCAAAGCACAGCACAAAGCCTTCGTGTCGACCAAGTTAGCGCGACAATTATCCGAAATACACACATCGACCAGCATAATTTTACAATTGATGTTCTACTCAAAGTTTTTCTCGCGTCCGCTGTAGAATCATATTTGAATAGCAGAGCTCTAGACGCAGACAAAGTTGAAGCTGTATTCGTAAAGTACACAGTGTATTTGTGAATGTCAAAAATATGATAATTATGCGTGATTAGCGAAGTTACGTAAAGTTGCTTCATCCGCTACAAGTGATAATTTATTGTAGAGTATTAACGTGAGCAGCTCAATTATGCACAAGTTAAATGATCCCTTACTCATTATTGGACGTGGAAACTTTTGTAATGATATGTTTGATGGGAATGACGTGCTCTATGACGCGTTTAATTGATTGAGAGGCCGTGAAGAAACAAATTACTGTAAAACTTGTATACTTAAAAGTTGTAAATGTTTGTTGTGTTGCTTGGTGCGTTTGGGCTCGGCATATTTTTCTTTTTATTTCGATTTTAACTAAATATTAATTGAATGTTCCCTATTTGCGAAGTCAGACATACTGGCTCGTCTGTTGCTGAACTACTGGCTTACCTATAGTTACTAACCTGGAGCTCAGCTCACTGGCAGTCGCGTGCACTTCATAAAGACAAAAAGATATAGACTGCCCTGCTGTAATTGCCATCTGCTTTCGGATATTTGAGGTGGTTGGTGGTTGGTGTGGGGTGCGAGTCGGGTTACCTCCGCGTGTGGTCAAGAGCTGCGGTTCCTTTTTGGATCCGTCCGAGGGGAAGAGCAGTGATTGGTTCGGTGCACCCTGGGCATCGGCTAATGATTTCCTGGCGGTCTCCGAGGGATATCATTGACCGTTGGCTAAGAGCCCGACAGGGGGGGGGGTCCTTTGACCGTGTTCTACCGTACAACGTTGCCGACATTTTTGTCACAATATTTTGGATGCTGTATTTATTACCTACTTTGACATTGGCGAAATCATCGCATCGATCGATGGGGCCTTATTGAAAAAGAAGAAGAAGAGGTGGTTAATCACTTACGTCATAATTAACAGATTTGATAACAAAATCAACAAGCAGCCTTTTTGGTAAGTTAGCTAGTTACTTTTTTTTTGGTCTGTTTTTGGTCTTTGTAGTCCTCTTCATGACGTACTTAAAAGAGCAATAACATACTTTACTTTAAATCAACTTTCGTAGTTTTAGTGTTCTTTATTGTTATTTATTTCTTAACAGTTTGTATATTAATAAATTCATTTACTAGAGAAATCACCACGGATAGCCAGTTTTACAACGAAAGCGAGCGTGCTTAAGCGTGATCACCATTTTGTTTCAATTATGTATTTAATATCCTTGTGGGCTTATGTTATAGTTGCTCTGTGCTTTGTTTTCTTGGCTTTGACCAGTTCTCTAAGACCCATGGCGCCGGTCGAACAAGAAGCACCAACATCCTTGTCGCCTTGTCGCAACAATTATCATTGTCACCGGCCGCTAAACGATGCGCAAACGCTGAAATATTTAGCGCTATTGTTAATGACCACGAAGCTGACTTGTGACAATTTTAGATTGAGAAGGAGTGTGGTACAAGCGCCATAGTCGTAGTTGATGTTTGTTACTTCAAGTTTAATTTTTAGATGCCAACAGGCGTGGATACTACCTACTGAGTGTAGAAAATTCAAAAAATCTAAAACTGTATTTTACAACCGTTAAGGAGTTTAAGCGTTAAGGAGTATGGAAGGTGTATCACTGAAAGATATAATAAGGAATAGTGTGATAAGGGAATGTGCTGGTGTGAAAGAGGATATAGTGACTAGGATAGAAAAAAGTATGCTCAGTTGGTTTGGGCACGTAGAGCGGATGGATGAAAGCAGACTAACTAAACGGGTCTACATGGGGATTGTGAATGGTTACGTTCCGAGACCAAATAGGAGACGTTTTGGAAAAAGGTTAGGTCAGGAGTACCCGAAACCCACGAGCATGTATGAAGAGATTGATGACTGTGGATGAAGCGAAAGAAATATGTCAGAATCGTAGCAAGAGGAACAAAGTAGTATCTGCCCACCCCTGTGCGAAAGAGGCGTGACAGTATGTATGACATGTATGTATGTAGGTATGTTATTTTACAAATAAGCCGCCAAGGGCTCTTTTGAGATATGAGAGACAGTTGCCATAATAGTTCGTGTACGGACTGAAATAAATCTAATGTGTCTACTGAGATTTGAAATAATGCTTCGAATTGGAAAATTAAGTCAAGCAAAAACTTGATGCCGCATCTCATTCCAATGTAAAGTAATTTAAATTTAGCACCTCTCTCTGTGTGCAGTTCAAAGCGCTAGTGAGAGCAAGTTAAAAAAAGGAAGTTTCAAATTTACTGGTAACTTTACTGCGATGTGATTCTCCGCTCTTGCCTCGCTTCTAAGATAGATTCTATCGCTTCGCTTCATGGCGCATAGCTAAGACCATGCTACAAGGAAATCCAGTTTCTCGCCAATGTTTTCTAAATTCGACCACATCTGATCGTGTCGCGAGTCGTGCCCCACCTTTATGCGTCGATTCGCACAATGGGGTTGTTTGCCACAATGCCACAATGTCAATTATCACGAACATTGGCTATTGTGGATGTTGTGCGTCTACTGTTATGTAACGCTTGAAAAATGTTTTTTTTTTGGTCTCAGGCGTGATGAGAGGATTAGGTCATTTAGGATGTATATTTTTGGAGTAAAGTCTTCTTATGGCTTCGCCTAGGTAGTCTATGAATCAAAATGGAAGTTCCTCTTATTATTACCTCGCTGCACACTCTTGATATATCTACTGTTCGTGGCTGTCGGATGGGGATTGATAGCATAGCATGCTTCACTTTCCCTCACTACTCCTCTGTTGTCCTAGTACACTCTGGCACATTCACAGAAAGACTTATCCTTCTCAGCTTCGCAGCTCCATGTAATTTTACCCCATGTATCTTTGGTGGTGTTTTTTGATGTAGAATAAGGCTTGCGTTTGCTAGTTCATGCCTGATGGTAACCGAGAATGAGGTCTAAAATTGAGCACGCGAGCCTAACAAATGCCCTACCCTAGATTTGAAGACGACGTTCAGGGAACATAAAGTTTTAAGTAACACACAAATCACGTCTTTATCCCTCACGAGGAAGACAGAGCCTAAGGTAACAAGACGCACAGGCCACCTTTAGCAAGATTATGGGCGTATAGGTGGAAAATGGAACCAGAAATAGTGACGGGTTGATAGCCGCATCGCATATAACATGAATCCTATGATTCTTGTCCATTCCCTCGATGGGCTTTTACCATTTGCGCGGGAAGGAAAGCAACTGGTACATTGGTTTTTTCTTAGCTCAGACCAGCATTAATTGTGATTCATTGTCATATTTAGCAATTGTTATCTGTCAAACTTATGGAATAGAGTTTAGGAGACACTGTCATTGGTCGCGCGATTAAAAAAGCTGGGTACTCATCTGGGAGTTTTAAGCATAACTGCTGCACCAAAAACACTAGTGTAACGAACGTGGCTCGCGAGCCCGCGTTTTATTACTCCTGACGGAACTAATCTATGAAAATCCATCGGGGGCTGTCATTTTCAGTTGCTAAATTAAAAAAATGAATTTAGTACTTTGTTTATAAAAATATCAGCACTTAATTAGCTAAACTATGCTATTATGCTGGTCTGGGAGCAAAGAAAAAACATAGAATATACCAGTTGCTTCTCTTCCCGCGCAGATGGTAAAAGCCCATCGAGGGAATGGGCGAAAATCATAGGAATCATGTTATAGGCGATGAGGCTAGCAACCCATCACTATTTTGATTTCATTTTTTACCTACACGCCTGCAATCTTGCTAAATGTCGCCTGTAGGTATATGTTACCTTAGGCTCTGTCTACCCCGTAAGGGATAAAGACGTGATTTGGAATGTGTGTGTATGTAATTAGCTAAGAATTATCGTTAGGTTTGCAGGGATGCTGCATTTTAATTAATTGAAGACCACATTCTATTAATGTATCCAACGCAATTTCCATTACAGACAGACTTGTGAAACTACACTGTTCACTAGAATTCAGGGCAAGTAATATCAGCCCCAATAGATTTTCATAGATTTGTCACTACCAGAAAGGTGATGTGCGTGTAAAAACTTTGTACTTGAATACGTTTTAGTTTTATCTTTCGCTTCTTATTTTACTAAGGTCGTTGGGTTTTCAAGAAATGATTTAATACTTCCGTGTGTTTTTACACAATTTTACTGTAACGTGCAGCAGTTACGGTTGCATCTGGCAGACGAGTAACCGGGTGATCAAATCTTCGAGTAGGTATCAAGGTTGTTCTGCGTAAGTTATAGGAACTGCCCGTACGAAAGTGTAGGCAAACATTTTAAAACCAGACAATAGGTCGATCTCCCTCTTATTTCTACGTGCAATATCTCCCGTTTTCCATGCTCGATCGATACGCAGTGTGTTTGGAGAATAATAAGTTTCTATTTAAAGTACACCATTCGCGGACAAAGGGACAGTCTGCTGCTGACAACAATGGTGAGGGAGGTTTTTTAAGAATTTCTGATCGGACTGTACCTAGGGAGAGGTTAGGGTTTGATTAATTTTGTTTTCTGAATGAATATAACATCTTGTGTTATAAAGCGATACGTAGCTCTCATACGTCTTCACGGCGAAACTTCTGAACCAATTTATGAATATCGGTATGCCGATAGATGAATGGGACTTCAGTAGTCCGTGTAAGCTTGCATAGGCATAGGTCCCCGCTTAACATTAGGCGGACCGTATGCTTGTTTGCCACCGACGTGGTATAAATAAAAGCAGTAGAGGGCAACTGAATTGTATATAGACGACGTCGCGGTTAGTAACTATTGGGTAGAAGAAAATAGATAAGTATTATGGGAATGTTTGTCAGTGTGTCTATCTGTATGGTTGTTATTCTTTCACGCTGAAACAACTTGACGGATTAAAATGAAACGATGGTATGCAGTATACAGATAGTTGGATCTCAGTTACAATTACAACGCGTCTGCAACGTTTTATTCTTGTATTCTAAAAAACACGAGGCCATGAAACCCGAAATCTCAACTGCTAAATTCAGTAATAAAATCTCCTTATTTTTAACTACCGCATTTAATGGTTCATGCAAACCAAGCCGCAGTAAAAGCTAGTTTAAAACAGCTGTAATGTTTAACAAGTCCTCATCCCTTACACAACCGCGAGTGTTTTAAAAAATCGCACCCGCGATATAAAAGCCGCGTATGAATCTACCGCCGCATTCAAAAATAAAAGCATAACACCACTTCAAAATTAACAATAAGCTATCATTTCCAAAACGGATATGCGTGCCAACAAAAAAGCCAACAAAAATCCGTTCTATTATCAACCTCGCGCCAAAGACGCAGCTAATTCAACATTCAACTACTGAATGAACAATATCACGAATGGAACGAACGAATGAACTAGTCCACTTGAGAACCGGAAAGCTCAGTTTGCGCGCACGAACGATTTCGAATGAACGAACTAATGTACATGGTATATCTTTTTAATAATATCATAATACAATTTAATATCATGAATGGTGGAACAAAGGTGGGTAGAATAATGTTGCTACAAGGAGGTGCTTGACATAGAGTGGGCATTTTTTTGATAAAGGGTAACTGTTTTGAATTGAGCGGCTGGAATCACTGTGCTACATACTTACTCCCTTATTCATAAACGCTCTGTAGGCTTCTGCTAACTTAGCAATCGTTTGTCCTTATCAACCAAAGCCAAGGATTTTTTATTTATTTTTTTATTTTTATAAAATTCATCCCTTGTAGTTAAAGGAATTATTGTCCATACAGCCATGGTAATGGTTGTAATGCCGGCTCACTATTACACTGTTTTGAATTTATATAGTTTTTAATATGTGCTTACAGTAGCACTTGATGGTCCCATCGGAAGACCAGCGCTGGCTGCAAGGCCAGCATTATGCTGAGATGGGACCATTTCGTGATATATGTCCTTATGTTTTTTACCTCTTTTTTTTGTTTTTTGTAACTATTATCGATGTCACGAATAAATGTTTTCTTTCTTTCTTTCTTTCTTATCTGTCACTTTGACATTTACCTTGCACAGATAAGGACAAACTATTGCTAAGTTAGCAGAAGCCTATAGAGCGTTTATGAATAAGTTAAGCTCTGCAGTATAAGATGCCACAAAGTGTTAATTTCCGATTTTATTACGGAATATTCATCTTTTTAGTGCATGAAAGCTGATTTATGTAACAAGAAACATTTTTTTTAAGTAACTACAGGATGAAACTTAAATCGTGAACAAAAAATTTGTGTTTCATGCTAAGTTAGTGCTGGACAATATAATGCTAAATAAGTAAGTAAGTAAGTAAATGCTTTATTGTACAAATATAAAGAAACAGATACAATTCACAAAAAAATAAAAATAACATTAATAATGCACAAAGGCGAATTTACCCCTATAAGGGATCTCTACCAGTTAACCTTTGAGTAGATGAGAGGAGCATTAAACGAGGGACCGACAAAGTGTGAGTTTAAAATTCCAGATAGTGAAAGCCACAATAGAGCGTACATATCTAAGTACAATAAACACAACATAAAATAAACTACTAAAAAAATAAATAAATGGGTCTATTGGTTGAAACTAGTCTTGCGGTTTCCGTACGCTGTTCGAATTAAATCACGAAGTCATTCTAAGGAAACCGCAAATTTCAAGAAATTAGTCAATGCATTATATTGTACAGGGACCCTTGCGATGACGTCTTAATGCGACTCAATTTCGACTCAGTTCAGGTTAAGCTGTCATTTAAGTATGGATCAGACAGCGAGCGAACCTAAACTGAATCGTAATTGAATCGCATTAAGACGTTACAAAGTCCCTGTACTAACTGAGCATGTAACACTAATTTTATTTTTGTTCTCAATTTAAGTTTCACTTCACTCTGTATAAATTAAAAGGTAAGATCAAAAGTACTCTAAACCGACGAACATCTCTGAAGAGATTGATGAATGTGGACGAAGTGAAAGAGGTCAGGATCGTAGCAAGTGGAACAAAGTAGTCTCTGCCTACCCCTATACGTAGGCGTGACGGTCGGTATGTATGTATCTAATATTATAAATGCGAAAGTTCGTGACGATGTGAGTGAGTGTGTGTTTGTCCCTTCTTCCGGCTGAAACGAGTGGACGGATTTGCATAAAACTTGGAACGAAGATAGCTGGTACCCGAGATACTAAAACTAAACATACATAGGTACATACATACCGGTCACGCCTCTTTCCCACAGGGGTAGGCAGATAACTACTTTGTTGCACTTGCTACGATCCTGACATACTTCTTCCGCTTCATCCACATTCATCAATCCCTTCACACATGCTCGGTTTCGGGTACTCCTGACCTGACCTTTTTCCAAAACGTCTCGAAACGTCCGTCTAGGCCTTCCCCTCCCTACGTAAAACTAAAACTACTACTAATTATAAAACAAATTGTCATAAAACTATAAATAAAATTGCCCTAAATCACTGCCCGGTCGCATGGTGCCTAGAAGGCTGGCCGCATTGCCGCGTTGTAAGATTGGCTACTTTTTATCCTAGAAAATTGCATTGGTGTTAATTGTCCCAAGATATTTTTTTTTATTATTTCGTCCTACCAACTCTTGATACCTTATCAATCCAAAAAGTTTCCGTCCTCAGTGTTTCAATACAGAAACCCGATTGTACCGTTGTTTGTACTGACAATGTGTGACCTAAATAAAGCATTGTGATTAGCTCGGGATCTCATTCGCATATTGTCTGTACGTTATAATGGAGACAAAACATGCGTTGAGAGGTTTCTGCGTAATTGTAAGGTTTGTTTACGTTCAAAGCTGTGATTTGCGCTATTCTTACGCAATAAACAGCAGCATTTTAATTCACATACATACTTATATACATGAATGGTAGAGAGAAAGAGAAACATTTATTTACACACATTAAACACACGTAGATTATAATAGGAAGAAATACAATATACTTCCATACTGGTCTGGGAGCAAAAAAATACAATAAAATGTACCAGTTGCTTCTCTGCCCACGCAGATGGTAAAATCCCATGGAGGGGATTGGGCTAAGCTCTTAGGAATTATGTTATAGGCGATGCGGCTAGCAACCCATTACTATTATGATTCCCCTTTCCACCTATATGCTCACAATTATGCTAACCGTGGCCTTTAAGTCTTGTTTTTTTTTTCACGCGTTCTTCACGCTTAACGCTGAACCGATTTAGTTGGCATTTGTTTGACTCAAGTTTCAGTCCTGTAGGCTTGATTTTGACAGTTCATGTATGGGCTGACAATTGGCATCGGAATCAGCTAGCTGTCACATTCATACAAGAACTGTCAAAATGAACACGATGGCGATTGCGAGCGAGTTAGGTAATAAGCCTACTGGTCACTTTGAAGAGTATCATCTGTTTTCTAAAATGGTGTAAGTAATTTTTAGCAAAAAATGTATTTATTTTCTTATTTACGTATGATTACTCGATGAATGCGAGGGGACCTATTAAATTTTAAAATGTAATGCTATGAAATAAGCGGCTGAAATAACTGCGTTCCATGCTTTAGCTCTTCAATGTATAATACCTTGTTATTTCCCTTTTGTCCCGGGAACTTTGGTACGCGATCCGTCCCAGTCGAACCGTTCTTAATTGTTAACCTGAGTGCTATAGGTGCCCTCATGTTGACGACATAGGACCCTTGGCGACAAGTCACACGTGAGCGATTTACTCCCCCACCGCCTCATTAGTAAAATATCCTAAATATTTTACATATTTTGCAGAGTTACACAGCAGGGTTCATTTTGATATTTCTTGATCAAGCTGATGTGTATAGACATAGAAATAGACATAACTTTATTCGACATCAAAAAATACACAGACTCTTAAACTAATACAAAAACATACTGAGTTTATGATGCCGAAAAGGTATTCGAATTCGACTCAGCATTATGCTGCAGTAGGTGCCTACTACAGCGCTGATTTTCAGCCAAACCCTTCACATCTTTGCATCAAACGCGTTGGACCGGAATCAGCACAAATAAGTTTGTGTAGGAAAAGTGTGTAAATAAATAAAATAAATAATAAAATACATA
This sequence comes from Pandemis cinnamomeana, assembly GCA_932294345.1. Lineage (NCBI taxonomy): Eukaryota > Metazoa > Arthropoda > Insecta > Lepidoptera > Tortricidae > Pandemis > Pandemis cinnamomeana. The sequence goes on from OW028703.1 coordinate 16,221,706, forward strand.
AATTTACCAAAAACTGCAATATCGTTTATATATAGTATGTAGGTACAATCTGTTTTTAAAATAAAGGTTAGGTATGAAGTACGTATACAAAAATCTTAAATAAATAAAAAAGTTATAATTTAGGTACCTACATTTGAAATTTACTACGATCTTTTGATGGAATACATCTTGAACCCTGCGAATTAATTCAAAGGTGCGGGTGTCAACGTCATAAAAAAAATTTTGCAAATTGGCCGCTAAGAGCTCTTTTACACGTGTTTTTTGAAACTACCACCGCATTCGGCAAGACCATTATTGCCAAGAAGAATGCGCAAGAAACTTGGCAGAAAGTAATTTTTTCAAAATAAAATACAATACCTACTTAGATTCTACTTAAACTAATTGCATTTATAAAACAGTACTTCCATGCTGGTCTGGGAGCAAAGGAAAAACATAGAATGTACCAGTTGCTTCTCGTCCCGCGCAGATGGTAAAAGTCCATCGAGGGAATGGGCGTAATTCTTAGGAATTATGTTATAGGCGATGCGGCTAGCAATTCATCACTATTTTGATTCCTTTTTCCACCTATACACCCACAATCCTGCTAAACGTGGCCTGTAGGTCTTGTTACCTTAGGCTCTGTCTACCCCGTAAGGGATAAAGACGTGATCTATGTATGTATGTATGTAAGTACTTCAATTGAACACTCGTGTGAAAACTTTGCATCGTGATTTTGGTTTCAAAATTAAGTCACGCCTTTGACCCTTGAACGTCCATTGGATGCTAGTCTGGGAGTAAAGATAAAACAAAGAATATACCAGACTAGCAACCCATCATCATTATTTTACATACATACATACATACCGTCACGCCTCTTTCCCACAGGGGTAGGCAGAGACTACTTACTTTGATTTCCCTTTTTACCTTTACGCCCCCAATCATATTAAAGGTGGCTTTTAGGTCTTGTCCCTGTCTACCCTGGAAAAGACGTGATTTATGTATGTATGTTGACGCCATTTACTGGGGTATTCAGTCGAAGTAACCCAACTACTGGAATATTTCTGATTATTTTTAAAAGACAGTGTATATTCCAGAAAAGATAAAAAACATGTGACCCATCTATCATAGTCCTTTTGAGATTTTGGGTAGGAAGACCTGCAAACGACCATGTTGACGCCCCAATTAAACCAAATCGTCACTAAAACTTCCGCAAACAAACCAGTTTTAAATCGGCATAGCGTAAGCAAGTAAATGCACATTTGCCATTACATTTGCATACCATTGGGGCAACCTGGGGCCCGATTTTTAAACCACATGCGTGAAACACCCCTCGACAATGATGGAAAAATGTACAGAATTTGAAATAGATTAGACGATAATTTACAGCTCCAGTCGACATTTTAATTTGAGCCTTAATTTTGTAGCAATAGGTACACAGATTTCAGAAGTCGAGTTCCTCTGACTATGCGTTAGCGACGAAGTGTGTTAGCGTGTTCTCTGTTCATTGCGTGACAGAGATGCTCGCCGTTCCTTGGTCACATGGTAGAACACGCAATGTACAGAGAAACCGCTATCCATGGCTCGGCTTTTACAGCGAGCGACGGAAACGAAATAAACATACCAGCTACCATGATAATATTTTACTACACGAATACAATACAATACAATACAATAACTCTTTATTGAACACCACATATAACAACCAAAACAGAAAAAAGGTATACAGAATATTACAAGGTAACAATAGGCGGCCTTATCGCTACAGAGCGATCTCTTCCAGGCAACCATAATGGACTGGCGAACAGAACAGATCTGAGCAGGTGGTGTAATTTAGAATATATATTAATATACTAAGTATTGACATACATAATATATTATACATGAAACACACATTTATAATAAATGGAAATATAAACAGACACATACACACATACCTAAAAAAAGCCAGCTATAAGATTTATGCACAAGATGACAGATAGTGCTCCTTCAACATAGATTTAAATATGGGTACGGATTTAGCGCGCCTTATGATTATAGGCAACGAATTCCACAACCGCAAAGCCTGAACAGTATAAGAATATACATAGAATTTGGACTTAGAACGGGGTACAGTAAGGAGAAAATTTTGACGACTGAAAAAGCTTCAGTTCTAGTAATTAATCTACACAAAATATGACTTAGAAACAAAGTTGTTCGAAACAGCCATTCAAATTTCAAAACGCGCACAATAGAAACCACAACAACGGTTTATTAAACATCGCATTCCGATATTTGAATAGCTGCATACCTATTGGACAATGAGCGAGCACGCAAATAATCACTCACTCGCACAATGCCGCGAAACTCTTTGTAACCGATACATAATCATAAAAGAATCGACATTCGTAATATGTAATTGCAATTGAGACTTTTTATTCACATAATACTGGCACTCGAAACACATTAACTTTCGAAACGGGAGAAAAGAAAAACAAAATTAATGATGGCGACTAATTTGCAATAAAAATGCCGCATGCGAGCGATATGAGAGGGGACAATTATAACAAATTAATAACGCACACACTACCCTTAAAACTCCAGTGGAGATTTGCATTCAATGGTGTTCTCGCTTTTGTTGGTTGTACAACACGCGCGCACTTCAAAACCAACCGTTTCTCTAACACGGCTGAGCTTAAATTGTCTCGCACTGTCAAGTTGTATTTCGATCTTTTCAGAAGCAACGGCTCCTGAAGGGTCATCCGCTTTCACCGTTTCAACGTCAACTTTACCTCCTTTGTCGTTGAATTCATTATTGTTAGAACAGTACAGAATCACTTGAATATTAAAAGTCTTGGTAATTATTCAGGAATCCATCCATCATTAATCACTGCCTGGGGTTGCTGGAAACGCTGTAAAAATGATTGTTGAAAAGATAAATGACACAAGACGTGACGTTTATTCGCGATCCGTCCACGTGTGCCGTGTATTGTCGCGGATATTTATTGCGCCAATGTCGGTGTCATTAGGGACACGGTTTTGAATATTTCTGAGTGCTGTGGTTTTATTAGACGCCATTTCATTGTTGTATTCTTTTCATGCTTATAACTTAACATTACATACATCGGAAATCTTAAAGCGTTTTTCTTTTAAGTACTTTGGAGTATTTCATTGATGTCGTCAACTAAACTTATATCTTAAGTGTAAGAAAAAGTGCTTTTGCGGTTATGTCACAAAAATAATTAAAATGGTTATTTATAGGTTCTCGATTGATTACGTATTTATACCAGCAAGTTAGAAACTACTTTGGATAGTTAGAACTGTTGAATGAGTTTCACAGGGTTTGGTATTTGGACCTTTGACATTTACACAACCTTATTAAACAAAGCCGTTAATTGAATAATCCGCTGGTTTAATAAACCCAGAACGAGTTCACCGAAAGGGTCATTCACGCTGAATTGTTAAGTCTTAATTCAGTTGTTTCTGGACCGAAGTTTCATCCCAGAGGATAACAAAGGGCAAAGTAACCATCGAAACACCGCAGGCCGCATTACCACACTGTGTAGCTGTCACGGAGAACTACAACAATTAATGCCGGCAAGAATAATAGAAACTATGGTACAATGGTCGACACTACAAATTAATATATTCATACTTTGTCCCGAGGTCAGCCCCCGAAAAATGAGACCACAGCCGAATTGAAACCCAATTCTGATCACGGGAAAGTTGAAGTCTACGTTGATGATATGATTGCGAATAACAATGACGAACGAGGTGATGTAGATTGTATCACAGCAGCTAAAGCTTGAATATTGTTTGTTGGTTGCTTGTTTAAGGGAACATTGCGAAGTTTTTGTCATGATAATTAAATACAGAGCAATGATACGATTGTGATTTTTATTGCACGGCATTGCCGGAGAGAATGGGATTTGGGACAGTGGAACTGTGGCGATTAATGTGGTGCGTTTTATTAATGGTCTCTTATACCAAGTGCTTGATTAAGAGCTTTTGCATGGACGTTTTGTGTAGGCAATGATGAGAGAGCTATTTTATTTAGCAAACGTGATCTATCATATTTGATTAGAATTTGTGTCTGCTAAATTTGGGTTTACCTATGAAATTGAAATTCAGATACTTTTCAAAACAGTTGAGTTTATTGATCGAAATAGACAATTTTTACCGAATTTTACCAAGTTAATGTGTTTTTATAGAAACTGAGCGTAGCTGAAATTTCACTGATCTGCCAATGATTATTACCTGTAGTTAAGATCCATGGCATATTATCACGTCAATAACTAATTGAATCGGCATTACTTTGCGTAGGTACTTTAATGCTTTTTGTCCATTAAACGAATGCAATAAACTTACACGGCGCCATGAAGTCTAGCTTTTTTTTTTTTTTTTATTTATTTATTCAAATCAATTACAAAGGGATAACATTATGTGTGAACAGCGAGCGAAAACCGCGATCGGTTTATCTGCTACTGTTGTCGCACGCTTATAAGCGTTATTTCTTACATAACAATTTCAACTATACTAAATAACCACTTAAGTATTTACCAACAGCATCGATTTTACAATTTTTTTACAGTTTTGTGGGTTGTTAGCTAATGGGGTATGTTGAAAAAATATTTCTATGACTAGTATTTCGACTTTTCTTATCCACAGGGTAGCTTAAACAAACCGCCTGGCAACACCCACCAACGTGTCCCCAGAATCCACACGTTCGAAATTAGAGGCAGAATGAAATTACCTCTCACGTCACGTATTCGAATCAAACAGCTATTTTCCCTTTGACGCTTTCAAAAATTCTCATATTAAACTTAAGCTCTCGAAATAATTTCCGATGCGAGCGCGCACACAATACGCACGCCTTATTTGTGAAATCATTGAGTTGTTACTTTCTTTTATATTTCAGTATGGGGAGGGGGAACTAATCCCTTACGTGGAATATGCTGTTGGTATAGGGAAATAGGTGAAACTAGGTAGGAGGTGAAAGGGGTAAATAGACATGAGAATAAGATAGGATCATAAAACATTAGGACACAAAATAAACTTAAAACACAAATTCTCTATTTGACGAGTAACGCAATGGGTATCTGTCAGATAGAAGCGTAGTCATTTTAATCGAAAAAATTGTCTATGTCCGGTAAAAGGGATCACTTGAGCGTTATGGAGCTATCAATATGTCCTAAAACTATGAAGAATTGGCTGTTTAGTGAAAAAAATATTATATTAGATGCAACTATCAACATCAAATCCTGATTATCTCTCATGGACTCAGTCACAATTGTTGTTTACATGGTAAAAACGGTGCTGTAGTGGTGACCATATACTGGAAGGTGAAGTGTTGGTAAGAGGCCTAAGATGGATGGACAATCTGGTTAAATTTTGCTGAGCCATTGGTTGCGGATTGTATAAAATCAATCGTCGTAGAGATGAATAATACCTATCTCCAGCACCGAACGTCTCTCAGCCGAAGGGATGGTAATGATGAAACTATAAACAGGATTGAATACTCATTTTACTGTAGTTACAAGAAGCATTGACGCTTCACCGTATACCACATCCACCAACTGAGGTGGACGGATGACCTGGTTCAAGTCACGGGTTCACGGTGGATGCAAGCCGCTTCCAACCGAGGCAACTACGAGGCCTATGGGGGAGGCTTGTGTCCAATAGTATACGTCCTACGGCTAAAATGGTAATGATGATGATAACTTAATAATTTAACCATGAAAATACCGAGAATTCACAAACTCTTTCGCATTTAATAATGAATCATTGCCATATAATAAAGAAAACGCTAGTGGATAATACTTTGATATTTCAACACCAGCTCGACTGTTAAAAAGCTACTTAAATGCTCACTCATTGCACGCTCCTATATACTTTAACAAACGCATCAAACCATCATTTAAAATCAACGTAACACAAAGACACAAATTTTGTAACAACCATTGCAATATACGATACACAATATGTATTAATACACGGTAATGACAAGGCCGGTACCACACAATCGTCTATATAGCTTCATAAGATGCAACTGTATTTTAAAAACCAATATCGAAACGGCGTATCTTCTATTCAAAAGAACGTACCGACTAACATAATAGCTACCCGTTCTGAATTGCCTAACTAACTATTTAAGCAACAGTTTGGGCTTTAATTAATCTTGACAAGTCATTGTTGGATGGAAATCATTTATCATTATCGAACTCCGGAGTATCCGGGCAAGAAATGACGGTGCGATCAGAAGAATTACCTTTATTACAATCAAAGTCCATAGGTACTGCCATTATGAGGGTATTGTTTTGCCGTTTTTTAATGCCGCTAAAAAGTTCGAGTCAAATTATTGGGATTTCTTCAAATGTCAAAAATAATTGGCATAATTTATTGAGGTTGCGATAGACGTTTGTGGTCATTAAGTTGATAGGGAGTGTGATTATGCGTCATTGTTCGCCGCTAGATGTCTCTTTTGTGTTTGGCCGCTGCTGCCATCTCTGTTGTAATGCTGAAGCAATCTCAGTATACTTTAATCTTTACTAGCTTTTGTCAATCACTCCGTCCACCTTCATCTCGCGTTTTGTAATATCTCCAGCTATTGTGACAAAATTGTTTTGAGCACACACTTAAATTTAATTTACCATATATTTTAAACATTCAGAATCACAATCCCAAGTCTCGCATCTAACTTTACATTTTAATAATAACGTTATTTCGTAATAAATGAAACCACTACTCGAGTCGCCCAATGTTGCCAGCCCGCCCTCAAGTTCCACTAATTTATTCAGACTACTCTAATACGGGCATTTTTCGATAGTCCACGTCCCCAATAATAGAGGCTGGATTTCAATTACTTATTTGCCAATCCGTTACCTGTACAGGCATAGTGGTCTTGACTCGATTGCCTCCCGTCTGGCCGCTGGAATCGAACCCGGCTCGCACAATGAAATACGTCTAAATAAATAACACGGACTTCACATTGTAATGCCGCCTCCATACAAAATATATTTTCCCGACAATAGCCACGTTCGGAATGGGAAAAATGGGGCACACTCGAACGGGGGAAATACTCTGTGCTGGCAACACTCGGGCTTAATTCAAACGCGTTCCATTTTTGAAAATTTGAATACATTGTGTCCATTTAGGGGTAAGGTTTGACTGCGTATTTTTTTTGGATTTATTTCTTTTTCTATGTTTGTGTTTATAATAATATCATTTTGTTTAGCGGCCAGTGCGTTATATAGGTACAATAGGTATCTAACAAAAAAGAGAAAAACAAAGGTTATATTTTGTTGTAAAAAGTCGAGTTTTAGAACGAAATATAAAACCTTATAGTTTTTGACCTCTGGCTTTTTCTTTGTTCGCCGTTGGTAATAATATATTTATTAATTTAATAACCCAAAACTCTAATACACTTCAGCTAGATACAAGAATTCATTGATATTCGAAATAATACCTGCGCCTCATTATACGGGCGACGGCAAATCGAGACGGTATTAATATTTAAATGAATAATTTGACAAATAATTTTGCTTTAAAACAGATAAATCCACTTCATAAATCCGACAAGGGGTCGAAATCGTAACTGCAAACAATGACCTACCCAACTAATAATTAATTCAAAAGTCGTTGAGTTCCTTTTGGTTGGGGCCACGAGAACAGCGTGAACACTCTTGCTATTTCGACTATGATTATTGAGTCTAGTCAAATCTCAAAATAATCTTGGACTTTTTAAGCTAGACTACCGAGCAAAGCGGCGTTGGCGTCACTGACGCAGCGACACTGTCTTTGAGAGAGAGAGAGAGAGAGAGAGACAGAGGGAGAGAGAGAGAGAAACATTTATTTACACACTTTCGATACACGTAGATTAGTATGATGAAGAAATACAATATACTTAAGAATAGTACCGACATGGGACTTTGCTCGGGAGTCTAGCTTTAGGCCGGTTAGGTGGAACCTTGGAGGAAGGAATTCTGTGGCCGACTAATCATGGAGTTCTTGTCTATAGACATTATAACACCAGTCACACGAGACGCAACAAACGCGTTACTGCGTATAAATGTTGCGCCAAAGTCATAGCTTTCATGTGGACGATTCTTCAGTGGACTTGGTACAGATATCCTTTAAAAAGCCGCAGAAGAGGGTCGTGAGTTCGAATCCAGGGCTCGCACCACTGATTTTTTCGGAATTTATGTGCGAAGCGTAGCTTTTCTCTGAAAGACATCGAGAGGAAACCTGCACACACCTATGGGTTACCCCCAGGATGCTTCGTAATCCGTAAGACGTATTACAAATAAGGAAAAGGTGGCCAGGTCATCTGCTAATTACAGAAAAAATATTTGAATATACTTTAAAATTTTCGAATTCTTCTATTTCGCTATGGGTTTTTACTAATGTCATTTATATTTAAAATCCTAAGTATGTTTTTTTCTAACGCGTTTTTCACGGCCTCAACTCGAGCGCCACGGAAGAATGGGATAAAACAATCGCATCGAAAAACGCCCCCGTCAGAATAGGGGCCGTAATTATTAAATTGAAACCCGTGTTCGGGCGACAGAATACACCCCGAGAACTTCGCCAGAGGGCGCCTCTATCGACCCCTTTCTGGAATTTACCTTTGCTTTTGTGCTTTTTCTTCATTCGAATAATTGTTCGTGGAACTATAACTTGGAATTGTTCTTGGTACACTTAAATTGATATACTTAAAAAAAATAGTTCAAACCTCATCGTAATTTTAAAGTCCTTAAACCCTGTTAATAAAAATTACAAAAACATATTCTTAGACCACGTGCACATTGTCAAATTAAGGTTTAATATTTAGAATTTCGTACCTCGAATGGAAAATGTACCTTCTATCTTTAGAACTTCGTTTGTCGTCTGTCTCGCAAGGCTCAAGGAAAATATCAAGTTAATTATGATTGTTTGCAAAAATTATTAATAAAATTGCCATCATAACATACCTACATCCAAAATCACAGGTCGGATTTTTTTTCATACAATTACGAGCACTTTTTCACCAGATGTCTTATGTTGTATGTTGAAATACAACAGCGCAAGCACCGCTGCTTAGCGGGAGCCACAAAATACGAGGAAATACCCTAGAATACCCAATAATTAATTAACGATTTGGGACTTGGGAATGCTAACTTTATATTTATTAATATTCCGGGATAATTCTAAACACCTTCTATGTTTGAAGAATATAAGAAACTAGCTGCAAAGAATTTTTTTAGATAAGAAGTAGCCTATAGGCCTATAACATAGATGTTTTAATCTAGGGTACCAGCTACGTCCGTTCCAAATTCCATCCAAATCCGTCCAGTCGTTTCAGTGTGAAGAAGGAACAAAGATACGTATGTATCACTCACATCCTCACGAACGTTCGCATTTATAATATACTAGCTGCTGCCCGTGACTTCGTCTGCAAAAAAATAGTTTTTCGCTATGCCGCGGAAACTATGCAATTTTCCAGAATGAAAAATAACCAATGTGTTAATCTATTTCCGTTCCAAATTTTATCCAAATCCATTCAGCAGTTTTTACGTGATAGAGTAACAATCTTCCATCCAACCATCCATCTATCCATACTTACAAACTTCTGCGTTTATAATATGACTAGCTTCTGCCCGCGACTTCGTCTGCTTAGAATTATACATATAAACCTTCCTCTTGCATCAATCTGTCTATTGAAAAAAACCCGCATCAAATTCCGTTGCGTAGTTTTAAAGATATAAGCATACATAGGGACGGACAGACCGCGGAAAGCTACTTTTTATACCATGTAGTAAGTATGTAATACTATGTAGTATTAATATAGTAGGAAGATGCAAAAAAAGGTCAGGTCAGGAGTACCCGAAACCGACGTGCATGTATGAAGAGATTGATGAATGTGGATGAAGCGAAAGAAGTATGTCAGGATCGTAAGCAATTGGAACAAAGTAGTATCTGCCTACCCCTGTGGGAAAGAGGCGTGACGGTATGTATGTATGTATGTATGTAGGAAGATGCAAGTTTCTCACTCTGCGGCCGCTCTAGCTTGGCCTTGTCCGGCTACCGGCGGCATCCTACGATAGGTTTTAATAAAATCATGATGTATTGAATTATGTTAATATTGATAAATAAATAATCATAATAAATTTTGTTAGACAATTTGCATGTATTGAAGTCATAGCAATTGAAGTAAAGCTGTATGGCTACTGAGCTACTTAATTAACTTCAATTATAGTCATTAGACTATCCGGCGGTATATCTTTGTGTAACAATCAGTAAAAATCTCTTTTTAGTAATAAATTATTACCTATCTGTAAGAAAATGAGGACCAAATCATTTAGTGACTCTACCTAGAGTTGTGCGTGTTTTTGGTTTATCGATTTCTAAAAAAGTATTGGTCAAACTTCCAAACAATAGCCTCATCCTATTCCTATTTAGGCAATTATTTCATTAACTCTTGTTTGAATTCGGTAAATGGTTCTTATAAACAGTTATTGAATCGCTTGGTTGGGAACAGCCATGCTGATTTTTATATTCGTTTGGGTAGAATAAGGAAATCGTGACGAAAACAAAATATTAAAATAAAAACAATTTAGTTTATTTTTATGGCATTAACAAAGTTTTTTTTTCAAATACTATAATATATCGTTGGTACTGACATCAAAATACAATTAAACACTAATATATACATTTGGGATGCACTAATACCTCCAGAGTCAGACATTTGTACAGATAGACTAATCTAAGTAGTACTAGGAATTAATAAATAAATTACACAGCATTTAATTAAAGTAAGACTAAGATTCTGATCCATAACTACACTGAAACAATCAAACTCAACAAGCCGACGCAGGAGACGAGACAAAGATAATGTGGAACCAGTCTTAACTATTCAGCTAAAATGTCCTGACATCTATAGGAAATAATCTCTTTTTGGTACCAATCTCACTTTACATAACTAACCCACCGTCACTACGTTACCTTAAATATTTAAAGACGCGTCGAAAACAAAAAATCACAGTTAACACAATTCGTTACTCTAATAATTAGAGCTAAATGAGCTACAGCAACTCCTCAACGTAATATTTACAAGCACTTGATATGAGACGCACTCGGATTTACAATTTTCGACTACATACTATTTAATTCAATAAATAAAGTTTACCGCGCATATGGCTTCACAGTTCGTAACACTTAAACTAATCCAGGTTGCTGCCGGCCGAGAGGTTGGTCCTTCAAGGCAGGCAAGTTGGTCTTCAATATATGACGGAGACGGGCCGTCGGAGCTGGTCGTCGTGCGGGCTGTGCTGGTTGGGCGTAGCTGGCGACACGGGCGACGGTGGTGCTGCCCCGTACTGGTGGAACAGTTGCGAGGAGAACGGCTTAGGAGGCGCCGCCGGCGACGTGTACAGCGACGAATAAAACGACGACACTACGGCAGCGGCGGACGACGATACCGTCGGCAAGTTTTCAACCTTCGGAGCCATTAGTTTCGAGAACTGTAAATGGTCCAACTGGTGAGGGAAGTAAGGCGACACAGCCGGGTACGAGAGCGCGTCCAAATGTCCCACCCCTGGTGGAGGACCGGCGAAATACGGCAGCGGGAAACTCGCGAAGGCCCCTGCGCCGGGAGCTCCTCCTGAGGTAGGAGGCTTCGGCTTCCTACGCGGTCTGTACTTGTAATCTGGGTGTTCCTTCATGTGCAACGCTCGCAGCCTCTTCGCTTCGTCAATGAACGGCCTCTTCTGCATCTCGGACAGCAGCTTCCATTCGGCGCCGAGTCTCTTGGAGATCTCTGAGTTGTGCATCTTCGGGTTGTCCTTCGCTATCTGCCGGCGCTGGAGTCTCGACCAGACCATGAACGCGTTCATCGGCCTCTTGATGTGCATCTCGGACTGCGGCGAAGACGCGGGCAGCGGCTGCTGCATGCTCGGGTACTCCGGCAGCATACCCGGATGCATGGAGAACGCGTACGGGTGATGGCTCAGAGTCGACATGTTCACGTTAACGATATACAAAGTCTCGAAAATTTTAAATCATTGATTGTATGGTGATTTATGGCACAATGGTGAATGGGCACAGGCGAGAAGGTGAATGTGTCGCGTCGAATGCAAACGACAGACTGACTGGATAGCGTTGAGCTCGCGTGGTTATCGGCGGAGGGGGGCGGGGCCTGGGCGGCGTGACCGCTGCCAATAGAGCGCGCGCGTGTAAAGCCTGCGCCCCTCCTAAACACTTGCAGCCGTCCCTGTCCCCCTTCGTACAACAAAATATCACCGTCCCCTTCCCTCCAACAACACCCTACCTTGGGACAATCGTACAGCTGTTTATGCTTGGATCTGCCGCACTTCGGCTCAATGCGTGATAATATTCTGGTATAAAGGGCTATTTTGGTGTTTCTTTTCTACGAATGAAAATGATAGCGAATGACATAAAAAATTGGTCAGGTGTTTGTTACACCTGCGTGGTTGCGCAAGTTCGTAATAAGCTTACTTAGAAAGAGAAATATAACTATCAATTGGCTGTGTAAGAATTACTACTTATAGGTACAGAATTTTTGTTTGATGATTAAGGGAAACGACTAGGTACATCTTGCTATCATAATCGCCATAGGAAAGACAGTTATTAATTTTACAAGGTTTTATTTAAGTAGGTAGTTACTTTGCAAAATGTTTTAGTATGTTACTTAGTTGAGTGAAATTTAACCCACTTCTCGTGATTTTAGGTTTACATAGGTATAGTCTGTTTTATTTAAAATGACGAAAAGTACTTAAAACCGACATCTATTGTTCAATTGTTAACTTCAAGTGGGGTTGTAAAACCATTAGTGTTAACTAAAAGTATACCGTGAACAAACAATCTTGATAGTTTTGATGTTGTTGGTCGGTGTTACACTAGATGACGTGCGTTTCTAAAATAATAATTATATACTATATCAAAATCACTTAGCACAATTGTTTAATAGTAGGTATAAGAAATTTTTACCTGAGTGTTAGCCGCACTGTAATTGTTTATGGAAAACAATACACCTATTATACTTAAAAGGGTCCAATTCAGGTAATAAACAATAATCAATAGGAGGGGATACTTTCCAGGCTTAGGTGCAATATTTTTTTAGTGTCTAACGGGTGTATTAATAATCATATTTTAAATAAAAATTAAAATCTTTCATTTCAAAGATCAAGAAGGGTTGAGCTACTCCAATACTGCGGTCAGTTTTTTTATGTCTCTTTGTTATTTTTTCCTTTCATATTCAGCAACAAAAGAAGTTGTAAAATCCCGCGTTAATTGCATTTTCGTCATTTAAAATGAAACAGACCATACCTACATACAGTCGCAGTTGCTTCCCTTCCCGCGCAGATGATAAAAGATAAAATCCCATCGAGGGAACGGGAAAATCTTAGGAATCATGTTACAGGCGATGCGGCTAGCAACCCACCACTATTTTGATTCCCCTTTCCACCTACGCCCACAGTCATGCTAAACGTGGCCTTGTCTTGTTACCGTAAGCTCGGTCGCTACCCCGTAAAAGATTTAGACGTGATTTGTGTGCGTGTGTTTGTGTGTGTATAGATACATACAGTCAGTAAAAAAGCTTGTATTAAAAATTGTTATATTTAAACATTAAACAGGTTTTTCTACGGTATGTAGATCGCATAAACTTTGAAGAGTACCCGATATTTCAACGCAGTCGCGTGCATCATGATCACCAGTGATTTACGCAACTGCGTTGAAATATCGGGGGCTCTTCAAATGTTATCGTGGTTCTACCTACATTATGTAGAAGATTTAAATCCTATTGTAGTATAAAAAATGTGTCACACCAGACTGGTGCCGATTAAGGACACGTAGAATATCTGCCCAGCGTGCTATGGAGAGGGCTATGCTCGGTATCTCGTTGACAGATAGGGCCCGTAACGAGCATATCAGACAAAAGACGAAAGTCGTCGACATAGCCCGAAGGATTAGTACCTACGTTGAAATGGCAATGGGCTGGTCACGTTTGCCGTAGAACTGACAACCGTTGGAGCAAACGTATCCTAGAGTGGAGACCACGTTTGGGAACGCGTAGTGTGGGACGCCCTGCGACGCGTTGGACGGATGACCTTAGGACAGCTGGCAGTGGCTGGATGAGGGAAGCCCAGGATCGCGAAAGTTGGCGCAATATGAAGGAGGCCTACGTCCAGCAGTGGACGGACAATGGCTGTAGATAGATAAATAGATAGATAGAATATCTGAAGTAGGTAGACGGGATTATCGAAAAACAAAGTGTGTGAGTTTGTATTGTATTGTATTGTGTCAGCTGGAATATGGAAGTTTCGGAATCCGTTGGTACCTAAGACCTAGCACTAACTCACTCTGCAATTCTGTTTCCAATCAGCAGTACCTACAGCTGTGTTTCGGCGTGGAGCCGGTGGCATTACTGGCATGTGAGGTATTTATAATAGTTATCTATACATAAATATTATGAGAGAGGTAATTTAGCGGAACAAAATAGTGTAAAGTAAAGTTTTGCTTCCATGCTGGTCTGGGAGCAAAGAGAAAACATACAATGTACCAGTTGCTTTTCTTTCAACGCAGATGATAAAAGGCAATCGGCGGCTAGCAACCCATCACTATTTTGGTTCCCCTTTCGATCTATACGCCCACAATCATGTTAAACGCGGCCTTTAGGTCTTGTTACCCGGCTCTATCTACCCCGTAAGGGACAAACGTGATAAAACTTGTGATGCGTTTTTTATAATACCTACATACATATCCACACAAATTACGTCTTTATCCCTTAAGGGGTAGACAGAGCCTAAGGTAACAGGTACCTTCAAGCCAAATTTAGCAAGATTGTGGGCGTATAGGTGGAAGATGGAATAAAAATAGTGATGGGTTGCAGCCTCATCGCCTATAACATGATTCCTATGATTTTCGTCCATTTCCTCGATGGGCTCTATGTTTTTTCTTTGCTCCCAGACCAGCATGGAAGAAGTTTTTTATAAGTTTTGGCGTATATTATTTTTCAGTTGTCAAGCCGACAAGAACGCAAGCCACAGCAATTTTGTGTCCTCCATTGACGTATAGCGCATTATTCACGCTACGTCAAAGCCTAAAGGCGACGCCCCACTGCAGAGCAACGTCACGACTCACATGGGTACAGTCAAGTGTAATAATATGTATTTAGACAATTTTCCGACAATTTTCCGGGATAAAAACTATTTATGTCCTTCCCGTCTTAAACTATCTCCAGACAAAATTTGATTACGATCGAGTTATTCACGCGTCAAAGCGTAACAAACAATCAAAGTCATTCGCAATTATAATACTAGTTAGGATATCCGTTAAAATGTCTCATTAAAAACTCAACATATTTTTAAAAACGAAACATGTCGAGCATCATTCGACTTTTATACGTGAGTTTCCGTTTGTGTAATTATGGTTATATTCTTCAAAATAAATCAACAATTCGCTTTCAAACCTCCCCTAACAAACATCTATGCAACTTGGCGCTACCGTGTTTACGAGACTACTAGCGCCATCTATTGGGGCCACGTCGCAGCGTGATCGCAGCTTTTGACGAGGCGTTCCAACGCTAATTAATACAATACAATACAATACAAATACTCTATATTGAACACCACAAATCAGTACAAAACAATACAGAAACAAAGAAAAAAGTAGACAATAGGCGGTCTTATCGCTTAATAGCGAACCGAATAAACCAAAAACCGTTAAACATAAACCGTTTTGCAAAAAAACTTTCAACTTTCAACTTTTCTTTTGTTTTAAGAAATTACTCATTTTGAGAAGCACCTCGGCTGAAAAAACTGCTGCAAAATTCTTCGTGGTAAGAAAATTATTGGGTCTGTTTTTTTTTCAAACGGGTTTATATTCAACAATACTTGAGACAACTTTTAATTAGTTAATTTTCATCGCTGGGTACGGCAGTTAGTTCTGTCAAATGAACGCATTAAAATAATAGAAGCAGAGTACATAGTTTATAGCATTTTATAGAGTCGCTGGTAGCTCCGTTTCGAGCGTCAGTGTGTATAGACTTTATCACCTTAATACATAGTAGGTTTAAGGTGAAAAAACGAATGCATCTTTACTACACAAGTACCTACCTATACTATGATATGAACAAAATAATGCATTCACATATCTACATACACAAATCACGTTTATATCCCTTACGGGGCAGACAGGAGCCTGAGGTAACAAAACCTAAAGGCCACGTTTAGCATGATTGTAGGCGTATAGGTGTATTGTGTAGGCTATAACATGATTCCTAATAATTTCGCCCATTCCGTCGATAACAAACAACACACACAAACACAAACAATAATAAATAATGCAGGTTGCTTAAAAAATATTAGTTCCTTGTGTTACGTAAGTAGGTCGTACAAAGTTGTATATATAGGTAACTTTAGTTAAATTATCTCTTTATCGTGTACGTTTATTTAAACGACAATATTACACAAACAAATAAACATTAGCATTTAGCCAATTTCGACTCTACACATAATGACGTAATTAGTCAATAACAAAAAGCTACTAAAAGCGTCAAAAAGGCAATATTTTTGGGGACAAACCTTTTTAAAAAGGCGTTTATTTTTTCTAAAGTTGGCTGACAAAAACCCCGACTCGTGCACGCCATTTATAAAACAATGCATTTTGGTAACAGTGTCTAATAATCTTCTTTCGTGACAATATCAGTTAGTCATTAAAACGCCTTTTCTTCTTACCCTGCATCTGCCGACAAAGATTGTGTTTTTCCTTACATAAAAACTAGTAAACAATCATCAGTTGAAATAGTGTCCTTGGATAGAAAAGGTACATCTGTTTGAAAAAAGTTCGACTACAAAAACAGAGAACGGTTTTTTTTTCAAGTCTAATTATGCAACTTTCGGTTAAAGTGGGCGAATAACGTATTTCGTATACCAAAAAATGTGATAGGAAAAACTACCACTGGTGGAAAATTTTTAGTTGTGTGCGTGTTTCGTACGTGTGGATGACAGAGTTGCTTTGTTAAAACGTAACAAATTTCAACACAGAGAACATGGTATAGTTGCTGGCACTTGGGACTTACAGGAGATAAAACAATTGCCGAGATAAAGCAGAGTTGGCCCCGTACTAAAGGATGAGAGAGAGAGAGAGAGAGAGAGAGAAACATTTATTTACACACATTCGATACACGTAGAATTATAATAGGAAGAAATACAATATACTTAGGAATAGTACCGATATGGTGTAAAATGGGCCCCACTCGGCATAATGTTGCGGATGAATGATAGCATAGCGATAGCATAACGATAGCTTAGCGGAGGCCATAGCTGTCACAAGTTTTTTTTTTATCTGACTTTACTTGCACTGGACATCCTACACATAATAATGTAGATATTTCTGAGAGGCTATTCATAGACGCCACGGGTGACCGCAGAGTTGGCAGCTTCCTTGGACAGCGTGTTAGTATCGCTGTCCGAAGGGGGAATGCTGCCAGCGTCTGTGGTGTTTGATGCCACGGGGTCCATCTGCCTTTTTGTCTTATAATTTTCATTGGTCACACATGCAATCGTGCATTTTTATGGATTTTGGGAAAAATTATCAAAATTTGTAGATTAGGTTGGTTAGTTTAGTATCAATAAAAAAAATACTGTTTCAGAAATTAAACGTTTTATGTCTAACGAAAATTATGGCAAACCACATTCGGAATCCATGCTGGTCTGGGAGCTAAGAAAAAACGTAGAATGTAACAGTTGCTCCACTTCCCACGCAGATGTTTAAAAGCCCATCGAGAGAAATTGGCGAAAATCTTAGGAATCATGTTATAGGCGATGTGGCTACCCATCACTATTTTGATTCCCCTTCCCACCTATACGCCCACAATCATGCAAAGCAAGGCCTTTACCTTGGGTTCTGTCTATCCCGTAAGGGAAAAAGATGTGATTTATGTATATATGGAAAACATAGATCCCACGGGGGTCTCTCCGTTTTTAATTGTATTATTTTGAAATTAGCATTAGTTTAGTATTTATTTTAATTATAGTTTCATTTGTTTTTTTTTTATGTTCATTCCACTTAAGTACAAACAAACTTATATAATGCGGTATTTAAGTCAGCGCCGCCTAATTACTTATTCGCCGCGACGACCCCGGCGCCCGCATTAACTATTGTACATGGAGGTATGTTAGTGTGACAATAAAAAAAGACCAGTAAGCCTTCTGGTATATGTAGATAGTAATTTCAGCACTTTTTTCCACGCTGGAACACAGCAGCAGTCGCTTTCATCAGGTGACCTTCCACCTCGTTTGTCCACCCCTATCCCTAAAAGAAACCTCTTTCATATGTATTCTAATTATTTACCGTCTAACGCAGTGGTTCAGTTCTTCCATGATGGTCTGGGAGGAAAAAAAACATCATTTCCCCACACAGAACAAAGCCCATCGAGGGAATAGGCGAAAATCTTAGGAATCCTATTATAGGCGATGCAGCCTTTACACCCTTTGTTACCTTAGGCTCTGTCTACCCCGTAAGGGATAAAGACGTGATTGATGTATGTATGTATATAAGGCAGTGGTTCCTAACATTTTCAGTTTCGTTACCCTTATGACCTATGTAAGGTCACGTATTTTACCCCTCCCCATAACGATCAAAGGGGGTAGTGAGCTTTCGGCAATTTTACCCTCTTGGGGGTAATTAGCCCTAGTTTAGGAATCCAGTGTCTAACGTAATTAGTTAATTACATAGCTAGGATCTTTAGGCTCTAGTTGTTACAACTTTCAAACAAATCATAGTGTAGGAACATCCATGAAACTAGCCTTCATACCTCGACGTTCCGATATCTTCTGCCGTCTCTTTCCAACTCAATAAGGTGAGAGAGAGAGTCAGTTACCATCCCTCCGAGGCTAGACAAAGCTGGGTCGCGCACAATATGCCTATAATGCCTATTCGCTCCATCTTCCTATTTTAATTTACTCAAATTTCCCATGACACCTCACCCAACATGCTATTATGGTTTTTTATATCAACGCCCGGTAGTTGTGAGAGTTAACTGACGATTAATTGAAAGTTAAGTTAATGTTAAACATGATTACGGGCGTATAGCTGGAAAGGGAAATCAAAATAGTGATGGGTTGCTAGCCGCATCGCTTATAACGTGGTTCCTAAGACTTTCGCCCATTCTCTCGATGGGCTTATATCATCTGCGCGGGAAGAGAAGCAACTGGTAAGTTCTATGTTTTTTCTTTACTCCCAGATCAGCATGGAAGAACACGGACAGCATCAACAGCATGGATGCTAAACGTATGGCCTTAAGGTTTTGTTACCTTAGGCTCTGTCTATCCTGTAAGGGATAAAGACGTGATATATTATGTATGTATGTAAATTAATGTTAAACGTACAAGCAAAAGATCTCTATGCGCATATTCTTCTTACCCCTGCTTTAATCGGGTGTCTGTTGAGTTGTTTTTGCTAACAGCACTGCATTCACTCAAGGATTCTCTCAGGTGGAAAAATTTGCCAGCACATAAGACAGCAAGAAAATTTATCTAACCAGTAACTAGTTGACATTTTAACGAACTAATTATCCGTTGTTGCCCAGGGTGCAGCGACATAATAACGGAACTATGGTGGTTAAAAATGTAAAAATAATATACTTGATTAACAGTTTTAAGCAACACAAAGAAAGACTCGCGAAGAGCTCAAAAAGCGGCTCCTCTACTTCGAAATGCGTAATTCGAATTGCTCTTGCGATTGCTCACACTAATAGCGTTTTACAGCTGAGTGAAAAGGACGTTATGACACGAACTTTGAATTTTGCACTTAAAAGTAGTCCAGGTGGTTTACTCCTAAGTTTAGGGTTTAGAATAAAGAGGTAAACGGTGGTTTAGCACGCGCTACCGGCCCTTCCTTCATATCCTTATGGCGAGATCTATTATTTTTCAGCAGAATACTCCCAGTTAATGGGTGCTGATGATAATACACATTGTGCTAGCAGCAGGCTGCTGAGGGCAATCTGAATAATGTGCCCTTTGTTTTGATGGAAATTCATTATAGGCTGCATTTGCAAATTAGACGTGGATAGCTTTTTGCACGTAGGTCTGAGGGCCCAAGGGTGTGGATATTATAAAAAATTAAAACAAAATAGTAGCTTCTCTTGAACAGGTAAACTTTGGAACTGTGTAAAACGGTATGACTGAGGACACGATTTGGTAACGTTTTTCGAAAAATGTTAGCTGCAGAAAATGACTGGATGTTTTGTGTCTGATTTTCAAAAAATGAATGGATGTGTTTTCTGTACAAGTCGATTACGGTTGCACCAATTTGTTTATGCCTCGAAACGTCTGGCCAAAGTTTCTTTAAAAAAATGAAAAATTTGCTCCGAAATCGTAAAATATCTATCACAGAACGACGTTATCCGGACAGCTACTTCGTAATAAATCAAAACATTGTGTTACATTCGTTATTATTTTTCTTTTAATTAATACGTACCACTGGCTAATTTGATTGGTTGAGGCGTTTCCAAAAACGCAAAAATAAAAAAAGTTCAAAATGACCGCTCGTCATTGTGCATGTACTCGGAAACAAACGGATCCTGACAGTTGTCATTTTACTATTGTCATTTTATGACGATTGCTTAGCAACGGTCGCCAAACTTAGAAGCCATTTAATTTTACTCCTAAAGGGTGATTTGTAATTAAGACCATATTTTTTAAATCTGCATTTAAATTTAATGAAGTAAAATCTTAGTTCGACATTATGCAGGATAGTCTCAAAGTAGACGTCACAAGCTAATTTTGACTTTTCTTATTTGGGAATCACTACAATGTGACTACATAGTATAAAACAAAGTCGCTTTTTCTGTCCTCGTGTCCCGATGTATGCTTTTGCTTTTAAAGATAGAATTGTATAAAAAAAAATTTATTTCAGACCGAGATCCATATAAAAATGTTAGTTAAATACAGTCCCTTTACCTATTGTTAGTTGCTTTATTTATAAATGTATTACAAGGAGTTATTTAGGCATACTTCTGATTCATGCTCAAATAGGTTAGCGCAAAGTTAACGCGCGGTGTTCAGATATTTTCGCTAGAAATTAAAATTATTTCCGTTAACGACACAGGACACCCTGTATACATTTTTAAAATAATTTTAATTGTCATGGTGTTGAAGCGACCGTTAATTTTTGTTTGTGAAACTAATATCTTTATTGCGGTCATGAGTTGGCATTGTCATTGGATTATGTCTGTCCGTCTGTCGGCTTCTTATTGTCGCCATTGTTTTTCGTGTGTCCCTTTGTTTCTTTGATAAATATTGTTATTGTTTCTTTGATGCGCTATTTTGTGTCCCGTTCTAGGAAGGTGCGGTTTTGCCTAAAAATGAGGGCTCTTTTAAAATTACCGCTAGTTTGTGTTGAATGATGTGACAGATGAACACATCAATATTTTTAAGTCGGGTGACTCAAAGTTAGAGTTTTTTAGTTTTGATTAAACTGGTCTTTGTTCACTTAATAGCTGGTAAATATTCATGTCCAAGTGTAAATTATTTATTTGCCATAGGAGAAGCATTACTTCAAGCCAGTGCTAAATATTGTTAATTGTAAACTTTGTAAAAAAGTCTAAGTTGGATAGGACAAATCAATTCTTACTGTATTTTATTTTGAAAAAATGACTTTCTGCCAAGTTTCTTGCGGCGCATTCTTCTTGGCAATGATGGTCTTTCCGAATGTGCTGGTAGTTTCAAAAAGACATGTAAAAGAGCCCTTGGCGGCCAATTTGCAAAAATAAATTTTCATTTTCAAAATAATTTTTTTTTATAAATAAACGTAAAATGTGGAGCAACTGGCCACTCAGAAAAAAAGAAAAAGAAATTCTACGTTACCTTTTTACTTCTCTACGTTACCGTTACCGATTCTAGTTTGTTTTTTTCCTGCGACTCACTCGACTTTTTGGCTAGGCGCAACCCTTACCCAAAGACTAATTGTGATTTGTTTTGGAATAAGGTACTATTATTGTCCCAGCTGCTTGTGTCAACCCTCCTTAGTTTTTACTGTTAACTCTGTAAATACTTTGTGCGATCTAATCTAAGTCTCGTATAGTTTTCTTTCAGTGGCCTGTTTTTAAACTAGAACAGTATCCCATACAGTAGGTACCTACCTAATTTTTTAAATGTTAAAATCCCCATAAACATAATTTTAGACTAATTTCTATTCCAGAGCCACAAATCCAGTTAGATTTGCTGGCCGCAGTCCACATGACCGGCCGTATCCGGTCCTAACCGGATCATACCGGTTTCACCCGGTTTTGGTCGCTTTCGCCCGGCCAGATACGTTGCGGTCGGATGTGTAGCGCTGCATGTATGTTTCTAAGTTCCAATTTAGATTTAGACGAGTTTATTAGTTATGTAGCTTATGAAATGACATATGTGGTGGTTGGGGTTTTTATCAGATGAGTGATTCCACTGGGGACTTCTAGTTAGGTTTTGCGATTTTCTGACTGATTCTCAATTTTCCTGGAAATTCCAGCACCTCCACTGGTGTTACTCGTTTTTTTATATTATAATATACCAATCTCAATGATTAAATAATCGTAACCGCTCGTTAACTCTCCATAACAGTTAGAAACGCTAAGAATACATGTGTATCCATCTATATTATGTATTTAGCGAAAGGAAATCAACTCCAAGCCTGGACATCCAATAAAATGATGATAAAATGAATAAGTAAATTTTTTGCAACCACGAAACCCGAATCATTTTTAATTTAAAATCTTATATTCCAAAGCCACACAAAAGGTTATCCACGTCAGTCCGTTAAGGCAGGGTCGTAATGAGTATTTTGATAATAATCAAATAGCTGCACATTAAGAGCAAGGCGCTACCCCGGAAGGGCCTAGGGCTGACAATGGCCGCATCCGCCGCGGGCGTACACTAATTGTCTAAGTGCATAATGAACTTGTTTGTGACAACCCTAGGGAACCACACGCGCGAAACATGACAGCCGACTTTGAAAGCTAGCTAGCGTTCCACAGAGTCCAAATTAGAATGTAGCATGTGCCCAACCCGTGCATTACGCTTTATTTGTTGGAGTTTCAGTTCTATGCTATAGTGGAGTTAGGTTGGGTTTTGTGTATGTAGATCTTGTAGCCCCATTGGTGTGTGCACTCTTGCCTTGTTCTAGAGTTAATTAGAAACTTTGTATCGAATATGGCAGCCAAGTTTTGAGTTTTGCTTCGTTATTTAACGTGTGAAGATGTTTAGTGGAAATTTTCTTTTGTTGTTTATATGCGTAACGGAGGAAGGTATGGGTATAGTTCTAAGTGCGACGGAGACATTAATTTTATTTTCTCGAAAAAGGCAACGTAATAATTGCTTTGTTGTACCCAGTATAAATTTATGTGCTAATTTTTAACATTTCATATTCATTTAATATAATATAATGTAAAGAATTATTTTTCTTAGAAAAGGATTAGTAGAATATTATTTAGGTTTAATTAGTGTTTATATAACGGGAATTGCTTGTTTTCCTATTTATATGTAACTTTATTTTTACCGACATAATTTCGACTGTTTTTTTTATTATTATAGGGGGCAAACGGGCAACCGAGCACCTGATGGAAAATAATCACCGCTGTTGTTTTCCTGTCTTACTTAAGTCCGTCATACTTAAATCTCGTTACTGAAAAAGATCCCTTTCTATTGACAAGTTAACCTTTGTTGTTATTGTATTTTTTTGTCGTTCGTCTGCGCTACGCAATTTTCTGGGATATTGAGTAGTCTACGTGTTATTCCAGACTTCACGATCTCCGTGCCAAATTTCATCCAGATCTGTTCGATCGTTTTGCCGTGAAAGAGTAACAAACATGCATACGTACGTCACAAAAGAGTTACTACACAAATACACTAAATCACACACTCAACCCCAACAAAACAAACCAAACCGCAAATTGAATTCGAAACGTAAATTGTTACTTCTCAACCGTCACTGAACTAACTAATCAGTGGGTAACTAATCAGGGGCAAATGAGTTAGAGTCAGAGGTTACAAAATTGCCTATTTTCGCACAGTGATTACGGAAATGCGGCGGCGCGTTTCCATTGTACCACGATACGATTTAAAACGTTCATTAATAATAATAATAATAATAAAGATATTTATTGCCACAACACAAAAAAGACATGATACATAAGCATATTTTGGATAAGTATCCAAAAGATGCACACAATAATAATTTTGAAAAAAAAAAAACAACAATATATGTACATAACACAATTACACAAAAACAATAAACAACAGCTGGTGGCAACAGGCTCAGGCTCAACATGAGCTGCCAGTTTAGATTTAAAAAAAAAAGAAACTAGCAGCGCTGGTTTTCAGCCTGCGCCCTTCCCACGGCGTGGCAGACACATTCAATTAAAAAGGCATTCAATTAAACTAAACGTTGATTTCTTCCTTCCATGTCTGGGAGAAAAGAAAAAACAAAGAATTTACCTCTTGCTTCTCTTCCCGCGTGGGTAAAAGCCCATCGAGGGAATGGGCGAAAATTATAGGAATCATGTTTTAGGCAATGAGGCTGGCACCCATCACTATTTTGATTCCACTTTCCACCTATACGCCCACAATCTTGCTAAATGTGGCCTGGTACCTGTTACCTTAGGCTCTGTCTACCCCGTAAGGGATAAAGACGTTATTTGTGTATGTATTGTATGTATTTAATTATGATTGGCAAATGTTTTCATACATTGATCGATTACGATGAAACAATCTTTACAAGCGTATTCCATAGAACTATTATAAAAATGTGATAAAAGATTCTGGAACAACCATTTGTATAATAATCAGTATTTGAGATATTTTTTATACTGTGTCAACGTACAGTTTAAGTAAAATATTGTTTTTTTCTGACTACAAGGCGGTTAGCCTCTGATGACTTTAACAGCTTACCAAAGAGAGAGCGAGACCCCAGACGGGCAGCTCAGCAAGAGGCATAATATTTGAAATGGATTGACGAGGAAGTGATTATGTGGAAGAGGAAGTATTAAGCACATATTTTGTGGAAATGAATAATGAAGAGGGATTTTTTAATCTAGTTTATATGACAGCGGATTGGTAGAGGCACTCAAAAAATTGCGGAACTTCTTCATTACCTATGAGGAAGCGGTAGTGGAACTTTTTCCCTTTCGTAGTGGTTGGTACTTATACTTTGTCGTTCACGTTTTTGGCGGTTTTTGCCGTGTAACAACGGGCCCGCGCGCCGTGGGCGTCGCGTCGATACCGCCTTAGCGAGCGCCGTGCGACAAATTAGCCGGTGTGTTGTCGTGTTGTGTGTGGCAGCCCTTATTTAGTGGGCGGTATGCGGCCGGCCTAACGCGCGGTTTCGGGTTTCGGCGTTTAAGTTTCCGTTTTGTTTTTTTTTGTTTGTGAATGCAATGCTTTGATTTGTTCTTGTTATTTTTTATTTACTTAGTTATTTATTTATAAGTACATACATACACCTGCAAATCACATCTATGTCCCTTATGGGGTAGATAGATGTTATTTGTGTCAAGGCCTAAAAGCCACGTTTAGTATGATTGTGGGCGTATAAAAGGAAAGGAGAATTATAATACTGATGGGTTGCTAGCCACATCGTAGCCGACAACACGATTCTTAAGATTTTCGCCCATTTCTCATTTTTTTTTTTACTATAAACTAATACATTGAAATAGGGCAAAATTTGTTTTATTTTTCTAATTTTCAAGCATACAAACCAGCTAACTTGAGTGTCGACCGTATCAAGATCTCGAATTAAATACAATGTTTACAAAACACAATACTGGCTGCTCTAAATGTTATCAGATCGCCGTACAAAATTATAAAAAACACAACTGCAATGGAGACAAAAGAAAGTCGAGTGCAGTTCTCAGCGACCGTTCGAGGCGAGTACTTCGAGTACCTGTTTTTGTAATCGATATATTAAATGTGGATTTTTTTTTCGCTCGGGAAATACTGGCTGGTGAGAAAAAAAAATTGGCTGGAGAGAAAAACAAACTTTTGAATTTGGTATAGTAAAAACTGGCTGGCAGGAATAATATGGAACGCGTTAACCGAAATGGTCCTCCATAACTCTGGCCCTCCAGTAACCTCTAACGTACATACATACACAAATCACGTGTTTCTCCGTTACGGGGTAGACAGAGCCTAAGGTAACAAGACCTACAGGCCACGTTTAGCAAGATTGTCAGCGTATAAGTGGAAAATGGAATCAAAATAGTGATGGGTTGCTAGCCGCATCACCTATAACATCATTTCCATGATTTTCGCCCATTCCCTCGATTGGCCTTTGCCACCTGCGCGGGAAGATAAGCAACTGGTACAATCTATGTTTTTCTTTGCTCCCAGACCACCTTTAAAAAACCTCTAAAAATCTGTAAAAATTAAAACTTGCTAAAATAAAGCAACAAATGAAGTCTCGGCTAGATTTTATTAATACTAATATTCCATGTATGCGGGAATATCTTGAAAGGGTGTCCAAATTTCTCCATTTTTTTTTTGGCAAACGGTCAGCCTTGCGGGGTGCAAATCGAATCACGCGCCGAATTGAGCACTAATTCGCACCCGTGGGAGCCGAGGGCTAACATTTAGTAGGGGGACCATAAAGACCGTACAAGCTACATTTATTTTATTTAAAATTATCTGGGTACACAGTATATATTTTAGTATAGCTACCATAAAAGAGAAGTGACTATGCCAAGAATAACAGTAAAAAATGTATAATGTATTTAGCTTCTTAGCTGAGTTAAGGAGCGACCACACCGCTGCGTATACGCAGTAACGTGTCGTAGGCGTCAAGTTCTCTCACCGTTTCTTCATACATTTTGTTGCGTAAACCGTCGTCGTCGTAAAGCATTAAAAAGTTGCTGTCCTGCTGTTATGATTTAACGTTAATAGTGAATATACACATATAGGTGACTGATGAAAAAGAAGCAAGTCCTAGAACCAAAGAATAAAAAGAAGTGAAAGAAAAAACAAATGAAAATTTTGACTGCTACTTCGGCACTTACACACGTTAAAATAATTAACAGTAACACAATTTATCAATAAGACGAAAATAATAATATACCTACGCATTTCTTCTTTACAATGCTAAAAAAACATCACATCTTTCCTCATTTTTTTCATATATTAATAGACATGACCGCGAGACAGTCTCCTGGCAGCATCGAGATACCCCACCCTACAATCACAGGCTCCCTCTAGCGTCGGTACCAAAACATCGCCCCATGAGAAACCGCGGGCGCACTCGAAGATGTAATCGCGCCATTTTTTTGTTTTCTCTTTTTGAATTTCGAATCCCAATTGTTTCCTCTATCGCGGCCAGTATTTTTTTTATTTTTAAATAGGGTCTTGAAGTGTTTTTTCAAGTGGCCATGGATATTGAGAAGGGCTTGTGTAGCGTGGTATAAAAAGGGTATGGAGACTGACTGTTTAAAGTCGGTTTTTATTGTTATTGAAATATTAAATTCATAATTGTTTTCTGTAAGAATGTGAAGTCTTTAACTTTTTGAGACGCTTTTATTTATGACGTGTAATAAGCCACTGAAGAGGTAATATAGAGCTGGTGTAAGCAACAATTTTGAATAGAAATATGTACGTATAAATAAGTTGAAACCGATAACGCTTTGGTTCTCGTAGTACTCTGTAGGTAAACTGACATTAAATCTTAATATGTAAAAGAAAGTCGCGTTAGTTACACTATACATAACTCAAGAACGGCTGAACCGATTTAGCTGAAAATTGGTAGAGAGGTAACTCAGAACCAGGAGACGGAAATAGGATAGGTCCTTTTTTTCTAGAATCTTAATATTTTGCGTACCTGTAAGTATTTTAATATTATAACTGATTTTTGGACCTTGCGAAATTCCGATGGGATAAGAAATAAAAAGAACCATTATATGATTTGCTCCTTAATACAGATCCTTGGTATTAGGCAGACATATTCCTTGAAGATCAAAGAGCAGCACTCAGACGGGAGTTTGCAAATTTTCCACGGGATAGGAAATAATGATGATATGTGTGGATGAAGGTGGTATGTCACTTTGACGTTAACTGCGCGGACGAAGTCGCGGGCAAAAGCTAGTAAGATTATGAAAATATATGAAATTAAAAATTACAAAAGTATAAACAATGTAATAGACAGACAAACAGTATCGGACAATAAATGCGCGAATGATATTGTTAGTCGAATGATAAGAGAAGTATTCTGGCTACAGAAGTGATTTGAGAACGATTTCAAAATCAGACTAAGTTCATATGATAGTTATGTATCTAAAGTTAGTTGCATAATACAGTTTATACGTAATCAATAAGATTCTGCCCTACTTAAATGGCTTTCCCACTGAGATTTTATTTTACAAAAATAAAAGGGTCATTCCATTATCGCGGGTGCAACGTTTAGACGCCTGTTTTAGTTCAGCCTGCTTGAGTAAAAAACATTTTTAATGAAATTAGTCTTTAAAAGACTACATTTTAGTATGCTTACTTTATACCAATCAACAAAAATGTTAATATGATATTTTAAAAGCCAGGAGAGGGGTTCAAATTGCCTTTCGCGGGTGCAACTCGAACCCCTCTCCTGGCTTTTAAAACATCATATTAACATTTTTGCCAACTAATATAAAGTAAGCATACTAAAATGTAGTCCTTTAAAGACCAATTTAATTAAAAATATTTTTTACTCAACCAGACCGAACTAAAACTAAGGCGTCCAAATGTTGCACCCGCGATAATGGAATGACCCAAAATAGATTATCAAATCTAAGTATGGTAGACGGCGTTTTGGTGTACATGCTGTACCTGCTGTAGCTGCTATGCTGTAGTCCAGATTAAGACATTTTATCTATAAAAAAACTAATCATACATACCAATCACGTCTCCATCCCTCACGAGGTAGACAGAGCCCAAGGTAACAACCTAAAGGCCACGTTTGGCATGATTGCGCGCGTGGTAGAGAGTGCAATCACAATTGTGATGTGTTGCTAGTCGCATCTGTAACATGATTCCTAAGATTTTCGCCCATTCTCTCGATGGGTTTTTACCATCTGCGCGGGTAGAGAAGCAACTTGTGCATTCGGTTTTTTCTTTACACCCAAACCAGCATAGACACTAACAAAATGTCGTTGATATGGCATACGCATATCCAAAACTACATAAACTGAAAACCAGCGCTGGAAACTTAAACCAGCATTTGTTGAGAACGGTACCCATTGTCAAAGTGTAGTCCTAATTTTATTAATAATTCTCTCTACAACTGGCGTTATCCCCAATACACTCCACGCAAGCCTCCGGGCTCTCGATATACCTCCATCCGCATACACACTCTTACAAAAAGCTGTCATACTCAACACATGCCGTATAGTAAGAAAATTCTTGTCCATGTCATAAATTTGCATAAAATTAAAGCACTTGGCTTAGGTCCGTGCGAAGTATTTCCTCCTAGGGAGCGATTTAGTTAATAATAATAATATCTTGGGACAATTGACACCAATTGACCTAGCCCCAAACTAAGCAAAGCTTGTAATATGGGCACTAGACAACGTATCGCGTATCGAGGTATCGCAGAATAGGTAGTCTGTTCGGACGTCATAAAGCTCGGCGTGGGCAGATAAGCCGACTTTACCCCCCTGCTTTGGGGGTGGAAAGTTAGCAATATAAATAAATGAAACATGATGTCTGTCTGCAGTTTGCATTGCGTTTCGATTGATATGACACATTCAAAAGAAAAACTTACCTCTGTACAATCGAACCTTTTCCGATTTGTAAAACAAAATTTATCATTGGGAAGTTAAGCACTCACTGAGTGTAAAGGATTGTTTCTATTAAAGAGATTTTTACAAACATAATTGTTTACCTGGTTGTCTATAGGCCTTCTCTCGTCCCTGGTGAGCAGTAGATGTGCTACGAGAGTTTGTAATTGTGCCGTACTGACACAACATTCAAACAGATGACGCTTGGCGACAAAAATGCGAACTGCTAGGGAATGGAATTCGCTCCCATCGTCTGTATTTCCGGACAGATACAAGCTAGGGTTCTTCAAGGCTAGAGTGAATATGCTATTACTGAACCAGTGAGTTACACCTTTGGCCTCACCTGCACCTTCCACCAAGTGAGATAGAGGTCAATCACTGGTCAGTTCGTAGTAAAAAATCGCATAGTAACAAGGTCATGTGACAGCTAGTAACAGATAGAAAAATTCGAAGGCTTACCCACCTGCTATGTGTGGTGTAGGGGTATAGCACGAGTCACGGAATAACGAGGATCCGGGTTCGATTCCTGCCCATAGATTTGCTTTTCGGATTTTTCTGTGGTCTATTTTTCAGTGTCGTTTAGAAATGTAGGTATTAGATATTAAATTTAGTTCTGAAATACTAAACGGGAAAACGCTTACCGAACCTTCAGTTATAGTCAACTAGCTTCTGCCCGCGACTTCGTCTGCGTAGAATAAGACTTAAGAACTGATGTTGATAGTACATAATATTCTGCAATAATTATTACCGTCGCGATTCTAAGCAGCTACGACCTTTGACATGTTTATCGCTATCCCGCGGGAACTATGCAATTTTCCGGGATAAAATGTAGCCTATGTGTTAATCTAGGCTACCAGCTGTCTCTGTTCCAAATTTTACCCAAATCCGTCAAGTCATTTCAGCGTGATGAAGGAACAAACACACAAACTTTCGCATTTATAATAATAGAAGGATAGGATAATCGAAATTAATGTTTGACTGGACAAGAAAGCGCCTA
Source organism: Pandemis cinnamomeana (assembly GCA_932294345.1). Lineage (NCBI taxonomy): Eukaryota > Metazoa > Arthropoda > Insecta > Lepidoptera > Tortricidae > Pandemis > Pandemis cinnamomeana. Next base: position 16,252,425 of record OW028703.1, read on the forward strand.
AAGCAACGTAGTTCTAAATATTTTTTGTACAAAGGGCTTCTATTAATACGTTTTACCCTTAACAAACGCTCAAAAATAAAACGCCCCAAAGGCATAAACATGCATATTAAAAGAAAACCCCTATTACCACCCACCCTAGCGCGGCAAAATGACCGCTGGCAATCCGTCCATTTCCGGGCCAAGCGGAAGTGACAGGGAGCCGTAATGGCGTCTAATGTGTGACCAATGCGTTACGTGACAGTTGGGGCAACACTGTAAAAGTGGTCACGGATGCTAAACCATCATTCGTCATTGTCTGAATATGTAAATTACACACACATACACAAAATCTCAAAAACCTGTGTTACAAAATCTTGTGGGCCGTCCACCCACAAGGTGGACCGATGACCTCATTAAGATCGGAGGATCGCGCTGGATGCAAGCAGCTTCCAACCGGTCTTATTGGAGATCTAAAGGAGAGGCCTATGTCCAGCAGTGGACTTGTAATGGCTGAAATGATGATGATGATGACACAAAATCACGTCTATATCCACTTTCAACTTGAAACTACCGTGAGACTTACTCATACATACATACATATATCACGTCTTTATCCCTTACGGGGTAGACAGAGCCTAAGGTAATACAACCTTAAGGCCACGTTCAGCATGATTAAGGGCGTATAGGTGGAAAGGGGAATCAAAATAGTGATGGGTTGCTAGCCGCATCGCCTATAACATGATTCATATTTTCGTCAATTCCCTCGATGGGCTTTTACCATCTGCGCGGGAAGAGAAGCAACTGGTAAATTCTATGTTTTTTCTTTACTCCCAGATCAGCACGGAAGACTAAGACTTAATCATCATTACACATAAACGGATAACTCACGTATAAAAAGTCGTGTGATGCTCGACTTGTTTCGGACTATTTCGTAGTCCTTCTTCCTAGAGCGCTCGCCCCGGCGGCAGCGAAACGAACACTTTTATACGTGAGTTATCCGTTTATGTGTAATCACGTCTATATCCCTTACGGGTTACAGAGCCTATTTTTATGGTGTGGAAATGCGCTATATGCATCCGCCTAAACTAACTACTTGCTAGACAAACTTTTTTAATAACCTAATAATTTTGATCAATTACTCACTTTAAACTTTAGGGATTTTAATACTTATCCCTTTACAGTTGTTTATTTGAAGACAGAAACAACAAATCCAAATTGTGAATGGCCTGAATAAAACGAAGCTGTTATTGTTGCTAGTATATTTAGTCTTAGAAAATGTCGTTCCGGTACTTTGTTTTGTTAGACACCAGCAACTGACATGTTATGAGACAGACAGACAGTTATTTCCCTTCCCTGTTTACTTATATTATTAATCATGATTTTGATTGTAACGCCTGAGCATTTTATTATAGCAATGTAATGTAAATGTGACGAGCATTATCCGTGAGTTTTTAACATACGGCTTTCGGGTAACATCGACTGATCCAAGTGTCAAACTCATATGGGTGAGCGAGACAACAAAACCAACCCGAATGTCGTTCTAGAAGCCCATGGTATGTGCTGTATTCATTCAAATATTAATTTAAAAAATTATCGATATGATGCCATGAGAGTGCCTGTATTTAGTTGTGGGACGTATTAAATAAGCTAGAGATGATACTGATGATGATGATGATAGAGATTTTAAGAACCGTTCACTACCAGACCCTTCACGTACAGGAAGATGCAGCGTAGGAACCCATGGGCTGAGTGGCGTGACGTCCATAGAACTCGATTCCCACCGGCTTGCCTATTTTAAGGCAGTTGGGCACTTACTAATTAAATTCTCTTCGGCTTGCCTTCTGATATACTTGACGCCACGCCACTGGTATGTAAGTAGGTAGGTACCTATGTTTGTCCGGGTGGAATTTTGCAGCTCAATGTTGAAGCGGATAATCTTCAAACTGAAGTTTTGCATACTTGTGGAAGTCGGACGACAAGACGACAACACAATAATCTGGTAGTAGAATTCTTGTGACCCAGCCGGGGTCGCCTCCGCTAGACGGAATTTCTCAACGGTTGGTACGATTGACTTGAAATTTGGTCCTATACATGTGTAAGACGGATGGCAACGCAAATACAGTCAGCAAAGCATACATTATCAGGTTAGGTTATGAAAACTAAATTATGTCTTTTTATCCCTTACGGGTTAAACCAGCCTAGGGAATCATGACCTAAAAGCCATGTTTAAAATGATTGCTTCGATGCTGGTCTGGGAGCAAAGAAAAAATAGAATGTAGGTACCAGTTGCTTCGCCTGCGCGTGGTAAAAGTCCATCGAGGAAATGAGCGAAAATCATAGGAATCATGTTATAGGCGATGAGGCTAGCAACCCATCACTATTTTTATTCCCCTTTCTACCTATACGCCCACAATCATGCTAAACGTGGCCTTTAGGTTTTATCTTAGGCTCTGTCTAACCCGTAAGGGATAATGACGTGATTTATGTATTAGAATCATTGTGGGCATAGGTATAGATAGGTGGAAAGGGGAATCAATATAGCGATGAGTTGGTAGCCGCGTCCCCTATAAATTAAAGTGATCTTCTTCTTCGTCTTTTTCTTATATAGCCCCATCGATCGATGCGATGTACATACATACATACATACATACACAAATCACGTCTTTATTCCTGACGGGTAGACAGAGCCTAAGGTAACAGCACATTTAGCATTTCGCCAATGTCAAAGTAATAGATAAAATGTCGGCAACGTTGTAATGTGTTTTTTTTTAAATAATTAGTTAGGTATTTGATTTAGGAACGAGCCACGAAAATGAAGAATAACCATCCCAAATAAAACAACACACGTATCCAACAAAAAGCCATCAGAATTCTCCGCACATTTCCACATCAAACCAAAAAGAACTCATTGTTGTTCACAGTTGTGGCTTCTTATATTTGCTTGTGCCACTGGATTCTGGAGCTTAACGCTTTGTTATAAGGTGGTGGGGGTAGGCGATGTGCGTTAAGGTGGTAAGGTCAACAATAGCCGCTTTCAGCGGGCGGATGCAGGTTTTTTGACAAATGGCCAACTGGTCCGTTTGTCTCGGACAGGGCGGTGGTGGCAAAGAATATGCTACGCAGACCGGCTGTGCAAGAATAAGAATAACTTTATTTCACCACAGAAGTTACGAGTGTAAACACACCATTCCCACCGGCTTGCCTATTTTAAGGCAGTTGGGCACTACTTGAAGCCACGCCACTGATACATACATTCATACATACATACATCAGGTCTTTATTCCTTACGGGGTAGACAGAGCCTAATGTAACAAGAACTAAAGGCCACGTTTGGCATGATTGTGGGCGTGGTAGAAAGGGGAATCAAAGTAGTGATGGGCTAGCCGCATCGCCTATGACACGATTCCTAAGACTTTCGCCCATTCCCTCGATGGGCTTTTACCGTCTGCGCGGGAAGAGAAGTTCAAATATTCCGTAACAAAAGGGATCCAGTGTAGGCTTTTTTATGTGATAGGGGCAAACGGGCAAGCGGGTCACCCAATGGAAAGTAACCACCGCTGCCCATAGACACGCGTGTTGCCGGCCCTTTAAGAAAATAATAGACTCATTATTTGAAGATCCCTAAGTCGTACCGATGGCTGAAGGCTAGACAGGCCCAGTATGCTTATTACCTAACTCGCTCGCAATCGCCATCGTGTTCATTTTGACAGTTCATGTATGGGCTGACAATTGGCATCGGAATCAGCTAGCTGTCACATTCATACAAGCACTATCAAAATGAACACGATGGCGATTGCGAGCGAGTTAGGTAATAAGCCTATTGGTCCCAATCCCGACCCGCATTAACACGTTCACTGCGGTTTCGGGTCGAATAGATCCTATGCACATCTAGCCTACGGTGCGGCGATAAAATTCCTTGAACTACCGCTGGTGCGGGACAAGGTTATACAGGTTATCTGTTGAGCATAAGTGAGATAGTTAATGTTTTGGTATTGTCTCTCCAAAAGTAATCAGTTACTTTAAACAGGGTGTCTGTTCTGAGCGCCTTATTCTGCCCGCCCCGCGAACAATACGATGTTATGATATTATATCATTTTTCCTTCACAAAGCGCGCCAGCCTTCCGGGCCTAATGCGGCCATTCTCGTAATGCTTTACCCGGATTATTTACATTATGGCTTTGTGGGGTTGATTTTTGGGAATGAATTGGAGTGTCATTTGTGCGAGGAATATTAATGTCAATGTATGATATAACGTAACGTGGCTAATATGATATTACATTAACACATATACACGTTAACATATGTCCTTTTACGCTGGGGGTGCAGAGAAAAGAACAAAAGTGAAACGGTCGCTGGCTCAGCATCACGCTGAGGTGTTAGACTGCAGCACTGATTTTCAGCCAGAGCCGTCTGTGACTCACGAAACGATACACAGATAAAAATATACTACATAATCCATAAACTTTTACGTGAACAAAGTAATAAATATAGAACCCGACTTATTTGTAATTTAAAAAAACCAGTGAGTTACACCTTTGGCCTCATCTGCACCTTCCACCAAGTGAGATAGAGGTCAATCACTGGTCAGTTTGTAGTAAAAAAAAAAAAAAAAATACATAAATTAATTAAATAGTATACAATAAACAAAAAATAAAAAGGAGGGAAAACTAAATTGTTTAAACACAACAGGCTGGCATATCAATGTGCTGACCAGAGCTACCACTCGGGTATCCAGTCAATTTAACTGCCGCTATAAACTTAATCGTTCATCACACTAAACCCGTTGAAACCTATTCACCATTCAATCTACTCACTCGTTCACTCCACTAAGGAGAATGAATGAGACAAAGTTGCTTCTTCCAACGCAATCACTTTGTTTAGAATGAATCTCTTTTGATTACAGTGCGGCCGAATATAATTGGCGCGATTGATTTAATTGCAATTAAACACTTTGATTTGATTTGTTTTATGTGATTTACCCATTTACTTTGATGATAAATATGAGCGAAAGCCAGAGATTTTGATATAATATTTCATACAATACAATACAATACAATAACTCTTTATTGAACACCATATATAACAACCAAAACAGAAAAAAGGTATACAGAATATTACAAGGTCACAATAGGCGGCCTTATCGCTACAGAGCGATCTCTTCCAGGCAACCATAATGGACTGGAGAACAGAACAGATCTGAGCAGGTGGTGCAATTTAGAATATATATTAATATACTAAGTACTGAAATACATAATATTTCATACATGAACACAAATTTATATTCATAGACTTTCTGTGAAGTTTTCGTCAAAGTAAAAGTAATAGTTGTAGTTTAACTTGATGCAACTCACTGTTAACCTTCGATACAAAGTACGAAAACCACAGTTTATCGTTACCTTTTGTTTTTTTGTGATGGATAAATACTATTCCCTATAATATTCTACCCCTGTGGGAAAGAGGTCTAACGTTATGTATATGTATGTATAAATAATATCTTCATTTATTGTAAAATAAAAAATGTGATATGGTATATATATACATGCAATATGCGACTAACTTGTGCGTCATGTACGGAATGTTCACTGACGTTTATAACTGAGGTAGAATTCTGTCTTCTGCTAGACGAAGTCACAGGCAAAAACTAGTCGGAAGTCTAAAAGTGTAATATTTGGCAACCATTCCTAGTTCGCTGTTTTCGTAGCGCTACGAAAACATCGCCTTTTTTGTAGCCTTTTGCGTAGCACTGTCGAGCGTAGCAGGTTAGTCCAGTGGTTAGAGACCCTGACTAAGAAGCTTGAGGTTCGGGTTTGATATCCAATTGGGGTCAGATTTTACTTCTGAAAAATATGAATGTTTGTTGAGTGTTAGACGTTTAATATCATATTTAGGAAAGTTTTTATTTACTTGCACAAGTTTATCCAGTGAAATTACTGGCACATGAGGTATTCTATCCTAGCCCTCTAAGCTGGTAACGCATCAGCAATCCTCTAGTGTTGCGGATGTCCATGGGTATTGGTGCTCACTTATCATCAGGTCACTTACTTTTCCTTGACGTATATAATATAACATTCGCCTTCGCAAGCATTTGGCACTAGATCAATTTTATTGGTGTCAAAATTGTACCATGATATTTTTTTAAAAACATTGTTCCCTAGCTACATGAATAATGAGTATTTTAATCCCGTGGGAAGGAACGTAGCCAATGAGTTGCTCCCTTCTATATACCAAATAGCCCTTTTAGCGTGAAGGTGTAACAAACAAAAACTTTCACATTTGTAATATTAGTAGGATGTGTAGTTTTTTTATTATTTTTTCAAGGGGCAATTCTAACAGCGGCACTGTACACCATCTTACGCAGGGCCAATGTCTAAATAGGAACATAAAATGGCGGCGTCCGCGGGGAGTGATCGTCTACACAGTTAGTTCCAATACCATTGTTATGTTCCTTGAGGATATACATACATACATAAATCACGTCTTTATCCCTTACGGGGTAGACAGAGCCTAAGGTGACAAGACCTAAAGACCACGTTCAGCATGATTGTGGGCGTATCCATGGATGGAAAGGGGAATCAAAACAGTGATGAGTTGCTAGCCACATCACATATCCTACTAATATTATAAATGTGAAAGTTTGTGAGTATGTTTGGATGTTTGTTACTCTTTCACGCCAGAACGGCTGGACAGATCTAGATGAAATTTGGAACATAGGTAGATTATAGTTGGGAATAACACATAGGCTACTTTTTATCCCGGAAAATTGCGTAATTCCCGCGGGATAGCGATAAACGAATTATATGCAGACGAAGTTGCGGGCAACAGCTAGTATAACATGATCCCTAAGATTTTCACCCAATCCCTCGATGGGCTTATTGGTCTGCGCGGGAGGAGAAGCAACTGATTCATTCTATGTTTTTTCTTTGCTCCCAGACTACACACCATGGAGGATATACAATTTACATAGTTATATCCAGAGATTACTTCCTATACTAACTAATTAACTTCCACGCTGGTCTGGGAGCAAAGAAAAAACATAGAACGTACCAGCAGCTAAAAAAAGTAAAATCCCAGCGAGGGAATTTCCGAAAATCTTAGGAATCATATTATCACTATCAGAAAAATCACGTTTTTATCACGGGTGGTAAGTGGCAAGACCAGGCCACGTCTAGAATGATTGTGGGCGTATAGGGGGAAAAGGAAATCAAAATAGTGATGGTTTGATTTTTAAGATTTTCTTCTCTCGTTCTCTTGAAAATTGGTTCACACAATGTAGGACGGATAACAACGCAAGTACAGTCAGCAAAAAAGCTTGTAGCTAAAATGAATTTCGTAGGTTAGGGTTGTTATCTCATAATTTTCATTGGTCACAATAATTATTTGTCATAATTTTTTTGGTCATAAAACATGAAATATGATGATCTATTTCTCATGTCTGTGTTCTTTTTTTTTTTTTATTTATTTCCTATACAATTGTGTAGGTATATTCCTTCTATTTGTGTTTCTTGCAAAAGAATAAATGTCTTCGTCTTTCTTTAAATAGTGCATTATTTAGGAATTTCGGAAAAGTCGAAACGTAGTAGCTTAAGTTAGGTTAGTTACCTCGTTAATTTTATGCAACCGTTGCATAATGAGGGCCCTTAAAACACGAGTGTGGTTTTCCGAAACGAGTCTTTGCGAGTTTCAAAATAAGATCACACGAGTGTTGTTTTATTATACTCGCAGTGAAGTAGCAAGTTGAATGTTTTTGTTTATTCATTTGTGCTTTCGCTAAGATGTGTCGAACAATATATCACAACCATACGTCATATTACTTATGGAAACACTTAGCCATCTAACCCGGGTGCCGGACGCCGGACATCCGGATGTAATTAACCGGGAGGGTGACCCGTAAGAGGCTTTGGGAGACTCGGATAGGGTTCACGAACCGTGAATAAGAGGCTGGAGAGGGTCTATATTTTGTCTCATAAAAGTTCCGAATGTACGGTCGAGGACATAAATTAAATATCGATACAGCCTTCGTGTCAAATAGTTTCAAAGATATAAGCCTGCTTAGGGACAGACAAACAGCGGAAAGCGACTTGGTTTTATACTATGTAGTGGTGATGGACATAGGCTATATGTATTTGATTCTACGACTAAGTCGCGGTCGCGGGCAACAGCTAGTCATTTAGAAAAGTGAGAATGTACTAGTTGCTTCTCCCGCGTAGATGGTAAAAGCCCATCGAGGGAATGGGCATAGGAATCATGTTATAGGCGATGCGGCTAGCAACCCATCACTATTTTGATTCCCCTTTCCACCTGTTAGCCCACAATCATGCTAAACGTGGCCTTTAAGTCTTGTTAGACTTTGTCTACCCCGTAAGGGATAAAAACGTGATTTATGTATGTATGGTCCATTCTAACGAAGTTACAGGCGCCACCTAGTGAATTATGGTTAATCTGTTATTTCAATCTTTAATATTAACGATGCTAGATGGCAGCACTAGTTGTGAGACTATTTCGTTGTAATAGCACCACAATTGGTAGAGTGGTGCACTCCGAACAAAATATTTTCCGTCTGAATCAATAGCTGAATGACGCGGACGGAAGAGACTGATTCCCGGCGCAGAGTGACGGGACGTTCTAGACGCGTCGTGACGTGACACGACGTGACGCGACGGGTTTGCCAGATTGATGACGTTGTCTCCGGGTAATTGATTTGGATGTTTTTCGAAAGGGTGTCCTGGCACGTGAAGTAGACGCGAAGAGACTACATCCATTTATAAATTAGGAATAACCGTTTCTTTTACGTATTAAGTACCTAATTATTACAAGCTTTAACTGTTTCCATGCTAGTCTGGGAGCAAAGAAAAAACATAGAATGTACCAGTTGCTTCTCGTCCCGCGCAGATGGTAAAAGCTCATAGAGGGCATGGGCGAAAATCATAGGAACCATGTTATATAGGCGCTAGCAACCCATCACTATTTTGATTCCATTTTCCACCTATACGCTCACGATCTTGCTAAACGTGACCTGTAAAGTGTAGGTCTTGTTACCTTAGGCTCTGTCTACCCCGTAAGGGATAAGGACGTGATTTGTGTACGTTGTATTGTTACAAGCTTATACTTAACTTTCCAGGTGGCGAGTTGTAGTTCACTATGGTGTGCTAAGGGGGAGGCCTTTGTTCAACAGTGGACGTCTTCAGGCTGATGATGATGATGATGATGACTTAACTTTTAATTTATGTATGTATGTATGTTTGTCCGGGTGGAATCAGGTATATTCAACGGTTACCTCGGATGGCTATACAATAATCTGGTAGTGAAGTTCTAATGAACCAGCCAGGGTCATCTCCGCAGGAGGGAACTCTTCAACGGTTGGTCCGATTGACTTGAAACTTGGTACATATATGTAGAAGGGATGACAACACAAATACAGTCAGCAAAAACGCTTGAATTGAAAATTAAAGTTTTGACAACCTTTTCTGTATGTGTGTAACAATTCAAAATTCGTCACTTTTAATGAACCGCTACGTTTCTTAAAACACTGGTAATATAAACCCTTGTTTCTAATTTGAACTTCCTATTTACATTTATATTTTAATAAGTATGGGCCACCCTAACGAAGTCACAGGCGCCACCTAGTGAATTATGGTTAATCTGTTATTTCAAATTTAATATTAACGATGCTAGGTGGCAGCTCTAGTTCACAGATTTATAATAGATAGCGTTCATTGATTTATAAGACGTTATAATAATATATATAACGTCACAACAAAAATATTTTTTTTCGTATTTAATAATTCTTAATATCTGACCCGATCGGGGATCGAATCTGGCACAGCAAGCTCCGCAGTCAGCCTCTAACCACAAGGCGATCCGGTCGTTAAATCTGATATCCGATAGTAATTGTCACTTTTGTTTCATAATTAACTTCTAATAATTAATTCCATTAATTGAAAGGTTGACTAATATTACCTTTGTTTGTTATTCCGATTTGGATTCGGAGCACAGATTATTATAAATATATAGAGATTTTTAGTAAGCAAATAATAATGTTCAAAATAAAGGTGATATTCAAATTCCTTTTTATTATATACTCTTCTAACAGGTGTTCCAAAAAGGACGCAAGATTTTAATTTGCCGCCATTTTTCCATTTTAGTGCTGGCAACCCTAAAAATAAACTATTTGACAGCTGAATGTTCAATCATGCTAAACGTGGCCTTTAGGTCTTGTTAGGTGCGAGTCGGGTTACCTCCGCGTGTGGTCAAGAGCTGCGGTTCGTTTTTGGAACCGTCCGAGGGGAAGAGCAGTGCTTGGTCCGGTGCACCCTGGGCATCGGTTAATCATTTCCTGACAACAGATTCTGAGGGATATCATTATCCGTTGGCTAAGAGCCCGACAAGGAGGGGGGGGGTCTTTTGACCGTGTTCTACCGTACAACGTTGCCGACATTTTTGTCACAAGATTTTTGAATACTATATTTATTACTTTGACATTGGCGAAATCGGCATCGATCGATTGGGCCATATTAAAAAAAGAAGAAGGTCTTGTTGCCTCAGGCTCTGTTTACCCCATAAGGGATATACACGTGGTTTCTGTGTGTGCATGTATGTATGTTTACTGAGTATAAGATTGAAAATTTGCTCTATGTTTAACCGGCTAAACAACCAAGTTATTAAACGGATGATTAAAGAAACCTCATCTAATCAAACAAGTTGGGAATTTACCGTCAGCCTCGGAGTAGCGCCACGTGACGAAACCCGTAATATCCGTCCTGCGAACTGTATCTAAGGCCGCCATTATCCGGGTTTGTCCGGATTTGTCCTACTTTGGAGGGCATTCGGACGCGGGGTTTACGCAAAAAAAAATCGTAACATAAGAAGTAGAGTAACAGAAGAGAGCAGAGTAGAGAGAGTAGAGTAAGAGGTAGAGTTTTAGGGCCGACAACGCACTGGCATCGCGCAAAGCGCTGCGGGTGTCTATGGACAGTGGTGATCATTTACCATCAGGTGACCCACTAGTTCGTTTGTCTGGCCTCTCTAACATAAAAAAAAAAACAATCTAGAAGTAGAATAATATTATGTAGAATAACAATCTCATTGTAATTTAACCATTTCGACACCAACGACACATACAATATATATCAGCAACGCAGGTTCAAAGCCAACGATCTGTATACACAGAGGAGTCATAGACGGTTTTGGCTGAAAATCAGTGCTGCAGGCGCCTGACCTCGGCGTAATGCTGAGCTAGCTACCGTTTCACTTTTGCGAAGACACACAACGCTGATGCTCTATTTTTCATGTCTGTGTTTTTTTCTAAAAATTTGTGTATATTCTCTTATATTAGTGTGTGTTGCAAAAAGGAATAAATGTCTTCTTTCTTTTTTTCTATACGGCCATTACTTCAATGCAAAAGCAACCTTGGTTAAATTGATTTTCAGTGTCGTTTAGATTTTTTTCTTATTATTATGTTTTTGGATGACTGATAGCCTTGTTATTAGAGGACCTGTCAAGGAAGCTGTATAACTTCCATCAGCACGTCTAGTACAAGAGCGCGAGTGCTGTGCCGCGCGCGAGAGACTATCCGTCTTCTTCTTACTGTTTGTTCTAGAAAGAGATGGGTAGTCTATCTCGCGCGGTCTTATGCCGACAAACTTAGACCCTTCAACAGTTTTCACCAATACATGTTTGTTTCTAATCACACTCCCGTCACTGAGCGATCCATTGTTGTAACATCCTCTTGTCGCGTCACACTATCGTGCCATCGCTTTCATCCCTCCACAAGACTCGACATGCGACAATCGCCACACATCACTCACAGAAAACAACTCCAAACAATAACCAGCCTTATTACCAACACCTTAGATTTGGATGCAATCCTGTGGAGCAACTGAACGTATCAACAAAGCATCGTTATACACAGTTACGTTAAAAAAAGTCGTATCACGTTAAACATCCACGCAGTTTTGCCATTTAATAACCACGAAAAAAGCGCTAAAATCCATTGCACCGGCGATCATTATAAGCCTTTACGGGATATCGCGTTGCATACTCGTCTAAAGCTTGCCAAACTTAGCAACACGCTTGCACAATCGAAAAGGGTATGTGTTACAATGGCTGTAAGGCTCACGCTGGCAGCAAAGCATTTGTACTGAAGCATACGTCATAATCGTCACAACGTCTTTCATGCGAATGAATGATGGATGAAACGCGCTGCGAGAATCCAGCACTTTAGGGTTCCGTATCGAAAGGGTCCCTTCATAGCACAATGAATTAAAGCCCTAACAAATATTTCCCTCAACACATGCGTCATTTTCCATTTATACGCCCTCAATCTCGCTAAACTTGGCCTGTAGGTCTTGTCACCTTAGGCTCTGACTACCCCGGAAGGGATCAAAACGTGATTTGTGCATGTATTTATGTCTATCCACAATTTCATGTTGTCATTCTGTCCCTGTTGTGTTACTTCCATGCTGGTCTGGGAGTAATGAAAAAACATAGAATGTACCAGTTGCTTCTCTTCCCGCGCAGATGGTAAACGCCCATTGCGGGAATGGGTATAGGAATCATGTTATAGGCGATGCGGCTAGCAACCCATCACTATTTTGATTCCCCTTGCCACCTATACGCCCATAATCAAGCTAAATGTGGCCTTCAGGTCTTGTCTACCCCGTAAGGGATAAAGACGTGATTTATGTGTGTGTGAGTGTGTGTGTGTGTGTATTCTGTCCCATAACTCAGGTAACACTGTTGTGTCACATTCTTACATGCGCAGTGGATGACCAATTATGGAAGAGCTGCTTAAGATTACCACAAAAAATCATGTTAGGCAAGTTATAAAGCTATAAACCAACAATTTACTAATATTTAATAACTATGACATTCGGAGTCCATGTCAAAACCCAATATATTGACCTCACATTGCCTACCTACATTTTTCTTAGGAGTTAGGGCTCTGCTAAAACTAGATTTCATATTCACTTGCCGAATTCACACGGAACCCTAGGTCCGCGAGGCCGACTATCACTTAACCGGTTTCTCCATGTACGAAGGAACTAGAAAAGTTTTCTGTCTGTAAGCATTATACCGCGCTATTTGGAACTCTAAGCGCTGAGCAGTACAGTAAGAATAGGGTATAGAGGCTGCTTTGAACGTTTTTGTTGAGATGACATCTCTGTACGCTCGACGCAAATGGGCCAAAAGTTAGACCCGACTGAGAACGAGTACAGAAGTTCGGTACAAGTTGGCACGTATTATTGAGTTTAAAGTTTTAAATAACTATATTTCTAAAAGAATATAAAGAAACTAGCTGTCACAAGCGACTTCAACTGCAAAGGATTGATTTATCGCTAGCTAACTAACGAAATTTTATGGGATAAAAAACCTATGCGCTATTCTAGACTATAATCTTACGGGGTAGACAGAGCCCAAGGTAATGATTAAGGGCGTATAGGTGAAAAAAAGGGAAATCAAAATAGTGATGTGTTGCTAGCCGCATCGATTATAACATGATTCCTAAGACATTCGCCCATTCCCTCGATGGCCTTTTACCATCTGCATGGGAAGAGAAGCAACTGGCACATTCTGTATTTTCTTTACTCCTAGACCAGCATGGAGGAAATGTAATCTATCTCAGTGTCAAATATGATCCAGATCTGTCCAGCTATTCTCTATACTCACAAACTTACAGTCACCAAAAATAGCTTGTATTCAAAATGATTTATTTTACAAAACACACACACACACATATATCACGTCTCTATCCCTAATGGGGTAGACAGAACCGAAGGTAACAAGACCTAAAGGCTACGTCTAGCATGACTGTCTGTGTCTAGATGGAAAGGGGGAATCAAAATAGTGATGGGTCGCAAGCCGCATCGCCTATAGCATGATTCCTAAGATTTTCGCCTATTCCCTCGATGGGCTTTTACAAAACAACTTAGATAAAAAACGTTAATAACTCATAAAGATTTAAGTAACAAGAAGTAACGAAACATTCCGCGGTAACTTAGCAAATTATCACAAATAAACCATCAAGCGACCCTCTCGATCTAGTTAGTAGCTTAAGCATCGCAGATTATCATAAAACAACTATAAACGATAATTCGACAAACAGACCGTCGGCCAAATATCACAACATCCCCTAAATAATGGTCTCCCTAATGCATCGCACAATGTCGCTATTCGCTGCCAAAATGGACAAAATGAATTGTACGAGGAAACGTATTACCGACGTGTCAAATGACTCGGAACTGGATGCGTTCAGTTTTGTTTATATGCTCGCGTTTAGTGCTTTGTCGGTGATGGGGAAGTTGGGAGTCTGTGGCTGATTGCGCGTGAAATTTGTTTTCGGAATAAAATTTTGACATTACCAAATGACAGTTGAGATGTTACGTGATCCTATTTTGATCTGCTGCTTTTGTTTGTATAAAAGTTTGATTGGAATAGGCTCGATCCCTGCTTGCGACAGATATGTGTGGCTAGTAATACATACAGTTATCATTGATGATGTATTTGGAACTTATGTCTGAAAGTTGAAAATTGTATACACGTTTATGGTAATTTCAAAAACCTGTTCTTAATTTTTATTATCATTATGAGACAAGCTTTAGGCTGGCTCACCATGGGACATGGCTAATATTTATTACAATATTATAAAACAATTATACTTCTGATTTTAATACTGTAGAAGGTGGTCAATGTCGGTAATTGAATAAAGCTGTGTTCTATACTTAAATATTTACACGACAGGGGACGCAAACGAACAAGTGGCTCATCTGATGATAAACGAGCACCACCCATGGATACCATAGGAATTGCATATGTGTTGCCTGCCTAAGAGGGCTACGATAGAATACCTCTTTATAGACATTATGCGTTGTCGACCCATATCACGTACTCTGTGCCTTATAAATATACAAAAAAAACTAAACTAGAAGAAAATCACTCCAACGAACCTATCAAACAAATCTTTTAGCACCCCACAAGTCATTGAACAAACAAACAACACAATTAAATTAAACACCCCGGCAGATGTTCAAACAGGGCAAAATAAACACTAATACTTATCAATCACAAATCCATTAACGTCTGGGTTTCAATTAGCCCTTCGATTTATTAGCACCCCCACAATAGACAGATATCGTAAATCGTGTGTTGAAATAAAATTTGGAACACTTTTTGTCCGCCGCGTTTCACTTCTGAACCACTGGGTCATTAGCAGTGTTTAACACATTTGTTAAAACGGTTTTTGATTCACGTTAAATTAACGGCAAAATATTAATTTGATTTTGTCAACGTTTTCGATCGTAAAATAATCTGTGTTGTCAAAAAGGTCCGTTGGTAGAATTTATAATATATCAGTCCGTTTTTTTTGTCACTGGTAAAAAGTACATTAGCGGGAATTTCAGCTTTTTCTTGCAATATTTGTGCTGTCATTGAAATTAGTTTGATTTTACTTTGAATTTTAATTAAGCGGATAGATTTGCAATGTTACATTTTAATTCCCGAGGGGAAATGTTTATACCTCATCCATAACATCTATTGTACGTTAGTAATTATAATAAACTATTTCACTTAGGTACTAGCACAACACATGTTTTGTAGAAAATAATTAAGTTTGTTTTTAAATAGATTGATGTGTTCGTTAATAAATACCTATTGAAAAACTTAAACTACTAACTTATATTTTCTCAATGCGACTTCAAGACTTCTTCGCATTTGTCATACTAGGTCACTTTAGGCTTACAGAGTCGTTGCCAACCTAAGATTGCTAAGATGTAACTCGTGCGCCATTAATTTAACCGGTTCTTACTCTCGACTCCGTAACACAGCAGCGCAAGCACTGCTGCTAAATTATAGTAAACCTTGGATCCTTGCGCAAGGTCCGACCATCCGAAAAATGTTCAACTTTTTTATAAACAACCTTTTTAAAACAAAAGAAAAAAGGTTTTCGACAAAATGGCGCCAACCTTTTTTGTCCTTTTCAAATTGTAACTGAACCCGCGAAAAGGGCTTTTCACATCGGAATCGTGTGCAAAATGTAAGTATGTGCTGCCTACGTTGTGAAAGGAGGTTGTTAGCGAGGAAGGGTTGAAAGACAAGCTGAAAGCACGCCGGACAAACAAGCATATTCATACATCCATGTCTGCTTGAACCGTTTTTCACCCCCGACGGGAAAAGAGGGATGTTATAAATTTGACGTTGATGTCTGTGTGTGTGTGTGTGTGTGTGTGTATCTATCTGGTATCGTAGCTCTCCAGCGGATGGGTCGACTTCGATGCGGTTTTTTTTTCATTCGAAAGCCAGTTTCCTTGCAGTGGTTCTTAGCCATGTTTGCTAAAGATTTAGATTTATTTATTTATCAACAAAAAATACATTATATTTAAATATGCATGTCACAAATATAAGTGTTTCTGTTCAGATCGTAAAAATTAATAATAACGAGACCATAATAAATTATAAACAATTAAATAAAAATACAATGTCAAAAATAATATGTTTAGAAAAATATGTCAATTATACAATTCTAAAAACATTTTGAATAAAATGTATCTCCAGTAGGGATCGTCATAGCATATTAAATTTAGGTGTAACATGATCCCTAAGATCGCCCATTCCCGCGATGTCCTTTTACGATGCGCGAGAAGAGCAGCCGGTACATTATTTTTTGCTACCAGACCAGCATGGATGATTTCTTAGCCACACTGTACAGAAACAGCTTTTAAATAACACCATGTCACATGTTTATAGACGACATAGTGTTTGTTGAATCCATTTTGTTATCTACGTTTGTGCATTTACAACAATTAATACCCGGCTTATTGCCTTAATGCTGGGACGCCGTATACAGCACGACTTGAATTGAATAGAAGTTGACGTGCGTCAGTTATTTTCTTTTCATGAAGAAAGGTGAGGAAGTTCTTTTCATTGATTTGTTTCAGTACTCGCGTTTATCGACCACGTATGTGTAATAGCTTCAATGTATTAAAAGATTAGCTTTGTCTGTTTGTATGTCGGTAATTTGAAGACCGGAAGACCTACGAAGTTTGACGTCCCAAGTTCGATCCCGCATCCAGCATATATAGGACCCGCTACTGGGCAAAGGCCGCTCAAAATGAAAGGGACACCCACATTGGTTTGGGAACATCACGTTCACACCATTGAATTATATCGCAGGTGTGTGCTGGTTTCCTCGCGTTTTCAAGTCATGGTGTAATAGGTAAACACAGCGCAGCACGGCAACAGTTGCTACCAACTTACTAAGTAACCGGTAGATGGCGCTTTCTCCAATACAAATAATGGTAACGTTTGTTCGCCGCGGAATACTTAAGAAAGTAAACTGGTCCCGAAACTCCGGATTGATTAAGATCGTAAATTCATTCTGGTTGAACTAATCCTGGTTTCTTCTTCAAACACCACGCTCCTCTGCACTACAAACTACAATGGTAAATTTTGAATGTAAATTCCGAAAAACTCAGAGATACGAGTCCGGGTTCGAAAGCACACGGCCCTGATAAATGTGTGTTGGTTTCTCTTGAGTCTTGGATGTTTAATATGTATTCCACCCGTCACCCGAGATCATACAACACTTTGACTATTGTTTCAGAACTTTGCATTGCTATCTGTACTCTGTATTTATAATAAGTCAAACGTGCTATAAATACCGTGATAAACACAACACCTCATCTCCTGTCGCAGCATTCTCTTACGATATCTTAACCAAATCGCACCTAAGATGGCTGAGAAATACTGTTTTATAGTTTGCTGTCTCCAGATTTGGTGCTTGAGTGAGTTTATCTTTATAAATATTTTAATTAATACGGATTACGCAATAATCATTTTGACCTACCCACACTTGTGTAGCAATTCTTCAGCCTTTAGTAGCATGCTGGTCTGGGAGCAAAGAAAAAACAGAATGTACCCGTTGCTTCTCTTCCCGCGCATATAGTAAAAGCCCTTCGAAGGAACAAGTGAAAATCGTAGAAGCATGTTATAGGCGATGCGGCTAGTATCCTCCACAATTTCAAACCCCTTTCCACCTTGCTAAACGTGGCGTTTAGGTGTTGTTACCTTAGTCTCTGGCGTAAGGGATAAAACCGTGATTTCTGTATGTATGTAACTTGTACTTTTCCTTTAGGTCAGCTGTGTACAGCCGAGAGCAAGTTTGGGTATGAGCACGTCCAAGACACGGACGGGTGGCTGCGGCTGCACAACGTTCCGGCGAACTTGAACGACGCGCGCCTGCGCTGCCAGCTCGAAGGTAAACCATCATCATCAAATTTCTAAACGACACTGAAAATTAGAACACAGAAAAATCCTAAAAGTAAAGCTATGGAATCGGACCCTGGTCCTTGTCATTCCGTGGAGCGTGCTATACCCCTACACCACCCATAGCAGGTGGGCCTTCGAATTTTTCCATCTGTTACTAGCTGTCACGTGATTTTGTTACTATGCGATTTTGTTGCTAAGCGTCATCTGTTTGAATGTTGAGTCTGTACGACACAACTATAAATTCCCGTGGAACATCTACTGCTCACCAAGACGTAAAAAATTCTTGATTCATTTGAAAGTACCTATCATCAACATCAACCATAATAAAAGTGATAAACTAGTAGTTAATAATTGAAACTGGTGTGCCATTTAAACAAGATGCCAACGACAGATTCAGCACCTCAGGTTCAACGCCAACGACCTATTTACGTCCATTCTTCTTCTTCGGGCGCTACGCCTGCTAAGGCCTGGCAATGGATTTTTCTTTAATGGTCTTAAAGTTTAATGCCACTACTATAGTTGCTTTCTATACACAGGTGGCGTTTTGGGGACTCCCACGACTAGCGCCCTCTTCGCAGCAATGAAGCGAATGATGACGACCAGCCAACCGCCGGCAGATGTCGTGTTAATCGGTAAGTATTTAGGAGTCAAGGTAGCCCGGCTAGGTCTATGAGCTCTCAAACAGCGGATCGTATTTTCAAACTCAAACCAGCTCGGGACTAAGTTACTCTAATATACTAAAATGCAAGTAGGTACATTTGCAGTACATAAATTTGAGCTGTGTGTGCTTAACAATACTTCATCCAGGATGCGCTCGGGAGCCAATTGTAACTGGACCCATTCTCTAGTAGACATTATTCGAAATCAGGGCTCTTATGCTATCAGGCGGTCCGCACGACGGCAAAACACCTGACTTGCTGTAATATCTCTAGTCAAATAGCTGAGCTTTGAGCTTGTTCTCCAGGCAAGAAACCCTCGTTGCCGCGTAAGCATGCGGATGATGGTGACCACGACAACACTGACGATTGTCTGGCGATGACTGATGCTAACGAAATCACCGACGCCAACTGCACGACCCAGTACAAGTACTTCTGCTACAAGAAGACTGCGAAAATGGAGTCGATAAGCTGCGGCACTTGGGACAAGGGTATGGAAAGCTCAGACATTTTCATTTGTACCATTAGCCAGAAACACATCAACAAACCTTAATTATAAATTACACCAAAATTTTCCTCGATGCTGGTCTGGGAGCAAAGGAACATAGAATGTACCAGTTGCTTCCCTTCCCACGGAGATGGTAAAAGCCCATCGAGGGAATATCATGTTATAGGCGATGCGGGTGGCCGCAACCCACCTCTATTTTAATTCTTTTCTTTACGTTTAAATACGTCCACAATCATGATAAAATCATGATTCATGTTTGTATGTATGTATACATAGAGGAAATAACCAATAAAGGCTTAAAAATAAGGGTATTAAATTATGGCAACACATCTGACTTTTTCATCATATACCACACTAACATAACTACATACTGCATGACTTGTTTGACTTTCGGCTGACCAATCAGAATGCATGCCAATTCCGACTTGGCTTAATTTTGATTTGATGTCATATAAATTACATGGCATTTCTTTTCTATTAGGTTGGCTACGTATGCCTTTAATCTACAACTGTACCCATGTACACAGCAAAGCTATTCGGTAAGCAGGATAGATACGGCGCGAGCGCGCGTAGGTGCTTACCTGATTATATTGCCGTGTGTACATATTTTCACATGTCTTCATTCGCAGAGTACAAGCTGGACCCGCGCACAGGCAGCTGTTACAAGTTCCACACTTCTCCGCGCACCTGGTACTCCGCAGAGATGGCCTGCCGCGAGGAGCACGCCCACCTCGCCGTCATCAACAGCGAGACAGAGAGGAATGCATTGTGGGAACTCTTCAACCAACACCCCGCTGAGTCCTTGAATACGGTCGACAATAACTACTGCTACATAGGCTTCTGGGATTGGAGGGAGACAGGAGATTGGCAGACGGTTTTCGGTACGTTTGTTTTTATGTTATACCAAACTGCACGGCGAGCACGAGAGCGAGAGAGCTATGTCGCACGCGAGATAGACTACCTGTCTCTTTCTAAAATGAACAGTAAGAAAAAGAAGGGTAGTCTATCTGCTGTGGAGAATTCGTTTAACGCGCACCTGCGGGCGGTATGCTACTGCCTCAAAACTGCATCAACGTCTTAGGCAGCGTTTCCACTTGCTCGGCCCCGGAGCGAGGCAGCCGCTTGACCCGAGGCTGCCTCTAGTGGTTAAGCACCTTTAGTCTATCACCATTCCAAATTTTAACAAGATCAGTGTCTTGTGTTAATTTACACGTTATAACAAACAAATAATCTCACATTTCACATTTTAAAATGTTAGTTAGGAAGGGAGCAAATGAGAAGGAGATAAGATGATCACCAGTGGTCTAGAGTGATTCGAAAGGATGGTATATAGTACTTTTGCTTGTGTAGTTTGAAAATCCGTGAGAAGCGGATCGCTAGTTCAGATATAAAGAAGATAATTATTCCAGATATATGTGCAGAAATTCTGTTTTTGTCCAGGTCAAACGTTCGAAGAAGCTGGTTTTGGTACGTGGGGCCCCGGGGAACCGAACCACGCCTATGGCAGAGAGTTCTGCGGCACACTAAGACGAGACGGCTACTTGAACGACTTCTTCTGCGACGCGCAAGAATCCTTCATTTGCGAGATAAGCACGAAATAATCTGATACAAAAGTGGAACTGTACATGTCTGAGAATTGTTTCTGAATATTTTAGCAGACGGTTGATTAAATACTCCCGTTTAGTTGTTTTTAAATGATGATTTTGACACCGTACCGTTGACGGGTACTTTAAGCATCAAACATGTATGGAAATATTTTTGACGAACGCTGTTACGAAATCCGGGGTAATATAACGGGGGTTTAATCAAACTGCTAAATTAATTAGGATTAATTTAAAAACAGACTAGAAATTTCAGAGAAACACGAAAATTTTAAAATTACTAGTTACCTTTTTTGCACATTGTATCCAATTAGTGTACAAGTACTGCTGAATTTTTAAAAGTAATTTCTTATGTCACCAGTATTTAAATTTAATAAATATTATGCGTCCATCTCTTTTTTTTTTGTTTTACTGTTCTACAGAAGCGAGATTCTCCAAAGTAACGTCGCCATTGAGGTTTGGAAATTGTAATCAAAACTTTTCCTTAGATAGTTTTGGAATATTGGTGGCTATGTTGATCGCATTGCGAAATATGTATGAACATAACCTAAATCACGTCTTTAATTATCCCTTACGCTGTAGCAGAGCCTAAGGTAGCAAGACCTAAACGGCCACGTTTTACATGAGTGTGCGCGTATAGGTGGAAAGAGGCCTCAAAAGTGATGGGTTGCTGTTGCTACCCGCATCGCCTTTAATGGCCTTTACCATTTGCACAGGATAAGACAAGACAGAATAAGTACCTATGTAGTAAAACCAGACCACCGCCGATAATCCTGAGTATTTTTTATTTATAAATCAACATTACTTACGGACTACGGTTTCACATGTTAATACACTTCAACACTACGCTATACGTGTTACAAATACACCCGTTTTTGCCGCAAAGCACTTTATAACAGAAGGTAACCTGCACTTTGCTAAATTTCTTGTGCCGCATTATTTATGGCAACGACGGCTTTTTCCAAGGCGCTGGTAGGTAGTATCAAAAATAGACACGTAAAAGAGCCCTTTGCGACCATATTTGCAAAATAAACTTTCCATTGTTTTTCATCTGCCAAAAAAATATGCGAAACAATGACCACATTAAATAAGGAACGGGTTTTGTTGGTGAGTGTTTTGAATTGGTGTCCCTCCGACTCTTTTTTTATATGGGTTTTTAAAGAAAAGGAAAATGTGACTCCTTTCATTCAAAGTGCTTTTACCTAGTGCTTCCCTTTCATTTAAAAAAAAACAAACGATTATATGAATGAAACAGACTGCTATTCAATTCTTTGTACGTACGAATGGCAACTAATTAGTACTATCATTAGGTACGTTGATGTTTAATCAACTGAAAAAATGTTCTTTCTCCTAGTGAGTATAGATACCTATTATAACAACTGACAGGATCCACACACGTATCTACACTTTCGCAGCAACGTCGTACCCTCTATGCTATGCGCTGAAATCCTTTATCTTTACAAATAATTCCAACACGAATCGCAATCCCAACAAAACCTTGCTACTGAACACCAAAAGGGTAATGGTAAGATATCCTTGTGATGTCGTCCGACACGTAGTGAAGATCCTGGTACGCTTTCACCATCATCTGCTGATTGACCAGAGCGAAGGGCCGAGGGGAGATGCTCTCGATGGAAGGCAGGGGCCTCAGATCCAGGCTTGGCAGAACCTCTTCTTTGGCCCTCACAGGAGGAACGTACGTAGCTTGAGGAACCGGCACAGTGTAGCTGATCATGTTATTGTACATGATCTGGTCCGAATAGCTCAGAGGGATCTGATAAGTCGGCTCCGGCCGGGGTTCTTCTATCGGTTCCCGGTACATTTGGTTGGAGAACACCGCAATGTCTGGTCTGTTCTTTCTCCGAGGCCGGTACTTATAGTCCGGGTAGTCCTGCATGTGTTTGATTCTGAGTCTCTTCGCTTCGTCTATGAACGGTCTTTTCTCCGTCTCGTTGAGACTCTTCCATTCCAAGCCGAGCTGTTTTGATATCTCAGAGTTGTGCAGCTTGGGGTTCAGCATCGATATCTTCTTCCGCTGCAGACGTGACCATACCATGAAAGCGTTCATGGGTCTCTTGATGTGGTAAGGGTTGGGATTTCGTGACAGCTTCTGAGCTGGTTTCACAGTTTCTATTGGGTACGCCATTACGTTTTTTGAGGCATTGCTTTTGGCCAGTGCTGGTTTTCGGTCGCCGAAAACCCCGTCACGTGGCGGTCCAGCCGGCACTGAGGCGGGCGAGCCTGAATGCTGTCATTAGACCAACAATGGCGAACGTACAATAGCAATGTCAATTTTCCCTGTATTATTTGCCGTTGAATAAAGAGCGGCGACAATGCACTGATTGCTCACAAATTGTCAAATGATACTTCTGTATGTTTTGTGCGAGGCGCGCCGGCTCACTGCTGTATTAAAAGATGGTCCGGTACAGTTCGCTGCGGCTTTACTGATACCTGGCTGCATACTGTGAATTTCGATTTTCGAAGTTCATTTGGTGCCGTTCGCACTAATAGTAATTTATTTAAGTGTGGGAGGGACGGTATGACACGAACTTCGAAAATCGAATTTCTTTACCCCCCAGAGCTTGAACGCGTCGATGAATACCTACGATTACGTTATGGACAGGTGGTGGATAAATTTCAGACTTCTATTGTTCAAGCGCTTTTCAAAATACATGTCTACGTGACATTATTATTATCAGTGTCACACTACTAGGGGAGATTTTGAAAGCACATCACTCGAAAACTATTTGAAAGTGGCACTATGTTACTTATCTATCTGTCTAATGCCTTTAAACGAGCAATTCTTCTATATATTACCTATACCTAATATAATCTGAATCTCGGAAACGGCATTTATTTATTTATTAAACTACAGCCCAAATGTAATTTTTGACGTCAAAATTAATTAGAGCTTTAATTGTATTCTACTGACACTTTAATCATAATATTTGTCATATTTTTAATTCTTAAGGTTTTTCGCCCATTCCCTCTTACCATCCATTTCCCTTTTACGACTTTTATGACGAGAGGCAACTTGTACATTCTACCTTTTTTCTTTGCTGCAAGACCAGCATGGAAGTTACCAAGAGTGAAAGTCGAAAATCGCCAATTTTTTTTAACTTTGCATTCACCTTCAATTCGAGTCCGACTGTACAGATAGAATCGAGTAAGGCGCGGTGCACATAATGTGGACTAGGTGTACTTGTAAACGGTCCGATATCCCTCAATGGGCTATTCATTGCTTTGATTTAGCCGGCCCCA
Organism: Pandemis cinnamomeana; assembly: GCA_932294345.1. Classification (NCBI taxonomy): domain Eukaryota; kingdom Metazoa; phylum Arthropoda; class Insecta; order Lepidoptera; family Tortricidae; genus Pandemis; species Pandemis cinnamomeana. Next base: position 16,276,688 of record OW028703.1, read on the forward strand.
TTGTGGGACCCTGCCTAGCCTAGCCTATATTCCAACAATGAGAGCTGCGAAGAAATCGAATTTGGGATTTATATTCACGCACCTGTATACGTAGGTAACTCATAGGTAACTACTTCCGTAATTGTATCTACAATTTATGTAACTATAAGTGCTTGTAAGTATATACAGGCAGGAGCAAGCAGAGAGAGATCTTTGCTAAGCTGTAGGACTCTTGTAGGCTAAGGAAAAGTAAACATAATTCAGCGATATGCGAGATCTATGTCTTTTGGTATAATTTTTAATATACGTAAAGGTTTATTCCATTGATTTCAATAATTTTATTTATTTTTACTAACGAGATCTGATTGTGATTAGATTAGTAATTAAAATTTTTCAGTTTTACTTTTGACGCCATCTTACGGATAACTTTCGAACTTTGCACCCTTCGACTTAGCATACCTTCTTTAGGTCAGACACTCGCTAAGCGTCACCTCTCGTCGCCTGTAGATGGCGCTTTATCATAAAGTTCGAATACGTCACATAGATGGCGTTACTAGTTCGTAAAGGACTTCAAAGGAGAGTAATGTTACGTCGTGAATAATCAAGAACTTACAACCTTATCTTGTTGATTTTTTATTTTAATTACTTTATTTACTTTGGTTTTTTATAACGAAGATGTTAATGTTTATTTAGCTGGTTTCAAAAACACGGCAAATTGCAACGGTAGAGGTGAGAAAATTCCTAGTCACTTACGACCAGGTCTAAATTACTATGGAAAAATTAGCAGCGCCACTGGCGGCACGTGACAGCAACAACATAATTTCAAAATTTGACACTTCAACTAATAATCGGTACGATTTTCTTAATGCCTATACTTAAAAACTTTTCGCTTCCACGCTGGTCTGGGAGCTAAGAAAAAACATAGAATGTACCATCTGCTCCTCTTCCCGCGCACGTTAAAGCCCATTGAGGGAATAAGTGAAAATCTTGGGAATCATGTCATATTCCCTTTTTACCCAATCGCCCACAATCACGCTAAAAGTGGCCTTTGGTTTTTTTTTTTATATGAATAGGAAGGCAAACGAGCAAGTGGGTCACCTGATGGTAAGTGATCACCACTGCCCATAGACACCCGCAACCCCGGAGGGATTGCAGATGCGTTGCCAACCTAGAGGACTAAGATGCAATGCCTCTTGTGCCCGTAATTTCCCCGGCCGGTGTTATTTTGGTGTTATGATTATGACCCTATAGGCTCGGTCTACCCCGTCATCAATGATCACGTATACATTCATAATGATCAATGATCATTATGATCAAGTACCTATGTATCCAAGAGCACCTGCAAAATACCTACGCCGCCATTATCTTCGAACGCAACACCAACACTTTGTAAATCAAGTCGTCTACATAAAGGGCGAGTGTTTAACGCCATATTTATGGAAATAAGACGCCGTAAAGCTATAATAGAAAATACAAAACCGACCGCCGAGAACGAGGAGGGCTGTTTACACGGCACGATCGTATTTGACGAATATTTTTCAATTCCACTTACTATACGCACACAATCTTGCCTGTCTACCCCGTAAGGGTTTATTCTTGACTAGCGACCCGCCCCGGCTTCGCACGGTATATTATGCATGTATTGTACATAAAAACCTTCCTCTTGAATCACTCTAACTATTAAGAAAAACCGCATCAAAATCCGTCGTGTAGTTTTGAAGATATAAGCATACATAGGGACATAGGGACAGAGAAAGCGACTTTGTTTTATACTAGTGGTAGTGATTTATGTATGTATGTATTGTAATAATGAAAAAAAATGGCAGAGAGAAAAAGGTCTTCTAATAATAACAAAGAAGTGAAACAAAGAACACTCACTTTTTAGGGATACTTAAGTTTCGCTTCCCAGCGACGGAACCACACACCTACCGGCCAGAAGTCGGAGCACAGGAGCATCTAGCACTAGCTTGGCTGGCACTTGGAGTCTGAAAGAGCTAAAACTATAGAGCAATGGTCCACAGGCGGACTGCTAAACACGTATTGTAGTGTATTGTATTCCAAGTATCAATAAATGCGTCAATCAGGAATACTCGATAAAATTTTCCCACTGTGTCCGGACTACTAAGTTGGAGTAATAAATTTCTTCGTGAACAAAAAATACTTACCTTGCTACTACGCTACTCACGTGCAAGATAACCAAGCCTGTGCAAAATATATGTTTTTCATTCAATCCTCTCTCCACTACTGCCGCATGAAACACATATAAATCCCACTAACTTACTTATCCTTTGGCCTATTGGACTGTCCCACTTCTGGGCAAAGGCCTCCCCTTTCTTCCGCCACTCCTCCCGGCCGAGGGCACGCTCCTGCCACTCTGCTTGATAAGTGTCCAAGTCATCCCGTCATCTTCTTTTCAGTCTACTTACTCTTCGATGGCCATCCTGCGGAATCCAACGGGTAAATTCTATAAATGTTTTTATTTAATCATCATGTCGTATCTGGTGCCCCAGCATACTTCTTCTATTCTCAACCGTAGGGATCTCTTTTCCCCTACCAAATTCAAAACTTCTTCATTTGTTCTCGTCTCTGTTCAGCTCATCCCCTCTATCCTCCGTCAACACCACATCTCAATGCACTCTTTTTCGCTGGGTAAATGTCCACGTCTCGCTTCTACAACGCTGTGCTCCATTTGTAAATCTTGATGTTTCATGATGTTTCTGGGTATAGCTTTAAAAAGTTTTTTGCCATTGAACGTTTTTTTGGCCGTAGCTATGCGGGCGATTATATCGGAAGTACTATGGTGTCACAGGTTATTATGCTGCCTAAGTATTTGAAACTAGCAACCTGTTCTATGGTGGTATTTCTAAGTTTAATTGGATGTGGTGTGGTCGGCTTTTGCAGTTATTAAGGTTTGTACCAGTTGCTTCTCTTCCCGCGCAGATGGTAAAAGCCCATCGAGGAAATGGGCAAAAGTCTTAGGCGTCACTATTTTGATTTCCCTTTCCACACGGCCTTAATGCTAAGTGTGGCCTTAAGGTTTCGTTACCTTAGGCTCTGTCTACGCCGTAAGGAATAAAAACGTGAAATATATAATGTATGTATTTATTTAAGGCTCGGGGACCTTATACATCCCTTTTGTAAATGTATTTAATTTAAGTAGAATTTAAATATTCTTACTGTATATTATGTTGAAAAAATTACTTTCTGCCAAGTTACTTGCGGCGCATTCTTCTTGGCAATGATGGTCTTTCCGAATGCGCTGGTAGTTTCAAAAAGACATGTAAAAGAGCCCTTGGCGGCCAATTTGCAAAAATAAATTTTCATTTTTATTTTCATTTTCATTTTCATGTAGATACTAATGTTTCTAGATTCTTGCAGCACATGCACAGCCCAGCCCCATTTTAGCCAACAACCGATGAAATACGTCGTATCATTTTTCTGCAAAAGGAAATCGTGTCGTTAATAGAAAAGTCGTGTGTTGTAAAGGCCCTTCTAAGCCGTAACTTATTGTTATGGCGCGGTTAAGCCGCAGTTTTATGCGGCCGCGTTGTTTGTATATAACTTCATACAAATGATCGCAAAATGGCGGAAGGCTTGGGCGCGGAGATACCTATTGGGGTAGTAACAAATTTGAACTGCTTTTGAAGAAAAAATATAGTTATTGGCATATTAGACGCCGCGTGTGTTTATTACAAAGTATTTGATAGCTATAATTACACATAAACGGATAACTCACGTATAAAAAGTCGAGTGATGCTCGACGTGTTTCGGACTATTTCGTAGTCCTTCTTCCTGGAGCGCTCCATGAAGAAGGACTACGAAATAGTCCGAAACACGTTTATGTACACATTATGATTAAGTCTCACGGTAGTTTCATGTTGAAAGTATTTGATAGCTACTTAAATTGACTTAACATTAGTCTGGGAATAGTATTAGTGTCAATTTTCGAGAACTAAATTAGGACAACACAAATGAGACGTTATTTTTGCTGAGGCGACTTTCGAAAATCGGCCAGGAATAAAATACTTTATCCTTGATTTTTAAATTTCTTTGCTATGTGAAGAGGTTCTATACATGGACAAAAGCGGACTTATCTCTATTAGTATAAAGAGGAAACATTTTTGTATGTTTCGAATAAACTCAAAACTACTGTATGTACCGATTTCGAAAATGGTTTCACGTTTAGAATGCTACATCATCCCTAAGTAACTTTTTTTTTTATATGAATAGGAAACTTAGGCTATATTTAATGCTGCGCGGACGAAATCACGGGCAACCAAGAGCCCTAGGTTGTATCTATTACATTCAGCTATTACAATAATTAAATTCTATTTAAATTAAATGCATTTATAAAAGGGATGTATAAGGTCTCCCAGCCTTAAATTATATTAATCTATAGTAGAGATGTATAAAGTTTCTACTAGTCAAAAAACGCCGTTCGTTTTTCGCGGATCTTTTTACGCACTCTGGAATCAGCTAGCGGCACCATCTCCCTGGACCGGTAGGACTTAGGGATCTTCAAAAACTAGCCTATCCTTTTCGTAAAGTCCCGTCAACACGCTCTTAACGACCTATGTTATGAGTGTCTATGGGCAGCGGTGATTACTTTCCATCAGGTATCCCGCTTGCTTGTTTGCCTCCAATAACATTAAAAAAAAAAAAAGACGTGGCACGACAGTTTGTGAGTAGGGTTTACTTGAATCGATCGACACTGCCATCATGTCAAATATGTTGTAGACTGTAGAAATCAGTAAAATTAAACAATTTAAATTATAGTGAAATTCAACACGCAGCGCTGACAAGAGCAATGAAATGACACGACTCTCTTTTGTTTTACTTTTCTTTTAGCGCTGCGTGCAATTAACTTTATTTGTGGCCAGTGCCAAAATATAATAGTTTGATAAAAAGGTAGCTGCCTAAATAGGTGCGTCGCCTACATACGTGTCGCCGACCTTATTGTTTGAGGCATAAAGGTGTATAGATGTTTTTGACGTCTTGGTAACGTATCTTTATGCCCCTGACTGTACAGCTTGCGTATGAAGTATAAAATCAGTGTGGAACAGCCCTAACGTCCTCACCCTGTAAAGCTGCACACACAAACAAACAAATAGGACGGGCAAAGGAAAATGTTATTCCCGCCCGTATAATAGAATGTCTTCGGAGACGCTCGCGGTGCGCATGAGACGGTACGCGACAACACGTCTTGAAATAAGGCTTTAATAAGACGCATTTCTGTCTTAACTTATAGTATAAGCTATCATCGCAAAATAGATCTCGAATGCGTTCGTGGAAACTGATATACTATTAATAAATTGTTAGTGCTAGTGACGAATGTAAAGTACAAATCACACACAAAAATCCCGCATGTCGTATTTAATACTAAGGGAATTATGTTACTTGTACTTTGATGCTGGTCTGGGAGCAAAGAAACAATAGAATGTACTAGTTGCTTCTCTTCCTGCGAAGATGGTAAAAGCCCATCGAGGAAATGGGCGAAAATAGGAATCATGTTATAGGCGATGCGGCTAGGAACCCGTCAATATTTTGAGTCCATTTTTTGCCATCTATACGCACACAATCGCACAATCTTGCTAATCGTGGCCTAGGTCTTGCCACTAGGCTCTTTCTAGCCCGTAAAAGATGAAGACGTGATTTACGTACGTGTACGGAATTATGTTGCCGGAGTTTTAGGGGTAGTTCTTCTTAAAGTGTAGTCCTAGTTTTTTTATTTGAATGTTTTTGCGTCGGGTTTTTGTTTTTAATAATTTATTACGGGCTATTGATCAGCGTCCACTCTTCTTACATAACTGACGTATAAGTTGTCCGCTTCAAAATTGGCATGTAATTTTCGGACCACATCAATTGATTTGTTATTTGATTGACTTTCATAATGTACCACTTTCTAGAACGAACTGTAAGAAAAAGACGAGCAATCCTTATCTCTCTCGTGCTCTTTCGCACGCTTCGCCAGCCGGGCCGTAACAATCGTGCTAGTACGTCTAGCACGAAAGAGTACAAAAGTCGCGTCGCGCGCGAGTCAGATTGCCCGTCTTTTTCTTAGTATTCGTTTTAGAAAGAGATGGGTAGTCTATCTCGCGCGCGACGCGACTTTTGTATGCTTTCGTGCTGTCTCAACTCGCGTGCTGTACTCTTGTCGCCTGTGCCGTCTTGAGATTTATCCCGCCGGCCGGCGCCGTGTGCGGCGGTCTCGCAGCCTTTTATGCCGCTATTGATACGTTATTTTTATTTCCCGCTCTATACAAGCGAGCTTTGTCACTCATATTTACATAGCTTTGTGTGCGTACAATAGGATATAACGTGACCCGCAGCCATGCCTTAACGTCGATATAAGTAAAATACTGTAGAGATGCGTGTCGCCAAAAGCATACCGATATAGGTACCTCAAGTGTAATATGTAATCAAAGTTTCAAAAATAAGTACCTAACACTCTTACACCGGCTTTTTTGTTGTACTTTGACCAGTAGAGACTTTATAAAAAGATCTTTTTCTAATATGGCCCCATCCGTGGATGCGATGATTTCGCCAATGTCAAAGTAATAAATACAGTATTCAAAAATCTTGTGACAAAAATGTCGGCAACGTTGTACGGTAGAACACGGTCAAAAGACCCCCCCCCCCCCCCCCCTGTCGGGTTCTTAGCCAATCAATGATAACGGAACCGCCAGGAAATTATTAGCCGATGCCCAGGGTGCACCGGACCAAGCACTGCTCTTCCCCCCGGACGGATCCAAAAACGAACGGCAGGTCTTGGTCACACGCGGAGGTTACCCGACTTGCGCCCCGACTTTATACATCTCTTGAGGTCCCGGGTTCGATCTCCGGTCGGGGCAGATATTTGTATGAAAAATACGAATGTTTGTTCTCGAGTCTTGGATGTTTAATATGTATTTAAGTATGTATTTATCCATATAAGTATGTTTATCCGTTGTCTAGTGCCCATATTACAAGCTTTGCTTAGTTTGGGGCTAGGTCAATTGGTGTCAATTGTCCCAAGATATTATTACTATCATTATGTATATTTATTTTTATCTCTAGTTAGGTTTTTACAATATTCATATAAAAAGTAATAAAACGACATTAATACAAAATATAAAAACATTATAAAAACCTAACCTAGAGTGCCGCCGGCAGCGAGGCGAGGCCTAAGCTACCGGTCAAGGCGACAGAGAGAGGAACCTCCTGACTGTCCGAGCCGTGTCCAAGAGTACCGCCTTCTGTAACTGGCCCTTGACCCAACCACCTAGCGAAAGCCTTTTAAGGGTGGTCAAGGCTCTTCGCTATTAGACCGTTATTATTATTATCGGAAAGCCAACCCCACGTAACGGTTATCCCGTGAGCGAAGAAGAAGATTCTTAGACAGGTCAGACAGAGACAAAGCAACGTTTCTTAAAGGTTTGCATCTCCACGAATATGGCGTTAGCGCTTTTGGCAGTGGCGGTCTCTGCGCGCGGCGATACGAACATTATTCCCATTTGGCGTAATTAGCGTCCTCGAGCCGCCATAAATCGACATTACGAGAATAGGACCCCGGCGACATCTATACCATACAAGGCGGCTACTACAAAGTTTCGACACTGCTCAGTGCGGTTAGTCTTCTTTTTTTTTAATATGGCCCCATCGATGCGATGATTTCGCAATAAATACAGTACGGCCTTGTACATGTGTGTTGTCCTGTATTCATCTTTTTCTTGTGTTTTATGTACAATAAAGAGTTATACTCTTCAGCTTTATTATATGTATAGATATGCTGGTCTGGGAGTAAAGAAAAAACATAGAATTTACCAATTTTTTCTCTTCCCGTGCAGATGGTAAAAACCCATCGAGGGAATGAGCGAAAGTCTTAGGAACCGCGTTATAGGCGATGCGGCTAGCAACCCATCACTATTTTGATTTCCCTTTCCACCTATACGCCCTTAATCATCCTAAACGTGGCCTTAAGGTTTTGTTACTTTAGGCTCTGTCTACCCCATAAGGGAAAAAGACGTGATATATATCCGTTGTATGTATGAAAGCGCTTACTTCTTTTAAACAAATAAATAAAATAAATATCTTGGGACAAATTACACCAATTTGGCCGACAACGCACTGGCATCGCGTAAAGTGCTGCGGGTGTCTATGGACAGTGGTGATCATTTACCATCAGGTGACCCACTAGTTCGTTTGTCTGGCCTCTCTAACATAAAAAAAAAAAAAAATTAACCCAGCCCCAAACTAAGCAAAGCTTGTGCTATGGGTACCAGGCAACGGATAAACATACTTACGAGTATATAATGTAGATAAATACATACTTAAATACATACAACATCCGTGACTCGGGCACAAACATTCGTATTCATCATACAACTGTCTGCCCCTACCAGGATTCGAACCCAGGACCACTAGCTTCATAGTCAGGGTCACTAACCACTAGGCTATCCGGTCGTCAATCAAACCATTAAAAACAATACAATATACTTGGTCCCTTTTATTACCATTCTGGGACAACAAAGCGCGCCGGACAATAAGGAAGCCAAACAGACGTAGCACGATATTGTGCCCCGCGGCTACGAGCTACGCACGTAGCGCTGCTACGAAGCCGTAGAGGCTGTACGTAACAAATCACACAGTTACTGGATTTCTTTAAAGGCATATACTAAAAAAATCTAGAATAATTCGGCAAATGGTTGGGTTAGTTTGACTGAACACCCTTGAAAATATATTTGGCCCTTACTCCATACAAAATATATTGGCCCCTACTCCATACAAAATATATTGCCGCTACACCATACAAAATATATTGGCCCCTAGTTGATACAAAATATATTGGCCCCTTCTCCATAAAAATATATGGGCCCCTACTCCATACAATATATATTGGCCCCTACTCCATACAAAATATATTGGCCTCTACTCCATATAAAATATCGTCGGGTGAGAATACGTTTGTGCCATATCCATTTTTTACCAAAATGGATTTGGAGTAAAGCTTAATATTTCAGATCACGAGTAATCTTTTGCACGAATCGTTGTGTCAAAATTCTCATTTTTTACTGAGGAAATAGCATGTAATTTATACCATATCCATGTTTCGAGATAAATAGTGATCACAAAAATGTGCTATATCCGGATATGACACAAAAGTATGCTTAAACTCCAGTAAGCGGTGTGCCAAACGACATGATCTTTTACGATTTTGTGCCATATGCACTTTCAGTCTACCCAATTACCTACATTTTATCTATACTATATAATATTATAAAGAGGAAATATTTGATTGTTTGTTTGTTTGTTTGAATTGAATAGGCTCCGAAACTACTGGACCGATTTCAAAAATTCCTTTGCCGTTAGAAAGCTACATTATCACTGAGTGACATAGGCTACTTTTTACCGCGGGAAAATACCTTTTCCTACGGGAAAATTAATTCATCGCGGGCGAAGCTGCGGACGGAAGGCTAGTTTTATATAATTTCAAATACCCACTTTATTCGTAATGATTATTTATATTAGTGAGTGGCATTTCAAGTGGTAGTATACAAAAAATATGCACCTTACCTTATAGTTTGCTTGGTTGAGTCATACTATAACTAACTAGTAAATTATTGATATTTAATTGTCTGATGGAGAATTTAGTTCGCCGCTTATAATAACAGATAATGAATACAGGTACGTTCAAACTTCGTTTTTGTAAGTTATTAAAAACAATTTCCTACAACGTGACTAAATATAAAAAAAAAACTAGTTCTCACTTAGGCATCATTGCCAAAACTTTTACACATGTATACACTATTTGAAAATAAAAGATATAATTTACAGTTCTGACAATCCTTTCAGGTCAAAAATAAACATTTTGAATGATGAAGTCTTAGTGTTACAACCAATTCCGAATGAAAAAAACGTTAACAAAATTACAAACAAAAAAAATCGGACATTCTATGTTGAAATTCATGCCTAAAGACGATAAATCTTATTATGAAATCATGTTAAAATAGAAAATTATACAAGATTCTAAAATATTAAAACAAAAATTAGTAAAAACCATTTATTTATTATGGATGTGGTATAAATTTAATCACAAGTATTGAAACATCTTGTGCCATATCGAAGTTTTTGTGTCATATCATACATCATGCGATAAACAACCATTCATCAAAAATGGATATAGCAATCATAAAACTGCAAAAATCTCATTAATAGCATAACCCAAAGTGTATGTATATTGTACTAGGAATAGCTCATTATTGTACCTTTTTCACCATTAAGTTTAAATTTACGATAAAATATAACTTAACCTAAAATTAAAGTTTTTGTTTAATTTCGCTCTCCTGTAAACCAAGGTATGAGGCGTATGGCATAAACGTATTCTCACCCGACGATATATTGGCCCCTACTTCATACAAAATACATTGGCCCCTACTCCATACAAAATATACTGGCCCCTACTCCATACAAAATATATTGGCCCCTACTTCATACAAAATATATTGGCCCCTACTCCATACAAAATATATGGGCCCCTACTCCATACAAAATTTCCTATATTGCATACATAGGCCAAATTTTTGCCGCTGACTATATATTTAGAAAATTTTAATTGTTCATGCTTCCATGCTAGTCTGAGAGCACAGAAAAAACATAGAATGTACCAGTTGCTCCTCTTCCCGTGCATATTAACGTTTTTATCCCTTACAGGGTAGAAAGAGCCAGGTAACAAAACTACAAAAAGTTTTAAACGTGTATTCTTCTATCATAATTATTTTAACGATAGATTTATTCAGTGTGCTCGCTGACTTTACTTCAACTCGTGTCTTTACTCCTACTTCCTTTTTCACAAACGCTAGTTAACCTTAGTCGTTTGTCCTTATCTAACACAATGACTCTTACTTCTACCAAACAAAGACAAAACACCACAACCGATGCTCGTAACTTTTTATGCATAAGGGAGTGCTACAGCTCTCCATTCTTTCAAATCATTCGTTCAATAGGAGTGTGCGGGAGGGGGTGATGAAAGTTCAAATTTGGAACTTGTTAGTGCTGGCTGGCAGCGGCGTGTCCGGCTGATCGCCGTAACGTTGCTTTCAATAGGAGTGTGCGGGAGGGGGTGATGAAAGTTCAAATTTGGAACTTGTTAGTGCTGGCTGGTAGCGGCGTGTCCGGCTGATCGCCGTAACGTTGCTTACAATAGGAGTGTGCGGGAGGGGGTGATGAAAGTTCAAATTTGGAACTTGTTAGTGCTGGCTGGTAGCGGCGTGTCCGGCTGATCGCCGTAACGTTGCTTTCAATAGGAGTGTGCGGGAGGGGGTGATGAAAGTTCAAATTTGGAACTTGTTAGTGCTGGCTGGTAGTGGCGTGTCCGGCTGATCGTGGTAACGTTGCTTTCAATAGGAGTGTGAGTGGGAGGGGGTGATGAAAGTTCAAAATTGGAACTTGTTAGTGCTGGCTGGTAGCGGCGTGTCCGGCTGATCGCCGTAACGTTGCTTTCAATAGGAGTGTGAGTGGGAGGGGGTGATGAAAGTTCAAATTTGGAACTTGTTAGTGCTGGCCGGTAGCGGCGTGTCCGGCTGATCGCCGTAACGTTGCTTTCAATAGGAGTGTGAGTGGGAGGGGGTGATGAAAGTTCAAATTTGGAACTTGTTATTGCTGGCTGGTAGCGGTGTGTCTGGCTGATCGCCGTAACGTTGCTTTCAATAGGAGTGTGAGTGGGAGGGGGTGATGAAAGTTCAAATTTGGAACTTGTTAGTGCTGGCTGGCAGCGGCGTGTCCGGCTGATCGCCGTAACGTTGCTTTCAATAGGAGTGTGAGTGGGAGGGGGTGATGAAAGTTCAAATTTGGAACTTGTTAGTGCTGGCTGGCAGCGGCGTGTCCGGCTGATCGCCGTAACGTTGCTTTCAATAGGAGTGTGAGTGGGAGGGGGTGATGAAAGTTCAAATTTGGAACTTGTTAGTGCTGGCTGGCAGCGGCGTGTCCGGCTGATCGCCGTAACGTTGCTTTCAATAGGAGTGTGAGTGGGAGGGGGTGATGAAAGTTCAAATTTGGAACTTGTTAGTGCTGGCTGGTAGCGGCGTGTCCGGCTGATCGCCGTAACGTTGCTTTCAATAGGAGTGTGAGTGGGAGGGGGTGATGAAAGTTCAAATTTGGAACTTGTTAGTGCTGGCTGGTAGCGGCGTGTCCGGCTGATCGCCGTAACGTTGCTTTCAATAGGAGTGTGAGTGGGAGGGGGTGATGAAAGTTCAAATTTGGAACTTGTTATTGCTGGCTGGTAGCGGCGTGTCCGGCTGATCGCCGTAACGTTGCTTTCAATAGGAGTGTGAGTGGGAGGGGGTGATGAAAGTTCAAATTTGGAACTTGTTATTGCTGGCTGGTAGCGGCGTGTCCGGCTGATCGCCGTAACGTTGCTTTCAATAGGAGTGTGAGTGGGAGGGGGTGATGAAAGTTCAAATTTGGAACTTGTTAGTGCTGGCTGGTAGCGGCGTGTCCGGCTGATCGCCGTAACGTTGCTTTCAATAGGAGTGTGAGTGGGAGGGGGTGATGAAAGTTCAAATTTGGAACTTGTTATTGCTGGCTGGTAGCGGCGTGTCCGGCTGATCGCCGTAACGTTGCTTTCAATAGGAGTGTGCGGGAGGGGGTGATGAAAGTTCAAATTTGGAACTTGTTAGTGCTGGCTGGTAGTGGCGTGTCCGGCTGATCGTGGTAACGTTGCTTTCAATAGGAGTGTGCGGGAGGGGGTGATGAAAGTTCAAATTTGGAACTTGTTATTGCTGGCTGGTAGCGGCGTGTCCGGCTGATCGCCGTAACGTTGCTTTCAATAGGAGTGTGAGTGGGAGGGGGTGATGAAAGTTCAAATTTGGAACTTGTTAGTGCTGGCTGGTAGTGGCGTGTCCGGCTGATCGTGGTAACGTTGCTTTCAATAGGAGTGTGCGGGAGGGGGTGATGAAAGTTCAAATTTGGAACTTGTTATTGCTGGCTGGTAGCGGCGTGTCCGGCTGATCGCCGTAACGTTGCTCTAACCCGGTTACGGGCCCCGGGCGTTTGCGAAAATGCCAATTTTGTGACACGAAGCGCGCCGGTCGACACGGGAAAATTGGAAATTGGAAATCAGAGGTTAATTCAGTTCAATGAAAAAATGCGGTGTCTGTACTGTCTAAAAAAATACAAGGTGCGTCCGAATTACTCTGGAATGTTAATATAGAAAGAAAGAAAGAAAGAAGACATTTATTCCTTTTTGCAAGACACACAAATATAAGACAATATACACAATTTTATAGAAAATAAACAAGGTATAACAATATGAAAAATAGATCATCAGCGTTGTGTGTCTTCGCAAAAGTGAAACGGTCGCTGGCTCAGTATTACGCTGAGGCGTTGGACACCTGCAGCACTGATTTTCAGCCAGAACCGTCTATGACACACGAAACGATACACAGATAAAATATACTACATAATCCATAAACTTTTACGTAAACAATGCAATACATAGATAGAACCCGACTTATGTGTAACTAAAAAATACATAAATTAATTAAATAGTTTACAATAAACAAAAAATAAAAAGGAGGGAAAACTAAATTGTACAGGGTGTTAGATAAGGAGTGGATAATCCTTGAACTATGGATAGAGGGGACATGGGGCGTTATAATAAAGCTATAATAGGTTTTGTAAAAGTTGCACTGTTTCCGAGGTATTCGTACTTTTCGGTTTTTTTCGTAAATGAACAACCTTGTTCAATGTTTTGATCATAGCACCATTTTAAGCTAACTTTTACTTTTTAACTTAAAATGGTGCTATGATCAAACTCTCTTGTATAAGCAATAAAACTCCTGAATTCATTAATTTCTGTGGTTTTTATTCAACCAAAACCAAATATGTAATTGTTACGATAATACGGGACGTATGAATCTCACATTGGCGACAAGGAAGGATAATGAAGTGTTTCTCAATCTCCTTTTTAGCATAGGGTCGATTCTCGTGACGCTTGCGTCGCTTGTGACGCCGGAGGCACGCAGCGATATAACGTGACGCTTCGCCACACGTCGAATTGTCTGTGGTACTGACGGGCTCGCAAGTGTCTCGGTTGTCTAGCAAGACCACTAATATCCTAAGCGTGACTGAATGCCAGTAGCTTTTTTTACACAAATATTATATTTATAAAGAGGGAAGATTTGATTGTTTGTTTTCATTGAATAGGCTAAGAAACTAATGGACTGTTTTGAATTTTTTTTTTCACCATTACAATCCTACACTTTTTTTTTTTTTACTACAAACTGACCAGTGATTGACCTCTATCTCACCTTGGTGGAAGGTGCAGATGAGGCCAAAGGTGTAACTCACTGGTTCCTATTGAATGTTGTTGTTAATTCTGTGCAGACGAAGTCTCGGTGAATAATTTCTAAATGTCTATGAAAATTAGAACACATAGAAAAATCCGAAAAGTAAAGCTATGGCCGGGAATCGAACCCGGATCCTCGTCATTCCGTGACGCGTGCTATACCCCTACACCACCCATAGCAGGTACCCACCTCCGAATTTTTCTACCTGTTACTAACTGTCACGTGACCTTTGTTACTATGCGAATTTTTTGTCGCTAAGCGTCATCTGTTTGAATGATGTGTCTGTACGACACAATTATCGGTGAATAGCTAGTTATGTGATAAATTGGTGATCAGGAAAATTTGGAAATGGAAAAATGACAGCTAAAACCTGAACTGAGTCGGAATTGGATCACATTAAGACGTCATGGTGAGGCCCCTGGCCATAATATCTGAAGCTACAAATTTAACTACACGCTTTTTGAAGACAATAACAGTTAAGTTATTGTAAAAACCCTATAACCAAAAATCGATTGAATAATCAATTTTATGTTGAGACAGTTCTGTGCGCGACTGTCCAGCAGTAACCGAATCAGGACGCGCTCTGTTCCCATATGCGCTGCGTATACTGTTTGTGCCTTTACTGCGATTCTGTGCCTAAGTTGTTTTCAAAACTAGTAGAGACTATACCTCTACTATAGACTAATATAATTTAAGGCTCGGGGACCTTATACATCCTTTTTACAAATGTATTTAATTTAAGTAGAATTTAAGTAGCTTAATGTACCTATTTTATTTTGAAAAAATACTTTCTGCCAAGTTTCTTGCGGCGCTTTCTTCTTGGCAATGATGGTCTTTCCGAATGCGCTGGTAGTTTCAAAAGACATGTAAAAGAGCACTCGGCGGCCCATTTCCAAAAATAAATTTGGAAATTTTGTTTTTTTTTTAATTGAAAATTTGGAAACCATTTTTCAACCACTTCTAATAGTTGGGTTGTGTTGACATTTGGTATACATGTGTGGATTAAATGACAATGCGAGTACAGTCCATAAAAATTACAGTCAGCAAAGAAAGCTTTTATTTTTAAATTATTATTAAAAATGTTCTCAATATTTAGTTTTTAATTTGCAGTGCCTTAACCAAGTAACTTAAACTCCTTTGCAAAAAAACGAGTATTTATGATTTATTTTGATTAAAAAAATTCTAAACGACACTGAAAATTAGAAAAAAGTAAAGCCATGACCGGGAATCGAACCCGGATACTCATCATTCCGTGATGCGTATTATACCGCTACACCACTCTTAGCATCAGGAAGCCATCGATTTTTTCTAACCGTAGGTACCAGCTGTCACATGACCTTGTTACTACCCGATTTTTTGTCGCCAAGCGTCATTTGTTTGAATGATGAGTCTGTAAGACACAATTACAAAAAAAAAAACTAAGAAAAAAATTAAGCAATTTATAGGTAATTTCAAAACAATGAGTGAGGACCAAAAAGTTACACACCGTTAAAGTTGCATTAGTACCTAAGGCAATTAAAATTCGCTAACTTTTTCCATTGCGACACGAAAATGCGTCATACACACACATACACAAATCACGTCTTTATCCCTTACGGGGTAGACAGAGCCTCAGGTAACAAGACATAACGGCCATGCTTAGCAAGACTGTGGGCGTAGTGGAAATTGGAATCTAAATAGTGACGGGTTGCTAGCCGCATCGCCTATAACATGTTTCCTAAGATTTTGGCCCATTCCCTCAATGGGATTTTACCATCTGCGCGGGAAGAGAAGCAACTGGTACATTCTATGTTTTACATACATTATTCCTTATTGTGTCTATTCAACGTGCCGACATTCCATACTGCACGCAAACCCGGTTTAAGTCAGGAGACCTGCTATTGCTGTCTCCACTGTCCTGCTTGAAGCCCATAATCACGAATGGAAGCGTCCATTAGCGGCATTCAGAGGGATTGTTTGCGGCCGCCCACTCTCATGCAAATGCACGCGAGCACTGATTACGCTACGTATGCTATATTCATGACTATTTAGTTTATATTTAGGCCGTAATGTTGGTGTTTGAACTTGTGTTGAGAACGTCACGACGCGAAAGAGCGTGTCGGTCAAACGTTTTTTTCTCTCTTCACACATACATACATACATTTCTTCCATGCTGGTCTGGGAGCATTGACGTACAATAAACAACTAGACTCCCAATCACGCTCAAAAACTGTCCGAAGCAAAAGTCTGATCGACGCGTCTATTGTTCAGAGTTTTGGTTCAGTTGTGTTTCGACCGCGCTTTGATAACAATGTATATGTCTCTTTCGCACCGTAATCTTACTATTGAGAACAAAAAAGACAGGCAGGTTTCCAGCGCGTGGCGTCGTGTCATTACTTCTCACGATCCTACGCCATTGATATTAAACATTAATGCCACGAAATAAGGTGTCAATTTGAACGAATATGTTAATGTTATCTGTCTAAGTCGATGTGTTGACACACACAACACATAGACAAAGCAACTCGGACGTTTCTTGAGGAACCTTTGTTAGCGACTGAGAGTCTAGTTGTTTATTTTAAGTCAATGTCTGGGAGTAAAGAAAAAAACATAGAATTTACCAGTTGCTTCTTTTCCCGCGAAGATGGTAAAAGCCCATCGAGGGAATGGGCGAAAGTCTTAGGAATAATGTTATAGGCGATGCTAGCAACCCATCACTATTTTGATCCCCCCTTTCCACCTTTACGCGCACAATCATGCTAAACGTGGCCTTTAGGTTTGTTTTCGCTTTACTCCGTGCTTTGGTATAAACTGTTATGCTGAGTTAGTTTTTATGTATAAACAAATATCTAGTTTTTTTTTTAAGTTTATAAAGAACTCGCTGAAACCGAAGCTGCGATCCGACATGATTTTTAAGGAAGAAATAGATACCTAGTTATATTAAACCCATAGAAGCTGTTAACGATAGATACCTACTGATAAGGAAAAGGGGAAAGTCAGACGACGGGGAGAAATGTTCGGCTTTTTTGCTGGACGCTTCTAGTAAGGTAAGTCTTTGTAGTGTGATTTTTTCGTTGCATGTATCTTAGACCTGGTTTGTGGTTAATGCCAACTTCTCAGATAACATCTGCTTTTATTAAAAAAACTATTGAGTAAAGTTTGCTTATTAAATCGCTTTTTAAACTTAATAACCAAATTTCGCAAAGGGAAAATTAAAGTGTTTTTTATTTAATAACATGCTTTTTTCTTGCGATTAATTCAGTGATTAACGTGGCTAAGCTCATTTATCTCAAATGTTGGCCTATTTCAATCGTTCATCCAAAAGCAAATAAAAACATGCGCCTCCAAAAAGCGTAATTTCAATTCATTACACTACGCCACCCCGCCAAATCAAATCGGCGCGATCGCTCGCCGGCCAGATTGCGGTAAAAAGAAATTTAATCTGCTAATAAACATGCAAACAAGAACGCACTGGCTACCTGTTGAGGCGCGCGAGACAGCCGGCGTCTCCGCCAATCACGGGCCAGCGTCCGCCCATGCCGCGCGCTCATTGGCCAGTTCGCCCAGAGGGGGGAGAACGCACCAGGGGGGAAGCAAGGCCGAGGTCCGTCGTTTTAAACATGACACTGGCAAGAAAAGCGCCGCATTGAGCTTTCGGGAGCTTTTCACCGTCGCGCGTTCGAAATGCATTCCACGTTCGAATTTTAGAAGTCGGTATTTAAAAACAAAAGAGTTCCAAATGGCGGTTTGAAGTGTGTGGTTTGAATTTAGAATATTAACGTTCGAAGTTTTAAGATGTCGTTGGGGAAGCAGCCGGTTGAGCATATAAAGAGACCGATGAATGCTTTCATGGTGTGGTCGAGAGGGCAGCGAAGGAAGATGGCTCAGGACAACCCAAAGATGCACAACTCGGAGATATCGAAGAGACTGGGCGCGGAGTGGAAGCTGCTGACTGAGATGGAGAAACGGCCGTTCATTGATGAAGCGAAGAGGTTAAGGTAAGACGCCAGTGAAAAAGATACTGGCTGTGTTTGAGAACTCTTTAAAACAACATTTAAAAAACTGATGTAAAACTGCTCAATTGCCTCCTGTTGAGGCCTGAGGAGGCACTGACTCTACGACGGGATGATGTAGCTCAGATCGCACAATATACTATTTATTATTTTAATTAAACTGCATCTCCTTGAATATAAGTTCAGTATTTTATTTATCTTTTTACTTTAATAAATCAATACATCTGCTTCCAATGGAAGCCCTAAGCAGACTCAGACTTTCCTCTTGTTTCGAATTCTAGTTTATTTTTAATTTTTATATTTAAGATTAGAATTCGACACTCAGAAGATTTACTTCTCTAAATCAAGATTTAAAAAAATAAGTCTCTTGTAATTACTTCTAAAGGTAAAATGTATCTAATGATTATAAACACAAAGTTTTTTTTTTAATTAACTTATGGTTACGAATTTCGAATACCGGTTGAAGAAAACGGAAAACCACCGGTATTTTATTGACTTAAACGTGTAGCTATTTTTATACGCGTACCTTTATTTAATGTTACTTCGAGTAGGTATGATGGTAGCTTCACTTCATAGCACTCAATTACGAATAAATCTAAATATCAAAATGTTTAATTTTCAAATTCTTACTTCATTAGGTAGGTACATCTAATAATAAAAAGGACCAAGAATCAAAATGATTTTAATTTAAAAGACTACTATAAAGTAATCGCTTAATTTGTAATCGAGTACTGGCCGGCTAACTTGAAACTATTTTATTTTAATCACTGATTAATAATCAGAAACGCTTGCAACGAGATCAGGAGTAAATTAAGGCGTTTTAAAATTGAGACATTATATTTATTGCCTTTTCTAAACTTTTGTTGTATTGGTTATTCAATATTTAAAGGAAATGTAGGTATTTTCATAAAAAAAATTATAATGACGGCAATTAAGCTTTTCAGCTAAAATTCAAACAGTTCGCTGAACATAATAATATTGTTAAGAAAGAATAAGGTTTTAAATTATTAAAGAATTGCTCTTAAGTTTTAATTTTCTGTAAAGGTTTTGTGTCAAATTTAAGCAATTATTGACACCAAACCACTTATTGCTGGTATGTTATTCAAGAACGTCGACTTGGTCGCCTGTAAATAACAATTCGTCCAAGCACGAGTCGCATTCGCGCACCGAGAGTTCTGTACAAGTGATTAAAATTACGCAGCTTCAGCAGAGCCCTTCCTAAGAAAAAGTAGGTAGCGTGAGGCTACTTCAATAGACAAACTGACAAAGAAATTTTTTAGATTTATTTCATTTGTTCTAGGACAACTAGATTACCCCGCAGGTTTTGTTCCACGGCAATTTGTATGGAAACACATATTTAATGACTGTAGATATCTTATTTCTTCCATGCTGGTCTGGGAGCAAAGAAAAACATAGAATTTACCAATTGCTTCTCTACCCATCGAGGGAATGGACGAAAATCATAGGAATCATGTTATAGGCGATGAGGCTAGAAACCCATCACTATTTTGATTCCATTTTCCACATATGAAATGAAATGAAATGAAAAGTGTTTATTCCAAACAAATTTTAGGTTAGTTACAACTACGTCCACAATCTTGCTAAATGTGGCCTGTAGGTACCTGTTACCTTGGGCTCTGTCTGCCCCGTAAGGGATAAAGACGTGATTTGTGTATGTGTGTGTATCTATGTAGGTATCTTATAATTGCGTGGAATATGGATTTTGATTTTTTCACTGCTCTAAGTGTTAACACTTGAGCATCTGATGTCAATTTCAGCTTGAACTCCACACGTTCTTGAGAAATGGGATGTTGACAGATGGAACGATTCCATTTTTTTCTTTACAGGTACGGAACCTGAAAAAACTCAGTGTTCTTTGTTTAAGCTTTGCTGAACTACAGCTTTCAAACACACTAAACAAAGGTTGTTGCTGTCCGGATGCATCTGTCACTGGGCTATATCTTTTGAATCGTAGTATATTATACTATAGTCCACTCAGGACGACAGTACACTCTAGAATTAGTGATTGTAAACCTTTTCTCGTGAACTTATATAACTTATGTAAAAACAGAAACCGGAATCAATACAAAGGGACAGATGCTAACATTATCAAAAATTTATTTTACAACATTTTATCAAATTGCCTTAACTTTAGAAGTTGTAACAAAATGAAGTATTTAAAAATCTATATTTTTAGTTATCTTTAGTCTTCCATGCTGGTCTGGGAGCAAAAAAAAAACATAGAATGTACCAATTGCTTCTCTACCCGCGCAGATGGTAAAAACCCGTCGAGGGAATGGGCGAAAATCATAGGAATCATGTTATAGGCGATGAGGCTAGCAACCCATCACTATTTTGATTCCATTTTCCACCTATACGTTCACAATCTTGCTAAATGTGGCCTGTAGGTACCTGTTACCTTGGGCTCTGTCTGCCCCGTAAGGGATAAAGACGTGATTTGTGTATGTGTATGTATGTTATTTTTAGTTACAAAACACTTATAAAGTTAATGTGTAATTACTTAAATATAAATGTATTGCAAGATAAATTAATTAAACTAAAACTAAAATAAATCTAAAAATGTACTCCCCCGCGGCATTCAGCCAAAGATGCTGGCAGCCCCCCCGCTGTATTGCAATGCTAATTCGCTGTGCGAGGAAGCTGCCAGCTCTTTGTCGTTGCAGTCAATCAGCCTCTTAGTTTAGTATTTAGTTAATTTTATCATGTTTTATACTTAACTCTTTATACATACATACATACATACCGTCACGCCTCTTTCCCATAGGGGCAGAGACTACTTTGTTCCACTTGCTACGATCCTGTCATATTTCTTTCGCTTCATCCACAGTCATCAATCTCTTCATACATGCTCGTTGGTTTCGGGTACTCCTGACCTGACCTTTTTCCAAAACGTCTCCTATTTGGTCTCGGAACGTCCGTCTAGGCCTTCCCCTCCCAACGTAACCATTCACACTCCCCATATAGATCTGTTTAGTTAGTCTACTTTCATCCATCCGCTCTACATGCCCAAACCAACTAAGCAATAACTCTTTATAACAGCATAACAAATGATGTATGTATTCAATATACCACTGCATAGCTGGTTTAACTGAAGTGTTTACCGGTAGATTGCTGGTAATATTTTACAAGAACAAACATCTTATCTTTTATTTTTTATAAGAGCTAGGTACGCAGATTAGGTAGAAAATAAGAGTCATAAAATTAATGTACGATCAAGTGCAAAAATAAGTATAGTTACGAACTTTTCAAAAATATGTCCCACGACCTTATTACGCCGGTGTAAGAGTGTATGGTACTTATTTTTGAAACTTTGGCTACAAACATATTATTACACTTGACTGTACCTAGTGTAGGTATCCCAGCTATCGTGGAGATTTTTATTTGTAGTATATATGTATATAGCCCCTTTTAATCCGTTTTGCTGCAATTTCAGTACATTGTGTAGGTAGTTTTGTTTATTTTTTTTATAAATTATCGCGTAATTCGGCGTGCCTCATGGCATAGGCCTCCTCCTCTGGCTCCTCTTTATTGGACGGTTGGGCTATAGTTCCCACGCGGGCCCAGTGCGGATTGGGAACTTCACACACACCATTGAATTGCTTCGCAGATGTGAGCAAGTTTCCTCACGATGTGTTCCTTCGCCGAATAGCTCATGGCAAATTTCAAATGTAATTTCGCACATAAATTCCGAAAAACTCAGAGGTGCGAACCCAGGATTCGAACCCACGACCCTCTGCTTGAGAGGCCACAGGTCAAACCACTAGCCTATCACGGTTTTTTAATTGTAGTGGGTACATGAATATGATTTTGGGCGAAAATCTTAGGAATCATGTTATGGTGATGCTGCTAGCAACCCATCACTATTTTGATTCTCCTTTCCACTTATACGCCCCTGATTACTCAAGGAATATGTCTGTCAAATTTCATCTCTGTGGTTTCAGTCATTTAGGCTGCGCGTTGCGTTATCTGTCAGTCAGTCATGTTAACTTTTTATAGGTTTATAGATCAAAAATTGTATGATATTTGACATACTTGGGGGTGCGAGTGCCACGTGTGGTCAAGAGCTTCGTTTTTGGATCCGTCCAGGGGGAAGAGCAGTTGGCCCGGTGTACCCGGGGCATCGGCTAATGATTTTCCGGCAGTTTCTGATGGATATCATTGACCGTTGGCTAAAAGCCCGACAGCGGAGGGAGTCTTTTGACCGTATTATATTACGTTGCCGACATTATGTCACAAGATTTTTGAATTACATTTTGATTACATTGACATTGGCGAAGTTGTCGCTATAACGACTTGATACGCCACAAATAAGAAAAAGAAGAAGACATACTCGAGATAGATAATGATGATACCTGCTCCACAAAAACGTGCAATTTATAGAAGTGAGTAGAGTAGAGATAAATGACTGAAAACGACTCAGAAAATGTCTAAATAACTGTTAAATTGTGTTGGCCACGGGACTCAACTCAGCGCACAATCGAACTCGCATTAGTTTTTTTTTAATTCCAAGGCTACTGTCCACCGTGCAAGGCAAGGGGGTAGAACAATGGCGGCGGGGGCGGGCGCTCCGCCTTTCTTGGCACCGGTGGCTGTTTTGTTTCTTTAAACTCGCGGGAGAGAAAAAGATAAGACATTTTGTTGTGGGAGGAATAAACAGCATTCGTTTTGTTAGTTACACCTGTCCGCTTAAAGAGCTCTGTGTGTGCGGCAGAATTCATTGTTACGCGCCGTCGTTTCGAAGTAAAGGAACGTATAAAAAAAATCCAAAAGCTTATCGGTTACTTAATTGACATGAAATGTACTTACATCTCATTTTTTTCTCTCTTCGACATTTGAAGGCGTTTTACACCTCCACTGAACTTAAATTATTTTTATTCGTTTTTTCTTCTTCTTTTGTTTAGGTAATACGGTCAAGTGCAAAAATAAGTATCGGTGAACTTCTCAAAAATATGTCCCACGACCTTATTACGCCGGTGTAAGAGCGTATGGTACTTATTTTTGAAACTTTGACTACATAATTATTACACTTGACTGTACATCTCTACTATATAAATGACTACTATAATTTAAGGTACCTACTTAACTTGGGGACCTTATACATCCCTTTTTATAAATGTTGAACAAAATTACACCATTATTAAGCAGCAGCAGCAGGGTACGGTACTATAGTAATATCTATTATTAAGAGTCTCAATTTTACCTACTTTCGTCGTTTAATAAAAATCCTTACAATACAAATGACGGATATTTAAAATGTCTTCAATTAAACATCCCCCTAAAGAATGTCACCCGCTCAAACATTAAACAACCTACTGCTAACTATTTAATTTAATTTGTCACCTTAACAATATTTTATCTCTATCTCGACAGACAATCACACCTGTTGTTATCAACCAGAGACAAAAACTATTTGCTCAGTCCACAGTTTCACACTCTATGGTACCCATTACAAACTTAAAAATACCAGTGGCCAAATTTTGAACTAACCTTTCTACGTACTGAATTAACGTTACGTATAGACACTAGCTACACAATCACGTGCAAAGTTAAGTTTGTTTACTTAGACCATAGACAAATAGGGCAGCCGGATGCGTTTTATTTAATTTGATAAAGACATCTCTCTTGTTTAAGTTAGAGGAGCTTTAAGCTTCTAACAATAAAAGTTTAGAAGCTTGCGAGCTTTCGTTTAGGGGTAAACAAATCTTTCTTGATTTTTATAATTAAGTTGTGGTAGAGCAAACTTCACCTGCAGCTTTGTTTTATTTGGCTGGAAATTGTTTGATCGAAAATAAACAAAGTAATACTGTTTGTAACATAAAATAATAACACTTTTCGTTTCACATTTGGTATAATTATAAATTTTAAATGAATATAGTTTTACAGAGCTATAGGTACACTGACTTTCGATGATAGAGAAAAAGAGCAATGAATGAATGAATGAACGAATGAATTAATGTTCGGTGCGAACAAATACTGTTTGTACATTCACTGTGTAGTTATTATTTAAATGACTAGCTGTTGCCCGCGACTTTGTCCGCGTAGAATCGCATGTTCATCAAGAATAATGTAGGATTCAAATGGTAAAAGAATTTTTCAAATCGGTCCAGTAGTTTTGGAGCCTATTTAATGCAAACAAACAAACAATCTAATCTTTCCTCTTCACAATATTAATAAAAAAAGGATCTTATATTTAATTGAGTCTGAGTTTTTTATTAAAACAGCAAAAGAAAACAATAAAGAACAGTCAAAACTTAAAAATAACTTAAACCTACCTAAAACTATTATTAAAGATAAAAAAATTCTCCCAAATCGCCGCCAATGGGGAGGGTGCCCAGAAGGCTGGCAGCATTGCCACGTTGTATGGCAATGCTTATTCGCTGAGCGAAATATTGGCCAGCCCTCTGGTCACGGGAGGCCTCTATAAGGCGCGCCGAGATATCTTTATAGACACGGCGCGCGCTTGGCCCCCATGGCCCCAGAGTTTCGACTCCAAACGCCTCGAAAATATAGCTGCCTCCAAGCGAGCTATACTTTCGGCGTTTGAAGTCCTCCGCTGAGGCCGCAGCAGAGCCAGCAACATTTTGGGTCCTTGAAAGATGGGTCGGAGCAAGAGTATCAACGCACGTTGCATCCCAAACTAAGGGCCGACCCATCCGCCAAGGAACCAGTGTCAGACCGTCGGGCCTCTTGCCATCATCTCTTGCCAAGCCGTTAGGTTCCAGAACGGCTGGCACTTTAACGCTGACGAGGGCCCTACGGATGACATCGTTGAGGCTGGCATGGCGTGGTATACGCCCCGCGCTTCTGCTGCAAGATAGGCCGTGGTGCCCGTAGCTATCGGTCATTTTCCCACATTGGCAGCGATGAGGGACGTTGGTTGGTGTCCCTACCCTAAGACTGGTGGCGAGGCGAAAGGTGGTATTGTCCAACAGGGTACCTACAGTTGGTGAGGGTAGGGCTTGAAGCCAGAGGCCTGACTCCCACTCCGCAGTAGCAAGGAGACGAGCGCGTTCTGTCGGACTAGATGCCGTATTTAAAAGATTGTTTCGAACCAATTGGCAGAGCGGCTCGTCCCACTGCCTCTGCGAGCAGGGATTGTCAGGCACAGCAGTTCCTGGGCAAGCTAAAAGCCATACATTTTTGGCCTCGGAACAGTGCGCAACCTCCAGGACTCCTAATGAAGGAGCTAAAATTTTACCTAGAAGTGGCTGCGCACTGTGCACGGAGGACAAAAAAGCAGGCAAAGAAACACTTGAAATTTTTCGGATACCCAGGCCACCATGCGCACTTATCCTACCTATATTATAAATGCGAAAGTTTGTGAGGATGGATGTAACGATGAGTATGTATGTTTGTGCATTCTTCACGCTGATACTACTGAACGGATTAGAATAAAATTTGGAACGGAGATAGCTGGATTCTTAAATTAACACTTAGCTTACTTTTTATCCCGGAAAATTGCATTGTTCCCGCGGGATAGCTATAAACATGTCAAAGGTCGTAGCTGCCTAGAGTACCGACGTTAATAATTATTACAGAATATACTATCAACATCAGTTCTTAAGTGTGATTCTACGCGAATGAAGTCGCGGACAGAAGCTAGTTATTATATAAATATTAAATAGGTAACGAAAATTTGAGAAAATGACTGCAAAAAAAATTTTTTTAGTAATCACTGAGGAATTATTGCGCATAAATGTTGTCATTGTTGGTATACCAAGCTTTTTTTGCTATAAAAAAACAGTGTTATCCTGTATTGGGGTCTTACTATGACATCTTAATGCAATTCAATGCCTAACCAAAGTTGGGTCGCTCGATGTTAGATCCATACTGAAAGCAATAAAATATTTATTGAAACAGCAAAAGAAAACAATAAAGAACAGTCAAAACTTAAAAATAACTTAAACCTACCTAAAACTATTATTAAAGATAAAAAATTTCTCCCAAATCGCCGCCAATGGGGAGGGTGCCCAGAAGGCTGGCAGCATTGCCACGTTGTATGGCAAGTGAAAGTGTCAAAAATAAAAAAAAGGCCCCTGGTTAGGTATCATCAGGCGAGTATCACAGTTCTTTTCCACCAAATAAATTTTTGTTCTCTGTAATTGCCTTGTGATTAAATCTAAATTATGCATACCATAATCCAAGTCAACCCGAACGCTGGAAGTAAGTGAAATTCGACTACCAACATTTGATCTTAACTAACAAACGAACTTTGCGACTCATAAACCTGTAAAAAAATGTGCAGAGCCTCTAGTGTAAGTTTTCGCATATAAAAACGTTTCGAACGCGTTCACGTAAACGTCTCAATTAGGTACAATGGAAAAATTGGCAGCGCCACTTGCAGAGCGAAACGGCAACAAACTGTTCTCATAGTATTTGACATTTTAACGCAAACGCGTTCGAGACGTATTTTGTGACCGACAACCTACACTAAGCATACTGAAATAGCATTCGCGAACGCGAGCACTAAAATCACACACATCTAATTGTTACACAAATAAATGTATGCACAAATCCAAACAATACCGGTACTAACTGTAACACCCTTACAAATCAATTTAATCTGCAGCTAACCCTTCCCGAACCAGTAGTTATAATATAACTTCATCCCGCTCTTTGTACCACTATCGCCGCTCGCAGGGCCATAAAAACAAGCTTATGCCTCTAAACAGAAAACAGATTAGGGCGCGAGGGCCATTGGAAGTAAGGCCCTTTGGCACGGGCAGCGTTTGGAGGGTTAAAAGACGAAAAATGCTGCGTGGGGGCAAATGTAGAATGGATCAGTGAGGATTGATTCGAATGCGTTTTAAAGTCCTAACCAATCTAAACCTAGATATGGGACATCGAAAATTTGTCAGCGTCTAGTAGGTTTTGTCTTTGTCTTGAATAGAGCGTTGACGTCACGGGCGTAGCCAGGTTTTAGAATCGGGGATCAAGAAAATAACACAATTAAAAGTACATAAAATAACCCTTATATAAGAAATTTATTTTAATTTAATTTATTTTAATTCTTTTGGGGAGACCAAGGTTTCAGGTTGAATGTCTAAAGAGACGATAGAAATCTAAGGCCAAGCATGTTTTTCAAGAATATGCTATTTTACCTACCTCGCTGGCTATCGCCATCGTGTTCGTTTTGACAGTTCTTGTACGAATGTGACAGCTAGCTGATTCCGACGCCAATTGTCAGCCCATACGTGAACACGATGGCGATTGCGAGCGATTTAGGTAATAAGCCTACTGATACCAATTAAGTATTTCGTGGACACAGACGCGTGATATTGTTGAAGACCTAGTCCCGCAGTGGATGTCTTCCAGTTGATATGGTGTTGTAAAATTGATCTTGTACTCCACAATAAGTATGTACAAGAATGTCATTTAAAACTATTATTACCATTATAGTGATTCACCATACTTCAGTTTTGCCACAGTGTGTTTATTGTTCGGATTCAGCGATAGCGATGCGCCTGCGACGCATCTGGGATTTATTGTCGCTTACTTAACTATGTACATTTATTATTTAGCGCGGTTTCATTCGATTTGCTTACGGTTCCTTCAATAAAACTTGGAGGATCGATTTTTGATCACACTCCTGAGAATGCCATTCGCAAAATGATAAAAAAAAATGTATCAAATTTGAAATGTTTAACTAGAGTTTTAACTAGGCGAAGTTGTCGTCGCTATAACGACTTGAAACGCCACAAACAAGAAGTGCAGATTTTGACCGCCTTCGCGGTATTATCCGAAAATCCTTCCACAAGCAAGGGTAGGTAGTGAAGATTTAACATTGTTGAATACACCTTTCTCTCTTTCTCTTCAGTTGGTTTCCCTGTAGACGACCGTGACCCAGACACATTGTCATCCATAATGGTCTTTCCACACTCGCTCCTGTCTTCTGTGCGGTAGCATTATACCGATTGTTATCATGTTCTGGGAGGTGGATAATGGATACTCGTAACTTTTACGAGTAATGCGGCTGAAGTACCTATGCAGCACGTTTTTATACACCTACGTAGTGTTTAAGTAACATTTTGAAAGATAAGTAAGTGTATAATACCATCAGCAGCCAAATAAGTTTGAAGAATTTTTCTGACTCAATATTTATCTGCGAATCTGATTCCGCTGACAATGCCACCACTATCTTCCCCCACAATAACTTCTAGGAACGACTTCGCACCCCTCTCAAAATGCAGGAAACCTCGATATCAGTCTCATGTTGCGACGTATCTCACATTGTTTGTTCATTTATTTTAAAGTTCCCATCGCGGTTATCGGTCACAATGGTCGAAAAGGCGCGTCTGTTTGCTTTCATACATTTTTTATCGTCTTTATTTGATCGATATACAATGTGTTCAAGTATCTTGACTGTATTTTCGTGATGCACGGTTTACGTTCATTCAAAAGCGTTGTTTCACTTGTAACTTCAAATCCAATTTCATCCAAATCTGTCCGGATAATTTGTTGTTATAGCAATTTTATTTAGCGACTGAAATTTGGTCATCACATCGCATAAGGCAACAGTGTAAATACTTTAGTATCTAATTAATATTTTCTATCTTATTTCCTCGCTGCCACGTTAAAAAGAATCAAATCTGAACGCAAATTTATTAGACAAGTCTTCAAGCATTTTTTTAGTACAAAGTGCAATAAAAAAACAGATCAGAATTTTATTGGCTTCCCAAAAAACCAAACATAAAGCGCTCCTTCATATCGGAGAATCATATCGATACATTTATTTACTGTATTCGATTAACTCCAACGAAAATACGACAACCGATAAAAAAGCGATACGTTTTTTCTAGAGATATTGTATATTTTGTATTTTTCCTCGCGCTATCGTGTTTATTTGGCCGGCAAACACAGTAATGAAGGAATTGATAGTGCCCCGGTCATCGACCCCGTTTTTTCGTCCCGTTTCGGGAATCGAACGTCTTACGAAATGTCAAGGGACAACAAAAGTGTGATAAGGAGCAAATATTCTTGGGTTTATTTACTATTCATACGCTTTATCTTGCGGAAAATGGCGTGCCGTTTACATTAGCGCCTGCTTGTAATCCCGGGTTTGGTTTGTAGTTCCTTTGCGACTGCGTGGCGACTTCTAAGACCAAATATATCTTGTGGTATCTTGTTAAAACTCGTCACTTGTAACTCGCTTCAATAAATCAGAGATCTATAAACAACCAATAGTATAAGTCAGTTAAAATCCGCGATCGATTGTCAAGCTTACTCTTCATTCATTTGATACCTCTAAAATATGAATCTCACGTTCTACCTGGTTGATAAAGTCGTGCTATGAAATGAATCAAGAATTTTGACTTCTTGATTTTTTTATGTTTAGTTTTACGGGTCCCTGGTGAGCAGTAGATGTTCCACGGGAGTTTGTAATTGTGTCGTAGAGACATCATTCAAACAGATGACGCTTAGCGACCAAAAAATCACATAGTAACAAGGTCACGTGACAGCTAGTAACAGAAAAAATCGAAGGTTTACCCACCTGCTATGGGCGGTGTAGGGGTAGCACGCGTCACGGAATGACAAGCATCCGGGTTCGATTCCCGGCCATAGCTTTAGTTTTCGGATTTTTCTGTTCTAATTTTCAGTGTCGTGTTGCGTAATTTTTGAGCCATTTTTATGTACACCTACGACATATTTGTGCACGTAACAACTTTTTAATCCACTGCGTTTGCTGAATAACAGATTCGCGGTTCAAGAAGAAAGCTTCAAATTGCAGCAAATACTCGTATAATCGCTGATAGAATTTAAACATCTTGATGGTTGGCAGTCAAGTACCGTGCGTTTTAAACGCAATTTCTTTCCTCGTACGAGAAAGATCTGGAACCAACTTCCTGCTACAACATTCCCTGAGCGGTTCAATTTAGGGATCTTTAAAAAGCGAGCCTTCCTGTCCTTGAAAGGGCCGGCAACGCACCTGTGATTCCCCAAGTCTTGCAGGTGTCCCTGCGCGATGCTGATTACTTTCCATCAGGTGACGCGTCTGCTCGTTTGCCCCCTCTTATATAAAAAAAAACATTAATTTAGGAATTCTTACAACTTTCCGCATTTCAAACTCCTGCCAATTCCCATGTATATTGCGGTTACAAATCCAACTTGTAACCTAAGCTCAAACGTTAACGCTCAAAGCGCCGATTCCGCTCATAACCGACTAATCGCCACGGAATGCTATCGCGCGATCCGCGAGAACAATCAACCTAATCACGGAAACACGGCAACAAACGCCCGCGATCCGCGACCTATCAGCCCTCAGTCCACTCGAATAATTACAATTGACTCGCTGACAATCGCGATTCTATCACAAAGCGCACACATAATCGGACACTATGCCGACTGCTCCGTCGCATCACTAACGTCGGAATCACCAAAATGGGCAGCCGATATTCAACTGTAACGCAGGCGGGGAAGATATCTGTTTGATTGCATTGCCGTTGGACATAGTGATGGGAGTGGAATAACACTCGATTGTGACTGGGACAATGCAATAATCCTCGCATTGTTGGCGCTACATTGTTGTTTTAAGGGCGGGCGGCGCTAGCGACAATTGTACGCTTTATTGCATAAATAATAATGTTATTTTGGCCGGCGGCGTTTCATTGTGGCACTTTTGTTGCAAAATTTTGATATTGAGGGAGGACTAGTTGTCATGTGTTGTTTGTAGATTCTGGAGCGCTGCTGCTTATCTCCTGAGGATTAAATGACAATAAGAATTAAACGCTCCAATCCAAAAGCAATTAAGAACTACGTAGATTAACTTCCATGCTGGTCTGGGAGCAAAGAAAAAATATAGAATGTACCAGTTGCTTCTCTTCCCGCGCAGATGGTAAAAGCCCATCGAGGGAATGGGCGGAAATCTTAGGAATCATGTCTTGATTCCCCTTCCTTTGCATCCATTCACCCACAATAATGCTATACGTGGTCTTTAGGTCCTGTTTTTAGGCTCTGTCCACCCCGTAAGACGTGATTTATGTATGTCTGTATGTAGATTTTTTTATATTTTCATCCTCCGACAGGCGTTCACTACTGAACTATGAGACCCATGCCTTCTCGAGATATTTCCGCGATGATGGGTTGTCTACTACCTGCCACCTATAATTATCCGCGATTTTTAACTGGTCTACCGTCGACCTCGTGAGGAGCACTTTGTCTTTCAGTACGCAGTTGCTACTCCAAAATCTTACGGCCCCAATGATCATCAGTTTAACAAGCAGGTATTCTATCTACTGCCACTGCTGAGCTGTATGTTGCGTTACTATCAACCGGCTAATATTTTCCCCTAATGAAACTGCACTGCCGAGCAAAGATTTAGTCTTCCCATACGAAGTTATACGAATCTTATTTACTCGTTTTTTCACACCTAATTACCAATTTTCCCAGTTTTTATTACCTAGGGGTGCAAATCTCGATGAGATCGCAATGGTCAACTCGCCCAACCAGCGTGGCAACCCTAAAATATGGTTCCTATTTTCCAAACTTAACAGCCTCGTTCTTGCAGGGCACTCCACATGAAAGAACACCCTGATTACAAGTACCGGCCGCGGCGGAAGCCAAAGGCGCTTATCAAGAAAGAGCCGAAGTTTGGCTTCGGCATCAGCGGACTCATGGCGCCCGTGCCGCGGCTCCTCACGCCGTCCATGCCGCACCCGATGCAGCAACTGCCCATGCCCCATCACCTTATGCAGGTAACTTATAGCTTCCAAGATACAGAAGACCTAGAAGCAATCGGCTAGCTACTCCACGAAAGCAAGAGATGACGCGGATCGAACTGACTATCAGGTAATTTTGCTCTTGACCATCTTCCTGAGGTTTATTATGCTGTCCATGCTACACCCAATGCAGCAGCTGTACATGCCCCATCACCTCATGCAGGTAACTTATAGCTTCCAAGACACGGAAGACCTAAAAGCAATTGGCTAGCTACTCCACGAAAGCAAGAGATGACGCGGATCGAACTGACTATCAGGTAATTTTGCTCTTGACCATCTTCCTGAGGTTTATTATGCTGTCCATGGTACACCCAATGCAGCAGCTGCCCATGCCCCATCATCTCATGCAGGTAACTTATAGCTTCCAAGATACAGAAGACCTAGAAGCAATCGGCTAGCTACTCCACGAACGCAAGAAATGACGCGGATCGACCTGACTATCAGGTAATTTTGCTCTTGACCATCTTCCTGAGGTTCATCATGCTGTCCATGCCACACCCAATGTAGCAGCTGTACATGCTCCATCACGTCATGCAGGTAACTTATTCAGCTTCCAGGATACAGAAGAACTAGTAGCAATTGGCTAGCTACTCCACGAACGCAAGAAATGACGCGCATCGAATTGACTACCGAGGTGATCTTGCTCATGATTCTCCTTCCGAGGTTCATCATGCCGTCTATGCTCTCCTCGTGTTGTACCCCAGCCGCCTATGACACACCACTGTTAACAAGCGTCCCTTTGCCTTTCCAAAAGTGTAAAAAACTTGGATAGAATTGGCTTGCTACTCCACGATCAAGGGGATGCGGTCGCGCAGTAGAGGGGAGGAGTAATTTGTTTGTATCTCCACTCATGACTCTCGTGCAGTGTAACCACTGCCATCTATATTGCATCCAGAGCAAGTTAACTAACTAAGTTGAGATCATCTTATTCTAGTTCATCAAAATGGGAACCCGGAATACTCAAAATTTAAATTCCGCTTTATCTTTATTCCTGAAACTTATTTAATCCTTAAATTTCATTCTCAAGAAATTTCATGAACATTTCCTACGGTCATCTGCGTAACTGTCAATTGATTTTTAATAATGTTAGGAGTGAATTCAAACTCAAAAAACCTGGGAAATTAATATACGGACAACACTATTAGATGAAAAGTTATTTCTATCTGGTAACATATAACTTTTGGTGCAGGATAAACCAGAGCTGAGTAGGGCACTGTTCCCGCCGCTGCCGTACCCGTTCTACCCATTCGCGAAACTACCCTCAGACGACGGGAAGTTAGCGGCGGAATTGGCGCACTTGCAGGTAATGGCCAATGTATGTGAGATTTTTTATTGATATTAACCGTTTTGTACAATACACACACACACACACACACACACACACACACACACACACACACACACACACACACACACACACAAGTCACGTCTTTATCCCTTACAGGGTAGACAGAGCCTGTGGCAACAAGACCTACAGGCCACGTTTAGCAAGACACTGAGGGCGTAGAGGTGGAAAGTAGAATCAAAATAGTGATGGATTGCTAGCCGCATCGCCTATAACATGATTCCTACGATTTTCGCCCATTCTTTTTTACCATTTGCGCGGGAAGAGAAGCAACTGGTTCATTCTATGTTTTTTCTTTGCTCCCAGACCAGCATGGAAGTAACAATACTATACAATACAATACAAATACTCTTTATTGAACACCACAAATCAGTACAAAACAATACAGAAACAAAGAACAAAGTAGACAATAGGCGGTCTTATCGCTTAATAGCGATCTCTACCAGACAGCCAGTAAGAAAAGTAAGTAAGTTTGTAATCAAGGTGACGAGACCAGTAATGGACAAGGACCTAATAATGAACAAGTCTTATTTAAAAGAAACGTGCCTTAGTTTCTAGTAGTTTTTTTTGCAACAGTCTTTTTGGAAGAAAACATGGTTATGTTATCTTTTGAGAATGAAGTGCCCATTACTGATGCTTGTCGGCTTAAAGTATCTAACACTGTTGCCATTACCCCAGTTGTCACTTTTTTTCATACTTCCATGCTGGTCTGGGAGTAAAGAAAGAATTTACCAGTTCGCTTCTCTTCCCGCGCAGATAGTAAAAGCCCATCGAGGGAATGGGCGAAAGTCTTAGGAGTCATGTTATAGGCACTATTATGATTTCCCTTTCCACCTATTCGCCTTTAATCATGCTAAACGTGGCCTTAAGGTTTTGTTACCATAGACTATGTCTACCCCGTAAGAGGTAAAGACGTGGTATAATGTATGTATCACATTTTTTGTAGCTTTTAAAAGCAGTGTTCGTTGCTAAATTATTGTCATTAGGTATGTACTGACCTATCCAATATTTGCGACTTTATCGCGTGACTTATATGGTGACTTCCTTATTTACAGCGTTTTGTGCAATACTCGTAGTATTATTATATTGTTGGTTGTAATGGTTATTATTTAGTATCATCTTATTCTTGAGAATATGAGCCAACAGCCCGACACACTCCAATAATAATGACATGGTTAGAAATATGAATTGTAAATGTTTTTGATTTTCCTTGTTCAAGCTGAGATGATTTTGCGAGTTATTTTTGACTAGCTTTCCGTCCGCAGCTTCGCCCGCAATAAATTAATTTTCCCGTAGGAAAAGGTATTTTCCCGCGGTAAAAAGTAGCCTATGTCACTCAGTGATAAAGTAGCTTTCTAACGGCAAAAGAATTTTGAAATCGGTCCAGTAGTTTCGGGGCCTATTCAATGCAAACAAACAAACAATCAAATTTTTCCTCTTTATAATATTAGTATAGATTACGATACACTAAAGCATATACTTATAAAAAGTCTGGGCAGCCTACTCATTTTACAAATGCCATGCAAGCAGAGAATCTAGGTCCGAACCAAACGCCAAATTGTCTAACGCATCTGGAGTCACCGTCATCACCGCATTCACTATTCCTTTCTGTCACACGATATAGGATGGGCGTAGAAAGAGACGCGAGAGTCTGCGCGTTAGACAATGAGGCTTCTAGACTTGAACCATTTAATGGTGCGTATGAAGACTTTCACAGCAAAAGCGGTGTTACGCCAAGATACTATAACAATAATGAAAACCAAAACTGTCGATTTTGACTTATGGAACCTATATAGAAATAGAAATTAAAATATTAATAGGTCGCCTTCATAAAATATTCGTCCATTCCCTCGATGAGCTTTTAGCATCTCCATGGGAAGAGTAGCACCTGGTTCTAGTTATTATTATAGAAAATACCAACTTGGTCGCACTTACAGTCATATGCTCCATTTAACACTACAATTTTCGCAGGCCCTGTACGGCGGTGCACTTTACGGCAGCGCTCTCTACAGCAGTTCCCTCTCGCCTTGCGGCTGTCCCCCCCGCCGCACTCCCTCGCCCCCCGCTGACGTCAAGCGGCCCGTAGCCTACGTCCTGGTGAAGTCTGATGAGGAACCTCCCCAGCACGTTATATGAAGGCCGGTGCCGCTCCCAGCGCGCGCCTGGCCGCATTGGGAGCGCCCGTCCACCTCTGTACAGGACAGGGATACAAGCTCCCCTGATAGTGTGTAAAAGTATAATGAAGTTAGTGCAGTGCCTGTGCGGATGACAGTTATGAGGGTCTGTTCAAAAGAGTCTACGAAAATTTTCCAAATACATTTCAGCCTGAATGAAATTGGATATGAAAACCAGGATGTTGTATACTCTTAGGTTCTTTACACTGCCTATCGAGGGATATCTCTTACGTAACCTGGAAGGCCATTTTTGGCTGTGTATGATTCTAAATTACGGTCGCGGGGCTCTAAGGATTTCAAACAATGAGCTATCTCTATTTGTCTCTGTTGCTCGCGTGTAATTACTAGCTGACTCTGTGTGAGTGCGAGGCAAAAAAGAGAGACAAATATAAGCAGGTCATTGTATAAAAAAATTGTGCTCCGCGTACTCTAGCCGGTAGATTTTTGCCAACATGATGATAAAGCTAAAGAAGAAAGTTGCCAACTGGCTCATGATATCATAAAATAACCTGTTGCTGTTTTTATTTGTGGGTAAGAAGCGGAACTATAACAAGCAGAATTGACCAATCACATTGTCACAATAACTACAAGAGCAGAACGATACGAGGCGTCTCGATTCAAACTAATGTATGATTGGTGGGATTCTACTCCGCTCTGCTCCGTTTCTATGGTAACGAACCTTAAGAGTGAGGACATCATGGTTTTTGCTCTTCTTTTGGACAGCTTTTGACAGATAGATGACGTCACGGTCTAATCAATGAGTGAAGGGTAGGTCTTAATGCAACGTTATAAGAACTTGATCAAAGTCTTAATAGTGCGTTGTATGAAACTATGACAGTTGAGTGTGTAAGGCTGACAATCGTATAGATACTAGTGAAGTGATTACAGAATATCACTTGCGAAGACTTTCGACTTTAAAGTGCTTAAAGTGCAATCTTATGAACGGTGTTGATGTTCGTGCAATGTAAAGTAAGTGGGTATCTTCGAATAGATAACATATCATAGTATTAGTGTTATATAAGGTAAGTGTTAGAAAAATATATGTCAATTTGTAAAAAGACTTACTGCAATACTCTGAGCACTGTGTTTAGGAAAAATCTTCGCGATTCTTATAGTTGTTTCACGAGAAAATAAATAGTATAATGGCTAAGTAAACGCGACATAAGGTCAATAAACCTGTTGCCATGTATATGCAAAAGAGAAATCTAAGGTGATTTAATCTTTTCGACGCCAACGACCTATACAATACGTCCATTACTTCAATGCAAAAGCATCCTTCGTCCTTCGGGTTTAGTAGGCTTATTACCTAACTCGCTCGCAATCGCCATCGTGTTCATTTTGACAGTTCTTGTATGAATGTGGCAGCTAGCTGATTCCGATGCCAATTGTCAGCCCATACGTGAACTGTCAAAATGAACACGATGGCGATTGCGAGCGAGTTAGCTAATAAGCCTACTGGTTCAACTTAAGGCATCGCAATAAAGAAGTCTGGCGTATGGGTGACGTCTCTTGTATCTGACTTGGCGGCGATAAAGTTAATTGTACATATTACATATAAAGTGAACTTCAATTTATGTTCTACAGTGTACAATATTGCTGCCTAAATTTTCACTTTCGGATACGAACTAATACGAAGTATAACTTATATTGAACTAATTTGATGATGCAAATTTGAATTAAAGCAGAAACAGTTCGCATTGAATATTATAACGAATGAGCCAGATTATCGAGAATCATTAATTTTTTGAATAAAAACCTTCGCTAACGGACGATTTAATATTAATTGAAGTCTCTGAATGTGGTATGTACTATCCATTCGAATGTATCAAAATCACTTCTCATCGGCTAATTAATTCTGTTACATTAGTAAAACTTAAGTATTGTACAATTTCTAGTTTGTAAGTAATTGTTACTAAAATAATTGTTTTTACAATTCAGTTGAGAGCAAAATATGACAAAACACTGTTATTTCTAGGTTTCTTATTTACTTTTTGTATATTAAGCTTTTTATAAAAAAGATTAGGTTATATTTTGAGGGTAGTTCTACTAGCGGTACAACCGCTATCGTATCCGGCCACTTAGGCTATGTACGCACTATCCAATTAGCCGTACTGCGTATGGTCACGTGGCTAACAGGAAGTCAAAAATTGTATGTATTACACGCTACAGTTATTTTAAATTCCTTTTATATATTTTTTTAGTTTAGTAGAATTTAATAATTGCAAATGTATTTAGTCTTTTGATAAAATGACTTCCTGCCAAGTTTCTTGCGGCGCATTCTTCTTGGATGGTATTTTTGAATGCGCTGGTAGTTTAAAAAAAACCATGAAAGAGCCCTTGGCGGCCTATTAGCAAAATATTTTTTTTAATTAAATTTAGTGCGACTACGCCTCTATTGTAATAAACGCAGCCACGAACTGCAGTGCGGCTAAACGGACAGTGTATACATAGCCTTAGGACACATGGACTTTATGACACGACACAGTATCAGAGAAACAATACGCGAACCGCTTGTAGAACTACCCTTATGCTACTTGGTTCCCACCGAAAGACACATAAAATATACCTCTGTTTTAGTTCAATGTTTACCCCTTGTTCATAAACTCTCTCCCACTCTGTCTATTCGACATAGCCTGTGCCAGACACAGACAAAACATAGTTTTTCTTTTAGATTTGTAACTTTTGAATAGGGGGCTAGTGTATCGTTTAATGTTTTATTATTGATTGTTGTCATTGTTTGTTTATTGTTATTATTTATGTTTATAAATGCCTGCTTTCAAAAGCGTAGCCCTGAAGCCTCATAGTAGTTGGGTACCTTTATTAACTTGTTCACGTGTTATTTTTACCATAGTATGTTTGCAGGATTTTGTTTACAGTTAAAAGTAATGCAATAAAATTATTAAGGAATCACCTGTTTTATTTACTGAAATGCAACTCAAGATACACACAGATACACACACACACACAAATCACGTCTGTATCTGTAGACAGAGTCTAAGATAACAAGACCTAAAGGCCACGTCTAGCAAGACCGTGGACGTATAGGTGGAAAGGGGAATCAAAATAGTGATGGGTTGCAAGCCGCATCGCCTATAACATGATGCCTATGATTTTCGCCCATTCTTTCGATGGGCTTTTACTATGTTTTCTTTGCTCCCAGGCTAGAATGGAAGTGCCTTTGCTAGTTGCATGAAAGTGTTTAAGATAGAGATAGTGACGCAATATACATATAATAACCGTAACAAGATAGTTTCTACCCGAGGCTTTGCTTGTACAAATCATTCGATGGGGCAGTTGAAATTGCTGGATTTTACTTAAAATCAGCAATTGCTTACAAAATTGGAGTAGTAAATTTGTGCAAAATTCAATATCCCTAAACTTGCCTATGGGGAAAATCAGTTTAAAAATAGCCTTAATTAGTTTCGGATTAATTTAATTACCTAATTCGCATCTTCTCAAGCGCTTAACACTATTAATATAATAAATGCGACGTTTGAGTGTGTCCTGTATGTTTGTTACTCTATGCGCTGAAACGGCTAGACGGATTTGGATGACATTTGATGTGTAGACACTTGAATCTATAGAGGATGTTTTTTATCCAGATATTTACGAATGTGAACAGTGTGCAACAGAACCTTATTACGAAGCCTCCGCTGTCTGTCTGTCTCAAACAACGCTGTATCTTTTGAACAGTAATAGATAGGTATATAGGCACTTGAAATATGTGTGTGTAAATAATGACTAAAAAAAACCGGTCAAGTGCGAGTCAGACTCGCGCACCGAGGGTTCCGTATCATTATCTATAAATATCTAAAACCAGTGTAAGCAGAGCCCTGTTCCAAAGCAAAATGTACGCAGTGTGGGGTTACTTTATATTGGTCACTGCTATATACAGACATACATACACATTTACGGTTTTCGCAATTATTCTTTAATCTGTGCTATAAGACCTACCTTCATACCAAATTTCAAGATTCTGCGTTCACGGGAACTACCTTGTAGGTTTTGATTCCCTTGAGAGTTGAAAATTTGCGGAAATTTGCGGCATAAACGGCTGTATCTTTTGATTGCGTTGGCTTAGAAGTTTGATTTTTTCACAGCTTCAAGGGACAGTAGACCTGAGTAATTGATATAAATTTCAGCTACATACCTCCACGCGTTCCTGAGAAAAAGGGTCTTGACAGACGGACGGACGGACAACAAAGTGATCCTATAAGGGTTCCGTTTTTTCCTTTTGAGGTACGGAACCCTAAAAAACTAAAACAGCTAATACACGTTTATGACGTTCCACAAAAAATACACATAATTTAATTAAGTTAAGAATCATGACTTGATCCGTCCGGGGGGAAGAGCAGTGCTTGGTCCGGTGCACCCTGGGCATCGGCTTTGATTTCCTGGCAGTTTCTGAGTGATTTTATTCACCATTGGCTAAGAGCCCGACAGGGGGGGAGGGTCTTTTGACCGTATTACCTACCGTTCAACGTTGCCGACATTTTGCGACAAGATTTTTGAATACATACACAAATCACGTCTTTATCCCCTACGGGGTAGACAGAGCCTAAGGTAACAGGTACCTACAGGCCACAATTAGCAAGATTGAGGGTGTATAGGTGGAAAATAGAATCAAAATAGTGATGGGTTGCTAGCCTCATCGCCTATAACATGATTCCTATAAGTTTCGCCCATTCCTTCGATGGTCTTTCACCATCTGCGCGGGTAGAGAAGCAACTGGTACATTCTATGTTTTTTCTTTGCTCCTAGTCCAGCATGGAAGAATTATATTATGGAAGATTTTTGAATTAGATTTTTATTACTTGACATTGGCGAAGTTGTCGTCGCTATAACGACTTTATACGCTACAAACAAGAAGAAGAAGAAGAAGAATCATCACTTGAAGTAGATTAAAATCGATCGTAAAATACATTCAGGGCTAAGATTAAAACTATAATGGAGACCGACATGTGCGCTTAGACAGCCACTTGAGAAGTCAGTGGACTTTAAAAACAGGGGTGCGGGCCACTCGATTATGTCGAATAAACACTCGGCTGGCTGCGCGGGGGCAGCTCGGATTAGTTTAGCTGAAAGTGCAAATAGATTGTTGTGTATCACATATCGAATGCGTCCATGCTGGTCTTTTTTTATGCAACAACTAGCTGTCTACCTACCTTCTTCTTGAATCACTCGAAATTGGCTGCCAAGGGCTCCTTCGCACGTCTTTTTTTTAAACTACCAGCGCATTCGGAAAGACCATCATTGTCAAGAAGAATACGCCGCAAGAAACTTGGCAGAACGTTTTTTTTTAATAAAATTCATTACACTCTATCTATTAAAAACACCACATCAAAATCATAAAATCGCGTATTTATCCCTTACGGGGTAGACAGAGCCTAAGGTAGCAACACCTAAAGACCACGCTTCGCATGATTGTGGGCGTGTAGGTGGAAAGGGGAATCAAAATAGTGATGGGTTGCTATCGCCTAGAAGATGTTTCCTAACATTGTCGCCCGTTCCCTCGATGGGCGTTTACCATCTGCGCGGGAAGAGAAGCAACTGGGTACATTCTATGTTTTTCTTTTGCCAGACCAGCATGGAATTGGTAGCTTTGGAAGGTAATGATAGGATTGAAATAATAACATCGGTGCTTGCCATTAATTATATTCAGAAAATATTTTATTGTGTACAAAATGATTAAGTGTTCTTGACTGATATTTCTTATAATCAGAGATCGGACAAATTTGCGTCATTGCTCGCAATAATGCGGACATGACTCAAAAATTAATCAAATAATGTAATCATTTAATTAATTTCTTACTTGACTTAAATTGTAATTCCTAGTCAATAAGTAGGTACAAAAGTTTGTTAAAGTATAGATTTATTAAAGAAAATAATCAGTATACTAGTAACTGCCACTTTAATTAACATTTTGCTAATAATTTTATGCATGTGTAAATTTTTATCTCCGGGAGTTCAAATTTTATTTCGAGAAATTAATTAAATGATTAATTATTTGATTAATTTTTGAGTCATGTCCACTTTATTGCGAGCAATGACGCAAATTTGTCCGATCTCTGCTTATAATAGACCAACCCTCCACAGAACGACAGCATTTAAAAATCTCAATAATGAGAACAAGAAACTTAAAATATACTACAAAATATACCCGGTTTTTTTGCTCTATAGTATAGCTTAAAATTTGTAATATACAGATCTAAATAAACAGATGTGAACGTTAGCTAATTAAGACTAACTATACTTAAAGTGTACATACATACTCAAATCACGTCTTTATCCTTTACGGGGTAGACAGATCCTAAGGTAACAACTACCTATGGGCCACATTTAGCAAGATTGAAGGCGTATAGGTGGAAAATGGAATCAAAACAGTGATGGGTTGCTAGCCGCATCGCCTATAACATGATTCCTATGATTTTCGCCCATTCCCTCGATGGGCTTTTACCACCTGCGCGGGAAGAGAGCCAACTGGTACATTCTATGCTCCCAGACCAGCATTTTGTTATTAAAATGTAGGGTTATATTATTCACGTCGCCACGGGCCGTAAGTAGCAATTTACCTTCCGCTACGCGTAAAATTGTGTCCACATCTCGGGCGGTGATAAAGAAAGCCTGGGAGTCGCATGTTTATTGTCCTCGCCTTTGGCTCGTGCGACAAGTTCCTGCGATCCGAGACATTCTTTATTTCACCGCCCTCGGCGTGTTATGTACAGTCAAGTGTAATAATATGTATCTAGACAAAGTTGCAAAGATTAGTACCATACGCTCTTACACCAGCGTAATAAGGTCGTGGGACATATTTTTGAGAAGTTCCTATCGATACTTAATAATAATAATAATATCTTGGGACAATTGACACCAATTGACCTAGCCCCAAACTAAGCAAAGCTTGTAATATGGGCACTAGACAACGGATAAACATACTTATATAGATAAATACATACTTAAATACGTATTTAAACATCCAAGACTTATTTTTGCACTTGACCGTACTATCAATTATTTTCTAATACAACTTTTGCGTAAACTTTCATTTTCGCACAATTTCAATGTCTCCGGCTGGGATTTTATGCGTTCCCGCTTCGTTCTACATATTGTGTCCACATTCGAATATTACTTTTACTCAACAGCACGACCAGACAGGTCAACACCATAGTAGCACTTTGAAAACAACAATACACCTTCACTTTTACTTCTTGTTCCATTTTAAACATAAATATTAGCGCACAATTGAAAAATACAAATATAAAGCTCGACAACACAAAGGTGACCGCTGATTTAAATATATCAACGATAACTTTGTTCTTTCGCTCCTTGTTAGAGATATTATTCATTTGTAACAAAGCATTTAACACTTTAAGATACAGAACAACCATCAAAAATACTTCAACCATACTGAAAATGTATATACGAGTGCCCCACAAAGCCCTTGGTATTAAAAATAAGGCAGGCAAAGTGCAAGCGAAAACGGTGGCTTTAAGAAACTTGTGCCCGATAAATGATGAGAAAACCACAACTAATTCCATATAAAACATGACGGTAGCCACAATTAACCAGTGGTTGAACACCAAAGTGATGTAGATGCTCCACATAGAGTAATATCTAAAGGTGTCTGGGAAAAAAATGGAGCACATGTTCGTCGATCCAGAGAGGACAATGTTGAGAAACACGTAGTTGCGAAATTGCCGCCATTTGGGTATTAAAATCCACGATACTAGGCCATAGATGAGAGTACCACTCGAATGCACTAGAACACCCATCCACAGATACTTCCAGTAAATCTCGCTGGCATGGACGTTCGCTTGTTTCGTTGTTGCATTTTGAAATGTTTCGTTAAGCTTTAAAATCATTTTTTCTGCTCCTCCGTCTAACTTTTTGACTTGTGACAATATCGATTCGACACAAATCGAAATTGTTTTCTTATTCCTCTTAATATTGTTTCTTCTCTTAAAGTTAAACTATCTTTAACTTGGTCACTTTAGTGTTTTTTTGCTTGTCTTCAGTTTTTATATTCGAATTTGGTAATTGCATGTACTCTAACGTCTACTCTCTGAGACAAATTAATGAATAATTAATTAGGTCGTACAGGAAAATTAAAAATGAGTCAAACATGAGTGTTGTTAAAAAAATTAATGGGATTTATTGTGGTTACTGTTGAAAACAATATCTCTGTCATTATCGCAAATGTTTACGAATAAATTAAATAGATTTTTCACTTCTCATGCTCTAAAAGTAGGTCAATATAGCCTTACGAGGCGGGGCTAAAGTGAGTACTTAGTCCCTAGGGAGTAAAAGTAATATTTTTTTTTATTTACTTTGAGTGACTTAGATAAACTCAAACAGCCAGTACTTGCTTAGTTTTTGGCATAAAGTAAATTTTCAATAAGTGAAGGAATTTCATTACCACTCTTTAAGAAACCACATTTAAAAATTATCACACGAAACGATGATAAAAATAATTTAACAATCACAATAAATAAACTTACAGATCGTTGTAATGCGGAAACAAAATAAAAAAAGTATGCTTGTGTGTGGACCATTTTCATGACGGAAATGTTACGTTCTTAGTCTACGTGGACTTAGTTCTATGCTTTTTCCGCATAGAAGGTGGCGCCATTCTATTTTTTTCAGTTTGTGT
The DNA here is from genome assembly GCA_932294345.1 of Pandemis cinnamomeana. Taxonomy (NCBI): domain Eukaryota; kingdom Metazoa; phylum Arthropoda; class Insecta; order Lepidoptera; family Tortricidae; genus Pandemis; species Pandemis cinnamomeana. Next base: position 16,320,888 of record OW028703.1, read on the forward strand.
ATGGACCATTTCGCCGATGCGATTTTGTTATATCTGTGTCTGGTTGGAAAAAAAAATACCGCGAAAACTTTGGAATTGTTGTAGAGCGTAAATCGTAAACGATTAAAATAATTTGATTATTCTCACAATGTCGTCAAGTGATAGTGAAAATTATGATGTCGAGCAAAGAGCAAAAGACATAATTGATAATTTATTTTTTATAAATCTTTTTGTACTAAACTGACTATTTTTTCTCGCAATTGAAGTGAAAAATAGAGTTTTCACCTCGAGACTAAAAGCCAATATAAACCCTCGGATAAATAGACACCCTCGCTGACGCTCGGGTGGCTAACCACCTCGGGTATATATTGGCTTAGTTTAGTCCCTCGATAAAAAATATACTATTAAAAATTTTCCTTGTTTATATCAATCGAGTATAATTTTATGTAATTAATTCATTTTCAGTCATTATCATGAAGAACGCTTCGGTGGCTTAAGTCAGTTTTTTCTGCGTTTTATAGTTCGCACCCCGAATCGTAGATTTTTATAGCAAAAATAGCCTTAAAAGTCCAAAAAGTAAATTGAATCCGCACCTCCATGACAGAACCACGCTACCAACTATGTAGTTCCTATGGCCAAATATTTATAAAAGTACTAGCTTTTGCCCGCGACTTCGTCCACGTAGACTTAGTTATATAGGTGTATTATTATCGCTGTCCAAAGGGAGAATACTGCCAGCGTCTGCGGAACTATGCCACGGGGGCACCTCCTTTTTTAATTATTTTATTTTAAGATTAGTTTTAATTTTATCAGAGTTTAATTTGTTTTTAATTCCCCTTGTGTATTTTTTTTTCATTGATAATAATTTATTTCCAATATAGTATCCGAAGTGCTTAAAAAGTTAATGAAAGCTAAGTGAAAAAACGACATAGAATTCTGATCGCATTTCCTTTCGAATCTATAACGGGCTATCTCATAATCATCATCATTATATAGCTATAGGACGTCCACTGGGCATAGGCCTCCCCCAACGAGCTATCTAATATTTACACGAAAACATCAAACTCATCTAAATTAAAGCCATAATTAAGAAAAACCAAAACCCCCAAATCCTCAAGTAATCCGCCTTGACTTTTCCCGATACTTCGAACAATCACTTAAATTCACTATCATCATCACTACATAGTATAAAATAAAGTCGCTTTCTCTGTCCCTATGTCCCTATGTATGCTTATATCTTCAAAACTACTCAACGGATTTTGATGCGGTTTTTTGAATAGATAGAGTGATTCAAGAGGAAGGTTTTTATGTATAATTCTACGCAGACGAAGTCGCGGGCAGAAGCTAGTTATATATATAAGAAAAAACAAATGACACTGAAAATTAGAACACAGAAAAATCCGAAAAGTAAAGCTATGGCTATTTCATAGTAATTATATTTCAACTAATTTACACAAAGCGCTGACAGCTTCCTCGCACCGCGAATTAGTATTGCGATTTGCTGTACAGCGGGAAAATGCTGCCAGCATCTTTGGCTCAATGCCGCGGGGGAGTACTTTTTTTTATCGATAGTTTTTTTATAAATATTTTAATTACACAAAACTCGTGATCACTATCTATAGGTGAAAATACCTTATGATAATCCGTTCTGTGGTTTTTAAGAGTCAGACAGACATACAGACAGACTTTGTTTTGTAATTATGTAGTGATAGGTACAGCTTTAAAGTTTTCCCGTTACTTCTGGTTATTTTAAGAATTGTTGTGCATTTAAACAACGCAAATAATAGATTACTTGCATGTCGTCGTCCGCGTTCAAGGTCATAAACAAACCATTCTGTTCACACAAACAAATAACGGGTGACTTTCCATACTTACAGATGTATAGGTATAAAAGGGAGCAGTTGTAGTTAGCTTGCCAGTATATTTCACAATTCCATCTTACATATTTCATATAAAATTTCGTAACGACGTAACCGAAGACATTTCGCAATCGCCCCAAAATAATGGAACAATAAAAATGTCTTATCTCAAAAAGTTAAAAATTATAAGGCGTCAATAAAAAAACAATAATGACAGTTTATGTATAAAATCGGTCGCTTAGCGCGATTAGCGGGCGCCGCGGGGAGCGAGAGTGGGGTGACCACGGTTTGCCAAAAAGAGTAGACAAATAAATATCCTGGGATCGTTCGTATTAATTTATTTAGTCCCGAATTAAGCAACTTCCATGCTGTTATGGGAGCAAAGAAAAAACATAGAATGTACCAGTTGCTTCTCTTCCCGGGCAGATGGTAAAAGTCTATCGAGGGAATGGGTGAAAATCATAGGAATGCGGCTAGCAACCCAAATTTCACAAAACACATTTAAACTGTAATTGAATTTGATCGAAACGCAATTTGACCATAGCGTGACTGAACAATTTAATGCCTGCAAATTTAATAAATTTTGTGAACATTGGAGCATATCGAATCATATTATTGTTTAAGTAAATAAACCAATTGTTGAACATTCAAAGAGTATCGGTTTCGATACCGATGATTTGAGGGTTTCATAAACAACAAATTAAAAATTAAAAAACTAATTAAAACAAGATCTTTTTCTGCAAGTAGGTCACAAAAAGGCTTTCCATTGTACCAGCGTCTTTGAAAAGAAACGTTAAAAGTGCCCAATAAAATGAAATTAAAAAATATATTTCGAAAAAGACAAGTAACTTTTACAAAGTTTCCTTGCAACTAGAATTTCTAATTCTTAAATGTGTGCAACAAAATCTGTGTCATATTTAGAATGAACAGCGTTCACATATATAACTTCCAAACTTTATAACGAATAAACAATAGTAATTTCAGGTACACCTATCAAATCTTGATTTTTTTATGTTTATTTTTACGGTTTTACAGGGGTTTTATAGGGGCATGGTCAGGAAGTTTTGTACACATACTGGTGGAGAATGGATGTTGGAATATAAACTTTAAGGTCTATGCATTGCTGCGAACTGTGTTGTTTAGCTTGCTTTAGAAACGCATCTTTAAGTTATCATATCTGGCCACATGGTGGCGCCTTGTTCTCTTTCGTTACACCCATGTACGGCTAGGTTGTAACTATTCAGATTTAATAAAGTACAAATAGAATTCTTACAGCAAGTTTACCAATAATGAAACGAAAGTCTTTCTTGTTTTATTCGTATTTAAATTATTCAGATCTGAAGAAAATGTGTCCCATTATTTCTCACAGCGTGGTCCCCTTTTCGTCCCCCGAATAGGCACCCTTTGGCAACTAATTGTCGAGGTGGCGATCCAGTTTTTATTGGTGCCCATAAACCCCCGATGCGACCCCGACCCCCGCTTGCGATCTATCGACCACTGTTTATTGTGTCGTTATATCGACGATAGTCCAAATCTTTATTTGTCGCCCGTCGATGATTTGATAAGTCGGATGAAGAGGATGGAGCGCTGCCGAGTGGGTATAAAAAGTAAGTTTTTCGAGTGAACGGAATTTGAACCCGCGCTGCAAGGCTTTACGCCACGAGCCCAACTCACTGGACCATCGGGACTCCCGGCCAGACCGAAGAACTTTATCGCTCGCATAGCCCATTAGTGGCGTATTCACTAATACAATCAGGAGGCAAAATAACTTGATCCGTTCGCTAGCAGGTATTATTATGGAGTAAGGTGTCTTGACGTTGGTCAGGCGTTGACTTTGACAACAAGACACCTGACTCAGTATAATTTATGTGAGCGAAAGGGTTTATGTTATGATGGGCATCCGAATGCAGCTCAGCGATCACTCGCGAAGGTTCGTTTATAAATCACGCAGTTGTTCAATTGTTTTGCCCCGCTAACGATAGTAAAAAGTAGTGAAAGAAGAAGAAAAGACGACAGCGAATAAAGTCCGTCTTTTGCAGCTGTAGTTCTAATTAATAAGGTTGTGTGTGTGGAGAAGAAAATGAGATTTAATTTGCGATAACACGTGTTCTAGTTTTCAAAAAGAAGACTGTGGACGAGCTTAGAGCAGGAGCACTGCATGCCGAAGCGTTTGCGAGAAGAAGAAAGCAGTATTATCTTGTTACGAAGGCTGGAGCAGAAATGGTAGAATTTTAATTTAAACCGCCGTGGCCTCGAGCAAATTGCAATTATGACGGACGGAGAAAAAGCAATTTTTAAAAACAATTTTAAATTTTAATCTAGCCTCTTGATAACGTTAAGATGATACTTCGAATTCGTTTTTCTTACGATTAATACCTACACCGGTATAATACGCATGCGTTGTTAAAAAAAAATGAACTTCAGTGGAGAAGCCATTGTCCAACAGTTCTGTTTTTTAGCGGTACGGAAACCTAATAATGTAACTCTTCTTCTTCGCATGGTGCCTCTCCATTACTGGAGGTTGGCAGTAATCTTAGCGAAGCTATCCCTGTCCTGTGCCAGGTGAAACAGCTCTTCTTCGCTCGCAATTCTCGTTCACTCGCGGATGTTCCTAAGTCAGGACTTTTCCTCCTTTGCACCGCTTGCCCTCGATCTTGCCCATCATGAGTTGGAGCAAGTTTTCGCTTTTTGACGTTCTGCAATCACGGTTCTTGCCGACTATAACTCACACACATACTACTGAACATAAAAAGAACCGTTTAGATTAAAATACAATAGAAAACGTTTGAAAGTCCGATGATGCCCAGACATTAAGAAAATAGACTAACTGTACCTCTTCAGTCAAACCGCCCACTGGAAGTGGCTCAAAGAATCGCAAGGGTTAAACCCAAAAGATAAAAAAACTTGTTTTTTTTTAATTACCTGCGAAATTTGGCGACAGGTGCAGATTACTGCACAAGTAGGTAACCACCTAAGCAAAAATCATACATAAAATATGATCATGTTTAACACTTGAAAATTATCCCCTAGATGGATCGAAACGCGTCAGTGTTTTGTGTGGTGTGGTAGTTAAGTTTGTGGGATGTTTGTAGATTTTATGTTAATTAAAATCATACAATTACGGTGGTTGATTCTGCACGTCGCCGCTATCCTCAGCCTGATATCTAGAATCGGAGCCCAGACGTCAAAGTAACCAATAAGCCCCTCACAGCCCACGGCAGCTAAACAATTTCATGTAAATGCCCAAGACAGCCGGCGCTCCAAATGGCGGCGATTTGTGAAATAGCGATCGCGCAATTCGGACCGTTTACCTGCCTATTGATGGCGTGACGTAAAAGATACTCCTAGTCTATGGTTCCGGTACATCCCATAGACAGGTCGCCATGCAGTAACTCTATGCTGAGCGCAAGTTTTCTCACGAAGTAGGACGAACGCGTTTGCGTTATCCTACTAATATTATAAATGTGAAAGTTTGTGAGTATGGATGTTTGGATGTTTATTACTCTTTCAAGCTAGAACGGCTGGACAGATCTGGATGAAATTTGGAACAGCTAGTTCCAAATACTAAGAGCACTAACCCTGTAGTGTAAGTTTTAGACACGGAAAACGTCTCGTTCACGTTGACGTCCAAATTACTGTGGAAAATTTGACAGCGCCACTAGCGACACAAAACGGCAACAAAGTAATTAGACACTTGAACGCGATCGCGTTCGATACGTTTTGGCATCCAAAAACTTACCGACACAATACAAATCACGTCTTTATCCCTTGCGGCGTAGACTGAGCCAAATGTAACAAGATCAAAAAGCCACGTTTAGCATGATTGTGGGCGTATAGGTGGAAAGGGGAACCAAAATAGTGACGGGTTGCCAGCCGCATCGCTAAAACACGATTTCTAAGATTTTAGCCCATTCCCTCGATGGGCTCCTACCACTTGACATGCGTCTACAAATCATCCCGCCATCTCCTTTTCGGTCTGCCGGTCTTCGATAGCCATCTAGTAGAACCCAACAGGTATTTGGACCCATGATGACCTAGGGACTAGGCGGGGCAGTGCCCCGGGGCCCTCAAGCTCAGAGGGCCCTCGAATCCTTACCAGAAAATCTCGATCGATCTATTATTAAAACGTAACCAGTTTAGATAGTAGTGGGGCCCCTTTTTTTTATTTTCACCAGGGCCATTGGTTACCTAGCTGCGCCACTGGACCCATCACTCTGGACTCATGCGGCAGACATGATCAGACCAGTTCCGTTTCAGCCATCGGTCGTTAACCCCTCATTTGTGACTCGTAATTGATACTTAGAGCAAATATGATCATGACCTCATTAATGATTCATGTGACGGAAGTTCCCAGCTTTAGCGTGAATCGGACCGAAATAACACTCAAGTTTCGTTGAACTTAATCAATTAGTCACTGCTGTGTCACTTTGTTGTCCGTCTGTCATTCAGAATAAGAATAAGAATAGAATAAGAAAACAATTATTTCACAACAGAAGTTATAAAGCGCATAACAAGAACACACTGTTACATAGAGATTTGACGATCGCATAGCCTAGTGGTTAGTGACCCTGACTATGAAGCTAGAGGTCCTGGGTTCGAATCCCGGTAGGGGCAGATTGTTGTATGATGAATACGAATGTTTGTGCCCGAGTCATGGATGTTGTATGTATTTAGGTATGTATTTATCTACATTATATAAGTATGTTTATCCGTTGCCTGGTACCCATAGTACAAGCTTTGCTTAGTTTGGGGCTGGGTCAATGGTGTAATATGTCCCAAGATATTTATTTATTATTTAGATAGGTAGATGACATTTTATGCGGTAAGTGAAACAGCGGCCTTCACACTAGACTCTGGGTCTGTATCGCGAGTGCCAAGTGAAGTACTCAAAACACAAGATTCTGTCTCCGAAACGTTTTGCGATATCAAGTTGAAATTAATATTAATGGGACTTGGAGTCCTTAGGGCAACCAAAAAAATCAGTTAATTAGTGCAAAAGTTAGGTTAACACCTACTGTAGTGCACAAAAAGCAAGGGTTGTCCTACATACCAGTTGCTTCTCTTCGCGTGCAGACAACAGCATTAAGGGAATACATAGTAATACGGAATACATACAACATCCATGACTCGGTTACAAACATTCGTATTCATCATACAAATGTTTGCCGCTACCAGGATTCGAACCCGGTACCTCTAGCTAAGCACTAGGCTATATGGGGCCTTACCATGACGTCATAATGCTATTCAATTCCAATTCAGTTTAGGTTCGCCGTCAGATCCATACTAAAAATGACAGCTAAAACCTGAACTGAGTCGGGATTGAATCGCATTAAGACGCCATGGCAAGGCCAGGTTATCTTAGGAATCATGTTACAGGCGATGCCTATGCCAAGTTCTACTAATAATGTTCTGTTGACCGTTTTTGTGTACAGACCCCAAAAAACATGGAAAATTCTCCCTCATTGTGCCTAACTTACTTCCATAGGAATATTAAAATGCGTATAAGCTGCGACCGGGCCCGAAGCCGAACCCTTTCATTCCCATTCCGGGGCCGTCGCCGCTCGGGGCGTCAAACAAATACTACAAGTTCAGGCATCACTATGATTGAAAGAGGGTCCGGATTTCGTGTCGCCATAGCGTTCTAATGTCTATAGAGCGACCGCTTAACTGAGTCCTCGACAAAGGGGACCAAGAGCGGTGCGGGCGGGCTCTCTCGGCCCTACTAGTACTAATTACTAGTTACACAGGCCAACCAAAATTCAAAACTTTATTTTGCAAATAGGCCGCCAAGGGCTCTTTTAGGAACTTTTTTCCCCTTTCTTCTTCTGGTGTTAGTTTCGCTGCCGCCGACACGAGCGCTCCAGAATGAAAGACTACGAATTAGTCCGAATTAGACTTTTAGACGCGAGTTATCGTTTTGTGCAACTATATTAGTCATAATTACACATAAACGGATAACTCACGTATAAACAGTCGAGTGATGCTCTACATGTTTCGGACTATTTCGTAGTCCTTCCTCTCGGAGCGCTCGCCCGGCAGCGAAACATTCCCATCACTCATCACCCGACTTTTTATACGAGAGTTATCCGTTTATTGTTTATTGTTTTTTGTTATACCTTGTTTATTTTCTATAAAACTGTGTGTATTATCTTATATTTGTGTGTCTTGCAAAAAGGAATAAATGTCTTCTTTCTTTCTTTCTTTCTTTATGTGTAATTATGATTAAGTGTCACGGTAGTTTCATGTTGAACTATATTAGTGTGTAGTAGAGGTGTATACCAACACGTAATAGCAACCCGCCGTCCAAACTCCATCCACAATCACCCGTCCACTGAGCATGCGAGGCACGCGCGCCGCCGCCGTCACAAAGGCGGCAAATTTGCACGTCGCGGCCCGTTTACGCGGCATCCAGCATTCATTGCATTCAGCCGCTGTATACGAAAAATTGCCATTATGCCTCCCCCGCCGCCATGACACCCCGCGTCCGTTCGGAAACGCGCCTTTGTTGAATGAAAAAAGTTATTGTCTATGGTTAAGTTGCACAGATAGGAAATATAAATAGACTAGTGTAACACTTCTGACACCATGTAACGTTGTGGTTCGTAAATGAAACATTGGTTTGAGATTATTGATATAATAAGTGAACGGCATGCGGATATGTCAAATCACGAGTCGCGAGTACAGATAACATAGACACTAGATGTCTATACTTTACACTAGCTAGCCAAGGCCTTGCACGGGTGTAATATAGAACAAACAGGGCGCTGCCACAATTATCGTCATTATTTCAACCAACTTAACGATTAAATATTGACGAATTATGTATCTATTCTAAACCTTCTTCATGAATCACCCGTCCAGTAGTTTTTGAATTCATGGCGAACAGACAGACAGACGCGGAGGACTTTTTTTTATAATCTGTAGTGGTGAAAAGTAACCAACGACCTCCCTATGGTTGTAATATTGCATCATGTATTATGCATATCTGTCAAATAGTGTTCTAATACAAAGATAACATTAAGTTAAGAACTTAAATTTCCTCCACGCATTTCAAGTAATTTTATGTTTATAAAAAAATAAGTTTTGCCACAAATGCCCCACATCCGTTTTGGTAAAAGAGCTGATACTCTTTAAACTGCTGTACCGGTTTTTATCAAACATGGCTAAGAAACAAACTGGCTTTCGAAAGAAAAACTACACTGAAATCGGTTCATCCGCTGGAGAGCCACGATGCTACAGACAGATACACGACACATACACAGAGATAGACATGGACGCCAAAGTAATAACATCTCTTTGCGTCGGGGGTAAAAAATAGGATCCTTTAACAGTCAAGCCTAGTAGATATAATAGTCAGAATGACGATTTGAGTTGAACAGTATCACATCATCAAGGCTATACCTACCTAATGTATAAATTATTCTAAAATACTGAACACCTTAAACTCAAAAGTTGAAAAAAAAAACAATTTTTTCAACATTAGAAACGTAAAAAAGTCACTCTTCGAAACACTCAAAACAAAAGAATATTGACACTGATAAAAACCCGCCGCGCCCAAATACTTTTCATTACAAACAATAAAGGCTCAAAAGCCAACCAAGAGACTACCGCCGATAACTTTTATTTGCTCTCGACTCCACAATAATCTTTAGAAAGGAAACGGTTGACGATCCGATACGATAGTGTCACACAAAGAAGCTTATTTCCGCTCTAGCTCCGACTATGAAAGACCACATTACACCTCCCTGTCATAAAGAATAAACCAACCCATTCCCAACCCTATTCGTAGACACTTAAGCGGTCTTTGCGCCTTTTTGGTGCCGGCCCGATATTTGTCTAGGTGTATATCGTGAAAATAAAAACTGAACAAATATCGCGATAAGGTTTTGTAAGGGCGCGAGGTCGGCACTCAATGACGGGCGCGAATAAATATTGACTGTGGTAATTTGGAAGTTGAGGCTGTTTGTGCCTACGGTGTTGGTGCATTCGTGAGGCTGTTCTTTCACGAAGGAGATCACTTTTCAACAAGTAAATAAAAGAAATTATAATTTATGTCACGAAGCCCGCCAAAACCAGTGAAAAGTGAATATTATTGGACCTCACGCGACACTAGCGCGTCTAGTGGCAAATTCACACGCGATCATTGTATGATTAATCGTAGCGTGTGTAGATGGAGAATACTATGACATGCATGAACTTGCTTAATGACAATGTGCTTTCACAAGTAATGGATGAGATGCTTTTTAAAACCCAAGTGCTAAACATAGTTAATAGCAGAGTGAGAGAGACAGTATGATACGAAATTTGAATTTAAATGTAGAGAGATGATAGCAGTCTAGTGATTATTTTGAGCATACAGTGCTTATGGCATCCCTTTCACACCCGCACGCTGGTTAGAACGAGATAAATATGTACCTACGTCCACGAATTAACCTGGCGTGCTACTCCTATGGAAGACAGCAAAAAAAGCGATGTAAGCCATCGGGAAAAAGTTATGAAAAAGTAACTTAAGTAAATGACATGTGGTATATGTGAATAATGTGTGCAAATAGACAAATTGACGTTCCAAATTAGAAAAATGACTTTAGTCCCATATCAGTTCTGTACACAGGGGCGTGCCTAGACATTTTCGAGGTGTAAGCATAATCTCTTGCCTGTTTACCACCATACTAAAAAAAAAAAAAAAAAACTTTCCAGTACACTGGAGTTTTATTTTCACTTAAAATTTACCTTATTATTTCAGTCGTTTACTTAGTATTACTTGTTACTGCAACGTACGTTACTACTTTGATGTTAATTAATTAAAACAAAAAAAAAAAAAAAGGAAAAAGATTTAAAAATATCGGAATCGAACGCGGGTCACCAGCTTCGCAGTCGGTTCTCTTACCGCCGAGCTGTCATGATGGACACTGGGGCGCGCGAAATTTTGCTACACTACAACTAGCCGTAAACAATAAGAAAACAAAATTTAAATCATTGGTGAGTGAATTTGAAACACTCATCAATGATTATTCAGGAAAAGCGGGCCTGTTACTTGTGCATTCGACGGAAAGAAGTCACAGTAAAATATTATGCAATTAGGACAAATCAAGTTGTCAATAAAACTTAGTACGGCTATTCAACTAAGTTTAACGTGAAATTGTCGAGTTGCAGTTTGTTGCCAACTAAAAGTTAAGTAGGTACAGCTACTTTTAATTACTTTTAATGTGTAATCTAACTAATCTACCAAAAATACTCAGATATACCTACCACTTTCGCCACGAACTAACTTTCACAAACACACAACACAAGGACAAGGCCATTCCATGAGTTAGTACCTACTTAAAGCACACAATATTTAGTAAATTGGAACGCTAATTAATTCATGAGCTAAGCAAATATCATAAGAAGCTTTAACAGAATGAAAATATTAAAACATATGATCACGATCAAAAGAAATCAACAAAAAACTTCACCAATCAAATACTCCGAACATTACGAGTTTTAGCAAATGAAATCCTAAAATGGCCGCATTTCACCCTATAATACGAAGTCTTTTCGCGCATGCGTAAAGTGCTGCATGGTGATTGGCTGAAACGAAATTCCCTTTGGAGGCAATCATAACTTGACCCGTTCTGTCCTAAATAGTCAAATGGGGTTAGGTGTCTTGACGTTTGGTCAATTTAGGGTCAACGCACGTAGACCGACCAGTACGAGACACCTGACTCCGTATACTGTCTACGACCGAACGGTTCATAAATGCTAGGTACTGCGGCAGGAGTTGCATGCATGTGTTGTACACAAAATACGTCCGTAACATGTAAGTGTACTGTCTGCGTCGCGTGTTGGACGCTAGATTACATACGCAAATTGTGTTCACACATGCATGACTTTAGGCGGCGGGATGAAGTGCCTAAGCTGTCGTAGTATGAACCTTTCGTCAGTTTTAGCGCAGGAGCGGAGTGCGCGTAAATTTAAATTGCTCCGCATTCTGAACTATTGTCACCATTTTGTTTTTATTAAAATATTAATGAATGTTAAATTATAATTTAAGAAGCCATTAGTATGTATTATGACCTGGAAGCAAAGAACAAGCTCTGCTTATGTGCCTCTAAGGATTGCCCGCCATTGTCTGTACACTACTACACACAAGAGGCCATTTACTTACGTTTTTCACATATACTTCTCGAAGTTTACCCGCGAAATAAAACAAAACAGCATCAGCTCTACAAATGACATTTATTTTTCTTAAATCGCAGTTTATGCCAAACTGCCAGTCTGCGCGGACCATCGACAACGGAAGAGTGGCAAAAACCGACGCGGTGCGATAACACAGACAATGGCAGCTAGTGTCGTGACAATGGTTCGTTTGTGCCGATTCTTCGCGTAATGGCGGGGCGAACCGGTAATTCGATAAAGGCTCTTTCATTACGAATTGTGGGCGTGTAATTGAGTTAGCATTGTGTCTTCTGTTTTTGTTTGGTTGTAGACAATTAGCTCGGGCACGCCTGTTTCTTGGTTTGATAGCGTGGCTTGTGGGGTGGATTTGGATGAGTTTATTTTGCATTAGTGGGTAGTGTACCTATGTACAGTTGACAGTTGCTGTGTTTCGAATAAACATGAATAAAAGAGTACATTATTGGGGATGAGAGCGAGTAGTTTGAACAGATGATGTTCGATGCAGCTCGTGTACGTGCTCTCGATCGTAATAACATTATTTTTCATTCATGTTTATTCAGAACTCGCCAACTGTCAAATACATTAAGAAACCAGAAGCACTGTAGAGAAATTGTAAGATAACATTTAAAAAAATAAGTTTTAGGCATAGGGCAAAATGACTTAAGTACTGATTTTTTACAAAAGATTGATGCATTATAATTTACACATTAAAAGTTTGTTTAGGCGTTTTTCATAAGTATCTGATAATAATAGGTATTTTAAAATGAACACATGGCAGCAAATGGTCCTAATTAACTAAGTTACAAGTCTCTATTTTTAACTTGCGATTAGACACTGATGACCAAAAATAACTGGCCACTCTCCATACAAATTTGTATGAATAACGACCCGTTATTTTTGCTCGTGAGTATACGTTTTGCGTCAAGTCTTGCAAGTCAAATTTATATATTTTTTTTATAATTTGCCGAAGTCTTATTGACTTGAAGTTTAGTACATATATTTTTTGCAGGATGGATGACAATGCAAAGTTCTAAAAAACTTTTATCACAATCGGTGCCAACAAAAAAAGCAAACCGGCAATAATAAAAATCCAATCAAACTCATACCATTAAAAGGCACTTCACATAAGCATTTGCGTATCGCCGATACAACCAATATGGCCGCATTGTGCGATTTGCTTTGAGACGCTTAAGCCGTTTCCACACGGCGGCCCACAAACGCTGCGATTAACTGTCACAACAAAAACGCACAAAGAACTCATGAGCATACTCGTATGGGAGGGCCTAATCGGATGAGCGCGTAAAAGTACCGCCTGTTGTATATCCTGTGGCTTTCTGGCCATAGACAACGTAGAGCTGGATGGAACTGGCAATTTGAAATTGGAACGTTCTTTGCAACGATTTATTCGGCTGCAGTTCGTTTGATTACAGAATTAATGTTTTATTTACTGGGAATATTGATCAAAATAACCTACAAATCCTTTGCCAATCACAGATAAGCTTTAATTTAAAGTGAGTTTGTATTGTTGATAATAATATTAGACACAGTTAGTGGCAGCAATTTAAAATATACCTACTTAGGTGACTAACAAGACTTCTGGCCGTCTCTTATCCAGCCTTGACAATGGCAAACTCCATGAAGGTTGATATGAGTAATTTTTGACTTTTGTATGATCGTAGCTTCGACAAAAGCTTATTTCTAGTATGACGTACTCTATCTTTTTCCTTCTCTCTTCCTCTATCGTTCATCCAAAACTTCTCGTATTAGTTAGATTGCCGCTTCGTATCAACTTAATTCGACAAACTCAGCTATATCTGACTACCTACTACGTATTTCACCAGGTGATCTACTCCCAAATTCAAAAGTCGAGGTTTGTATTAACCGTCCCTCTCTCTCTCTCTCTCTCTCTCTCTCCTATTAATGACTAATAGTGTGAGCGAAATAGCAAGAAATAAACTTCAAATTTCTTACATTGGAGTATCAAATCAAGTCTTTTCCAGTATAAGCTCGAAAACTTCTCAGCACGCACCAGTGGCGCTCCACAAAGTGACCAACGCACGGCTCCTGGGCCCGAATGGGACGAATCTGAATAAAAAGGTATTAAGGCCCAGTTAGGGACGAGCTTTGAGTGTACCAGCTTAGCATTCGCCACGTTTTAGTAGTTCTGAGGGCTTAAAGTTTTCTGTCACAACAAACGTCTCAAATGCTAAAATATATCACTATTGTTTTTTTTTTTTCTTTGGCCCGCACAAATGCATTGCCATAAGTCAAGTTTTTTATTTTTTATTATTGTCTATTGCTACTGGTCGCCAATAGCAGTCTATAAACTGTCTAATTCATATATCTCATTCTATTATTGTATCTGTGGTATGAAAAGTTAAGTCAGTCTAACTTTGGTCTAACTGCGACAACTATCGTGTTTCTATCATCGAAAGCATTGGCGTTAAAATGTCAAGTTCTGTGGCAATAGTTAGTTGTCAATACATGCTGCTAGAGGCGCTAGAAGGCGCTGCCAATTTGCCCATAGTAATTTAGGCGTTGAGACGAACGCGTTCGGCGCATTTGTCGTGTAAAAACTAACACTAGAGGAGTCCAGTTAAGGGTCACATATTTATTTAGAGTGATTTTTTTAACAAAAGGCTTCGTTTTATTTCCTATAATGAGCTTAGGCAGGGGTCTATGAACTTTTTGAAATTCCGAAAGAGCTCTGTTGGATACACAACACAAAATCGATTCAATAATCGTAACTATTTTAATATTAATAATAAGAGCAACACCAATTTCTGTTAATACTCTTGCAACACTGTATAACTCTCTTCCCTTCTTCCTGTGTGAGCTGATTACATGGCTGCGATTACCTCAAGCAAAGTTTTATTATTTTCTCTTGTTTCCACCGCCCTTCAGTTCAATTACTTACAAACAAACAGTGCATTGTTCAATGGTCCTTCGAGCGAGCAAAATTCAAGAATCTCCTACATTTCTGAAAACTGAAAACGAAGCCGGTGCATTATAACGCAAGAAAAAACGAGGTCAGCCATCTTATTTTATTTACGCCATTCAGAAAAGGCGGAAGCAAATCAAACTTGACACCCGCTAGCAGAAACCTTTTTGGCTATTGCCACAACAAGCAGCGCAACATCGTCAAGTTTGCGAAACTAGCGCCACGTCGCCACAAGAAGCTAGCGCTATTTAACGCTACAGAGCGTCGTTTGGAGCAAAATAACATCGATCCGCCAGCGAAATCTTATCTGTGCGGGCAATACTGACAGCGATCCAGTGAGTGCAACATACAAAACAAAACGAAGCGACGCCGAGCCATCCGTTCGTCTCGCCCATTCGCCATCTTTTCCTTGATCATAAAGACAATAAGTTATAAAGTAATAATCTGTTATTCTGTATTCTATATTAAAAGTGTTTAGTGTGTACAATAATGTCCGAATACGATGTAAAGGAGAGCATTGCGGCAAGGGGGCGTGCTAAAGCCTCCATAACACGCCTTAAAAACTCTTTTAACAAAGATGTTCTTCTTGATTCGCCATTAGAGTTGATATTAGTTAAAAGGGAAAGGTTAATCGCCGCGTACACAGAGTATGAACGTTTGTCGGCACGGATCTCCGCACTGAATTCCGTAACGGAAGATTCCGGCCACTGATGAAGAGTTGGAGGAGAATTACTTGTGCTTACTCTCTCAACTCGACGCGATTATCAATACTCTGAGGCAGAAGGAAGGTAACAACCCGCCGCCTAATTCGAAACCGTCGACGGGCTCGGGCAAAATTAAATTACCCAGTATTGTTATACCAACTTTCACTGGTAAGTACACAGAATATTACGAGTTTATGAGTATGTTTACAGCAATGATTCACAATGACGCTACATTCTCGTCAGTGCAAAAGCTGTATTATTTAAAAGGTTTTTTGAGTGGTGAACCGCTAGCCTTGATTAATAACCTCCCGCTGCAGGACGATAGCTACTCTGAAGCATTAAAATTACTAAAAGAACGATATGACAATAAAGTGCGAATAACACACGAACATATTGGTGTACTGCTCGACATGCCCACAATAAATCGTTCAAATGTCACTAACTTACGCGCATTTCTTTCAGTGGTTAAGCAAAACCTAGCAGCTTTAAAAAATCTAGGTGAGATGATCGAAACCTGGGACTCCATCATCATATGTATCCTGTCAAGGAAGCTTGACACAATGACATATCGAGCATTTCAAATGGAGCGAGATAATGCAACCCCTCCCACGGTAAAAGAGTTCATTGACTTCATCGAGAGGCGCGCACTGGCCATCGAGAACACTGACTGCAATGTGCAAAAGGTGCAATCGCAACGTCTGGCCAGCTACGCCGTAGCGGCACAGAGCCGTCAAATCAACGCCTGCATTTACTGTAAGTCAACTGAACATAAATTATTTAAGTGCCAGAGTTTTAAAATGGCTGCAATTAACAAACGCTTGGAGTTTGCATCAACAAACAATTTGTGCAACATTTGTTTGTCCCAACACAAGCAGAAATGTAAATTTCACTTTCGCTGTGCTGTGTGTAAGCAACAGCACAATACACTATTGCATCGAGATGAATCCACCCAACATTCAAACCCTTCTGTAACCTTGTCTGCAACTTCACACCAGGGTCAGGTTTTATTGCCCACTGCACGCATAAAGCTAATAGCTCAGTCAGGGATGGTAATTTATGCCAGAGCACTACTTGATAGCGGCTCACAAGCATCATTTATAACACAGAAGGTGGTGGATATGCTAGGAAAATCATCGCAAAAAACTAACACTACTATAATGGGCATCACAAATGCAGAGCAAGCTATTGACAAATGTATAAACCTTGATGTGCATTCTACAGTTTATCCGTTCAAAATAAATGTCAATTGTCATATTGTAAAAACAATAACAACCAAATTGCCACAAACTCAGTTTGATATGTCACGCATGGTGTTCCCTACTAACTGCAAGCTAGCCGATGAAAGCTTTGATAAACCGGGTGATGTGCATTTGTTGCTTGGAGCTGATGTATTTTTCCAGGCCCTGCTGCCGCAACTGCAATCTGATCGAGTTGACGCAGCCTCCAGCCAGAGCCCAGCAACTGCCTGCAACGAGAGCACTACAGCATCGTGCAGCAACAACCCTGGGACCCCATCGCTAGTACACACATCATTCGGCCTGGTCGTCGCCGGCCGCACGCAGCTGCCTGCAGGAAACCTAAATCAGGTTGTGTCATTATTTTGTAGAGAATGTGACAACACTATTTCCAATCAAATGAGTGCATTTTGGGAAGCTGAAAAAGTGCCTGAAATCTTCCCAGAAAAGCTACCAGAGCATGATTATTGTGAAAAGCTATTTAAGGAAACTACTAAGCTTGAGAACGATAAGTACCAAGTTTCAATGCCTACAAAAGTGCCTTTGGAGCAAATGAACTCTGAGCTAGGGGAATCATTCAATCTAGCACTAAATAGGTTCCTTAACCTAGAAAAGAAATTGCAAAAAAATGTAAATCTTTTCAGCGAATATAAAAAATTCATAGACCAGTATCTCGAATTAAAACATGGCGAGTACCGCGAAATTAATAAAATTGATTTAAATAAAGATCCGGTATATTTTTTACCCCACCATGCTGTAATGAAAGAAGACAGTCGCACAACTAAGCTAAGGGTTGTCTTCGATGGGTCTATGCGAACAAATAAAAAGGTAGCATTAAATGATATGTTGCTTAACGGTCCAGTGGTACAAAGAGACCTGTTTGATATTCTCATTCTATTCAGAATAGATAAATTATTTTTTATTTGTGACATAAAAAAGATGTTCCGCTGCATAAATTTAGACCCAGCTCAGAGATCATTGCAAAACATTCTATGGCGAGAGTCGCCAGAGCAAGACATTAAATGCATAGAGTTAAAAACGGTAACCTATGGCCTTAAGCCATCATCGTATCTGGCTACCCGCTGTCTCAGTGATCTTGCTGAGAAGCATGAAAACTCAATGCCGTTAGCATCATCTGCTATAAAAAACAATACTTATGTTGATGATATTTTGGTATCTTGCAATTCAGAACAGGATTTAACTCAAACACAATCACAGTTAATTCAAATGCTCAGTATGGGAAGTTTTCAGTTGCACAAATGGGCCTCAAATTGCGAGACCATTTTAGAAAATGTTCACAAAGATACTCATCACTTAGGAGAAGTTGAACTCCAGAAAGACAGCGCGCTTGTGAAGACACTAGGTATCCACTTTGATGTGAAGTCCGATGTTTTCATGGGAACCTGTCCCGAACCTTATATCAGCCGAAATGACTCTAAACGCGATATTCTAAGCTACATAAGCAAGTTTTACGATCCAATGGGATTAATTGGTCCAGTTTTCGTTCGTGCGAAAGTTATTATGCAAAAACTATGGGCGGCTGATGTAGGCTGGGATTCAACTCCTCCAGATGATATTCGCAGCATGTGGACCGATTTTACCAAAGAACTTCCCCAAATGCAGCCAATAATAGTACCACGTTGTGTCAAACCGCAGCAAAGTAAAGTCAACCAACTAATTGGATTTGCCGATGCGTCATCAGTCGCTTACGGCTGCTGTGTGTACCTGCGTACCATAGATGAGCACGGCCATGTGCGCGTTGAGCTGTTGTGTTCGAAGTCTCGCATTAACCCCTGTAAGAAAAAACTTACCACCCCGAGACTTGAATTAAATGCAGCACTATTACTATCTAGTTTGGCAAAACGGGTACATGACATACTTGAGACAAAATTAAAAATTGATGCAACTCACTTATTCTCTGATTCCCAAATAGTACTAGCATGGCTAAGAACCGACGTCACGAAATTACAAACTTATGTCGCAAATAGAGTACGAGCAGTAAGCGAGTTAACTAAGAGTTATAAATGGCATTATGTCAACACTAATGACAATCCCTCAGATTGTCTTAGCAGAGGCCTCCAGCCTCAAGAAATCAAAGACCATTCCTTATGGTGGCATGGTCCATTTTTTTTGCATGATAAAGACTATAGCTTTCCAGATGAGACAATAGCTCCCATAGAGCTACCTGAGTCTAAGCCTGAGCAAGTTGATGTTCTGTGCTTGACAACCACAGTCAATAATTCCTGTTTATTTGATATTTTGAAAGGCATTTCTACCATAGGAAAAATGACTCGCGTCCTTGCATACATTCTTAGATTTTGCAATAATGTAAAAACTACATCTACAAATGTCAAAGGCTTTCTCACTACATTAGAACTAAATAAAGCACTCATGCTAATAGTTAAGCAAGAGCAAGCTCACTTCTACCTAGAAGATATAAAAATGCTGCATTCTCAGAAACCAGTCAAAGGTGACTTAAAATCACTTACTCCCTTCATCGATAGTGAAGGCATTATGAGAGTTGGTGGTCGCCTGCAAAATGCGCCGCTTCCATATGCTGCACAGCACCCGGCCATATTGCCAAGGAAATCGGTAATTACTGAGTTGATTGTGAGAAACGAGCACATAGGTCTATTGCATGCTGGGCAGAGGTTAGTTTTAAGTTCTTTGAGACAAAAATTTTGGGTAACTGATGGTTTACGTACTGTTAAAAACATTATACATAAGTGCGTAATATGTTTCAGATTGAAGGCTGCTGCGACAACTCAGCTAATGGGCTCCCTGCCTGCAGCGCGAGTCGCAGCATGCCGCCCGTTCGAGAGGGTCGGAGTCGACTTCGCCGGGCCGATATCAGTCAAGAACAGTCGCATTAGAAAACCGGTAATCGGTAAAGGATACATAGCCATATTTGTGTGTTTCGCCACAAAGGCGATCCATCTTGAGCTCTGCAGCGATTTAACAACAGAGTGCTTCCTCGCCTGTTTTAAACGCTTCATGGCGCGACGTAACAGGCCCAGCGACGTCTACTCTGACAACGGGTCCACGTTTAAAGGCGCTAATAATCAATTAGATGAGTTGTTTCGCTTACACACCTCCCAAGAGCATCAGCATGCTGTACAGTCATACGCTTCACAAAAAGGCATAAATTTCCACTTCATACCTAGCTATAGCCCAATCTTTGGTTCTTTATGGGAAAGTGGAGTCAAATCTACCAAACACCATTTGAAGCGCACCGTCGGGAGAGCGCTCCTCACATACGAACAGCTGAACACCGTGCTGGTGGAAATAGAAGGTGTCCTAAACTCGAGACCACTCACAGCTGTCACAACCGATCCAAATGACCTGTCATACTTGTCTCCAGGCCATTTTCTCACTGGTGCCCCTGTCAATACCTACCCAGAACAAGATATAAGTAATAAATCTATAAACTTGCTAAAATTTTGGTCAATTACAACTAGTATGAAACAGATGTTCTGGAAGTATTGGAGCAGGCACTACTTGAATCAACTGCAAAATCGACCAAAATGGCAGTCGATCAAGCTAAACGTCTCCATTGGCAGTTTAGTTATTTTACGCAATGATAATTCACCTCCTCTCGAGTGGCCCATGGCTAGAATCATTAACCTGTTTCCAGGGAAAGATGGTTTAGTGCGCGCGGTCGAAGTGCGAACGGCAAACGGTCATACTCATAAAAGGTCTATTCATAAGATATGTGTACTGCCGATAGAGGCATAATTAATTCGTTTTAATTTTAATTTGTTTATTTTCAAATTTAAGTCAAGGTATCTGACATTTAATTTTACCTGTAATTTGTTTATTTTCAAATTTAAGTCAAGGTATCTGACATTGAATTTTACCTGTAATTTGTTTCCTTAAGTGTAATGTTTAAGGTGTATTATGAAAATAATTAGGATAGATATATTATTATATCCAATGTTCCTAAGAATGCTTTATGTGTATTATGATAGATTATAATAACCAATGTTCCTAAATATGTTAATTTCTTTTAGTAGGCCGCAGCATGTTGGATACACAACACAAAATCGATTCAATAATCGTAACTATTTTAATATTAATAATAAGAGCAACACCAATTTCTGTTAATACTCTTGCAACACTGTATAACTCTCTTCCCTTCTTCCTGTGTGTGCTGATTACATGGCTGCGATTACCTCAAGCAGTTTTATTATTTTCTCTTGTTTCCACCGCCCTTCAGTTCAATTACTTACAAACAAACAGTGCATTGTTCAAGCTCCGTGACTGATACAGCATTAGTGCTTAAGCTGAGAGGCATGTACAATAAACAAATGTATGTTCAATCGCTGTTTGGCAAACGTAAATTTCAAAGTGCAATATAAAAAAGCAAACGTTAAGTTAACAGAAGAACGTTAAGTTTATCGGGTAAGAGGACAATAATAAATTCAGTACTTGTAAATAGTAAGTTTGTACAAGTTAAACGATTATAAATCGAACTAGTATTTCCATAAAAATAAAATCAATAAGTATGTGGATAATTCAAACAAAATAACTTCAACCCACCAACAAGACTAACTCCAAAACCGCAACAATACGCAGAAACGTCTAAAATAGGTCGGTTTCCCCGAGAAGAATGCTCGACATAAATAATATCGGTAAATAAGAGTAAAATATTGAAAAGTGTCAAAGGCGCGAAACTGGATACCCGGTCTTCCGGCCCGCACCGGATATCGGCTAGTGTGGGGATGGATGCATAGACAATGTTGCGTTTGTTACAGCTTTACTGTCTGTGACTTGAAAAAAAACTACACAAAATTTGGTTTATTTTTTTTAAGATGGGATGTTTATTTTTAACCTATTTTTAAATAAAATAGTAGGTAATTTAGGTAAGCAGGCACTTTTCTAAGTAAATTTATGTAATGTATCAAGATTTATTTTTATTTACACACATTCGATACACGTAGATACAAAACAAGGGGAAATACAATAATAAATGACTATTGATAAATATAAATGTACAAGACAAATTAATTAAACTAATGTATTAGTTAATTATGTTATGATAGCACAGCGGAATATTTTTAGTAAAAAAGTGTTATGTATTAGTGTATTAATGAACAAATAAACTGTTGATTACTTTTTTAATAATACAATTTGCAATCTGCGCAGTCTGAGTACTTAGTGGAAGTTGACACAATTTGTAACGAAATAGAACGCTGCAACATCGTAAAAACAATTTTCTTGGCAGAGGAACCATCTTTTTTTGTCCGCGCCACAGAGCCGCGCTCACCCCTCTCTGTTTCGGCCATATTGATTTCTTTCATTTTCTTTTTCTGCCCACAACGTAACCATTTTTATTCCTATTTGTCCGCCATTCACAAAGCGTTCTATCCAAATTTCATTTGGATAAAACTCCTACGTGAGCGGTTTATGCGGCGAACTGATGAGCGCGGGCGAGATTTTTATTTAAACCGTTCCTACAAATT
This sequence comes from Pandemis cinnamomeana, assembly GCA_932294345.1. Lineage (NCBI taxonomy): Eukaryota > Metazoa > Arthropoda > Insecta > Lepidoptera > Tortricidae > Pandemis > Pandemis cinnamomeana. Next base: position 16,343,226 of record OW028703.1, read on the forward strand.
GAAATCTTAGAGCCGTAAATTTCTGGCTGAATGGCGAAAGTCATTTACACTTAAAACAAAACGGCATTATCTATGCCCCATTCGCTGGCCGGAACCGCAGGGGAGCGCGCGAGATTTGAAATTGGAACCAAATAGGCGTTAAATGGCGGCGTGCGCTGTCATAACGTCATTTGGCGTTCATCAGCGACACAGCATCGCTGGTTGGTGCAGGTTTTATTAGCGTAAGGAATGGCGGGCACACTGGCCCGGAAATTGGGATTTGCATGAGGAATACGGCGGACGGTGATTGCATTTTCTAGTGCAGCATCTAATTCAACGGTTGCCCGGCGTGCGGACTTGGCTGCCCAAATTCAAAGGGGGCTACTCCGAAATCGTATCCGAGGTCGTATCGTATCGCCTCTCTCACTCTCATGTTAATGACTATTAAGGTAAGCAGAACGACACGAAACGAACTTTGAATTTCGACTTTCAGAGTCCATCTGTATATTGGCCTTGATTAAATAACTAGATTATGAATACTCGCAGTACCTATCATGATTTGAAACTTGTTTACTTAGCTAGTACAAATTTAATTTTGTTGCCAACTACAGGCTTAGTGGTCTATGTTGCCATTGTAAAATGAAACTTGAAAGGACATCCCGGTGTTGAGATGGTGTGACGCTGAATGATTCTTTCCATCAAATAAATTCTTTTTACCTTTCTTAGTAAGTGTCAGGCGATTGTAGGCGGCCTCAATCACACCGAGCCAATAAAATCGCGGAGGATGTAATCAAACGTGCCATAAAGCGAGCTCTCATTACGAACCACGTTCTACGTAGACGCGGGCTTTCTTGAATTCTATTCCGATCGGATGAGACGTTATTCAAATTTAAAAATAGAACGGGAAGAACTTCTTTTATTTGTAAGTGGCCAGTAATTTTATGAAAAGTTTTTCACTAAAATCAGGTATACATATATATTTTAAGTGTAAATTCTTACGCAATGTTTTCACAATATTTTTTTTCGTAAATATATCCTTAGGCAAAGGCTTCATGCTATACAGCCTCCATATTGTCCAATAGAGCCGCCTTAGGCGACAGACAGGGTATTCCATTTTGTGCAAATTAGATTGTCTCGAACCGACGCCTCCAACCAAACACCTGTATCGTTTGTAACGTTATATATTTTTTTATAAATTCAATTTTGTAGAATGGAAATCGATTTCAAACATGCCTAGGTGGGAAATGAGTATTTTGAATATTTACTTTATAAAGGTATAAATTGTGTTATTGATTTTGCGTTGTTGGTCGCTTCCGTACTTCCGACAGTTTTCTTTTCCAGAGCTATAGCGGCCTAAAGGGTCCTTCCTGCAGTGCCACAGCCTACTAAAGAGAAAGCTAAGTGAGGAATAGATACCTTTAAACAAATAATTTACTACTACACTTTGAAAATCGACCAATGTATTTATTAGGGACATAATCTCAACCGCATTTTAAAAATCCTGAAAAACATTTACAAATGACATCTATTGCTTTTAACAAACCTCACGAAACTTCCATGCTGGTCTGGGAGCATAGAAAAAGTAGAATGTACCAGTTGCTTCTCTTCCCGCGCAGATGGTAAAAGCCCATCGAGGGAACGGGCGAAAATCATAGGAATCATATTATAGGCGATGCGGCTAGCAACCCATCACTTTGATTCCACTTTCCACCTATACGCCCACAGTCTTGCTGAACGTGGCCCGGTAGGTCTTGTTACCTTAGGCTCTGTCTACCCCGTAAGGGATAAAGACGTGATATGTGTATGTATCACGAAATCAAAATTAATGTGTTATGCGACTATTGATTGGTGTTCAGTGTTAAGTAGTTAAGCGTTCCAATATTTGCTTTATCGTAATTTTCCGATCAAATCTCTCCTCAGTAATTACCGCAAACATTACTCGCTCAAATAAAAATTAAATCAACATTCTAACCGTTTTAACGCTGTCATTATCCGTTAAAGATCGATTGAAAGTTAATGGAATTAAAAAGTTGACTATGGGAATGGCGGGTAAACATCTTACGACTAATGACACTCGGCCGTGTCAACAGGCGTTAGAAAGAAATTAAGGAACGGAAAATGAGGTAAGCTTGAGCTGGTTGGATAGCGGAGGTTCAGCGTAGACACGACTGTAACACAACCAAGAAATTACTATAGTTTTCAAAGGTCCCAAAAATACGTTAAAGAAAGAACGTAAAGGTTTATCGTACGGCCGTCTAAATGCAACTCCGGGCAACTGTATAACCCTATCGCAATAAATGATGGGCTTGTTATTTATACTGTTAGTGTCAAAGTACTCCGACGTTGATTGTGTAAAGGTCCTACAGCGGCCTAGGGTCATACGCTAAGTATACAGTCTGCACGAGAGCGCGCAAGAGTCGCGTCGCGAGATAGGTTGCCCGTCTTTTTCTTACTGTCAGAGATCGCAGGAATATCCATGTTCTGTCATTACTTATCAACATTCTTTTTAATCCTTCTGCTCCTATGTCTATTTTCGAGCGATTTAGCTACTTGGCTGCCGGTAGCCAGCGTCGGCTACGGTCGAATGCTAATCTCCTTTTGGCCTGTTTGGCCTGTCCTCCTTCATCTTCCAAAACTTACTCCAAATCCTTCACAGTTCACTCTGCTAGGCTGTGGAATCGGTTACCGACCTCCATCAGGCAGTCTGCCGTGGCGTCGTTCAAGGAAGGCTTGAGGAAGATATGGCTCACACCATCTCCTTAGATATTTAGTAGTTTATTTTATGTTTTGTTTATTGTACTTAGATATGTACGCTCTATTGTGGCTTTCACTATCTGGAATTTCAAACTCACACTGTCGGTCCCTCGTTTAATGCTCCTCTCGTCTACTCAATTTTTTTTGTGAATTGTATCTGCTTCTTTATATTTGTACAATAAAGTATTTACTTACTTACTTACTTACTGTTCGTTCTAGAAAGAGACGCGTAGTCTGTTTACGTCCTAGCCGGGCTGGGGTATTTCCAAGTATACGGAACCCCGCGTACGTGAGAAGCCTGAAGGCATATCGCACACAGCGGTTAAATTAGTTTGTGTAGCGACTCGAAAACCTTTGCTCTGTGGATTTAGCCAGCGTTCAGCCTTACGTTGTGTGGCGGTTATATGCGAATTACTTACGGCGAAAACGATGGGTAATTGCGCAAACATGTGGGTAATATTTGCTTTATCTTGACGTTTTTGGTGGTAAGGTGAGGTAAAGGAGCTATGAAGCGTATGATTCTTTCAGTTTATTTTAGTGTGTAAAGGTAACTTAAAGGTTTACACTACGCGACTAAACAAAGTTGCGAATATTATTTTTTCATTGAAATACCTAATATTGTATTGTAAAATATCAGCTCGGAAAAAGGGCGACAGGAATATTTTACGTAGAGTAAAATCCCTTGTCAAATTATATGTGATAAATAAAACTGGAAAAAAAATTGTTGGTATTTTTGTTATTATTATTATGTTTATTTCTTTTTGATAAAGTTAGGTTTTTACAAAATTTATATAAAAAGTAATATAACAATATTAATACAAAATATAAAAACATTATAAAAACCTAACTTAGGGTGAGGCCTAAGCTACCAGTGGTCAGGGCGACAGAGAGAGGAACCTCCTGACTATCCGAGCCGTGTCCAGGAGTACCGCATTCTGTATTTGTGTGTGTATCTCTTTCATACTGCAAGAACACCTATTTGGGTGAAGGCCTCCTCCTAACATGCCCATTTGTACCTCCTGTACCGATTGGCTCCAAGCTGGACCTGCGATTCTTATTATTTCATCTTCCCAACGTGTGTGTGATTTTTTTTATACAAGAAAATTAAAACAACCCTTCACTATTTACCTACCAACTATTTTACTAGCCTAACTTTTTGTTAAAGGATCTCCAACTCTTCGCTTCCCGGTGCGGTCACTCAAGAACGTAACGTTTCCCGACATTCAAAGTCTCCCCTTTTAATTTGAGGAAGCATCCCCCAGCAAAAACATTTGTCATGAAAACCACAAAGCTTAAATCAACTCGGGTTAGTATACTCGTCACCCGGAACCTTTTCTCACCAAACACAGTACCACCTCAACGTCTGACGAAGGGAATCAGGCCAACATTAACTGTGATAAAGTCACAGTTGGTCACGATTCGAGCGTCCACTCGTACCCACAAATTATACAGCGCATCAAAGCGTATAATTTCCTTTCTGTTTGTGTTTGTATACAGGGTGATCGGAGCGCGATAAATAAATACTTAGCCCGATAATCCGCGCCGACGCCGCGCGGTGCGGAAGAATGGCGAACAATAATGTGTAGCGACTGAGAAGACTTGGTACTTGATGAGATAATGAAGAGGAATTGTAGCGCTGCGGGTGTCTATGGACAGTGGTGATCATTTAATATCAGGTGACCCACTAGTTCGTTTGTCTGGCCTCTCTAACATAAAAAAGACGCTTTTCTTAATGTTAACCTCCGATGCAAAGAGGGGTGTTATGAGTTTGACGTTAGTGTCTTCTCTCTCTCTGTGTGTGTGTCTGTGGCATCGTAGCTCTCAAGCGGATGGATTTGGATGCGGTTTTTTTCATTCGAAAGCCAGTTTCCTTGCGGTGATTTTTAGCCATGTTTGGTAATCAGTCCAGTAGTTTGAAGAATATCAGCTCTTTACCGAAATGATGTAAAATATTTTTGGCATGAAATTAAGTTCTTCTTAGGATTTTTTTCAATTTTTAATAGTTATCCATTTCTACTGTGACACGTAGAAAAATAAATAAAAAATTAAGGCGGAAATGGGAATTGACGGTGGTGAATGTTGAGGAATTGCGAATGATAGGACATTGTGCAAGGACCGTCTGGATCGCTACACCGTCATATTCGCTAATCCTGCAAGCAACAGTGCTTGCGCAACAAATTATTTGCCTAAAATTTCCGCATAAATCAACCGCTGGAAAATCCGTACGATAGTTTTTGAGTTTATTGTGAACCGACAGACAGACGCGGCGGACGTCTTTGTTTTACAACATAATATTATAGCCATGTAGTGATTTCGCTTGCACTAGTACCAATTTTTCTCAAAGTATCAACTCACCTCGGTCCTTCCTAATCTTTGTGTAACAAATGAAATGGGAATATGCAAACGAATACTTGAAAAACAATGTTCAGAATACCAACCCGCTTCGAGCCACATTGTTCTCAGTTAGTAAATAAATTGCTTAAATAAATCGATGATTGTGACTGAATTAAACAAGGCATTGTCACCCGTATTTCAATAATTGACTTTTTAATAGTTTACTTTAAAGGAAAAGATTGTGGTTGAGTCGAAGGTTCAGAGAATAATAAGGAATATTATTTGCTATTCAGCGGACAAAAAAATCGTTACAATCTGCTACGAAATCAAAATGGGGGGCTACCCGAAATTTGATCGTATCATACACCATCGCTGTCACTCTCTAATTAAGTTCTAACGGTAAAACCGTAAAAGTACACATACAAATCAAGAAATAAAAATTCTTGATTCATTTGATAGCACCTATCATTTGAAAAACAGCGCCTTCTCTAGTTCCTGGTGAGCAGCAGATGTTCCACGGGAGTTTGTAATTGTGTCGTACAGACATCATTCAAAACAGAAGACGCTTAGCGACCAAAATTCACATAGTAACAAAATCACGTGACAGCTAGTAACAGGTAGAAAAATGTTAAGACTGTGCACAATAAAGAGTTCATCCGACGTCATACGGAGGGCTCTTGCAACTGTCAACGTGTCGGCCATTTTAGAGCCAAACGGTGTCGCACGTGACTATGGCAACCGGCCGGACGGCATGTCACTCGTTCCTTGGAAGCAAGGCAGGACACTTGCCTGGGACGCTACGTGCGTGGACACCCTAGTCCATCACATGTCCCAGCAACGTGCAGTAAGGCTGGCGTGGCGGCAGCATATGCAGAGCAACTCTAACGTCGCAAATATGCAGCTCTTGGGGAGGGCTACATTTTTACGCTGTTTGGCGTTGTGACCTTGGGGCCGTGGGGCCCAGACGCGCGAGATATCTCCAGGGAAATAGCTACGCGCCTGATAGATGGTACTGGTGACCAGCGGGCTGGCAGCTATTTTGGGCAAAGAATTAGCCTCGCGATTCAACGCGGCAATGTTGCCAGCCTTCTGGGTACAATGAGCAGTGACAGTGACCTGGGAGGGGTGTTTTATTTGTAGTTTAAGTTAGGCTAGGTTTAGGTTAATTTTGTATATAGTATTTAGTCATTTTTTTTAAATTTTATTGTACAGATTTATTGATAGTTAATACAATATTAGTAGGTACCGACAATAATAAAATAAAGAAATTACGTACATACATTTAATTAGATAATGATAAACGATGTCAGACCATTAGTTAAATAATTCTTAAGATGACATTTAATAAAACAACGCACTTCAATCAAAGTCTAGGATTTCATTTTCCCCAATATTGTTACCCCACCCACCTGAAAAGGTAAATCATCAAACCCGAAACTTTCCAATTTAATTTTCAAAATAAGAAAATTTGCCAAACTGCCCTCTCAAGAATAAGAAGTAATAAGCAGTTCTCTTTTGCGCCAAAATTGTGCTCCATAATAGCGGCGGCGAGATAGCGCGCGCCATAAAAAGAGATAAACGACTTCACTCTATTATTTTTGCTCTTTAACAAAGGCAATGTGTGCATGCGTTCGTCTCCCTCGCTCCGACTGAAGTCACGTCTTGCTCTCTCTGTTTGCAGCCAGAAACAAAAATTCGTCGCCCGCCCCCACCTCGCTACTAATGTTCGTAAGGTGAAGGAACGCCAACTCCACGCTGCCTTTGGCTTTTATAATTTACTCGAACCTATACGTGTCAATTAATATTTTAATAAAACCGTTGAGCACACTCGAGTGTGTAATGTTATTAATATTTTAATATTGGCTCGCGAATTATTAAATTATGATGGCTTTAGATTGTACTTCGTATAGAGGTGCGGGGGATTTGTTTAGCAGAGCTGCCGACAGCGGAGAACTGAAACGTCGTATGTGCGTAGAGTCACCGGGTATGAGAATTCTCGAAATTGGCATGGATTATAGTGATACTGAATTTAAAAACAGTATTCGCTGCGATAAGCGTCAATGTTTTGTGATATGGATCGTTTTATGCGTGGATCACGAGATGGGTAATATTGTCCGTATAGACATAGACATAGACATAACTTTACACGCCATTGTACAAGTTTGTATGTCATTCTATGCATTGCATGTTCTAGTCGAAGATGCTTATTGGGGTGCGAGTCGGGTTACCTTCACGTGTGGTTAAGAGCTGCGGTTCGTTTTTGGATCCGTCCGGGGGGAAGAGCAGTGCTTGGTCCGGTGCACCCTGGGCATCGGCTAATGATTTCCTGGCATTTTCTGAGGGATATCATTGACTGTTGGCTAAGAGCCCGACAGGGGGGTAATGGGGTCTTTTGACACAAGATTTTTGAATTATACTTTTGTTACTTTGACATTGGAGAAGTTGTCGTCGCTATAACGACTTGATACGTCACAAATAAGAAGAAGATGCTTATTAAACTTGAGCAAACTTTTCTACTAAAAGATTCACGTTTAGTGTCATTTATCCTACACCATCTGGTATTCCTTAGGCTATGTCTACCCCGTAAGGGATAAAGACGAGATTTGAGTGTGTGTGTGAATTTTTATAATCTAATTTAAACGAGCATTAATTTGTGTATAATGTATAATATGAATCTCGGTAATGGCTCCAACGATTTTTCGGTTTCATTTTTATAAAACGTACAAAACCTCCTACACTGCGTGGCCCGACACGCTCTTGGCCGGCTTTGTTTAATCATAAACACAATAAGAGCGCTTACTACGTTTTTCAGCCGCGCTCCGCGACAAAGCGCGAAGGCGCTGTTATCAGTGTGCGCCATTACGCGTTATCGCTCTTCCGCCGAAGCACTTCGCCCTTTTTCTTTACGGTCACGTCTCACAGGTGGCGATAGCGGGATACGTGGCTGTTCCCAGTCTGAAGGCTGTATGGCTTTGTTGATAATTTTATGCCGAAGCCCGCATAAAATTAAAAAAAAAGACTTGGTAGCCTTGTGGTTTCACAATGGCATCTCAAGCAGAGGATCGTTTGTACAAAGCAATTGAAGTTTACCATCAGCTGCAATGCCGTCTTCGCCATAATGGCACACGGGGCCCGTGCCCAGGGCCCCCATTCTCAGGGGGCCCCGAAGGACCGACATTTTCTCTCACACATTTATTCTCAAAACATGTTTGTCGGGCCTATTACACTTTGTACTTTCCAAAAGGGCCCCAAATTCTTGTCTAAGGGCCCCAGTTTAATTTAAGACGGTGTGATAAAAATATCGTGAGGAAACCTGCATACTTGCGAGCCAATTCTAATTACAGTACAAGCCCTCGCAGTATGCGAGGAGGCCTGTGAACAGCAGTGGGACCAGGGCCGTCTTACGCTAGGCTGGGGCCCTTGGGTACATAAGAATTTGGGGCCCTTTTGGACAGTAAAAAAGCGAATTATAATAACATTTTTTTACTAAGTATGACCATTTATTACAGAAATTGTCGGTCCTTCGGGGCCTTCTGTCACTGGGGGCCCTGGGCACGGGCCCCGTGTGCCGTTATGGTGAAGACGGTATTGAGTGGGACGTGTACAGTAGGTACAGGCTGGATTGTATTGTTGTGTGAAACATCACCAATAAGTCTACTCTAGTAGCTGCGACTAGACTCGTAGCCGTAGCATGTCGCTACGGCGTAGCACTTGACGCGTAGCACGGGTGGAACAACATGAGCTGACGCCTGAAAACTCCTGAGACCTGACAGCGGCGAGCGAAGTCGTTCAGTGCCTTTTTTGTCCATATAAAAACCTTCCAAATTCAACGAATCGAAGTTCATAGCCCCCAATAAGTGAGGCATTCAGAAAGGGTCCGCGCTAAACGCCCCGCCTAATATTAAACTGCTTTCTATAAACAAGATAATTTGGGCCGAGGGGTATGAATGAGCTAATTAAGGCGAAAAGAAAATGCAGAGAAAAGCTGAGAAAACTTGGAGAAAACAAGAAATTTTCCGGAGAGCCGCGGGGCCGTACTTGGGCGGAGAAATTATTTATTTTATTTTGCACGGGTCATGAAAACATGCCTAATTTTTGTAACTAATCGTATTCATAGAACTGTTTTTAGTAATTACTTACTGTTGTTTCGGCTGACTATTGATGAGTCAGTCAAGTCAGGACTTTTTTTTTACAAGGTCTCCCAAAATTATTATTCGGTAGCAGTACCTATTAGTAAGTGTTTGAATTAGTTTAATTAAACACTATTAAAAATTACATACATACATAAGTACATAAATCACATCTTTATCCGTTACAGGGTAGACAGAGCCTAGGGTAACAAGACCGTAGGGCCACGTTTAGCATGAAAGGGAATCAAAATAGTGATGGGTTGCAAGCCACATCGCCTATAACATCATTCCTAAGATTTTTGCCCATTCCCTCGATGGACTTTTATCATCTCCGCGGGAAGAGAAGCAACTGGTGCATTCTATGTTTTTTCTTTACTCCCAGACCAGCATGGAAGCTGTAAAGCTGTAAAGAAGCTGGAAGTGTATACAAGGTCTGTTTAACGTATTCCTAACTAGTTTCTGCCTGCGACTTCGTTCGCGTGGAATTAGACTTAAGAATTGATGTTGATAGTAATAATATTGTAACGCTAGGCAGCTACGACCTTTGACATGTTTATCGCTAAAATTAGCCTACGTTTTAATCTAGGGTTCCAGCTATTTTCTTTCCAAGTTTTATCTAAGAATTTGCTATGGTTTGGTTTTGATGGTTTTGGCTATATTTCCCACGCGGGCCCAGTGGGAACTTCACACACACCATTGAATTGCTTCGCAGATGTGCGCAGCTTTCCTCGCAATGATTTCCTTCACCGAAAAACTCAAGGCAAATTTCAAATGTAATTTCGCACATAAATTCCAAAAAACTCACAGGTGCCCAGGATTTGAACCCACGGCCCTCTGCTTGAGGCTTTTCACACAGTAACAGGCGTGTTAATTCAAACTAACCCGACTCTCTATTAATACATTCCCCTTGTATAAACAAAAAGGTAGAATTATATAAAATATTTTTTCTTATTTGAACCCGCCCAAGTCCGTGCCCCGCTGCCGGAGCGTCCGCCCGCTGAATGGCCGCTAACAAACTCTTTCACAAAAACACAATAATTACTTTAAGCCGTATAAAAACCGCTTTCTTCGCGACAAGGCCCCTAATTTCACCTCCGCGCCGCTTTCTGTTCCTCACAAAGACCGCTTTGTATGAGCTTTGATTTCTGATTGAATATTTTTATATGGAAAACGTAATTTTGTTTTGGTATAATGAAGGTCTTTCTTAACTTCGGCACGGTAAGCAAGAGCGCGCGAGATATACCCGTCTCTTTCTACTTTTGCGGGTGGTAGGGCCTTGTGCAAGGTCCGTCCGGATCGCTACCACCATCTTACTCGCTAATCCTGCCGCTAAGTAGCAGTGCTCGCACTGCTGTGTTCCGGTGTGGAGAGTAAGACAGCCGGGGAAATTACGGGCACAAGAGGCATTTCATCTTAGTCCTCTAGGTTGGCAACGCATCTGCAATTCCTCCGGGGTTGCGGGTGTCTATGGGCAGTGGTGATCACTTACCAGCAGGTGACCCACGTGCTCGTTTGCCTTCCTATTCATATAAAAAAAAAAAAAAAAAAAACAACGAACAGTAAGAAAACGCCGTGTATTCTATCTCGCGGGCGACACATCTCTCGCGCACACTTGTGCTAGTCGTGCAGGATCTATCGACATCATACTGTAGGATACACAAGGTGTTTCAAAATACTACCCTAGATTAAAACCTTGCAGTAATACATACATACATACATAAATCACGTCTTTATCCCTTACGGGGTAGACAGAGCCTAAGGTAACAAAACCTTAAGGCCACGTTTAGCATGATTAAGGGCGTACAGCGAAAATAGTGATGGGTTGGAGCTGCGCCGCATCGCCTATAACATGATTCCTAGGACTCGCCCATTCCGTCGATGGGCCTTTACCATCTGCGCGGGAAAAGAAGCACAGTTGTAAATCCTATGTTTTTTCTTTGCTCCCAGACCAGCAGAATATATTATCAACATCAGTTCTTAAGTCTCATTCTTCGCGGACGAAGCCGCAGGCAGAAGGTAGTAAAATACTATAATTTCATTAACAATCATGTAAAAAGCCAACAGGAACGGACATTTTCTTAAAAAAAAAAAAATGCGGTCAGTAACATATTCAGCTTAATATAAAATTCAAATGGGCATTCCAATGGCGCGCCATTTGGCTCCAACTTTTATACCGAAGTAGTTAGAGGAGCGATGGTTATGTAAAATTTTGCGGTTGAATGTGTAAATGAAAATTTAACTAAACGTTGGTAGTAACAGTATCTCCTTTTTATTTTTTGTTTATTCTAAACTATTTAATTAATTTATGTATTTTTTTAGTTACACATAAGTCGGGTTCTATCTATTTATTGCTTTGTTTACGTAAAAGTTTTTGGATTGTGTAGTTATTTTATCTGTGTTAGTTTCGTGAGTCATAGACGGTTCTGGCTGTAAATCAGTGCTGCAGTGTAACACCTCACGTAATGCTGAGCCAGCGATCGTTTCACTTTTGCGAAGACACACAACGTTGATGATCTATTTGTCATGTCTGTGTTTTTTTTCTTGATTATCTACTATATAAAAATAAGTCGGGTTTTCCTTCCTGACGCTATAACTCCAGAACGCACGAACCGATTTCCACGGTTTTGCATTCGTTGGAAAGGTCTCGGGCTCCGAGAGGTTTATAGCAAAGAAATTTCAGGAAAAATTTCAACAGAAAACACACGCGGACGAAGTCGCGGGCAACAGCTAGTTTTCTATAAAATTGTATATTCTCTTATATTTGTGCGTCTTGCAAAAAGTAACAAATGTCTTCTTTCTTTCTTTCTAAAGTCGACGGCATAAACAGTGATACAGCCAAACACGTCAAACATAATCACCGGCCTTATTGTTTGTCGAATAAAGGTATATACCCTTGACTGTACTTATTTCCTATTCCGTAAGTCTAGCACGATAGCGTGGAAGAGCTGTGTCGCGCGCGAGATTGACTATTCTTTGTTTTCTTAGTGTTCGTTCTAGTAAGTGACGGTAGTTTCTGGTTGACTTCCATACTGTTGGCTTATTACCTAACTCGCTCGCAATCGCCATCGTGTTCATTTCGACAGTTCACGTGTGGGCTGACAATTGGCATCGGAATTAGGTAGCTGTCACTTTCATACAAGAACTGTCAGAATGAACACGATGGCGATTTCGAGCGAGTTAGGTAATAAGCCTCAGGTCTGGCAGCAAAAAAAACATAGCGTGTACCAGTTGCTTCTCTTCCCGCGCTGATGGTAAAAGCCCAGGGGTCCGATATTTAAAAGCACATCACTCGAAAGTGGTACAAAATCTGTTTATATCTCCAACACTGTATCTCCAAGCTGTAGCTCTAATCAAAGATTTGACTAGTTCACAAGATTAATGAGAGCCGTAAGTATCTTCTATGTTACTCGTATTTCAAATTTCAAAAATCGGCCCCCTGAACGGGAATCGCGAATGTAACCATACCTACGGGAGTATAAGACCCCGTAATCTCACATCTTAAGTGAAACTTGCTAACTTTATAACTTCATAATTACACAACACATCACAGCCGAGGCAAGACGTAAATTCGACTTAATTCATTAGCGCCGACAGACACGGTTAACAGGCTCAGGCACTTATGAAATCCGTGGATGTAGACAGGATGTGCTGGGTGTGGTAAGAGAGCGTATACAAGTTAAGTTGACAAAAGAACTATGTTGTGTAAACCAACTTTTGGACAAACATAATTAGGATTAGATTAGATTTATTTATCACCTTTTTAAAAGTATGATTAAATGTCAAACATAAGTAATTGACAAAAGGATTAATAATAAAAACTGAAATTAAATTAAAACAAAATAACAGCAAACAAAAATAAAGCTATTTTTTTTTATATGAATAGGAAGGCAAACGAGCAAGTGGGTCACCTGATGGTAAGTGATCACCACTGCCCATAGACACCCGCAACCCCCGAGGGATTGCAGATGCGTTGCCAACCTAGAGGACTAAGACGAAATGCCTCTTGCTAAAGCTAAATGAAATGTCAATGTAGATTCACAAAAATATCGTCATGAGTACCTACTTAAAAAGAGAAAATAATAATAATTTAAATAAAACCAAATTAAATTGTCTAATAATAAATATAAAACCACAAAATGTGAAAATATTGTCAGAACAGAAATAAAAAAATATATAATAATAATAAATGAGGTACTATTATGGTACAAAGAGGTACTAGTATGGTTGAGTTCCATGCTGGTTTGGGACTGGGAGCAAAAAAATAACAGAATATATCAGTGGCTTCTCTTCCCGCGCAAATAGTAAAAGCCCATCGGAGAAATGGGCGAAAATCTTAGAAATCAGGCGATGCAGCTAGCAACCTATCACTATTTTGATTCCATGTCCACCTATACGCCCACAATCGTGCTAAACGTGACCTTTTAGGTCCTGTTACCTACGGTCAACTCCGAACGGCAGAAAATTAATTTCGTTTTTTTAACCAAGTGTGCTCAATAAAAGCCTCATTAAATTCTTGTTAAACTAACGATCATAGGTAATTTAAAAAAAATGCAAAATGTCGATCTTACAGTATGTTGATTATATAATAATCAACCAGCTTCTGCCCGCGACTTCGTCTGCGTAGAATTATAGAATTAAACCTTCCCCTTGAATCACTCTATCTATTAAAAAAATCCCATCAAAATCCGTTGCGCAGTTTTAAAGACCTAAGCATACATAGGGACAGAGACAGACAGCGGAAAGCTCCTTTGTTTTATACTATGTAGTGACACTGCGCAGAAAAGTTCTTCGGCCCTGTATGCCTAGCACGAAAGCATACGAAAGTCGCGTCGCGCGCGAGATAGATTACCCGTCTCTTTCTTGAACGAATAGTAAGAAAAAGACGGGCAATCTATCTCGCGCGCGACGCGACTTTTGTACGCTTTCGTGCTAGACGTACTGACAACGCTCTCGGCCACATCCAGCGTGCGCGGGAGCAGTGTACCGCGAAATTCGCCGCGATCTAAATTACGATGCAAGTTGCCGCTAATCGCGCGCAAGTTTTTCAATAAACCGCGCTATCTCGAGATTTATGTTGGGATGCTGTGAAATTATGCTGAGGATTTAGTGTTTGTGGTTATTTTGTTTACTGTTCATTTGGAAGGCATGGTGGGACACGGATCGCAACCACCGGTTTACTCGCTAACGCTTGCGCTGCTGTGTTGCGGTGGGGAGTTGTTGATCGAACTGGTACACAATAGGACGGATGACAATACAACTTCAGTCAGCAATAACGTACCTAACCTAAAAATTTCATTTTAGATACAAGCTTTTTTGCTGACTGTACCTACTTTTTGTTGACTGTACTTGCGTTTTCATCCGTCCTACATTAGGTATGTGTGCCAAATTCCAAGTCAATCGGACCAACCGTTGAAGAGTTCTCTCCTGCGGAGACGTTCCTGGCTGGACCACCAGAATTCTACTACCAGATTACTGTATTGTCATCTGACTTACATAAGAATTATAGTACATTTGATCCCTTTGCCAGTAAATGATTTATTCCAGCGAGTTGGTGTGGATGTGTTGGGACCATTCACAGAATCTTTACAGGGAAGTACATAATTGTTTCTTTGGAGTATATGTCCAAATACATGGTCTGCCGAGCTGATCCTAGAGTAACTACAGAAACAGTGGTTGATTTTCTAGTGCAAGAAGTTTTTGCAGGTATGAAGGAGTCTTTACAGTATCGTGGGGAGTGCCACATTAGAGTTCTCTCTCCAGGCTACTCGTGTGTCGTACTAGTTATGTAGAGGCCAACTAGGTGGCGCGAAGGTCGCTACAGTATGCAAGATTTCAGCTCAATCGGATGAAGATAGTATCTCCTTCAAAATTGAGTCGCATGATTCCACCCGGACTAACATACATAGGTATATACATACATACGTTGGAAGTTAATATAAAGCTTGTAAAGCTTGTATAGTCAGCGTCATTTTTTTTATATATAAGAGGGGGAAAACGAGCAAACGGGTCACCTGACGGAAAGCAATCACCGTCGCCCAGGGACACCTGCAAGACCTGGGGAATCACAAGTACGTTGCCGGCCCTTTGAGGAACAGGAAGGCTCGCTTTTTAAAGATCCCTAAATTGTACCGCTCAGGGAATGTTGCAGCAGGAAGTTGGTTCCAGATCTTTACCGTGCGAGGAAAGAAATTGCGTTTAAAACGCACGGTAGGTACTTGACTGCCAACCATCAAGACGTTGAGGATGGAAGGACAGACGGTTCCGCGAAGTACGGTAGTGGAATTTAGCCGCAGGCAGCAATCCGAAGAGTTCATCGGAGCACTCCCCATGGTAAATACGGTACTATGCAGAGGAGTAGGTATGAAACATCCAAGGTTGCCAAAAAGTTCGACACACCATACTATTTCTATGGCGTACCGAACCATTTGACCGACTTGGATGCTTCAAACTATGACGCTGACCAAGGGCGTCGCCAGCCGATGGCGCAGGGGGGGGGGGCAAGTTGACTTTACCTACTACAATTCATACTTTTATCATTCTCTATGACTAGTCTAGGACTTTGGTTGCATTATATTTGGCAACTTTTTTAGAATCTCTAGGGGGGGCAGCTGCCCCTCCCTGCCCCCCCTTGGCGACGCCCTTGACGCTGACTGTACTCGTATTGAAAATGTAATAAGCAAAAATGTAAATTCATGGTTAATATGTAAACTCCGTTAGTTAACCGAAGTCCTGATGAGCAAACTTAGCTAATTAAGCGGCGCTTAGATACGATCTGATCTGCGCAACTTGTGATTGCTTCTCGCAGTGATTAGTGGTTCGAGTTGCGCGTTATTACCCTTCTTACTGTCACAGTTGGGAAATATGCTATTTCTCAAACATGCAATAATAATAATAATAATATCTTGGGACAATTGACACCAATTGACCTAGCCCCAAACTAAGCAAAGCTTGTAATATGCGCACTAAACAACGGATAAACATACTTATATAGATAAATACATACTTAAATACATATTAAGCATCCAAGACTCGAGAACAAACACTCGTATTTTTCATACAAATATTTGCCCCGACCGGGGATCGAACCCGGGACCTCAAGCTTCATAGTCAGGTTCTCTAACCACTGGGCCATCCGGTCGTCGGCCAATAAAATAATGTTCCTAATAATAGGCAGCGAAGTCACGTTTTAGGTGCCACTAGTTACCCAAGTGTTTAATGGAATTTCGTACAACATTGCCGGCCTAGGTCTTTGTTATATTCTACAGTAAATTTCTAAAGGACAGTGAAAATAACACAGAAAAATCCCAAAAGTAACGCTATGGGCGGGAATCGAACCCGGATTCTCGTCATTCCGTGACGCGTGCTAATACCCCTGCACCACCCGTAGCAGGTGGGCAAGCCTTACAGCGGTGACACCGTAGTGCTCCCGCAACGCCCACAGTTCATGGCCAGGAGGGAACGTGTGTGTTTTCAGAGGGTAGGCCTCTCCCCTCTTTCCATAGGGAAGGCAGCGGCGAGCTGGAGAGCCCGTCATACCCCCTTGCTGCCCCTGCCTCTTGAAAAGTGCCATTCGGATGCCCAAATGGATTAATTTATTATACACTAAAAGATCAAGAAAGAATTCACTCGTTCTAGCTCCAGCTCTGTTTTCTTTTGGTCTAAACTCGCCTTTAGATGTATACCTAAATAAATAAATAAATAAAATAACCCCCCCCCCCCCCATCCACAACGCCCCCCCCCCCCCCCTTGAAAGTTGCGACACGCCAATAAAACACATCACTTTTAAAAATAAAAACCCGATTTATTTGATCAACAATAAATAATTCAAATATAAACAACTGCAAAATATACAAACACCTATATAACAATTGTGCTTAACTATAAATACTAGAACTATGACTCGCACCGTAGACAAAATAGCAATTTTTTTTACTTTTCAACTTATCAGTAACACAACAAATCAAGCTCTGCTGTTTAGCGGTAGTTGACAGTAGTTGACCGCTTAAGCTAAGGTAACTCTCTGTTTCTCCATCTGCCGCGACATAAGTCTCTGATCCGGTGACAACTTGTCACCCCGGAATCTCTTGTATCTGTAAACAAAAGAAACAGTTTTATAACTCTTCCAAACTCTTCTCGTCTCCTGCCTATATACATGCCACTGCTGGGCCCAGGACTCCTCTCACAATGGGAGGGCTTGGGATGTAGTTCCCACGCGGGCCCAATGCGGATTGGAAACTTCACACACACCATTGAATTGCTTCGCAGGTATGATTCCTTCACCGAAAAGCTAATGGTAAATTTTAAATGTAACTAGCTTCTCCCCGCGACTTCGTCTGCGTAGAATTATACATAAAAACCTTCCTCTTGAATCACTCTATCTATTAAAAAAAACCGCATCAAAATCCGTTGTGGAGTTTTGAAGATATAAGCATACATAGGGACATAGGGACAGAGAAAGCGACTTTATTTTATACTATGTAGTGATTTTGCAACTAATTTGCGCGAAACTGAGACGCAAGCCCGGGATTGGAACCCCCGACGCTCTGCTTGAGAGCCCATAGGACAAAGCGCTAAGCTACCACGGCTTTTTTACTCCAAATTAAAAAAAAAACTTACATCATATCGTAGAACACCCTTTGTTCTTTGGACAGCGAAGGCTTCGTTTCGAGGAGAGCACTCTGTATATCGGCCTTGCTAACGATCACAGACTCCATGTCTTTCTCCACTCCGCTCAACTGTGACAAAAACATAAATTAATTTTTATTCAAAAATAACATTACACATAAATCACGTCGTTATCCCTTACGGGGTAAACAGAGCCTAAGCCACGTTCAGCATGTTTTTGGCCGTATTGATGGAAAGGGGAATCAAAATAGTGATGGGTTGCTAGCCGCAACGCGTTTAACATGTTGCCTAAGATTTCCGCCCGTTCCCTGTTTGTGCTTTTATCGTATGCGCGGGAAGAGAAGCAACTAGTAAATTCTATGTTTTTTCTTTACTCCCATACCAGCATGGAAGAAAAATTGCACTAAAGTGGTTTTCACGTTCCCGCCTTTTTTCTTAAGTTTTTTTTATGTCATCTGTCACCGTAAGCTATTTGAGACATTGATAAAAATGTTAGATTCGAACAAAACGCGCCCTCCTCAGCCATCGACTTGGCTGAATGGCACTGTTGTTCACTATTCCACAGTCTCTGACTTGAAAAAAAGTTAAAAACAAATGAAAAACAGTC
Source organism: Pandemis cinnamomeana (assembly GCA_932294345.1). NCBI lineage: Eukaryota > Metazoa > Arthropoda > Insecta > Lepidoptera > Tortricidae > Pandemis > Pandemis cinnamomeana. The sequence continues at coordinate 16,361,655 of OW028703.1, forward strand.
CAGCGATCCGGTTTATGGTCAGAAAATCGCGCAGCAATGTAACTCGGCCATCAACAAGGCCCTTCGTGTTCTGTTACTTAGAATACAATGACGACATTTACGACAATGTTTGAGAAATAGTACATTACTGCAGAGCCCGGGAAAGAAGGGCTTGCAGACTGAGTAAGTATAGACCAGGGTGGAACCTTTGTGCTACTAATGTCATGTTGACAACCCATACATCTGCCAAACAAATCATAGCGAAATTGGTTACGAAAAGGTTCCACCCTGGTACGTGAATCGGTTTCCTTGACTGTGTGATGGATGGTACCTAGTTATAATTTAAGTCTGGTACAATTTTAGTTGTCTTACGAATAAAAAAAAATATTTCTAGGAGTTTTTATTTATTTCAGTGCATGTTTGAGAAAAGCACTATACAAGCCTCGGCGTGAAAGAACTTGCTCGCTTCGTATACCTATCCGGCCTCACTGTGCTCGGCTGTCTAGGCCTACTTGGCCATCAAGGCTTGCCAGCTTCGTATTCCTATCCTCTATAGATACTCAGCCTGCAAGCCCTTCTTTCCCGGCCTCTGCAGTAATGTACTATGACTGACTCACCAGTTGTTTCTCGAGACTACCGAGCTGTGCGGTCACTAGTAACGCCTTGAGGTCGGCGGGCGAGTACCCGTCGGTGGCGGCCGCCAGCTGGCTCAGATCCACATCGGCGGCGGCCGGCACACTCTTGGTTAGTGTTTGTAACACTGCAAGGCGATCGTTCTGTGGGAGAATGGAAAGACGAGTGAGGGTTTTCAATTAGATCTTGAACTGCTTTCGATAGGTCCGAATTGATGATAGTTTAGTTGCAGAAAACAATCGGACATGAATGATTTTGGAAGGTATTGTACCGAGAGGTAGATAGGAGAGACTCAAGGAATTTAATTCCTGACCCGCCGAGGAACCTCTTTACATAAAATCGTTAAGAAGGTTCCATGATGGGTTAGGAATTAAATTCCTTAACTCTACAGAGAACGGTAAACGCGATTCGCCTGTCACTTAGTCGATATAATTATTTAATATTAATGAGCATTTTGGTATCTGAAGCTTTTATAATAATCAGCTTCAAGACTACTAAGCATTTTTGTAGCCGATGCTTTTAGCAATCAGCTTCAGGATTAGTGACCATTCTGGTACTATATTTAGCATTCATCTTTAGGATTACTGAGCATTTTGATACTCTGTGTCTTTAGCAACCAGCTTAAGGATTAGTGATCATTTTGGTACTATATTTAGCATTCAGCTTTAGGATTACTGAGCATTTTGGTACTCTGTGTCTTTAGGAATCAGCTTCAGGATTAGTGAGCATTTAGGTACCCGGTACATTTAGCAATCAGCTTCAGGATTAGTGAGCATTTTGGTACCCGGTACATTTAGCAATCAGCTTCAGAATTAGTGAGCATTTTGGTACCCGGTACATTTAGCAATCAGCTTAAGAATTAGTGAGCATTTTGGTGCCCTGTCAATAGATTTGTAATCCGGCTTATTGCTCCGTCGTCACTGCCTATGATTAAGAGCTGTAGTCTACGGACCTGGTCCGGCGGCGCAGTGTATATGTGACGCTGCAGGCGGCCGGGGCGCAGCAGGGCGGGGTCGAGCAGGTCGGGGCGCGACGTGGCCGCTATGACGGGCCCCCGGGCGCCGCCCTCAGCCCCGTCCATCCGCGCCAGGAGTTGGTTTACGACGCGATCTGTAACCCCGGTTGAGTCGTGGCCGCGCCTGCAATAGTAATTTACTAGACGCTGGAAGAAACCGATTCCTGGTCGGGTAGAGTTAGAAGGCCAGGGGCGTGCAGTGGGTTATGACAGAGGGTAGGCATATTGACAACAAAACCCGTATTGGTACGAAGCGTGGCGGGCACATTTGCGTATGCTTAAAAGCACTGCTTACATGCCTGTAAGGGATGCACGCGTCTGTAGAAGGGCGAGCGCTGGCGAGGCCGTCTATTGTAAGCAATGGTCGGATTTTCTGGCGCAACACGGGGGAATGTTAAAGTTGGATTTAATTACTTAGTTTGAAACTGAAATACCGAATAGTCTTTGGGCATTGCGGGTGGTAGGGCCTTGTGCAAGGTCCGTCCGGGTCGCTACCACCATCTTACTCGCTAATCCTGCCGCTAAGTAGCAGTGCTTGCACTGCTGTGTTCCGGTGTGGAGAGTAAGACAGCCGGGGAAATTACGGGCACAAGAGGCATTTCATCTTAGTCCTCTAGGTTGGCAACGCATCTGCAATCCCTCCGGGGTTGCGGGTGTCTATGGGCAGTGGTGATCACTTACCATCAGATGACCCACTTGCTCGTTTGCCTTCCTATTCATATAAAAAAAAAAAAAAAAAAAATATATACATAAATATAAGATCAGTGTTGGTCGTATCCATATTACGTTTTCTACTTGATATCCCGCCGTGTTGCATCGAAAAATCATTGACAATAAGATTCCAGCTATCGCCGCTTCGGTATAACCTTCACCAACCTGGGGTCTTATTATGACGTCTTAACGAGATTCAATTCCGATTCAATATAGGTTCGCTTGTTGTCAGATCCATACTAAAAACGACAGCTAAAACCTGAACTAAGTCGGAATTGAATTGCATTAAGACGTCATGGTAAGGCCCCTGATAACCGGATGAAAGCTTTCCTTTTTTCGGTTTCGATTTCGACCGAAACAGAAAGTGCTCGTGTAAACTCGTGATTTGTGCTTATACGCAGTGCTTTGTAATTAATCCTTAATACTTCAGAAGATAATTGGCTTTGTGTGACTAAAACCCCTATAAATGTTTTATAGGATTTTCAAATTTAAAATAAATATTTAAAATATTAGGAAACAATTCACACAAGTGAGGTCAAATCAATCGGTTGAGTCGTTGTTTTACTATTAGCACGAATAGGATTCGACGGGAGCGTGACTGTTTTGCATGATCTGATCTCACTATATCGCGGAGTAGCAAAGTAAAGTTATCCATTTTTTTTTATTCAGAAATATTTCTGAAACGAATACAAGGGTATAAAGTGATTGGTAGTGGTATAAGCACAGTGTACTTACAATGCGGCACTTACTTGGGCGCGAGACTGTCGAACTCGTCGAAGAACAGTATGCACGGACGCTTCATGTCGGCCCTGCGAGACAAAGTAACGGTTAACGCGAGCCGCGAGTCACTTGGTCGCTTCAAGCTTGAGCTTTTAGGTACCTCTGTATCTTTAGCAACCAGGTTCAGGATTAGTGAGCATTTTGGTACCTACTCCTGGACCAGGTACCTTTAGCAATCAGCTTTAGGATTAGTGTGCATTTTGCCGGCGCCTTTACGAATCAGCTTCAGGATTAGTGAGCATTTTGGTACTCTTGGACCTGGTACCTTTAGCAATCAGCTTTAGGATTAGTGTGCATTTTGCCGGCGCCTTTACAAATCAGCTTCAGGATTAGTGAGCCTTTTGGTACCCGGTGTCTTTAGCAATCAGCTTTAGGATTAGTGAGCAGTTTGCCGGCGCCTTTACGAATCAGTTTCAGGATTAGTGAGCCTTTTGGTACCCGGTGTCTTTAGCAATCAGCTTTAGGATTAGTGAGTAGTTTGCCGGTGCCTTTAGGAATCAGCTTCAGGATTAGTGAGCCTTTTGGTACCCGGTGTCTTTAGCAATCAGCTTAAGGATTAGTGAGTAGTTTGCCGGTGCCTTTAGGAATCAGCTTCAGGATTAGTGAGCATTTCGGTACCCGGTGAAAGATGAATAATGAAAATTGATATTTCTGATAAACATTGAAATTGCGTAATGTTAAATATAGTCTTACCTGTCGAACACATCCCTGACGGCCTTCTCGCTCTGCCCGATGTACTTGGACAGCAGCTCGGGGCCCTTGACCACGATGAGGCTCATGTTGTGCAGCCGCGCCAAGCACGAGCCCACGTGGGACTTGCCGGTGCCGGGCGCGCCGTACAGCAAGATGCCGCAGGATTGCGACGGGAACAGGGCTGGATACTGTGGTATAGCCAATAGTCATAATTAGAGACCGGATTATAATGCAACATAAAAAGCTTGTTATATGCATGAAAAATGCTTGAAATATGCACGAAAATTGGCAGAATATGCGAAATTAGATGATAAATTTTAGGATTTATATGCGTATACATATAACAATTGAACCAGGCACGAAACAGGGGGACATTTTTTAGGTTAATTTTTAATAATTTTTAACATAATTTACTTTTAATCAACTTTCGTAGTTTTAGTGATCCTTACTATTGTTTAGTTTCTAATGGTTTGTATATTAATAAATAAATGTTTTTTTTATTTATATGTATGTACATGTAACAATTTATATGCGTAATAGGTGGAGCGACTTTGTAGTAGGCGAGGCGACGTTCTTCTGTCTCTTTCATTTTATTATCGTAACCGTCAAAACAAAAGACGCGCGCGGCTACTGACTGCGTTCCGAAATGTAGTAAAAAGTCACAATTATTACTTCATAGCCCTTATAATTTGTGACTGTTATTAAATTTGGTCGCATTTCGGAACGCAGGGTGAGTGAAAAATATTGTAAATGTACCGATAATATGCATCATAACTAGATCTTAGGTAAAATATGCTTATACCACTGAGAATGGCTGAAATATGCAAATGCATATAATGCAGTCTTTAGTCATAATATTTCAGGTACGGTCGAAGAAAGAAATCACCTCCGTGGAACCTTTTCTCGTGGAATTTTGCAATAATCTCATTGGCAGTTGTGTGGTAAGTTATTGACATTTGCAGGGAAATGGTTCTACAGTGGTGCGCGATTCAGTTTCGCTGTATGTCAAGAAGCCGTAAGAGGCATTGTAGCACCAGTTTTAGTGGTTAATTTTGTCGCATACAATTGGAGTTCCGTATGCATCATCATCATCATATCAGGCATAGGACGTCCACTGTAAGACATAGGCCTCTCCCATATGTATAGTTTGTCATAACTTTCGTCAGTCACAAAACGTTTTATTTCTGAAGCCGTAAGTTAAATTTATTTCTTAGAATTGATAGTGAACTAACCTAACCTACTATTCTGATGACTTTTCCAAAATGATTGGAAATACACGATTTACATATATACCGTCACGCCTCTTTCCCACAGGGGTAGGCAGAAACTACTATGTTCCACTTGCTACGATCCTAACATACTTCTTTCGCTTCATCCACACTCATCAATCTCTTCATACATGCTCGTCGGTTTCGGGTACTCCTGACCTGACCTTTTTCCAAAACGTCTCCTATTTCACACACACGCACGATATGCACGATTTCATGTTATGAAAAATACTTTATGAACATTAAGACTAACGAAAATTATGAGACAAAATGGGACCCGTGTAGCACTACTACTAGTAGTTATGTGTTCAAAATAAACATGGAACTTACCATAAGAGGCCAGAAGATGCACTCCGTAAGTTCCCGCTTGACAGCTTCCATGCCGCCCACTGGGCCCCAGATGTCAAACGGATCACCCTCCTCTTTGCTCTTGGCTAAGCTGTCCACTAAACGAGGCTGCAGCTCTTCGGGATGCGACTCTGTGTAAGACAATGATTAATCTTACTATCCATCTTACTAATCCTATTATCTTTTCTACTAATCCTACAATAATTCCTACTAATCCTACAATAATTCTCACTAATCCTACAATAATTCCTACTAATCCTACAATAATTCCTACTAAACCTACAATAACTCCTACTAAACCTACTATAATTTCTACTAATCTTACTAATATTATAAATGCTAAAGTTTGTGAGTGTGTGTGTATACTACTTTTTTACGCTAAAACGGCTGCATGAAATTTGGCACACGCATAGTTTATATTCAGGATTAAGAAATGCGACACTTTATAACCATCTACGCGGGAAAAGAAGCAACTGATAAATTGTATGTTTTTTATTTACTCCCAGACCATCATCGAGGGAATGAGCGAGTCTTAGGAATCGTGTTATAGGCGATGCAGCTAGCAACCCATCATAAATTTGATTTCCCTTTCCACCTATACGCCCTTAATCATGCAAAACGCGGCCTTAAGGTTTTGTTACCTTAGGCTCTGTCTACCTCGTAAGGGATAAATACTTGATTTATATATGTATGTATGTAAGAAATGCGACACTTTATAACGTTAACGCAGCCGAAGATGTGTTGCCAAAAGCGAAACAAATTTTTAAGTGCAACGAAAACTCACTCTTCTTCTTGACAGCCTTGAAGATGGTCTTGTTGAGGTGGTCGGTGACGTCGCGCGCGCTGCAGCCGGCCGTGTCGGCGGCCAGCCTCGCCACGTCCTCGTCACGCACCAGGAACTGCTCCCGCACCTTGTGGTTGATGAGGTGCTTGAACAGCTCCAGCCTTTCCTCCTGAGTTATCACAAAATAATAAATAAGTAAGTAAGTAAGTAAATGCTTTATTGTACAAATATAGAGAAGTAGAGACAAATCACAAAAAAAAAGACCTTAGATATATGCACAAAGGCGAACTTATCCCTATAAGGGATCTCTACCAGTTAACCTTTGAGTAAATGAGAGGAGCATTAAGCGAGAGACCGACAAAGAGTGAGTTTAAAATATCCATATAGTATAAGTAACCTTGTTACTACGAAGAGATTTTGTATACGCACACACAGACACGCACGCACACACTCACACATGCACACACGCACACACACTTATGTTTAGTCAAACTATACCAAGTACCCGCAGATTTCCATAACAATTTTAAGACACTGTCAGCCAAACAGAATCCGGCTAGGCTAGCCCACTATAGAACCTTTTCACAATCAACGTCGGTGTACTTTGACACTGACATACACAAATAACAAGCCGTGCACTTATTGCGACAAGGTTATACAGACAGAGGCCCAAGGTTACATTTGATTTGACCATACATAGCAATCTTGGGTACATCAAAGTGCGTGGTGAACAGCGGTCTGCCAGTGAACTGCCGTCGGAGCACTGCCACGCCCGAGCACGTCCGCAGCTGGTTTATTACAACTTACATGCACCATCTCGGGTATATCGAAGTAGGCCGTGAACAGTGGTCTGCCGGCGAACTGCCGTCGCAGCACTGCCACGCCCGAGCACGTCCGCAGCTGGTTTATTACAACTTACATGCACCATCTCGGGTATATCGAAGTGGGCCGTGAACAGCGGTCTGCCGGCGAACTGCCGTCGCAGCACTGCCACGCCCGAGCACGTCCGCAGCTGGTTTATTACAACTTACATGCACCATCTCGGGTATATCGAAGTGGGCCGTGAACAGCGGTCTGCCGGCGAACTGCCGCAGCGTGGGGTGCAGCTCCCTCACGCTCATGGCCGTCAGCAGCACGGCCACGCCCGAGCACGACTGGAGCAGCTGTTTTATTACCACTGCTAGCCTGAAAATAAATAAACACATGTGGTGAATAAAAATTACTTTTTACATTTTCTTACGATAACATAATAGTTTTCAACGTATCATACTGTTACGTACAGTTACTGTTTCGACTCTATAGTTATCGAATGTTGATGTCATGGCAACAAAAAGACCCCTGGGTCTCAGGGTCTTATATCCTGATATCCTTATCCTTACTAATATTATAAATGCGAAAGTAACTCTGTCTGTCTATCTGTCTGTTACCTTTTCACGCTTAAACCGCTGGGCCGATTTAGTTGAAATTTGGTATACAGATAGTTTGAGTCCCGGGAAAGGACATAGGATAGTTTTTATCCCGGAAAATTGCATAGTTCCCGCGGGATAGCACAGCCCAAACCACTGGAATTTTTCAAATTTAAGGCGGAACAAAGTTCGCCGGGTCAGCTAGTAACTGATAAATTATCGTATGTCCGGGCGGTATACCAAAGATTCCCAATGTTCCGAGTAAGACTTTGAAAGTGGTCTACGAGAAAAGAGTTTGAGAACCTCTAGTACAGACAGACTGTGAGTTTGTCCGATCAAATTTTGACTTTCCTGCATTGACTTGAAATTAGAAATTACACACGGAAGAAAGGGGTGACAAATATGAAAACGCAAGTACAGCCTCCAAAAATACAGTCAGTATTTATTTTTACACTAGCTTCCGCCCGCTTAGAATTAGACTTACATTAGGCAGCTACGAACTTTGACATGTTAATCGCTATCCCGCGGGAACTATGCAATTTTCCGAGGTAAGAAGTAGCCTGTGTGTTAATCTAGGGTACCAGCTATCTGCGTTCCAAGTTTTATCCAAATCTGTCCACTCGTTTCAGCGTGAAGAAGGAACAAACATACACACTCACATCGTCACATCCATCGCATTTATAATATTAGTAGAATATATACAGACATAAATCACGTCTTTATCTGTTACGGGGTAGGCAGAGCCTAAGATAACAAGACCCAAAAGCCACGTTTAGCGTGTGGGCGTATAGGTGGAAAGGTGGAATGAGAATGAAAATAGTGATAAATAAATAAACAAATAAATATTTTGGGACACCAATTGAACCAGCCCCAAACTAAGCAAAGCTTGTACTATGGGTACCAGGCAACGGATAAACATACTTATATAAATGTAGATAAATACATACAACATCCATGACTCGGGCACAAACATTCGTATTCATCATACAACTGTCTGCCCATACCGGGATTCGAACCCAGGACCTCTAGCTTCACAGTCATGGTCACTAACCACTAGGCTATACGGTCGGCAGTGATGGGTCCGTGTTGCCTATAACATGATTTCTAAGATTTTCCCCCATTTATTGTTACTGCTTCTTTTTACCTCTGATAGTAAGCCACATCCTGCGGCGAGGATCCCTCCATGTTAGGTGGCACCAGACTGTCCACATCATCACAAATCAGCACCGCAGGGCTCCGCTCTTGGCACATCAGAATGGCCTTGCCTAGTGCTTCAGGTATGTCTTTGCGGCCCTTCAGAGACCGACAGTGTAGTATGTGGGACCACACTGTTAGTTCTTTTTGGACTATGTGGCAGAGGGCGGATTTGCCTGTGCCGCTAAGGCCTGGGGACCAAAAAAGCTTGGTAATAATATCGCAGGGTTAAACAAGATGTAGTGTTACCATGATGTAGAAGGTACACTATAGTTTTGTCCTTTTTTTCTGGTGATCAATCGCCTTGAAATTTTGCACAAATATTTAGTGTGTTGGATGATAATGCAAGTACAGACAGCAAAAAGAATGATCATCAAAACTTACTTTTACAAATTGGCAGCCAAGGGCTCTTTTACATGTCTTTTTTGAAACTACCAGCGCATTCGGAAAGACCACCATTGCCAAGAAGAATGCGCCGCAAGAAACTTGGCAGAAAGTCAGCTACTACAATACTCAAATTCTACTTAAATTACATACATTTATAAAAGGGGTGTGTAATGATTGATATAAAAATATTTAATATATTTTCTATCGATATATCAACATTTGATATAATTTCAAAGGGTATAATCACTCATTGTGTATAATAAACGTTTGGTATAATTTTAAAATATATAAATTTATTTCGTATATTTATCGTTTGGTATAACGCTTATTTCTTATAACGATTATATGGTATAACGCTCATTTTATATACAAAAATATTTTTTATAGCAGTTCGTTTTTGTTGGGGGACGCAGTTTAAACCTAACCTAACCTACTTTTTGATAGCAGTTCGTTTTGTGATTATGTCTCTAATACATTATATCAATAATGGTTATGCCAATTGTTGTATTTTATATAAAAATAACGTTATACCATAAGTTCATTATAGGAAATAAGCATTATACTTAAAGAATGTTATATTAAATGATATTATATCAAATGATCATTATAAGAAATGATAATTATGTCATATGTAAATATATTAAGTGTTGTTATATGATTTAATAATTATATCAAATGAGCGTTATTGCTACTAATATTATACCAAAAAATTTTATATACATCGTTACGCACCCTTATAAAAGGGCTGTATAAGGTCCCCGAGCATAAAATTATATTACTCTATAGTAGAGATGTATAAAGTCTCTACTAGTCAAAGATTACGAACAAATGTTTCTACTTTTAACTAGAGAGAGAGAGAGAGAGAGAGAGCTCTTTTTAAGCAACTTCAAAAAAAAATTGGACTGTAGGTATGTATTTTTTTTTGTGTGAAACAAAGTTAAAACAGTTATGCTTCAGAAAACATGACCAAAAATAAATACTTGCTCACCAGTAACCAAAACGTTACTCTTGATTTCCGAGACCCCTTTAAAAGTCGCCTCTCTATGGATCTCAAAGTACAGATGCGACACAACCTTCTGCACCAGCGCTTCCGTCGATTTGACACCTCTGCAATAATTCTTATAATCATAATCCAAGCCAGCGATAGGAAGTTTGGGAAAGTCAAAGTCAGTGTCACTCAAACACTTAGCAGCAACGGTGCATTGACGGAAAGACTCAGAGTTGAGCAAAGTGTACTTCAGCTTATCCGGTTTCAACTTGAATTGCAAGAACCCATCACTTATATGCACATTCTGTTTCACCATACCATCATTAATCAAGAACTTTTTACCAGAATGCGTATTATCTATAACACATTTCTTAAACCTTTCGATTATGTCTGCCTCATTCTGAGATTGTTCGGAATACGTAACAATGTCCACATGTTCTGGTTGCTCAACATTATCTCCGATTATAGTGAAGACAGTTCTCATACCATTTTCAATGTTAATGATAGCATTCAAAGATTTTGGTATGAGTACCGTAGGTATATGCTTGTTGTAAACTTCGTGACATAGGCTCCTAAATACGATGTTATCTACGGGCACAATTTCAACACACAAATCATGAATATCTCTATTCCCTTGACTATCTTCTTCTTTAACCTCATTGATTACTGAGGGTATATTTCTCACTGTCGCTAAAATATTAGTGCTGTCTTTATACTTAGCATCTAGCAAATCTTCATGCATGAAGACTATGTACGGATGAATAAGATTTCTCTTGCCATCACTGTCTATTGGTAAAGCTCGCAGGTACAACCTCTTTGGTGGATTCATATACGGCTGAAGCATTCCTTGGTTAATAATTCCTATGTTATTATATCCTTTGTGTTTAACTTTTTCTTTAGGCACATTCTGTGTTGCATGTGTGTTGTGAAAAGTGTTGAAAGCATCTACTTTGACAACTATTCTGCTTTGGTTGACGAGCAAGCCTGTTTTCTTTGGTGTGAATATGATTGGCAAAGATATTGATATCCAGACCACACATTTCTGGTTGGCTACCACCAGCCGGAGCTGATCCAGAATGCGAAGTTGAAGAAGTTCCGCATTATGTTCCTGGAATCAACAAACACGGATATCCAAGGTTATGATCTCAATTAAAGTCAAGAGCTTTGACTAACTAAAACAATTACTACTGTTGTTTTTTTTTTTGTTTTAAATTGCTACAAAACTTGTTATTCACAGCAGGTGAGTTTTTTGTATGTACAGAACACAAACAAATTTGTGAGTTTTTAGACAAATTACTTTTAAAAACACACATCATCACACATTCCTATTATTATTATTATTATTATCATTATTATAAATTATACACTAGCAGCTCTTTGAGCTGATGCGTGTATATCACTGCACTTGTGTTCTTTGGTCCTTTAAATGAACGTCCAATCTATTTTTGAAACTATTCACCGAAGGTGCACTTATTACATGTTCGGGGAGTGCGTTCCACGAGTTCACAACACGGTTGGGTAGGAAATGTTTTCTGGGGTATTAGCATCACACCAGTCACATTTTAAAATATAACAACTAGACATCTTTAAAATTGAACTGAAATATTTGAGCAGGACTGTACACCCTTGTAAATGTTTTTCAAGATTTTTTTTACTATACTTATTTAGCTTATTGAGCTGATACGCGTATATCTATCACTGCACTTGTGTTCTCGAACTTTGCAATTAATGTCTATTTTTAAAATTGTGTAATTTTAAGACAGTGTATATATTTACAAAAAGCCGTGGTAGCCTAGTGGTTTGACCTGTGGCCTCTCAAGCAGAGCGTTGTGGGTTCAAATCCCGGACGCGACCTCTGAGTTTTTCGGAATTTATGTGCGCAAATTACATTTGCAATTTGCCATGAGCTTTTCGGTGAAGGAAAACATCGTGAGGAAACCTACACACATCTGCGAAGAAATTCAATGGTGTGTGTTAAGTTCCCAATCCGCACTGAGCGCGCATGGGAACTATAGCCCAAACCCTCCAATACACGGAGGAGGCCTATGCCATGAGGCACGCCGAATTACGCGACAATTTAATAATAATAATTAAAAAAAAAAACAACATACTTACTGAAATTGTAGCGAATTCGGAATAAAAAGGCTATAATAATATATTTACAAAACTTACAAGTATTTCCTGATCCTCAGGACTATCTGTATCAACATACAGCTCATCTAACACCTTCACATCACCATATGGTGACACAAACACATCTGCACCCTCATCCAAGCCAAGCAAGCGGCTGTGTATGGGATTACATGCTATATGGCCTTCTGAGACACTGTTGGTGTAGACCACCCATAAGAACAGCTGTTTGTCTTTGAAGATGACCTGAACGCTTTGAGCCTAGAAATGAAATATGTAAATCAAACATCATCACAGGCTGGCAGCCACACTGATACACCTATGCCTCAAAAATAGAAAAAAAAAGAAAAAAAGAAAAAAGAACTAACTATTGTTCATAAAATGCCAACATATGCAGAAGAATTGAGGGATAGAGATAGCCCCTTTTTCAAATTCAAACACCATATGTAAATCAAACGAAACATAAAACCTTTGCACCATTGACTTTGACCTGGAATCAATTTGTTTCAAAACAAAGATTTAACCTTAAAATTGCAATTGTATTTTAACTACGTATTTTAAACAGAAGAGGACTGAAGGTGTAATAAAGTTTCTAAATACACTTACCTGTTCATTGTTTGTACTGTATTTTGAATTCAAATAAGCGAAACAAGTCTTTTCGTGAGTGTAAACCACTTGCAATCTTACTCCGCCTAACATCGTATTTATCTGTGTCTCGATTCTCGATTCGTATTGTAAACAAAATTTTAGGCATTCGATGTGATGTTTAATTGCTAAACAATAATTTTCTTAGCGGAAATAAAGCAAAACACGAATTTTCCAGATATTTTTTTATCAGGGTTAATCTGTCAGTCAGTCAATGTCAATGTATTTTTTTAATACTATACTAAAACAAAACGTCTCACTGACAGACGCTGCTTGCCAGGAAATTGAACGAAAATCGCCGTAAATGACTAATAACAATGAAAGAAATCTGCAACAAGTGCAACAACGTCAAAATAAACTCAAATGTTTCGCCTTTATTCATGATTATTATGCGCATGTTTATGGGATCGACTAAAAATAATTAAATTTGCTTTAAAACATTTTCACATACAGTTCTTATTATTCATGAGACTAAAACGGACGTACGTAAATGAATCTAATAAAATGTATTACTTAGTTTCCGACCGAAACATGTTTTATTGCTGGACGAAACCGAAACCGGGAGTTCGGTTTCGATTAAAGCTTTTATAAATGTGACTAGCTTTTGCCCGCGGCTTCGCACGCGTGAACCATGAGCATTTCAAAGAAGCTAGCAATCAAGCAAGCGAGCACCCAAACCTGCAAGCATGTAAGTATGCAAGCAGGCATGCAAGCAGGCAAGCAAGCATGCAAGCAAGCGTGCAAGCAAGCATGCATGCAAGCAAGCGTGCAAGCAAGCATGCAAGCAAGTAAGCACGCAAGTATGCATGCATGCAAGCAAGCATGCAAGCATGCATGAAAGCAAGTATGCAATCAAGCATGCAAAGCAAGGAGTCAAGCAAGCATGCAAGCAAGCCTCCGCATTGCCCCGCTGCCTTAATTTTTCTGAAACTGTAAATATTGCAGGATTTTTATAAAACAAACCTAACCTAACCTATCCTAAATAGCTTTTGCCCGCGACTTCGTACGCGCTAAGATGTAAAACGAAAAAATAAGTTTTTTCACGTTACCGTGAAAATTTTGGGGAGTGCTTTCGGAGTACACTTAAAGCCTTTAAAGAAACACACGTTATAAATGTTAAGTCACTTTTTTCCGCTGTTTCGTCTGGAAACGTAAAATCCCGTTTTTTCCCGTTTTAGTGTTCCCCTACACTCCCGAATAAAACTACGTGACAAATTTCAACTTTTTATGTCCAGTAGGTAAAACGTAAAATACCGGTTTTTCCCGTTCCCGTAAAAATGTTAGGAAATCCTTTGTTAATGCTCCCTTACACTCCCTAAGGAAGCTAAATGCTAAATTTCATCTTTCTACGTCCAGTAAAACGAAAAATCCCGTTTTGCCCTATCCCGTGGGAATTTCGAAAAATACCTTCTTAGTGCACCTCTAGGATACTCAAGGTATATGTGTGCCAAATTTCAAGTTTCTAGCCATATTATGCCTACCGCAGTATTTCTTTGCAAACAAATATTTTTCCCGTTCCCGTGGGAATTTTGGAAAGTACTCTCTTAATGCTCCTCAGCACTCCCGAAGCAACCTACATGCCGAATTTCAGCTTTCTGCAACCAGTAAATCGAAAAGTCCCGTTTTTCCCATTCCCGTGAGAATTTCGGGAAATCCTTTTTTTAGTGCTCCCCTACACTTCCCAAGGGAACTTGAAGGCCAAATTTCAGTTTTATACGACCAGTAAAACGAAAACTCGATCCCGTAGAACTGAATATATAAATCCCGTTTTTTTCTTTATCCCGTGGGAATTTCCAAAAATCATTAAAACATTATTTTACTATTTTTCACCTACTTCTATGCCAAATTTGAAGAGTCTAGTAATTATAGTTCATAGGATTTTGTTAAACTGAATGTATAAATCCCGTTGTTTTCCTTATTCCGTGGGAACTTCCAAAAATCCTGAAATTAGTTTCTTCGTTTTGTAATCACCTACTTTTGTATCAAATTTGAAGAGTCTAGTTATTATACGTGTTCTTGAGTGGAGACCGCGACTCGACAAACGTAGTGTAGGACGCCCTCCGGCCAAGTGGGATGACGATCTGCGAAAGGCTGCAGGCAGATGCTGGATGCGTCAAGCTGAAGACAGGGCGCTATGGCGCTCATTAGGGGAGGCCTATGTCCAGCAGTGGACTAATATAGGCTAATGATGATGATGATGATGATGATGAGCGTCACTCGGAGTCGAATATATAATTCCCGTTTTTTCCTTATCCCGTGGGAATTTCCAAAAATCCTTCCTTAGTGGATGCCTACACTGTATAAGGTATCTATGTGCAAAATTTCAAGTCTCTAAGTCCAGTGGTTTGGGCTGTACGTTGATATATAGTTAAGTCAGTCAGTCAGTCAGTCAGGACTTTGAATTTTATATGTATAGATTAAAATGTGACATTCGCACTGAACTTTTCATTAAAAGGTGTAATAAAATGTCAGCGAACCGTACTTTCCAGAATTTTTTTATGAATAATTAAACTTCTCGCCGGTCCAATGTTACAAGGTTCTAGGTTTCACTTTTCTCGGATTGAAAATTCAAAATTACACAAATCACGTCTTCATCCCTTACCTTATGGGGTAGACAGAGCCTACGGTAACAGGTACCTACACGTCACATTTAGCAAGATTGTGGGCGTATAGGTGGAAAATCAAAATTAAACTATGCTACTGCTATGGGTGGTGTAGGGGTATAGCACGCGTCACGGAATGACGAGGATCCGGGTTCGATTCCCGGCCATAGCTTTACTTTTCGGATTTTTCTATGTGTTCTAATTTTCATAGACATTTAGAAATTAAAATTAAACTACTTTAAAAAGGGAAAATATAACATAAAAGTGCGATATTGTACGTTGCCGAAACTGAAAACGAAATTTCTCATTACTTAAATAATTTTCACTCTGATAGTCAGTACTTTTAGGGAAAAATGTTGTCTTGGTAACACTGAATTCGTTCTAAACCAATAGTTGAAGTCTGAATTCTATTAATACTTTGAAAATTTGTTTGAAACAATATGAAAACCATAATGAAAAAATTAAATTTGCGTTTAATATTTTCTTAGTGTTTTGTTAATTATGTAGTTCAATTTTGTTACTTATTTAAGAATGCTTTTTGATTACACTTTTGTACGTTTTGTTCGACGTAAATAATAATGTTCATATCAATAATAAGAACGAGATTTTATGTGGTAAATCATAATTTATCTAAAATTTTACAAATATTACGTACTTTAATGAATATTTTTGACATGTTTGTACCTTTTACTATTTCAATGTTACGTAGATCGGAGCGCAATATCAGAAGCTTTCTGCTATTGGCCAGACTGACACCCAATAGAATTTTAAAGCAACGGTTTCTGTCTGTGGTTGTTGGAGTGAAGTCCAGAGGCAGGCTGGACTTTTGTTAAGTTTAGATAATATTTTACATTTCTTAGCAAACAATCGGGACGTGCAACTCCGTAAATAACTATTAAAGTAATTCAGAACGGCCACCGCCGTCTTGAAACGTGAGTATTCGTGAATCGTTAGAAAACCGTTTGACGCTGTCCAAACGGGCAGACGTTCGCTTGTTTTGCCTCCATTTTTAGACGGTTAGACGTGAAATTTTCGAAAGGCTTGTTTACATGTATAGTTCGTGTTCTTTGAAATATTCTTAAACTGATCGCGTCCCATAGTGATAAGTACCACGTTGGAGCAGTGCACGTGAATTTGGGATTGTTTTTCAGTGTGCAATGGCGCCAACAAGATTGGCAGCGAAGCCAATCGGCGTGAATGAAAACTTAAACGGCATTTTGAGCAATGGTATCACGACGAGGAGTAAGCAGTTAGCTACTCTGAAGAGTTATAAGGACAATTTGAAAGTGCCACACAAGAGGAAGGCCGATAGCCCCCTCAAAGATGTCACGGCGAAGCGCGCGGCGTTTGGGGACCTCACCAACGCCTTCAACAAATCCGCCGCCCCTGACAAAGGTGCACCCATGAAGAAGGTCACTGTGGAGACCAAAATGCTTCCAACAATTAAGGTTACTTCATACAATTTATTTGAGTAACTTTTTATGCTTTGAGGGTACTGTTAATCATGATTCTTAGACTTGTGTTATGCTTTTCAGTATTTTTTCAGTAGGTTTTATTACCATTACTTGATACAGCACCATATCAGGCTGTATTTACATTGTGAAACAGGTCAATGAACTTTCCCTCCAAAATTTATAAGTGCATGATTTTCTGCTGAAATTACAACTTAAATAGCTATTTCAATTCCATTAATACAACAATAGGATATTTACATTGTTAGTACTATTCCAACATAGAAAAATTCTTTAAAATTAATTGAAAATTTTAGAGCATCAAAACCTCAAAGACAAAACAGCTTCAGAAAGTGGCCACAAATGCCTTGGAGTCTGTTCAAAAGAAATTTTACAAGGACCCACCTAAGCCTGTGGCCACACGGGCACAGAATGGTATACTTAAGAACATTGAGAAGAAATCATTGAAGGAGCCACAGAATCAGAGCACAAACTCCAACTCTGCTAAATCGGCGAGGAGCGATGTCTCCGGAGAACCCTCACTTTATATGACAGCATTAGAAAATATGTAAGTTATCCTAAATCTCTGTTTACCTTATCAAAACTCTTTTCCAATTTTTTCGGTTCAACCATAGAGGTTTATATTACCCTCATGCCTTGACCAAAATTATGTAGTCTACATAATATATGAAATCTTAACATGTTCATGGCGGAATAGGGTTGATTGACCCCCACATGTATATGGATAATTAAAAGTTAAATTAAGTATGCAGCGAAGGTGTTAAATTAAAGATATATAAAAGTTTCACAATTTACAGTGTTCAAGTTTTGCTTTGGTTTCTGCATTTTTTTCAGTAATCAATCTAGCTACAATAATTATTTTACACATAGAAAAGTATTATGAAAATTGCTATTCTGATCTTATCTAAAATTATTCATGACTTAAATTACTTAAGGTTTCTGATTTTCGATTTGCAATAGTTAAAGTTCCTTCCCATTGGTATGTGTCTATACCAGTACCTCTTCCCAGACGCGTTCATCCCTTACAGGCATACAAGCAGTGCTTGTTTGTAAGCATACGTAAATATATCAGACGCGATTCGTACCAATACAGGTTTTGTTGTCAATATGCCTACCCTCTGTCAGAACCCACTGCATGCCCCTGCCTGTTCCTAACTCATATTTCACTATATTACAGAAGCCCAATAGATCAAACAAAAGAAGAATATAAAACGATAAGCGAGAAGTTGGACAAAGTAAATCTTGACGACAGTAGTGCTAGCAAAACTGAGGATGAGTCGGATGTTTCCCATAGAGTACCAGATGGTGTGGCCGACTTTGACAAGGATAACTGGAACGATGTGTTCCAAGTGTCACAGTATGCTATGGACATCTTCAACTACTTGAGAAGCAGAGAGGCAAGTATTGTATCAGAAAAGTAGGTTATATAATTATGTATGTATGTATGTATATATATTATATGTATGTGTAACTCTATTGTACATAAAACACATGAAAAAGATGAATACAGGACAATGCAAATGCACAAAGGCGAACTTATCCCTAACAGGGATTTTTTCCAGTTAACCTTTGAATGATTGGCAGGATATAGGTATTGAGCAAGAGTAGACACAGAAAAGTAAAAGAACAGACCCAAACCTAAAATAATCCTAAATGCCTAAATTTTAAATAATGTGAGATATAATAAATAATACATAATACCTAGTTAAATACGAACAGATATGGTTATCCCGCGGGAACTATTTCTAGGATAAAAAGTATTCCATGTTCTTCCCTGTGACTTAAACTATTTCTATACCAAATTCCAACTAAAACTGTTCAGAGGTTTAAGTGTGAAGTGGTAGCAGATTAACAGACACCCTTTCCCATTTATAATATTATAGTATGGATGGTTACTTGTTTGATTTTAGGTAACTGTTTATATTGTTTGGTGCCTGATTTTACTATTCAGAAAATATTTTAAAAAGTGATCAGAAATTAAACTGTCCTATTCAAATCCAATATGAAATAGGACTTTGGAAAACCTATGGTACTTGACAAGCCATCTGTAAAGTAGATTAAGTGTTTATCCTTTGTTTAAAGAAAGAAAGAAGACATTTATTCCTTTTTGCAAGACACACAAATACAATAGAATATACACACATTTATAGAAAATAAACACAGACATGAAAAATAGAGGGTTAGTGGTCTGTGTCACATTTCAAAGCTTGTTAGGTTCCAAATTAGACACAAAAATACTGGCTAATGGGCACGGGAGCGCGCGAGCGGTGTCGCGTGCTTGTGCTAGCATGCAGAAAAAAACACTCAAATTCATTAACATTCTCTCTTTCTAGCCTCTTTTCCCCGTGGATGACTATCTAACCCGGATGAAAGGCATCACATCATGGATGCGAGCCCTCCTCGTAGACTGGATGGTGGAAGTCCAGGAGAGCTTCGAGCTGAATCACGAGACCTTGTACCTAGCCGTGAAGCTTGTGGACCTGTTTCTGACGAAATCGTCTCAAACCCAGCCGGAGAGAGAACACCTGACTAAGGAGGAACTGCAGCTGCTGGGAGCGTCGGCGTTGTTCATTGCTTCAAAGTTTGATGTGAGTATTAATGTGGTAACTACCCATCTCTTTCTAAAACGAGCAGTAAGAAAAAGACAGGTGGTTTAGGTTTAGTTCTCGCGCGCACTTGTTCTAGCTGTGCTGATGAGAACCATTGAGCATCAGCGCCACTCTTCGCACAATGATGGCAGTTGGGGGTCGCCAGGGTAGTAAGGTATGGTGATGCAACACAATTTGTTTGTACTGTGCACCTTGGCAGCCCCCACTGCATATTGCAGACTTAACAAGTATTGTCGATAAACGATTCTGGCGGCGAACCGTACATCTGAACTTCCTACTAATATTATAAACTAGCTCCTGCCCGCGACTTCGTCTGCGTAGAATTGCACATATAAACCTTCCTCTTGAATCACTCATACATAGGGACAGACAGACAAGACAGCGGAAAGCGACTTTGTTTTGTACTAGTGATGCGAAAGTTTATGAGAATGCGAGTGGGTGTGTTTATTCCTTATTTACGCTGAAACGATTGGACAGATTTGGATAAAATTTCGAACGGAGTAAGCTGGGGCCCTAGATTAACACAAAGGCTACTTTTTATCCCGGAAAATTGCATAGTTCCCGCGGGATAGCGATAAAAATGTCAAAGGTCAAATGTATACTATCAACATCAGTTTTTAAGTCTAAAGTTCTACGCGGATGAAGTCGCGGGCAGAAGCGAGTTTATCATAATCTCCTTTTGTATTGTCTTCTCAAAAGTGTTTGGGAAACTAAGGATTAACATAACAATAATTTCAAACGTCGCTAACGTCGTAACCCCTCGTCTCACCAATACGCCCGTGACATGTTACAAAATTGCTAAAATTAAAAAAAAAATGCGGTTTCCGAAACACCCCAACGTTAAGCTTGTCTTACCACGCTCTGAATTCAGACGATGTTCGTCTTACCTGACAAGACTACAAAGGGCGTCCCTCGCCCCTGAAAGGTCATGCAGACAATAAGTTCGCTTATGCACCCTAGTTCGCTCAGCTGCGTTTGCGCCGATCTAGTTAGCTTGATTAAAATCTCACGCCTCAATTGGAGCAGCGAGCATCTTGCGATTCTTTAGCAAAGGGTCGTTGTCGCGGGATCGTGACTTCAATGAGACATTGTTATCCTGTTATATTGAAATGCAACTTTTGTAAGTGCGAATTTATCGTGCCCATGTCCAACTTACGCACGTTAATAGTATTTATTTTTAAAGAGTAACGTGATAGACAACGCATATTCTACCACTGTTGCTAGAGACTTGAAATAATGCATATTGCGTATTTTTCATACAAATATCTGCCCCGACCGGGAATCGAACCCGGGACCTCAAGCTTCATAGTCATGTTCTCTAACCACTAGGCGATCCGGCCGATAAATTAAAAAAAGATAAAACGATAGTTTAGTAGCTCTATGAAAAGTGAGCACCTATTTCTATTTCATATGAAATCTGATGTGCTACTCCCCAATGCCGATTGCTCCCGAACGCCGTACGGAAGCTCACGAAACGCCTTATGCTCCGAAATTCGGTTTTCGAATTCATAATCCTTCCATTTGAAGAACACTAATATTCATTAATTTATTTTGAGAGTGATAGGGATGGTTTGATACGAACTCCCCCGTTTCAAGGACTGAAGTCCTAGTTTACGTCAATCATTGCCAAGTCTGCTGGGTGAGGGCAGTGCAAGATCGATCTTTGTGGCGCTCTTTGGGGGAGGCCTATGTTCAGCACGACGTCTTATAGTAATTAATAATATAATGTAATAATAATAATATAATATAGCCTTTTTATTCCGAATTCGCTACAATTTCAGTAAGTATGTTGTTGTTGTTTTTTTTATTTTTTATTATTATTAAATTGTCGCGTAATTCGGCGTGCCTCATGGCCTATCCCTCCTCCGTGTATTGGAGGGTTTGGGCTATAGTTCCCACGCGCGCCCAGTGCGGATTGGGAACTTAACACACACCATTGAATTTCTTCGCAGATATGTGCAGGTTTCCTCACGATGTTTTCCTTCACTGAAAAGCTCATGGCAAATGTCAAATGTAATTTTCGCACATAAATTCCGAAAAACTCAGAGGTGCGCGCCCGGGATTTGAACCCACGACGCTCTGCTTCAGAGGCCACAGGTCAAACCACTAGGCTACCACGGCTTTATATAATGTAATCACTAATATTAATTGGGGTGTAGGAACGCATCCCTCCGCTGGTGGACGACTTCCTGTATATCTGCGACGGCGCGTACTCGCTGTCGCAGCTGCTCAAAATGGAGATCACTATCCTGCGCACTGTCAACTTTGACCTCGGCATCCCGCTGTCCTACCGCTTTCTGAGGAGATACGCCAGGGTAAGCCGACTGTGGACGAAAACTAAAATTGTTGTACTTGTAATAACGAGCATTGAAATCTATCCAAAACTGTATACCACTAGCTAAGTAGACTAAGCGAACTGCTTTACAAGTATCACAAATTTGTTTCCAAGTTAAAACATGCCCTGAGTTGGTCGCTGAGCGATTGTTTCTTTTTGATACCTTTTGTCACTGATAAACTAGTGGAGAGAAGAGTTCTCGCCGGCAGCGTAGACTGTCAGCGATTCAACTTACGTGTATATTTTTTATTGCCACGTGATCTACAGTTTATAGTACGTGTCTTGGGCGAGATTATGGTCAAGCACTTACAATACAATAACTCTTTATTGAACACCACATATAACAACCAAAACAGAAAAAAGGTATACAGAATATTACAAAGTAACAGGCGGCATTATCGCTACACCAGCTAAAGATCTTATTAGACGTAAAACAAACCAGATTTCTTCTAGTTTCAGATTCGCGTTGTATTTAAGACGCTGATGGGTTTACTGGGTTAAGTGACCTTAATGTTGTTTGTTTGTTCGTCAGTGTGCGCGCCTGTCGATGCCGACGCTGACGCTGGCGCGCTTCATCCTGGAGCAGTGCCTGCTGGACTACGCGCTCGTGGCGCACTCGGACAGCAAGATGGCCGCCGCCGCGCTCTACATCGCGCTACGGATGAAGGCGATCGGAGAATGGACGCCCACGCTTCAGTATTACACAGGTCATCATTATTTGCAACCTATATATACGCTCACTGCTGGGCAAAAGCCTCTCAAAACGAGAGGGGCAGTTCCCACGCGGGCCCGATGCGGAGTGGGAACTTCACACACCATTGAATTGCTTTGCAGTTGTGTTTAGGTTCCCTCACGCTGTTTTCCTACATAGGTCGCTTTTATAAAATTGAATTTGGCGTCGTAGAGTCTTATCAGTATCTGAAATCCCAAATTCGTAACATACCGGATTGAGAGCAGACACAAGTCCTCTCGTAAGGAGTAAACAGTAGGTGCCTTGAAGTTATGCTATGGAGTT
Source organism: Pandemis cinnamomeana (assembly GCA_932294345.1). NCBI lineage: Eukaryota > Metazoa > Arthropoda > Insecta > Lepidoptera > Tortricidae > Pandemis > Pandemis cinnamomeana. Next base: position 16,384,650 of record OW028703.1, read on the forward strand.
AATATGATTTAAAGGCTTAATTTGCAACACATATTTCGACATGCGCAAAAGAAATGGTCGCATGAATTAACTGATACAAGTAGCACCACGTAAATTCTTCTGCATACTTCATATGTCAACCTACGCTCCGTAAGTCTCGATGTACAAAAGCGTGTGAACCTGTGGCTACATCCAGCAATTGTTGCCTGGACGGTTCTGGAAATGGTGTGGTATGGTATGGGCTAACAATAATAATGAATCTTGCAGGCTACACGCTAGAAGAGATACTGCCAGTCGCGCTCGAACAGAACGCGTCGCTCCACAAGAAGCCCAAATCGGCCATCAGCACCGTCCGCAACAAGTACTCGCACCAGATATTCTTCGAGGTGGCCAAAGTGCCTTTACTGGACGACGCGGCGCTGAGCAGCTGAGGCGGCGCCCGTGGCTCCTTGCAGCGCCTACTGAGGTGGGTCACCAGCTTTTGATCGAGAATAAAAACCTCTCCAGTGTGAAGTGATGTGTTGAAATCATTAGAACCCCCAGTGAAAACGTGATGTCCGATTTTGTGCAACGAAATTAAGCGTAAGTTATAATTTATACGCAATCGAAAAGGTGAGGAATTAAATGCGAAGGCATTTTGCTTTTAAATAGCTTTGTCGCATTGTCGATCGTCGCGATGTAATGTGAGGTGCCACGATGCTATTTAGCGCTCTAGAATAGGATCTGACGGTTAATTTTAGACAAATTGTTCTCGTAACTATAATTATATGTGTAAACTTATGTTTAATGGAGACGATGCGGCTCACTGCCTCCAGTCGAATAGGTAAGTAGCGCGAGATGAGCGTAGGATAATTTAGAATTAAACTCGACGGTTTGCGTTGGAGAGCGGGAGCATGACAATGCGTATTGTTGTAATGGTCATTTTGCTTCAGCGTCCGCCACTAGTCTGTCACGGAATTGTAAAAGACATGAAAATTAGATTTAATGTGTAACCAGAAAAAAATACGCGTAGATAGAGACAGATTATTCCCGTCATACGTCAAGTATGCCGAGTGCGCCGTTCGTCTCTTTCTGCGGGGTGCCAGTCGCAGTAGTCAACATTAATCTAAGGCAATCATAATTTCATTCACTGCTACCAAACGGTATGGTATGGTACAATACAATACAATAACTCTTTATTGAACACCACATGTAACAACCAAAACAGAAAAACAATTCAATATGATTATTACAAGGTAACAATAGGCGGCCTTATCGCTACAGAGCGATCTCTGCCAGTCAACCATAATGGACTGGAGGTAAACTTTAAAAAAATATTCTAGCTTAGATATAATGACATGTCTTTAATTACGTGACATTGTAGCGGTTGAAACGCTCGAGAGTAATGACCAGTAACGCGTTAATATCTTTATAAGATTGCGTTTTTAATGCAAAGTTTATTTACAACCTTTTTTTTTTTGGTAAAAAGATAACAAAAATCCCTAAAAAAGGCTGACACTTTATAATGTTGAGGTATTATATTACCTACTTTTTGGATGTGCTAATTGATCGTTTAACGTGCCATAATGTTTGTATGGCAACTGACCACAGATGTGCAAATAATAATTAAAACCAAGCAAGTGTTGATACAATGTTTTGTTGCATTTCGTCTGTCTGTTAGAAAAAAACCATGAACCAAAATCATTCCAAACCTTGTCCTCCCGCAGTAAATTCACAGTAGAAATCTTACCAAAAACTTATACCTAATAGAATCCACATTCCAATGTTTTTCCGCTTTATTCCTCTATAAATATTATTTAGTGTTACTGTCTTCCTGTAGAACATTGTAGGTAAATACTTATACTGATCAATTGAAGTAATGTTAAGTCCTATCTTGGAAAACGTAGATACTAAAAGTATATTAAAGTTGGAGGCTTTCGGCGTGTAGCGAAGGGAATGGGACATTTCGAAATAAACTTCCAATCTTCTAAGATTTTGACAGGCAAATTAATCAGTACTGAATCAGTGTCCAAGTAAAATACTGAATTATTTTTATTTCTCTGCATATTTAACAGTCTCATTTATCTGGTAAAGATCCGTCAGGGTTGTGGGGAGAGGTCACAATAGAATCTCTCTCGTAACGTAACTTTTCTTTCTTCAATCAGAAATTTCAACTGACTTCAAATGTGATTGAACTTATGATCTAAACCAATTGATATAAAATTTATGAGATCTGACAAACTATTGAAAAAAAAAATGATCGGAATTGATAAAGAAAATCTAAATGGACAGATGGGGCAAAAAAACAGTCCAATTGTTTTTTTTTTTGTTACAATTTGGTATAAATGAGGTTTTTAAGACACAGATATAGTGAATCAATTTTCCGTTATTCATTCGCCCTCGCTGCCGCGTCGCATCATAAAAGTTAAATACGCTTATTGCTCGACGTTTGTGTGAACTAAGATGCCTCCCAAATGAAGTCTCGGCCCAGGGTCGTCCCACTTCTGATGCGTCTGTTTTTATATAAAATATGTATTGTAACTTGGCAAGCTTTGCTAAAACTCTTTTAATTAAATGGTAATTATTAATGGATTTTTGTAATGTTTTAATAATAAACTTTACATAGTAATTATTGTGAGATTATTCACAACATTTGTCGTGTATGTTTTGTAATTTATCACATTTTAAAGAGTACAAAATATTGGAATGTTATAATAATGTTGTTCATTAATACTAAGTTTTAGAATAATTCACTTTTAATGCTGTTTTTTTCTTAATATCATTTGTCGTCTAATTATACAAAGTTAAATGTGTAACACCAACTTGTAAATAAAGTGATTTTGGTTTGGTAACGTTTGAATTTCGATAAATTGCAACTGATGTTGGCCATTGGGGAAAATAAAACAAGCACATTAATTTCCTGTTGTGATTTAATCACGCTCGAAAACAAAGGTACTCTCAGGAGCGCACTCCCGCGACTACATACAAAAGTTACAAAACGCTCGGGGTGCAGTCATCACCAGGTTGGAGACCAGGTGCTCTGAACTAATTGCGGACAACATCAACCTTTACAACGCCTATAAACCTCAGAAATCACAACTTCAGCTAACGCACTTGGGTTACTTACAATTTTTGCGCTGGCATTAAAAAGGTTAAGGGTAGAAATAATGACAGTATTTGAACTGCATCGGGCTGCAAAATGGCAGTTCGAGCGCGTCAACTGCATTAAAATTGCACCGACTGCGCAGACCACTTGCAGTTGCCGTGCCGCTCGTCGACTGCGCACCGACTGCAAGCTGTCTGTAATGACAACCCTTTTGCAGACATAGCAGTTGTATTGAAGTTGCTCCAGCTGCATTAAAAGTTCCAGCTGACTACTGCGCGATCGGTTCCGCAAAAACGCAGTCAAACTGCCGTGGTGCAGTTGAGTTGCAGTTCAAATGCTGTTCTTCTGTACCGGCCCAATGGTGCGTCTCCAAAAAAGATTTAACCAATGACATTCAAAAACGAAGAGAAGTCGGCATATTTAAATATTTCTTCGGCGTGACATGTATCTAAATATGCTATAACCCATTGTCTGTCTTGATGTTAGACCCTTGTTATCTACGGTGTTTCTTGCGGGTGCGTTTTGGAATATACATACGGCCCAGAATGCCCCACCCAGTAAAGCACACCCTGATAAGTCGCGTACGTCGCGCACTGTATGCAAGTTAAATAAAACAAATAAGGCGTACATTGCTAGGTCCCGCATTCCAGGCCGTAAAGTCAGATTTTAAATTAGTCGGACCCTAGATTGGGATTACTCTGAGCAACAATTAGCCGGACCTATGCAACGGGTCCGTAGTATAATTTCAAAAATAAAACGGCCTATAGATCGACCGCTTAAATGAGTACTCGCCCGCGCGACACGCGCGCGGGGTGGGACGACCGCGGGTAACGAGGTGCGGGTGGCAGGCGCACTACCCGCCCGAACCGAGGTCCCCGCGGTCGTCAAACACCGCGCCCCTGTGCCGCGCGGGCGAGGACTCGTTTAACCGGTTGGTCTCTAAATACTTAATTCCTAAAAACAAAACTCCCGAAAATCCAAGTTAATGTTTTACGAAATTCCTTAAGATGCTGGTCTTAATGCACACTAAATCGAATGATCTATTCCAAAATCAATCCTTTGAAAAATGACTTTTTGCCAAGTTTCTTACGGCGCATTCTTGGCAATGACGGTCTTTCCGAATGCGCTGGTAGTTTCAAAAAAGACATGTAAAGGAGCCCTTGGCAGCCCATTTGCAAGAATTTTTGAATTGTGTACAATACAGGCAGTTTTGTACAGTAGATATTTTAAACGTAGCTCAACTGAACATGTATCATAGAAATTACGTAGATCATAAATTTTGATTTTCGGAGTTGTCTTAAGGAATATTGAGTTTCGAAATTATGCCACCCTTTCTAATAGATTCCATAACTTAATGTACATAGTACAAAATAATAAAATGCATTTAGCAACAACGAAGCCAGGTGTTGTTACAACAAAACTATCTCGCCGTTACAAATTCCAAATACTCAAAAACGGTTTATCATTAACAACTATTCCTGACACCTGGTACAGTAAGGTGTTGTGATACAAAAATTTTATATACTTTATATACAATACATTAAATTTTTTAGTCACCTAATGAAATTTGACGATATGGTACGGTCGATTACGCAACCATCATGAGATTGATAGTTTTACAACGATGTGAATAAATCGTTAGGTAATTAGTTTTACTAGCACTTAAAATAATATACCCCTACTACGCGATGGTAGCTGGCGCGAAATGGCTATTCAATTCAACATTATGAATTCTACACCTATCATTACAATACAAGATACAATAAATGGATTACTTTCTCCATGTGACAATGAACACAACACAAGATGCTGAACGTAACTAAAACAAGTCAGCTGTACTTAAAACTAACGGTGAGAAGCTCGGCATTACATTTTAAAATAAAACCTATTCTGCAGAACGTCGCCTCAATAGATACTCATATTTTGCATTATAATCATACATGAACCCCCTTATTCATAAACGCTATAGGCTACTGCTAACAGCAATCGTTTGTCCTTATCTGTGAAATGTATATGTCAAAGTGCCAGATAAGGATGTTTGTTAAGTTAGCAGAAGCCTACAGAGCGTTTATGAATAAGAGGGAGAGTGTTTTGCAAATCAATTCATTAGATTCGCTCGCTGCGTCAGTCGCGCTTAGCCTTTCGTATGCCATTATATAAAAAAAAAACCTGAATTCTAGTTGAACAAATCACTGGAAGAAAAATGGAAACCAGAAGGGTCTAGTTGGTCTGAGAAAAAAGGAACCTGGGATATCCCTCTTGGGGACTGGGAATCTCTTAATCCACCGGAGATGAGCTATCATACCGGACCAGCAGAAGGATACATATTTGGAGAATTAATATTAAGTGGAAGCAGTCACTCAGATGACAATTCTTTGTTTCCATTGACTATTCAGAACAAGGACCTTCCCATTATCTATTGGGAATTTTGGACGGATTAATACGTGCATCCGACATGTATTGCATTTCCCGGAGATCTATTACAGAATTCATAAAAACGAGAGAAGCTTTAATTGGAGTGGGATTATACTTAATTAATAAGGTATGTGAGGACCCCTGTTTACTGAGTTTGTTTCGTTGTCCAGCCTTTGAGGAACTATTTATGAGTGTACCTCATAAAATTCCATCCTCTTATCCGTTGTCGGATAAAGATCTTGGATCACTGGGACGAAACTACATGCGCATTATATATTAGAATCATATATTAAGAAACATCGAACAACTCTGACACCAAACATATGGATGTTCTCTGACATGAACAGGCAGTGTAGGTGCAACAGGTGACAGTTCAGGGGGTATATCTGCCCTGCTTTTAAGGCTGAACAACAACTGTCGAGTGATATTTAATAGTCTATTGAAGCTAGATCAAGTGGGTCTAAGAGGCTCCACCTTCAGCTGTTTTCAACTTAATGCCCGGATGAGAAAGATACATAATCTAAATACAGCATGGGAAAACCATAATGACTTGAGTAAAAGAGAGACTTGGGACTACTTCAATGAATTGAATAAAAATTTTGACTTAAACATTGATTTAATGATTTTTGATATGGAATGCCATTCTGATGAAACATCAGCCAACATAGAAAGAAATATTGCTGATTTCGCATTTCAAATACTTTCATCTGAAGGAACAATAATATATAAAACCGACGCTGCACGTTTTGAACAACTACTCAGTTTTGTTAAACGATGTGGCGGATCAGTTCTATGCTACAGAGTTGGTATGGACAGATGTATCCTCATCCAATACATCAGGGGTCTATGTTGTGATGCGTTTCAAATCAGCATCCAACATACTTGTAATTCCAGACCTTGATGATCTCGGGCATCAGTTAATAAAGAAACCTGCTTTAACCAGTCTGGAAGAAGAATTCAAATTATCCCTTAATTTCAAATTCTCATTCAGTTTATCGCGTAGACGTACAGACGCGGCAGAGAACTCGGTTTACTATGTACTGAACAATAGAACCCCATAATAAGAGGTTAAATTATCTTGTTGTTTTTATATATAAAAAAGAAATTGTATATAAAATTGCTTCTACATCCCTATTAATTTGTTAACTTCACTGCATAACTTACGAACGATGAGATGTATATTTCAGGTATGAGATTCGCTATTATACTATTTCTGGAAAGCTCTCCATATGCTAAGCACATTGCGCGTGTGTGTTGGCAAGTAATCGCTCTGCGATGAGTACTTCGACCGCGCAACGAACAGAGAAAGAAAAAGAAAAGCCTGTCGAGCTGTGCATTAGATTAGAGGGAAGTACGAACATTAAAACCGTCTGCTATTCGTATTATGTGGAACTGTGAATGATATCATTTTAAGGTACGATTTAATACGCTTTGAAACACTTGGATGACAATAAATTATCACGCGACGTTTACAATTTCAAACTAAAGAGGCGACGTCTGTATTTTGAACTGAACCACCCTTTCGGATATGGATAAAACCGGCGAGCATAAACTTCCAAATACTTGCACATAAACTACGACTTAAAAAATAATTATATACATCGCGTTCAATACAACAACGCACCTAAATATTTACAATAAAGTTTTGGATGCTTTGGCTATCAAGGACTCCCGTTCGAATCCTAAGCGCTACGTACTAAACCACCAGGAACGACGGGATAACGTTCCAGACCCTACATACTACCCGATAAGTAAATCTAGCGAAATGCGCATCAGGCCGACGACTATACTATTAGCTGGGGTTCGTGCTCTTGTGATTCTGGTCCTGCGCGTTGGGAGAGTCGTTCATGGGCTGCGCTCTCGGGGAGACGGGGCGGAAGGTGCACTCGAGGGAGTCCGAGTCGGGCGTGCCGGGCGTGGAGGGCGTGAGGCGGTCCGTGCACATGCGCTTGGGGAGCGGCGAGTCGGGCTCGTCGCAGCGCCGCTTGCCCCCCAGCGCGCCGCCGCGCCCCACCGGGCTGAAGCTGGACGCGCGGATGGCGATCGGCGACAGGCTCCGCCGCGTCGTGTACTTGCGCGTCGGGGACGGCGACACCACCGGTGGGAACCTGGAATTTAATACTTTATTTATTAATACTTTATTTGAATAAGCCGTTTTTACAAATGAAATATCCATCAGACTCCAAGTCTACTAGGCTGAGCCTGTATCTTGGGCGTCTGCGAGAGCGAATTATTAACTAAGTAGTTACTAAGATGAATATAATAAGAATAAATTTAATTTGTACTTTCCACTTTGGTATTCCTGAAAACTTATAGTGTAGTCTATTCCTTCATCTCGGATACTAAAAGACATTACCTGTGTTGTCTGTTTTTTTCAATTCAACAATAGGCATGTGCCACCACTATAGAACGTTAACGATAAATAAATTAATACAGATTTATGTAAGTTATATATCTTATAAAAGTGTGTAAATACTAATTTTAAACTTTGTGAATAATACAAAATGTATGTACGATTTATAATCAGCATATAAGTTAGTATAATAAACTAAACCTTCAAATTTGCTTGACTGTGATAATCATTTTTTTTTTCTTTCTAACCACTCGTACCCGGAAAACAAACATTGTCGATAGTCTCGAGTGCACCACTGAACAATGAAAGTTGGTATCATCATTTGACAACTCGAAATTACACTTGTCAATTTAGTATCTGAGATGAAAGAATCGACTTCAAGTAGCCGTGACAAATGTAGCACTTGTCATTTTTGTGGTATAGAGGGCAAGAAGAAATAGAGTTAAAAAATAAGTTAACATATGTACATAATTATGAGAACCAAATTTCAAGGGAATGCGACCACTAGAAGAGGATGCACTGGGCCCAGAATAATTTTGTTTTATTTTTTTTCTCTTCGACATTGGAGACATCTCCAATTAATTTATTTGACGGTGGAGGCGTTTTACACCTCCACTGAACTTATTTTTTTTTTTGTTTTGACTAGTAGAGACTTTATACATCTCTACTATAGATTAATATAATTTAAGGCTCGGGGACCTTATACATCCCTTTGATAAATGTATTTTATTTTGAAAAAAAAAAAAGAGTTTCTGCCAAGTTTCTTGCGGCGCATTCTTCTTGGCAATGATGGTATTTCCGAATAGTAGTAGTTTCAAAAAGACATGTAAAAGAGCCCTTGGCGGCCAATTTGCAATAATAAATTTTCATTTTCATTATCATATAGCGGAAGATTACTTGGCGACTCGTTGGAACATGAATACGCTGGAGACAAGATGATACAGTGTAAAGTTACCTGGTGACTCTGGTGGGCGAGTTGGCGAGGCCGGGCAGCGTTAGGTCCTCGCAGGACTGGCCGAGCTGCATGGCGCAGTGCACCTCGCGCTCGTGCGCCAGCTCGCGCGTCGTGCCCGCGTCCGACTCCTCCAGGCGCAGCTGGTTCACGCGCGGCGCCCGCGGGCCCCACGAGTTCTGACAACAACGACGGGTAACTCAGAGTCGTACGCAAAGCTATTCGGTAAGCAGGATAGATACGGCGCGAGCGTGCGTAGGTGCTTACCTGATTATATTGCCGTGTGTACATTAACTACATGAGCTAAGTTTGAGAGCTTGTTAAACCATCTTAACATTGATAAGTTCATCTTTGTTAGATCTCACGATAACAGTCAGGTACGTTTTTGGACTGATCCGATAATCGATAGTTACTATTTAACTAGAATCGCTAATAGTCAGATCATTTATTCAACAGAATTGTTTTTGATATCTATGGAGTGTGAATGGTTACGTTGGGAGGGGAAGGCCTAGACGGACGTTCCGAGAACGAATAGGAGACGTTTTGGAAAAAGGTCAGGTCAGGAGTACCCGAAACCGACGAGCATGTATGAAGTGATTGCTGAATATGGATGAAGCGAAAGAAGTATGTCCATGCTGGTCTGGGAGCAAAGAAAAAACATAGAATGTACCAGTTGCTTCTCTTCCCGCGCAGATGGTAAAAGTCCATCGAGGGATTGGACGAATATCTTAGGAATCATGTTATAGGCGATTTGGCTAGCAACCCATCACTGTTTTCATTCCCCTTTTTATCCATACGCCCACAATCTTGCTGAACGTGGTCTTTAGGTTTAGTTACCTTCGGCTCTGTCTACCCCGTAAGGGATAAATACGTGATTTATGTATGTATGTATGCATCCATTCCATGTTAAGAAAGTTTAACACGGCGTGACCCCATCCTCACGCTCCATGTTTGACCTCGTCAAGCATGCGACACCCTTATGAATACTCATTCACCAATAACCGTCTGACACACAGGTCAGACGTATTATCACATAATGGTCGTGACAAACTTGAACACAACGTTCGAGGATTTGGTCGAAGGACGCGACTAATAATTTGCAAGTTTTACTAAACTCTGTAATAATGAGATCACAGCTTACGTTCTTCTTGCCTCTGCCCCGCAACTGCTATGAGAGATTAGATCGTTTCCCCAAACTCGTTAATTCCGCGTAGCAATATTTCCATTCGCATTTTTCCCCACTCGAATTTCTACCCATTCGACTTTTTTTATCATTCGCTTGCATTCCTATTCTCAAACATGCCTAACCGACGTTTCGCACAATATTTTAATTTCTTACGCGATATTTTTCCCATACCAAAAATTTTCCCTGTCGTTATTTTTTGCAAATTTCTAATTTCGTACGCGATATTGTTCCCATACCAAAAGTTTCTCTGGCGAAAGCCAAGGGCTATAATGACTTACTTTGAGTAAGGTTTACATGATAATTATATAATTAGCCATTGTCGAGCAGGTGGTGTGAAATAGTAAGAGACGGACGTGCCGGACTTAGGGTGTTACCACACCGATCGATCGGTCATTGGTTAGTTTCTACTAGACCAACGCTACCACACCAATCGTTCGTAATCGATCGATGTTGGTCGATCGATTGGTGCGGTACACTCTTAGTTGTATGATTATGTAGTGATGTAAAGATGTAGTCCACTCACGGCTGTGTGCGGCGAGGCGAGCGGGCTGAAGCTGCCGCTGTGCCGCCGCGTGCGCAGATTGCTGTTAGAGAACATGCTGAAGATCGACGTACTCCTGCAACAATACAAATTCTCTTTCAACATTACATACATACATAAATCACGGAGGTCTCTTACGGGGTAGACAGAGCCTAAGGTAACAAGACCTAAATACCACGTTTAGCATGATTGTGGGCGTATGCGTGGAAAGGGGAATCAAAACAGTGATGGGTTGCTAGCTTTTCGCCTAAGTGATCCCTAAAATTTTCGCCCAATCCGTCGATGGGCTTTTACCATCTGCGCGGGAAGAGAAGTAACTGGTACGTTCTATGTTTTTCCTTTGCCAAATAGTTCGCAACACATCATTGTTACAGTTGGAAAAAGGTCGTGTTGCTAACTTTTTGGCCACTTTGGGTGTCACGAACTATTTGACGCTGACTGTACCAGGGGGATTACCATGACGTCTTAATGCCAATTCCGATTCAGTTTAGGTTCGCTCGCTGTCAGATCCATACTAAAAATGACAGGTAAAAATTTTTGAAAGCACGTGAAAATACCACTCGATAGTGGTGAAAAATTGTGCTGAATTTGAAATAAGAGTAGGTAGCATAGTTTATGGATTATGTAGTATATTTTATCTGTGTATCGTTTCGTGAGTCATAGACGGTTCTGGCTGAAAATCAGTGCTGCAGGTGTCTAACACCTCAGCGTAATGCTGAGCCAGCGACCGTTTCACTTTTGCGAAAGCACACAACGCTGATGATCTATTTTTCATGTCTGTTTTTTTTTTGTTATACCTTGTTTATTTTCTATAAAATTGTGTATATTATCTTATATTTGTGTCTTGCAAAAAGGAATAAATGTATTTTTTCTTCTTTTTTCTTTCTTCTTTCTATAGAAGACAATCACAGGTCTCATTCTTGTGAACTAGTCAAAACTTTTAGAGCTGTAGTTTTGGAGGTATAAGCTGATTTATACTACTTTCGAGTGATGTGATTTCAAAAATCGGGCCACTGAACTGTGTCGGTGTTGAATCGCATTAAGACGTCATGGTAAGGCCCCAGGTGCTTAGGCACTCATGGCGTTATCACCCCTATCACGGCGCTAATTAAAATTATCTAGTGACATAACTTAAGCTTAACCCGATAACCGGCTGTTATTAAAACGGTAACTCATAATAAAATTTGTAACTACATTCGAAGGTTTTATGTTTGTAAACAATCGAGACGCATATCAGCACACTGTGTCGCTATATGATACTTATTGCTTAGTCTTATTTAAGTTTCGCCACACATAGCGATAGCTACATTTTTCATGCGTTTCTTCCACGCAGCTTATTACCTAGCTCGCTCGCAATTGCCATCGCGTTAATTTTGACAGTTCTTGTATGAATGTGACAGCTAGCTGATTCCGATGCCAAATGTCAGCTCATACGTGAACTGTCAAAATGAACACGATGGCGATTGCGAGCGAGTTAGGTAATAAGCCTACTGGTCTGGTAGTAAAGAAAAAACACAGAATGTACAGTCAGCGTCAAATAGTTCGCAACACGTCATTGTTACAGTTGAAATAAGGTCATGTTGCCTACAAGCACTGCTGCTTGGCTTGGATTATCGAGTAAGACGATGGTAGCGATCCGGAAGGACCTTGCAGAGGTCCTACATTTTAATTTTTGTTATATTTGGTGGCGCCATCTTTAGTCTAGTAGCTGAAACACTTTGACAGACGCGGAGCCAAGCTCGTTCGCACAGCACGGCTAGGTCAAACCGCGCGTGACTACTTGTCTCTTTCTAGAACGAACATTAAGAAAAAGACGGATAGTCAATCTCGCACGCGCTACAGTTCTCGCGCCGTTGTGCTAGTCGTACCGTACCGCAATGTTAGCGTACATAGTACATAACATCAAATATTTGTACATACGCATAATTTCGTTTGTGAGCCGAGCGCGATAAGAATTAAGATTGTTCGTACAATCGCCTCTCGCCTCATAAAATGAGGTTAGCTAACTTTTGCCGCGTTACCATGAAAACTTTGACATGTTAGTTCATAGAAAATTGCCACTTTAGCTGTTTAAGTTTTTTATGGTGAGGCCATTACTTTTCCTACTGGGCACTAGCCCCTCTCAGTCATAATAAGAATAAGAGAGCTTGGGCTACAGTTCCAATGCAGGATCAACAACTTTACACATTCAACTGCTTCACAGATGGGTGCAGTTCCCTTCACCGCTAAAGCTCGTGGTTAATTAAAAAAAACTCACAACTCCGAGTTGGTTAAAAAGAAGCCATGAAAAAAATAAAAATAAAACAAATTAAAATTTTATCACTTTCAAGTCAAAACAATCATAAAACACACGGTGTGCGTAATAAAGAAAGGCAGTCCACCGGCAGTATTCAAAATTTAATTGAAAACTGCATCCAAGTGTGTTTTATAGTTATTCTGATCACACAAAGGCAATAAAACGTCGCTCTGTAGTGCATGACATGGCAACATGCCAAAATGTTTGAAATTGCACTATTAACAAGTGCAATTCTCAACTATAATGTGGCAAGAGAATTTCTTTTCTACATGCCATTCATTTTGAGAGACTTGGGGTAGGGTTCGGCAAAAATCACGAAATATCACAAGAGGGGCGGGGGGGATGTAGTAAGATATCAATATGACGTGTATTTATTTACTCGTCAAACGCGCGATTTTTAAACCGAAAAGCGGCGTGTAGTGTGACCTTGACTCGCCGTTGCCAGGCAACGAACGTAGTCCCCGCGCCTTTTATACCTGTATTTAAAGATAAATTAGGCCTTATTTTTTTCACTAATCCTTGACATGGGTCCATGGACTTTTTGAAATTCTGAAAATGGTCTGTGACCGCAAAAATTTTGATGAACACTGCTATAGAATGATTTTAAATATGTAGCCAACACAAAACTTGGAGGAATAGACGCAAACAGATGCAAAATTACCAAAACGTCTATACTTACACCCCCATATTGCCAAATTAAGTTAACAAAACAATTAATTTATGTATGGATGACATCAGAAGGCATAACTGAGCTAGATGACGAACTAATTGGTGTAGGCAGTGTGTATAAACAGCACAGATTTCGCGCCATAGTTCGGTTTGTTTTTATAACCTTTTATCAAGAACATGGACACTATTATGATTGATAATCACAAGATTTAACATCCTACTAAAATATGTTCTTTCTAGGATAAAACATATTCTATTTATGTATCCAATAGATAAATAAATCACTACATAGTATAAAATAAAGTCGCTTTCTCTGTCCCTATGTATGCTTATATGTTCAAAACTACACAACGGATTTTGATGCGGTTTTTTTTAATAGATGTGATTCAAGAGGAAGGTTTTTATGTATAATTCTACGCAGACCAAGTCGCGGGCAGAAGCTAGTTTATTATAAATTTAAATAAAAATGTAGTGTACAAATACTTGTAAGTTGGGTAAAATTAATCTTGACCTTCAGTACTGTGGCAAAAATCTGATATCTTGGCAAATAAAGAGATATTGATATCTTTTGTTGGCAAGGAGGCTTGTCAGTAACAATATTACTATACTGTAATCTGTAGGTACCTACATGCCAGAGATAAATTCATTTTACATTCACAGCAAGTTCTTGGCAATAGCTGAACAAGTTTTGTTTAAACAGGGGCTAATCTGATATCCAAACTTTGTATCATACTGTCCTTTTCACAGTCATATTAATGACTATTAGTGTGAGGAAAACAGTAGAATAAAAACTTAAAATTTATAAATTCGGAATATAATGACAGCTCATCTGCTCCACTCGAAAGTGGTGAAAAATTGTGCTGAATTTGAAATACGAGTAGCATAGAAGACAATCACAGCTCTCATTAATCTTGTGTGAACTAGTCAAAATTTGATTAGAGCTGTAGTTTAACTTTCGAGTGATATGCTTTCAAAAATCGGGACCCTGTTTGATGATTGTATTCGTAATCCTGATCCTGACCTATGAAGCTTGAGGGTCTGGCTTAAACCCAGTAGGGGTAGGCACTTTTATGGTCAATAATATAAATATGTTGTACTTATTTGAGTCATGGATGTTTATGTATCTAAGTCCGCATTTAACTGTACAGTTTGCTTAAGTAATGATATGCTCAATACCCTCTTCACCAGAAGGGCACACGGGGCAGTTTACTTTCCAAACGAGCCCCAAATTCTTGGGTGCCCAAGGGCCCCAGCGTATTTTAATGTTATATTTTAATGATGTATTTTTTATGATTTTACTTCAAGTTGTTACACACTATATAGTACAGTACAAAATTAACAAGCAAACGTAACATAAAAAAATATTAACACGCAATTGTATGTCAGCATTGGCTGACTGAGACAAAATAGCAACAACCCGACATCACAATACATTTTCACAACAAAAATTGCATAATTTATGTCAGATTAAATTTGTTGTTTTAGTTCAGAAACATCAGCATAAATTATAAAATTTTGCCGTTCAATCGTCTTGGCTGCGTGGAGTTTTGTAACAAATGCAATCCAGGGCAACATGCTTCCTTATCTAATCAGTAGCAATTTCATTGCATCTCTTTCCTTTTTGAACTGCCTAGGTCAGTTCTGTAACTATAAGGGTAACCTGCAGTATCTAAGTACTTGGATGAATTTAGAGTTGAAGTGTACAACGGGCCATCTCGTTACACTGAATGTTAAGAACAATTTTCACGTTTTGTCACACAAAAAGGATATAAATCACCTGCAAAACTGACAAAGTCAATGCAGCAAAACATTTCAAAATTTCAGTAAAAACTTGCACAGATATAGATACCTACCACTTGTTTATCATAATCATAATATGAGTAATGGGTACAAGTGCCACATACCATTGCAAATTGGTAACTTATCAACTAATTACTATTTGTAACACAGATTGCAAGGCATAAACCACAGCACTATGGACTCACCTTCAATTAATTGTTTCTACTCAACTGTCAGCCACCATTAGCTACTGTCAACATTCATGTTGGGACTGCAATATGATACTGCAAATTGAATGCTTGTAATACTGTCAAAACAATGTGACATGGATTGTCGAGGGTGTTGCGGCGGCTTGCAGCGGCGCGGCGCACCCGCGAGCGAGCTCAGCAGCTGTCAAAAATAGGCAGTGGCCAGCCACATCGCTGGCTATACAAGGCGTGCTAACTTTACCTGGGCACTGTCGCGATCGTGGGCGATGTGGCCGCCGTCGGAGCCACCTCATTGATCAGAGGTGCGCTGGTGGACCTTTTCAGTATGTTCGGATTCGGAGCGTCCACATCCATTATCTGAAAGCCACCATTTATTCACTGACGTATTATGTAGTTGTATGCATCGGGATCGCCGATACCTTTAGTTTATGTAACACAGTAAGTGCACTTATAAATGATCTAACAGGCCACTCTAACTACCATTGTGTCTATAAACATATAAATTTAACTAGTCAAATGAAACGATAACACAAAATAAAATGAAATACGCTAGTTGGGAAGCTAAAAAGTGGCTTGAAGCTGACCTGTCAATTCGCCGCAAGAGTGATACGTTCAAGTTTTTGTCTATCGTGAATAAAAAGCTATACAGTTTGTTACCACTAAATCAACATCAATTATGTACTATATACCCTTATAATAGTTAACAGAAATCACATAAAAACATGTTCTTTGTTAATATCATTTTACTATACTGTGGCACTACGGAATAAGTTTTTTGAAAAATTATAAAATTTTTGGAACGCAGCATTAATTGAACCGTCAAAAATTGCGTTTCGTTCTTAAGTTTATTTTTGGCAGTTTTTGTAACTGCTTATTATTTATGCTAAACTATTTTTGATAACGTAAGTAGCCATTATATGCTAAAGAAAATTACTTTAAGTGTTTCATTTGAATAGTCTACCCACGTTCTTGAATTCATATGAGTGTGAAGTTATGTATTTCTAGATACGATGACAGATAAAAATTGTTTATAACAAAACGCTTCAATTTATTAAAAAAGTAATTGTTGTTTTGATTTGGTTGATTTAAAGTTCCTCATCGTGAATACTCCAATTTATGTCGTGCTATAAAAGCTATACGCTTTTTTTCCAAAAACAATTTGTGAACAAAATTACGAGCCCAATACTAAATATATATATATCTAATGTATATTCGTAGAAAGTAAGTTTTACACATAAAAGTTTCAACGTCGCGATAAGACCATATTTTGTGACTTGTATTTGTTATCATTCCAGTACAGCGGTTAAATACTGCGTAGCAGCTCTTTTTGGGGCGATTTTGTACTCAGAGAAGTTCGTCTACCTCATACAGACTTTTTACTGGCAGGATTTGCAATGCCAAAGTCACGACAGCACTTGTACAAAAATATTGTTTATCGCCGATCCCCAAATACAGGGAGACTTCGCTGTGCCTCCACCCTTGAACTATCTTTTCAATTGGGACAGTGATCGGTAAGTATTGTGTGAGAGTTAAACATAAAAGCATAGTTTTATAGAAAAATTACTTACTTAATACTCATTCCTTACTAGTAATGAGTCCTGTAAAATTGTGTATGAAAAACATGTTACCCTCATCAAAAAAAATAATTAATGGTATGTTTTACAAGAACAGTTATCAAACCCATATTCATATAAATATTAAAATCATGATAAAGATAATAATGCCATTTGTAAATATTACAACCTTGTTTTAGATACCTTAGCCTGACATTTTCGCCAGTCATCAGTCACTTCAAGCCTGATGTCCTGGTGTACCTGGGAGACCTCATGGATGAGGGCTCCATATCAACAACGTATCAGTTTAACAAATATGTCAAAAGGTTGTCTGATATATTTGATGTGCCTTATCGTGTAGCGGTAAGAACCAAAACAACATACAGTTGACCTACGAAACTGTTGAACACTAATACTTTTGTCATATTACATATGGTATTACATTTTTGCTTTGACATATGCCACAAGTCAAACAATTAATGACTCAGGTTTACTGACTAATTTGATTGACATTGTTCTAAGTATGCTCAACATTTTCTTAGGCTGATTGCTGAGGCAGAGACCCATCAGGAACCACTAAATCATTTAAGGACCAGTCTTACCACTCTGTTAAGTTACAATTATCTTAAGTGTCAGTTAAGATGTCTTCTCTGTCTGTTTCATAGAAATAGAGGGAATCATGTGTGATCAAGAGCTGTGGTTCGTTTTTGGATCTGTCCGGGGAGAAGAGCAGTGCTTGGTCCGGTGCACCCTGGGCATTGGGTAATGATTTTCTGGTGGTCTCCGAGGGATATCATTGAGCATTGACTAAGAGCCTGACAGGGGGGGTGGGTCCTTTGACCGTGTTCTACCGTACAACGTTGCCGACATTTTTGTCACAAGATTTTTGAATACTGTATTTATTACTTTGACATTGGCGAAATCATCGCACCAATCGATGGGGCCATATAAAAAAAGGAGAAGAGGGAATTATACATAACTGACACTTAAGATAATTGGAACTTAACAGAAATTGGTGAAACAGGCCCTAAACCTACTAAAGTCAGAACCTATCAACTAACCACTAAGCTATACAAATTAAAGGATGATTGATTTTATCCTCATCAAAAAGTTTTATAGTCATTAACAGGAGAGCAGAAGACATTGCAATTTTAACATCCTTGTAACACTATTTGTGAACAGATAATATTTTAATAATCAGAACAATTAGACAACAGAATGCAATGAAAACAGAACCCCAGCCAAAACCAAAAAGGTTAGTTAGTTAGCAACAGTTCTTAATGTTAATTTAGTAATTTCGTGTTCACAGCAAATTTGGATACCAGGAGACAATGACATTGGAGGAGAACATGAATCTATTAAATATGATAAAATAGAAATGTTTAATGCTGCCTTCGACCAGCCTGATATAGTTAAGTTCCGGAACATATCGTTCTACAAGGTGAATGGAATTACGCTACAATACCCCAAGCTGCCAGAGGAAGAAGACAACAACTTCAAAATAGTGGTGTCGCATTACCCCTTACAGATAAGACAGGCTTTTATTAAAAAGGTAACCAGTTGTGTTTTATTGAATCAGGCGTTACTTTGCGGAGGTCAATTTCAATGAACACAAATTTATTTATTTTTTTACCTTGCTACTCCGCTACTCACGTGCAAAATAACCAAGCTTGTGTGAAATATGTATGTTTTTCAAGCAATCCTCCCTCCACTGCTGCCAATAAAACACATATAAATCCCACAAACTTAATTATCCCTTACACCACACAAATACTGACGCGTTTCGATCCCTCTACGGGATCATTATCATTATCAAAGTTTAATGAACACAACTGTTACACATGCAAACCCCATGAAAAAAAAATAAAAAATTTTTGTTCATTAGTTGTGTTTTAGTTTTTAATTATATTTTAAGGGTCGCACAGACCTGGTGCGATGTAGACAATGAATTCAAAAACACTTTGCTTAGGAACAGGGCTCTGTTAACACTGGACTATGCAACTTAGTCCGTTTTCTTTTTCAGGTCAGTACTCTCATTCGTCCGAACATATACTTCTGCGCGCACGACCACGAGTCCAAGTATACGAAGCAGAGCACCACCTTCAGCAGGAACTATGTGCGGCCGACGCCGTTCTACGAGAACAAAGTGCTGGAGATATCCTTCGACAATGATGACCTGTACGAGGTTTATGTGCCCACTTGCTCGTACCGGATGGGTACGGGCAACATTGGTTATGGTGCTGCCATATTAGGTAAGTTTGAGCGATTTCTTCGATTCTCGTACGCGTTTGCATTAGAAGTTTCCTAAGTTAGGCAGATCGCAACTTGCTTCCAAAAAATATTCATCATCAACAAAAAGCTTTACATAGATTTCGGACTTTCTGACATAACTAATTTGTACTCTTACTTCCATGCTGGTCTGGGAGCAGAGAAAAAAAATTGAATGTAACAGTTGCTTCTCTTCCCGCGCAGATGCTAAAAACCCACCGAGGGAATGGGAGAAAATCATAGGAATCATGTTATTGGTCATGCGGCAAGCACGCCCGTAATCTTGCTAGACGTGCCCTGGAGGTCTTGCCACCTTATCTGTCTACCCTGAAAGGGATAAAGACGTGATTTGTGTATGTGTATGTATGTGTTTGTACTCTTACTTTACTCCTTTTAGGCGGAATTTAACCCACTAGTGTCTAAAAATACCCACTAGTAAATTATCAAAATATTATGATAAGAGATTGTTGCCGTTACTCGTTGCTAAGGCGCTATAGAAATCCCATAGAAATAGAGATGTGTTTGAGCTAGAAACTTATGCTCGACTTTTTATTTCAATCCAACGTTTTTTGCATATCTAAAGGTTTGAAAATACCTACACGAGTCTGACTGACTCATTGAGGGCTTAGTGGAAATCTTAGAACCTCTGAAGGTGAAAGTATAAAGTTGTATTGATGAAGGTGAGAAATATCAAAGGAGAATGTTCAGAAATTTCCACAGAAAAGGGATTTATACAGGGACGAAGCCGGAAGCCGTAGGTGATTTAGTTATCTTTTGGTTTCAGATAACAACAATGAGAAAATGCGGTACACTGTGTTCTGGTCGCCCGGGAGGTTCCCTTACCTGTTCTTTTATTTGGGCATGTTGGTGTTCCTGATTGTGTACGGACTGGCTTGGTGCTTGGTCAAAGCCTGCTGCACCTACTGCCACAGATACAAAACTAAAGGCAACAAATTACCGTTTTATGTGAAACTTTAACATTGAATTTAAATTAAGCACATTACTTTATTATTATGGGCATGTTAGTATTTTGACAGACTAATAATGGGGTTATTAGTCTGTCATTATTTTTCCAACTTATCCATTATTCCGTATTTAGTCGTGAACCTAACTTTGATAGTTTATTATGACGAGACGCCATTTTGTGGACTCAACTATAGCAATTCTACTATGGAAGCTTTTGTTTTTCCATCCGACGCATTTAGTTGGTTTTTAAACAGTTTCTTTTTATTGTTCAATTTCCAAGTAAAATACTAGCATGCTCTATTATTTAATGACTACTAATAACTATGAGTTTTCCTGTACTGGGAATATTTACTAATGAACTAAACTTTATTTAATCTCGTAATGTAAATATTGCTGTTTATTTGTTGTGATAGATTTTAAATGTAACAGAATT
The DNA here is from genome assembly GCA_932294345.1 of Pandemis cinnamomeana. NCBI lineage: Eukaryota > Metazoa > Arthropoda > Insecta > Lepidoptera > Tortricidae > Pandemis > Pandemis cinnamomeana. Next base: position 16,405,334 of record OW028703.1, read on the forward strand.
ATGTACGAATTTTATTGTAAAAGAGCTTGCCGCTGGGCCCCAGGGGATTTAGCACGCTAGTGTTTATCACGATACATGGATCATCTGTCCCTTACGCGCAAACTGGTTAGAAAAGGATACATTATCGCCACTACTTATAAAAAAAGCTTATTCTAATGCCCGTCCCTCACAGTACATCGAGTTCTTGACAAAGTCGTGTGTGCGTTACTTTATGCTTTATAAAAAATATTTGTCCAGTACCTCTTCAAGTATCTCTGCGAACTTTGTGGTGGCGATATGCTTTTTTTCGTGACAAAATTAGCGTGCTAGGCCCTCAGTACAGGATATGGATAGTAGAAAACTGATTTCTGAGGCCCACAAATATTTATTGTATACTGTAGTATTTGTGAAGTATATTTTTACTGTAAGCAGATTGGATAATATATTTTGTCAAAATAGAGCTCTTTTTTATATACATAAATGTATAATAAAGCAGTTTTTTTTTCCACCAAATCAATCCAAATACTTAATCATTCAGTAATGTTAATGGTGTACAGGCCTGTTAACATTTTGATTAATGATTTTAATTAGCACTAAACAGATCAATTATTGATCCCGGCTTTACTTTACGGAGCTCCATTTCAATGAACAAAAAATATTTACCTTGCTACTCCGCTAATCACGTGCAAAATAACCAAGCCTGTGCGAAATATGTTTTTCATGCAATACCTCCCTCCACTACTGCCACATAAAACACATATAAATCCCACAAACTTAATTATCCCTTATACTACACAAACACTGACGCGTTTCGATCCCTCTACCTACGGGGTCATTATAAAAGATTAGTGAGCATAAATGTTACACATGCAAACCAATATCGTACATACGCGTCAGTGTTTGTGTGGTGTAAGGGATAATTAAGTTTGTGGGATTTATATGTTTTATGTGGCAGTAGTAGAGGAAGGGATTGCATGAAAAACATATATATTTTACACAGGCTTGGTTATCTTGCACGTGAGTAGTGGAGTAGCAAAGTAAATATTTTTTGTTCATTAATCAATTGTAGGTATTTGAAAACGAATGCACTATCTTTTGTGAGGCGTTATCGCTAAGCAACTGCACTATGTGTACTATCAAAATATGAACAGGCCTTAACTGGACTTCAAGCTTAAAAAAAAAACATTTATTCATAATTTAATTCCCAACTTCACCAAGTACATATTTATCATTAATGACACAGCCATATAAAGTATAAAAATAATGATAGCTTCACTACTGGACATGACCAGTGTTCTCATACTGAGATTGATCATTCCAGTCATCAAGTTAGCTATAAGAAAATACAGCAAACCATTTCTGTTAATAACTGATAAAATCATGGGAACATCAAATTGCAGTTTATTCTCGGCATCTTGAAACTGCACTTCTATATAATACATAAACGCTGTTATGCTTAAAAAGGTGGCTTCCAAGTAAATGCAATAGCCCGCATTAGCTAACGTTCTAGAAGCAGGTATGTAAAGATTAACGATGATTGAAGCCATCCATAGAAAAATAGAGCCTGTAACCATTCTGCAGAATACTTTTAATCTTGTTACGGTTCTGTTATTGACTTCGGTCTTGAAATGTGCTGCGAATAAATACATGGACACATAGCCGAGGCAGGATGAGATCCCCTCTCGGTTGGCTGACAGCAAGTTACTCCGGGGCGCACCACTAAACACCCAACCTTGCAAACCTAACCACAGTAAACACTCATGTACGACTGTAGTCAAAACACTGAAAAACAATGCATGATTTGAACAATATAATAGAATAGTTGATATAAGTTTGCAAAATGCTAATGTGAAAAAGAAGTTCCAATGAACCCCGTATTCCGTGACATGCTCTTGGTAGTCCAATTGTTTTACGGACCAGAACCGAGCCACGCCTAAACACACTAATATTGTAATTAATTTAGTGTTACCTTTAATGATGGCACTAACATTGTCTTTTTTCAACTCTTTGTGAGCAATGCCACTCATCAAGACAAATAAACCTACTCCAGTGTCCATAAGACTGTAACCGAACCTCTCCGTCTTTGCCAAGTGTCTCGGAAAGCATTGAAAATCAACAGCCAAAATGGCGAAAACAGTTATTAAATACGTCAATGCTCTAATAATGGTTACTGAATGTATTCTACTCGTTTCAAAACTATTTAGCTTAGTCAATGCAGCAACAATGCGTATTTTCGAATAATTTCGCGAATATTCAAAAGCTAGTAAGGCAAATACAATGACGTTCAGAAGCGGAATGTTATCTGTAAATAATGTGTGTGCCGCTATCATGGTTATCACTATGGCTAGATATTCAATCAAGTATTGCTTTACAGCTGGCCGTTGAGGTCTAATAGAACAATACAAAGAACACTGAATAGTAAAAAATATGCACAGGAATGTATGAAGCGCTGACGATCCGTGGTTGTTCTGCATAAATGATTCATGATAAAGTTTATATTCGGAAGAGTTCATTTTCTTTAAGTCACTTATAGTCACTAGCACCATTTTCAGTAATAAGTGTTCTTTGTAGTTGAAATTCGAATGTTTTTAAACACATCAGCGTCGGTTTTGAGTTAGTTGTACAGGATTCTGTTCATCCGTAAATAAAAATGAATAATTGTGGATTATCTGATACACGAAAAGTAGTAAACATAACCTCAGTCTGTCTAACAAGCTGTCACATTTCAGCAGCTGTCAGATGGCTGTCAATGTACAATTATTTTTCTTTGTAGGGAAGGTATAGGGAACTAAGCTCATACAGCCAAGTCTGATGTATTATATTGTATTATACATTGAGCGTTGGAAAGGTAATAAGTAATTCGGTTAATTCGCTCAGAATGAAATTTAAAAGAAATAGGTTATTACAGTCGTATCGAAAACAAAAACGAATTCGCCGAAAGCATCAAACCATGTGACTTAATAATATTAGTGGTAAATTCAAATTAATAAATTAGCGTTGTCATAGATTTGTGGAGGAAATTATGACGAAAACAAGAAGGTTTTGAACTCAAACTCAAACTCAAACTTTTATTTGCTTTGATACAAGATACAATATACAAGATCAAACCCTGTAGGGGCACTGCAAATATTACATTTATGTAACAATATAATATAATATGTAATAATGTAATGTACAAATAGTAGTACATTACATTATAAATTTTAATTATAAACAAGTTTTCTTAACTTCAGTCGAACTGGCTAACGAAAGTTGAAATCGTTCTCAATATCAAACATTATCAAATAGGTATATTAAAATAAGTATAACTTTCACGTCCACGGTTCACATAACTCCGTTTCTCATAATAAGGTTTTAGCTGGTTTTAAGCGGCAAATCTCATTGTTTTTGATTATGTTCACATTATGTTTTGATCTTCCGATCAATGTCATCCAAGATGTCAATTTCAAAACCACAAGTGGTTGTAAATGAGATTAATTCTTCTTACATTTGAAAGGAATTTATATTAATTAAATACCTATCAATGAACTTAATTTGAGACAAGTTACCACTTGCCACTTTATTGGTTCCGAAATTAAAAAACCAACGGTGAGATATAAATTTATAATGATTAAATTCAGAAAAGAGACCAGTGCATTGTAATGCATTATATATATCTGCTTGTCGGAAGCAAAATCTAGAAATTAAAAGCGTCAAAAGCCTGCGACTGTGCACAGTAGGTATACTTAACAAACATTTTAACCTGTCGTATAATAGGTATTTAGTAGTTTGTAACTCAGTGAAACTGATCACGCTATGGCAAATCCACCGCATAATCCAAAGCCTGCTGGTGGCATGCACACCACATACAGCTCTGTAATTTATGATCAGTATAAAACTCATGGGTCGAATTTTTTCTTGATGCTTGCAAATAGTATTGCCAGATATGAAGACAGTAGAAATGCAGGTGATACAACAGAGCAGGATGAAGAAAAAGATACCCAAGAAAATCGTTACACGGCAGAAGAAACGAAACAATCAGTGCAACATCTTGAACAAGTCCATAGGAGGTCTTGGAGGAAACACTTGGATACTTTTGGCAGAAACGTCAAACGTTCCAGCGCTATCGCCAAAAAATATATCAAACAGGGTAAAAAGTACACAATGGAACATATATATAATAGCAACATTATAAAACGTCGGAGAAGGGACAAGTACTTCGTATATAACATGGCAAGGCCCGTAAAGAACAAACAAGGACCGATGCAAGTGGTTCTAGATGAGAAGGAATGGTTTGCTGCGCAGTATTTGAGACATAACGTGGTAGTGAACCCGAAGCTTGCCAGTGAAGTGATCGTTGTAGAGAAGCTGTTGAAGAAGGCTAAATGGAGATACGTCTTTGCTTCGAAATATTTCAAGAGTACGGTTGGTATTTTATTAAACATAGATAAAAAATATACCAATGGATTGGCAAAGCAAGAGAAAGGCGGTATAATACGCGTGTGTTGTATAGGTACGCTGGTAGGTACTGCACCATGTTGCGGCTAGCAAACCATCACTATTTTGATTTCCCTTTCCACTTATACGCCCTTAATCATGCCAAACGTGGCCTTAAGGTTTTGTTATCTTAGGCACTGTCTACCGCGGAAGGGATGAAGACGTGATATATGTATGTAGATATGTGTATGAACCATTAAGTCACGTTACACCGTCGGCCTAATCTACACTTTCCATCACATGTCATAGAGGTCAATCACTGACAACAGACAGACAGACGGACTATGAAATTATCTTCTATGGCCTCTTTTTTCCTTTAGAGGTACGGTCGAAGAAACTGAATCACGTATGTCTGTGGAACATTTTCTTTCAAAATTTCGCAATAATTTCTTTGGCAGGCTCATAGTAATTCGTTATAACATTTGCAATGAAAAGGTTCCAAAGTGGTAAGTCATTCAGTTTCTTTCACTGTATACGGAACCCTAAAAATAAAATAGGTACCTACCTACATACGTGATAAGTATAATATTTACTTGGTCGACTATGCACAGCGAAGCGTAGTTCTTTGTCGAAGCATGCTTTTGCAAACCTTTTTGTGCATAATTTGTTTTCTTCTCACGAAGGTCCTCCAAGATCCCAGGACAGTTACCACTTTGACGTGGGGCTCAGCTCCGCGAATGGTCAAATGTATGTGTCCGGTGGAGTTCTGCGTTTGTTTAGGGAACACCCTCATGCCAGCTGAGAAAATTCCTGAAGGTACCACAGAACTAATAAATAAGCATAAGAAATCCCCATGCATCACTCAAAGGTTGAAAATGGCGTCAATGGCTTCGAGTAAAGGATGGTACCGCCGCGCCTTTGTTTTGCTCAACTTGGCGGGGCATTGCCGTGCCTACGGATATTTTAATGTGGTGAGTTATAATCGTCGTCCATTCCAGCGCACTACCCACCCGCAGCTCTTTTGGTCCCCTTTGTCGTCCTACCCTGCACCCCTGCCCCGCGCGGGCGAGGACTTGTTTAAGCGGACGGCCTATAGTCATAAACTCTCCGAAATTTGAAGTTTGAAACAAGCAATATTATTATTTGAAATTTAATACTAGAATGAAAAAAAAACACTTAAACCCGTGGTCCTGCCAATTTGTCCCACCCGGAAAAAAATATTTTACTACCCGCAATAATATTTTTTTAATAATTATGGGTGGTGTAGCGGTATAGTAGGTACGCATCACGGAATGAGAGCATCCGGTTTTGACTCCCGGCCATAGCTTTACTTTTCGGATTTTTCTGTGTTCTATTTTCAGTGTCGTTTAGAAACTAAATAATATTTTAATACTGAAATAGGTAGGTTAGGTCAATTAGGTATCTTTTGTTGCCCAAAGGGCAGAACTCTGTCGAAAACTAGGGGACAAACTGTAAGGGAACCACGGGTGAGTGCGCGAAAATAACGGTTTGATACGATTTTCGAATTTGGAATTTGAGAGTGTACCTGCGGTTACGAACTTTTTCGTCGACCTCGGTAGCTATCATATTAAATTTATTTGTTGTCCTTTCCAGCATCGCAAGTCTATCGCTTCTCATGGATCCGGGAGACAGTAACGTGGTGGTCGCCGGCGCTCCGTCCGAAGGGCATGATGGTCCCTGATCTGATCAATTCCGCCGCTCTCGAGCAAAAGCTTTACCAGGTCGCGGGAGAGCAGAAACTATGTCTGTATCAGACCTACTGTTCACGTACATGTTAATCACGTCTTTATCTCTTACGGGGCAGACAGAGCTTAGGGTAACAAGCATTTTTTTGAAGTTGTTCATTGTAAAACCACGCCATTTTCTATGCTGGTAAATCTTTTATTATATTTAGAATTTAAAAGCTTTAATGTTCGGTGTGAAAAGCCACTCGGGAGCAAAAATATTTTCATCTTGGGCGTTACCCTCGCTACGCTCAGGATTCTATTTTAGAATCCTTCGCTCCATTCTGGATTAAATGTAGCGCCCTCGCCGTAAATACATCATTTTGCTCCCCTGTGATACAAATAACTATTTAGGTAGGTACATGACATTTTGAGGTAGATGTAGCTTTTTGAAAAATATATATCTACGCGTTATTCTAATCATACTTTGTTGGTGCAGTGGAATCCTTCGGGCCAGACATGTGTGTCTATGGATGCCGGAATTTCTTTTGGTATGACCAGACTCACAACAGGTGCGAACAAACTAATAAATTTCCCTAGCTCTTATGTCCTAGCACTAGCCTTTTATCGCATCAAACATCCACCCACATCCTAAATTCCAAATTCCAAGTTCGTATCGCACCATCCCTTTCACTCTCATGTTAATGAATAGTCATTCACTAGGTACTAGTATAAAAAAGTCACTAATGAGCGGAACGGCACGAAAGTAACTTCGGAGTCGGTTATAAGGAGTTATATCTACATACAAAAAATAATGAAGCATAATGGTTGACGCATACTTAACCGCTCCGCCCCGGCACCGCACCCGCTCAGTATTCTTTGTATGAAACTCCATACAGCAACGCACACTTATCGGCTTTCGAAAGCAACGCCTCGCCTCGGCATAAGCTAGCAGTGCGTGGGCAACTCGCCGTCGCGGGGACGGCGCGCGGACCTCTGGTGGTTCCTCGCAAACGCCCCGCCTCTTGCCTGTGACATCGCCTACCGCTAGCCACCAACCAGTTGCCGGCTCGCGGTAAGCGCGCTGAAGCCGCGCGTACGCCTCGAAGGCACCGAGCCGTATCCGTTACGAGCTTACGTATGGTTGACGGCGAGGCGCTGCCGTTCCGGTGCCGAGCGGTTATGTCTGCGGCAACCTTTAGGCACCGAGCGGAGTAACAAGGTAAACGTTTTTTGTTCATTCATAGGACTCCAGTCGGATTAGCTACCTCGTGTGCTATCCTCTGGCAGAGAGTGCTCGAAAGCTTTAAAAGGGAAAAGGCGTTCGGCCGGTGCACCTTAGGCAACAGTTAATAAAATACTGAATTGAAAAAATCATCAAATCGACCTATCCAACCTGATTTTAGAACTATTTCTCTCTGTATCATCTTTTTCTCTGTTTTTTAAACAATAAAAAGAATCCAATTGTATCTGCTTTTTGCTTATATTATAGTATAGGAATACTGCAGATGCAAAAGAAGCATCAATTGAAAATGGCGGTAATGCACGGCGCGTATAACCCATCGAGAGCGCTTAATATTGTCGAGAGAGTAAAGGATGAAGATATTAGGATCTATGAGGAGCAGACCAAAGGAATCGAGCCAGAAATAGAACCTGAGCCGAGCAAAGTGGAAGAGCCAGAACCGGAACCCGAACCAGAGCCAGAACCCGAGCCAGTAAAGCTAAACTGTTCTAAAATGGCCTTATACTCCGAAATTAGATTTTCGAAGTCGTACCATACAATCCCTCTCAATTTCACATGAATGACCTTCGAATATTGAATTTCGGAGTAGCCTCTTTATAAATATGCTGCTAGCGGTTGCCCGTCTCCGTCTGCGTGGAATTCGCTAATCGCTATCCCGCGGGAACTATACGATTTTCGAGATAAAAACTATCCTATGTCCTACCCCGGGACAAAAATATCTCTATGCCAAATTTCATTAAAATTGGTCCAGTGGTTTAGGCGTGAAAGCGTAGCAGACAGACAGACCGACAGATAGATAGACAGACAGACAGAGCTACTATTGCATTTATAATATTACCTAGCACTCGAAATTTAAAGAACATCGATGTGACTTAACAGTTAAAATCTGTGCAGTTTCGTAACTATAGGGTGGCAGGAGTGGCATAATGCCAAGGGCCCCTAGCTCTACAGGGCCCTGAGCTGGCTTGGTTTAGAGCACAGAAGGGACGCTGATGCACTTCTTTATATTAAGGAAGGAGCGCCCCGCCCCATCTGACAAATTTGCCACGGGCCCCAGACGTTATAGTTACGCCACTGAATCCGTGAACGGTCTCGACGCCTCTCAAAGTTCGCTTAAACTAGTGTATTTTCTGGAATAAAAATAGATTTTTTTACACAAGCTTTTGATTTTAGGAACCTGAACCTGTTCCTAGTGTGTTTGTGTTTGAACCCTTCGAAGAGGAGCCCGAACCGGAATGGTGGCCCCCACGTGGCGACCGCATTTGCGACTATCGCGGAAGATGTGCTGGTAATACTCTCAATAAAGCACCCATCAGGTTCTGATGAGTTAGGAATATGACCAGTGTAGCGCAGGCCTAATAATGTTCCCGAACGCAACCTGCTGACCTTCTTGCTCGCTCGGTATCTCTCGCTCTCACAACTGGGTGGCTGGTACTCAACTTTTGTGTAACTTTTTCTTGCATCGAACCATAAACACTGTAACAACTTATACTATGGATAAATACTTTCCACACTGGCGCCCAACGTGGGGCCCGACATCATCCACACTAATTACGTAAGAGTCGAATAAGGAATATGCCGCAACCAGGAATATGACGAGTCAAGAATAAATCCATGTGCGGCGAGTCCATATCAACATATAATGTATGGAGAAAAGCGTTCGCATCCGCAAATACTATAATGGTGGTCATAATATGGTTATGGTAGCCACTAGTAGCTTAATATGCGGGATCTCTAACTGGCGCCTCCTTCTTGTCCTACGTCTCTTCTGTGTGAAACTTGTCTACAATGTAAAAGTTCTGAATGAAGTAAAACATTTACAGGGGTTTTCAGCCAAACTAACAGCCAAACACCTGCTAAATCAGCTCGGATCAATTTTCAGACACAGCGTATATCGGGATCTGGATATTATAGACGGTTGATTTAGGAATACCTTTATTTCATGAGGCTTAATACTTCGTCTTTTCCAGCTGCCTCGCAAGTGGAACGCGGATCCGACGACGAATTTGAGATTTCGTTCCCCTACGAGATAAAGTTCCCGAGTGCACAGAAGGACATTTCGGGAACGAGGCTGGACGTGTGCTCGATTTTCGCGTAAGCAGCTGTCATCGAGCGTATAAACTGTAGCAACTCTTGCGCCACCTACTTAGTCATCGACTACGTAAAGTAGAGTCAAGGGCGTCGCCAGCCGATGATCAAAGAGAGGGGGGCTAGTAGAAGCATAGCGTCTATCGGTAGGTCAAACAGTATGATGGCACTTGAATATCCATACGTCAAAAAATTAATTCTCAAGGAAATTGGCGTCGCTCTTGGGATGAATAACTAACGGCGTTAGACCTTTATTTATTTGACCGGCAAGCCCTTAATTTCCGGCTTCTCCTAATATGTTTTTTATCGACAGGGACATGAAAAACGGCGCGGAGCGTTTGGCGAATTTTCTACCAAAACGAGTACAAACGTATGTATAATCATCATTAAGCTCATATATTAGCTCTACTTTGGGTGGTTTCTTAAACTACCACTCGTATTTTAATGCCCTTCATTATGACACAGTGACATAAACTACTATTATCGATTTCCCTTTCGTTCTAGGATGAAAAAGTGTTGGTACGATAAATGGAGGAAAGAATTCTACACGTCCATCTTCCAGTATCCAGGTTTGTTTAGGCTTATACCGTAAGAATTTCGAAAATCCCTATCATAATGCACATGTTGTAAGTAGTCTGCCAAATTTCAAGTCTCTTGCTCCACAGTGGTTCAGGCTGTGTGCTGTATTTTGTAACATCTTGATAGTAAATACACCCCTGGACTCCTAAATTGAGTCTCTCTGTATAACCCGATGTAGGTATCGTTATGAACGGCCAAATCCAAAAACTTTAAAGGTTCTAGGTTCTCCAGCATCAGAAAAAGTGCGTGCTGGGAAGTACATAATGTATCACTGAATAAAGCAAGATACACGTTATGTTGTATGCCTGTATGTCTGACAAGAAGAGTCAGAGTTATATCAGTTACATATGAAATCAGACATGACTATACAAATTGATTTATCTAAATAAAACGTTTATTTTTTCAGATAAAGGACCTGCCAGTTTACTGACAAAGTAAGCTCCCTTCAAATTATTTGAATATTAGCTCATGCAAGTAATAAGAGGAGTTCCATTATTTTAATTCTTTCTCTATATTTTTAGACAAACGCAGACCGATGAGATACTGAAATCGTGTTTAAAAGATACAACGGATGCCACAAAACAAATGGATGAAGTCGGTTCAGCTGGCGGCGTAACGAAGGTCGTGAAATGCAGATGCGATGATTCTCCGGAGAAACGAAGCAGGACGTCGATCGTGAGCCGTGTTGCTTCGCAGCAATCGTTGCCGAAAACGCACCAAGCACCAAGCGCCACGACACACCAAATTCCAGAACTAACAACGGATGCCAAAGCGGAACCAACAACCGAGCAAACCAATCAACCAACATCAGATGAAGCACCAAAATCGTCAATAGAAAGTTTAAAAATAGAAGTCATGAACAGAGATTCCGTTATGCCTAAAACTAATGATGAAAGTTCAACTGTGAAATCAAAGAAATTTTCGAAAAAATCTTGGACTCCTACGTCATCGGCTCCAAACAATACAGCACCAGAAACTAAAGCATCGGTAAAAGCACAGAAAGCTGTTTCTTTAGAAGCAGGACGTAAAAGTGGATTAAGGAGTTTCTTTTCAAGAAGAAGTAAAAAATCTGTGGAAGCGAAGAAGGAATCTAAGAGTGATAAAGTTTCGAAATCAAGCAAGGCAAGCAAAGAGGCTGTGCAAGCTAAAGCAATTAAAAGCATTTTAAGACCATCAACTGTTAATACTTCAAATTACAAATTAGAAAAACGATCACGTGATGAAGCAAGCAGAGAGAAAATAATTAGAGACATTCTATTTGAGCCTGAAACTTTGTCTCTAGATACTAAATCGCAGTCGAAAATATCAATTTTATCTAAAGAAAAGAAGTCAGAGACTGCCGAGTCCACTGGATCAAATAGTAAATAACCAAATGCAATAACGACGCAATCAAAAACGATTTCAAGTTACATTAAAGACAAGCGATGCAAGTGAAGAATGAAAAAGTTCAGTTTGAGCAAAAATATTTGTTAAAAGTTAAAAGTTATTTGCGGCAAAATGGAGATACAAATTTTATAAATACAACTTGTAGTTTTCTTTTGAATGATCTTGTGTCATTACATGATCTATCAGGGCAGTTCTCCGGAGTGGCATTTTTACGTGTCCGGGGCAAAAAATAATAGATTTCGTCGCTAGATAATACTGAAAAAAATCAGGCATATACTTTAGGCTCAGTCCCGCTTAGAGAACTATTAAAATACTCCATAGTTATTTACACCTCTAAAGAAAAAAATATTACATTTAAAAATTGACATTCGGTGGTAGTGTCCCCTACGCAGATGAGCGGAGAAAAAAAATTATATCCTAAGATACGAATTTTATTTCCAGGTCTCAAATGGGTTCCTATATACAAAACTTGTTTATAAATCATATAATACACACAAATAAAAAATATCATTTAAATTCATTCTATTAAAACAATTTTTCTCCATGTCCGAGGGTAACGTTTGAACTCGGTGGAGTTTACGAAACGCGCCGGCATCCTAACAAAGAAACATACCAGGAATCTCGCGACGCGCGTGTAGGTAGCCTCAGATGTGCCGTGTTTGCTGGCGAGAGCGGAAGTCGATTCACAACTCAGCTCCAAATTTTTCGAGGTAATGTTCGTCGTTCGGTGGGTTTGGTTTCGTGTTTTGTTGAATTCGGTGAGGCAATTAATTTTTTCAGTGTTAGTTCTATTGGTAGTTTGATAGTAAGTAAGTCATCTCTAGGGGTATGTGATTTCATTATTAAGTGACTCTTGTAAGTACTATTCCTATATTTTCTGTTATTTGGAAAAAACGTTTAATTTTGAATTCGGTGGCAATGATCTCAGTGGATTCGGTGGGGTTTTGGGCCACCGAAATCAAGAAAACTGCCACTGAAATCAATAAAACTGCTACCGAAATCAATAAAGCCGCCACAGCTATCAATATTTATTTTAGAAAAACGTTAAAGTATTCTTTATTTTTGCACGAATACTTATTGCACGCACATAATAAAATTAAAGAAGTATGTCTGTTCATCTCTCAGTCAAGTTGTCGCTTGTTTACGCTTTTTAAACGGTTGAATCGATTTATATGAAAATTAACATAGTATGTGCTCCAGAAAGATTAAAATATACGTTTCATCAAGTGATCCAGAACTCTACGAGGCATACAAAGCGAAAAATAGGAAAAGATATCCCAGAAGAGATGAAAGAAATTTTACGATTATTTTTAAATATTCCCTTTAACCGAAGACTGATTACTATTATGAGGATCCAAGTGCCTAGATAGGATAGACGAATTATTTTATTTTGAAGAAAAGTTGAGATTTTAATTATTCCAGCATTTGAAAACTGATTATTGAGGAATTTTGTTATCCTAATTCTTAAATTTCTTTGAATATCTTTTTATTGTTTGAAACTATGGTGCAATGAGAGACTTCAAAAATCATTATTCTTTACTTATCTCTTGCTTATTTAGTTGCTCTGGCACATTTGAAGCTGGAGGCATTTAAGCAAGAATGTGTTTTTTGAAACCATCCCGCTTTTCACAATTATGTAAGAATTACTGTATGATTTTTTTTTATATATTTTTTTGTAATTAAAGCGTGTTTGGTATAATTAAAATGCGTTTTATTATTATCAAGTTGATTTCACTGGTACCTTTTTGATTTAAGTGGCACTGTCTTTTGAATTTTGATTTCGGTGAGTATGTTTGATTTCGGTGATTGTTTAAATTTAAATATCTCACTAACTAACAGGTTTACTAGAAGGCCTTTAGTACTAATATTTTTTAAATTTAGGCCTGTATTTAGATTTTGAGGTGATACAATAAAAAAGTTAGTAGAAAAATTTGCCACCGAAGTCACCTAAAACAGCTTGTCTCGGAGAACTGCCCATCATGTAGGTACAATCAAACTTCTGTATCACTGTTACGTCCTAATCTTAGTTCCGTAGGAAGCCCGTGTTGCTCTAAGGTCCTAATGGTAAAACGGGATAATGCAGACTCTTGAGCGTTAGTTCCGCGTAGCGTGATCCGCAATCGCATTCCCCCCTCCTAGAGCTAGTTTTAGTGAGCATTTCACCAAGATTTCAACATTTGCTTGTGTTGACAGACGTTACTTTTTTCAATGTATACCTACTTAAATATTAGCTATATACTAAAGCATAAGCTAAGCTAAAGCTATATATACTAAAGCGGTGCCGCCGTGCTTGCGGCGCCATTTAGTGGAGGCAAAATACGTGAAATTTCCCTTAAGTCAGGAAATAATTCTAAGAACTGATAAAAACAATTGTTTTTGATTTGTATGGGTTAGAAATGGAATTTAATACATCACTTGATATATTCACCCCCCCGGAAAGGGGTGGAATTGGTTGAAAATGGTGTAATAGTAATAACTAAGAAGAAAAAATAGGTGTAGTCTGTGCAATTTGCCATACGTTTTATTACATCTTAATCTATATTTGCACCCGTTATTTAGCTCAATTCAAGCTACGGAACATACAAAAAAAAACATATAACTAAAAATATACTTTTTGGCATTGCGGCCCCGGGAAAAATACAGAACGCGGTGCAAATTGAGGAAATGATGAGAATATAGGTATATCAAAACACAATACCAAATTTGCACCAGGGTGCGACACTCCGAAAGTAGTTTTCTATGTTTTACTGTCTTTGTACTTCGGGGGAAATTTTGGAATTAATAAAAATCGTCACAATCGTCTTAACTTGGTTTGATTAACATTCGCACCCCATAAAAAAATTGACATTTCTACACGGAACATGCTGTTCTGTAATACTACCCGCTACCTAGCGTTCGCTGCTATTCCTTGCGTTTAGATAGAACTATGTTTACCAAACTTCCGGTTAAAATTTTCTTTTTTTTATTGAGTGCGAATATGTGTTATTTATAAATTTTCACGACTATCTTAATTTCCCCCGAAGTACAATCTACAAAAGAGTGAAAAAAAACATGTTCCATACTTTGCACGGGGGTGCAAAGTTACCTGGGTGTTTATAATACTTTGAAAAGCTTAATCTAAGTTTGCACCAACCGTCTGAATTATCCTCGAGCCGCAATCAGAAAAAAATATTTTACCAAGATTCTATACATCGTACACCTTTTTAATTAACATACATTATGTACCAAAGGGGACCCTTCACGTGGCTAAACTTGCGCCTAATACCTTTTATCATACTCCAAAATAACGGCATTTGAAGTTTATACCTAATATTTTAAAGTGTTCCGTACATGATAGAAACGGTGCAAACCGAGGGAAACCATCTAGTCGTGCCCTCTAACGATTCCACAAAAAAACACGACTACACGAATTACTTCCATACTTTTCCGTAATTCGACTATACTAATTGCGATGTGGTTGCGTTGTGGTTGCGATGTGGTCGTATCACACATGCGGTCGATAAATGACGGCAAAATTTGGTAGGTAGGTACGTGTGCATTGTCAAAAAAATAATTTTAATTTAATTAATTTTTAATAAAGAACATGCGCCCGACTTGTGGTTGGCGTGTGGTTGTGCTATGTGTGTAACGACCTTTAAGGAGGACTAGTGGTAATGCCCTGGAAATAAAAGATTGGAATAAATAGGTACCTATCCTTAGATGACAAAAGATTATTTCCTTTATCGTGAACAAACTAAAATAAAACTAGACAGAAGAGTCCAGTCGGAGTTACCGGAAATACGGTAATACGTAGTGATTTGAAACGGATTTGAGTATTTTCTCTTTGGTAGGAAGCGTAAGTTCAAGCAAATATGATATAATCCTCTTTGATGGAAGTCAAAAAAGACTGACGTAATTTGTCAAACTTATAAAACATGAATATATTAAAAAACTGAGTGCCTGAAGTAAAAAAATAATTAAATTATTAATCTAAGTGTGCAATGGCATAAAACCAGCTCACAGACGACGTAAATTAACTCTAGACAACAGCAGGATAATGTGGAAATACCAGGACTGCCAGCAAAATGTTGACAAACGGTTATTTTATAGAACCGAACCCTTACACAAAGCATGCAGAATACGACAAGTGCTACTTGGACCGACTTGAGGACAACTGTACGAAAATGACGAAAACAAGGAAGGCCTTTGGTGATTCGGACAAACTCGATTACAAGCTCTTGGCAGTTTTGGGAGGGGTGTTCTGCATATATTTTTACATTTTGTCATTGGTTGCTCAGCAGTGCTTCACGTTCTTCGTCACCACCTTCGTTCTGAACAAAGCAATGGCTCTACAGTGCCAGCATTACGCGTATCATCTCATACATTTCCTTTTAGCGCATTTCTTTACTTTTGCGTCGAAGCTATTATTTGATAAAATCTGTCAGCTCTCCAACTACTTGTTGACAAAGGTACCTAAGTTTCGTTGTCAGATAACTACAAATTTTGAGTGTAATAAAAATGCTATTGTTCCTATTATTTTGTCAAGGTATGCAGCTTCGTAAAAAGAAAATATGTGAGACTGTCGTCGTTAAACTGTGCGAATTTGTACAGACGGCTTCGGAAATGCAAAATGAGGCAGCTGTTGCTCTGTAAAGGTAAACTTGTAGGAGATAGCAATTTATTTTTGCTTTGTAGATTTTAAATTACAATAGTTTTGTTATTTCAGGAGAAAAATCTGAAGATAAACAAGCACTCATAAGGCTGCATGAAAATAAAAGTGGGAAAAAAAGAAAAATAGACAGTTTACTCAAGAAGAACTTCTTCGAGCATTTACAACTTGGTGCTTATAAGAAAATCAGGAGCTCTCAAAACTTATACCAGAAGTTTACAAATGATACATTTACTATCAAAAGTAATTATACGAAGACATTTAATACATGGACTGTGAGAAATTTTCAAATTTTAACGTTAAGCGAAATACATTACATGGAATTTTCAAGGACGCAAATAGGCAGGACTCAGCCCCTTTCCGACAGCCCTGGAACATCACATGATCAAAGATCTGCTGACAATACCGTTCATAATAATGGTGCTAATGTAAAAAAAATATTCAATTCAAAACACCCTTTCAAGCGCCTTTTCAATAATGGTCTGAATAAAAAAATTCACCCTAAAAATATCACCGTAGGATTTTTTAGAAATACCATCACGAAGCACGTAAAAAATAAACGCGTGTTTCATAAAATGAAGAATCGCGGAGTTTACTTCCAAAATATAATAGTAAGTAAATATATAAGAAAATTGCAGCAGGGTAAGTTAACTCTGAGTAAGGAAAAGAGGAAATTTAAATGGAAAAAGCGGCACAAACAGTTTGTGGTGTTCAAAGTTGCTTCGAAGCCGAAGAAGCCGGTAAAGGAAGATGGTAAAGCGGCAAAACCAGACAAGAAGAAAAAAGAGACTGTTAAGGATCAACCTTTGCAGGTTGAATGCATGTGCTATAAAGACGATTATTTAATCGACACCGCTGAAGAATTTGATGAAAGAAGTGAATATTTCAAGATGCATTACGAGAATTGTGTAGGCAAAGCCACTGAGGCGGACAAATTGCCGAAGGAGGTCTTGAAAAGTTTAAAGGACCAAGAAATGGGTTGGAGTTTGATTTCTCCAACTGCGTTTGGATTCAAGCACCAGGTATGAATCTAGGTTTGAAATTGATTAGCAATAAAAAAGACGAACATGACAAGATCTGAAATCTATAGATAATCGAATATGAAATAGGCAAAAGGAAATACTTATCGGACCTATTGAAATTTGAATGCTTCACATAAATTTAAGTTCTAAACATTAAACTATATAGAAAGAAAGAAAGAAAGAAAGAAAGAAGAAATTTATTCCTTTTTGCAAGACACACAAATATAAGATAATAAACAAGGATAAATAAAATACACAATTTTATAGAAAATAAATAGACAAGGTAAAACAAAAAAAACATAGACACAAAAAATCATCATCAAAAAATTGATCATCAGCGTTGTGTGTCTTCGCAAAAGTGAAACGGTCGCTGGCTCAGCGAACTACTAAGTCATATAGGACATTATCAGCGGAATATAGACCACGATCGCCTTTAACTGCTGGTCTGCTACTTCCATGCTGGTCTGGGAGCAAAGGAAAACATAGAATACATTCTACTGGTACTCCAGTTGCTTCTCGTCCCGAGCAGATGGTAAAAGCCCATCGAGGGACTGGGCGAAATTCTTAGGAATCATGTTATAGGCAATGCGGCTAGCAACCCATCACTATTTTGATTCCTTTTTCAACCTATACGCCTACAATCATGCAAAACGTGGCCTTTAGGTCTTGTTACCTCATACATATATCATGATCTCGGGTCGGGTAGACTGAAGATATAATAATATCGGGATCTCCGTATGTCTCGTTGATAATATATGTCTTGTGTTATTAACCTTGAGTATTTTAAGTCTGATATATTCATGCTTTTCAAAGGTTAAACTACCTCTCGAACCTCTGACGGTGAACTGGGATAAACTGCCCAACGCAAAACTTTGCACGTGTCCCTATACCGAGTGCACCTGTATGGGTAACTCAGCCGTGAGACCTGCCAGTATACCAACAGGTACTAATATATCAATATTATTGAAGTAAAGGCCACTATACATAACACAACCATCAATATTATTGACTAGCTGTTGCCCGCGACTTCGTTCGGACAGAAATAAATATAACCTATATTATAATGGTAGATTGAGATGGTAAAAGAATTTTTCAAATCGGTCCAGTCCTTTTAATTGTTTTGTATAATCCGATAGGATCTACAGTAAAGTTTATGCATTATTAGATAGCAATACTTTCCGTACTATCGATAGTATTGCTGTTTGTTGAATTTGAATTTGATTGCTTTAAATTTGAGATCGATACGTTTTATAAAAAAAAGTAAAAAGTCTTTATTTATAAGATGCAAAAGGTTACAACATGTTTGTTCGGCAGCCTCCACACTAGACTCAGGGCCTGTGTCGCGGAGACTAGAGACATAACAATAAGGGACTAACAGTGGCGTAACTATAGGGTGGCAGGAGTGGCAAAATGCCACGGGCCTCTAGCTCTAGAGGGCCCCAAACTGGCTTGGTTTAGAGCACAGAAGGGGACGCTGATCCACTTCTTTATATTGAGGAAGGAGCCCCATCTGACGAATTCACCACGAGCCCCAGACAATATAGTTACGCCACTGGGGACTGACATAAAAATACCGAAATAATTGTGTGTGTGTGTGTGTGTGTGTGTGTGTGTGTGTGTGTGTGTGTGTGTGTGTGTGTGTGCGTGCGTGCGTGCGTGCGTGCGTGCGTGCGTGCGTGCGTGCGTGCGTGCGTGCGTGTGTGTGTGTGTGTGTGTGTGTGTAGTATGTGAGTGTTAGCGTATTTAATTACAGGCTGTAAGACTATTATATTAAAGTATATCTTTTCAGTCGGCATGTTTAGCGTGAACCTCCCGGCGATGGTGGCCATCCAGCTCCTGCACGAAATCGGCGGCCATTACGTGGACGGGGTGCTGCGGCGGCTCGCGCCTTCGCCTCACAACACGCTCTTTCCCAATCTCCAGAACGTCGTCACCACCAAAAAAACGGTCGCTACGCAGAGAGACGCGGGTAGAGCTTGGTTTATCATACTATAGCTGACCCGGCGAACTTTGTTCCGCCTTAAATTTGAAAAACTCCAGTGGCTTGGGCTGTGCTATCCCGCGGGAACTATGCAATTTTCCGGGATAAAAACTATCATATGTCCTTTCCCGGGAGTCAAACTATCTGTATACCAAATTTCAACTAAATCGGCCCAGCGGTTTAAGCGTGAAAAGGTAACAGACAGACAGACAGGCAGAGTTACTTTCGCATTTATAATATTAGTAAGGATTATTATTGTGGGTAACTTTATGTATTTCTAAGGGATAAATTTATGTATTTGTAACGCTACGACTGTTTAGATCAAATGTCACTGAAAATCACATATTGCTATGCATATTTAAGCGCTTAACACTTCAAACTTTAAATGACGATAACCTTTTTTGCTGGTATTAGATTTCAATAAAATGAAGCGTAATATATGCCCTGATATAAGTTTTAACCATTAGTGAAAACTACAATAAAATTCGTCGAGTACTTTTGGAGATTAGCGAATACAGACATTAATGAACACATATACATACATACATTTTTAATGAATGTATTTAATGTACAGACATGAACTTTCTGCTGATTTATTATGTATAGAATAGATAAGATGTATGCATAATATTGAAGTAATTTTGCCTTGTTTTCTTTAGAATCAATACCCGCTGAGTATTGTACATCAGCATGCAAGGAGTTCAGCAAAAAAGTTGAGAAAAAGTTGGTTACACTCAAGTGAGTACCATTTTTCACTCCTATAGGCTTTACCTAACTCGCTCGCAATCGCCATCGTGTTTTTGACGGTTCATGTATGGGCTGACAATTGGCATCGGAATCAGCTAGCTGTCACATTCATACAAGAACTGTCAAAATGAACACGATGGCGATTGCGAGCAAATTAGTTAATAATAAGCCTACTGGATTATTGATTAGTTGGAGTAAGTACCTACCTACTTAATATTCGCCGTGGAAGGTTTTGATTGTGGTCAACATTTTTTTCCATAAAATAGATCGACGTTAGGTACATTTGTACGGCCTCAAATGGCCGACTCAAAATTAGTCCAAAATGAAAAAGGTTAACTTGGGACTCATCAATCAAAATGTACTCGGGTAGAAAGTTGTATGAAAAGTGACCCCGCTTTTTTGCTCCTGTTCTAATAATCAATGTCGGTGTACTTTGACACTGACAAACAAGCCGATCACTTATTGCGATAAGGTGGCCCAGGTTTCCATTTGGTTGACCGTACTTACCCTATCGTTAGGTACAGACGAGGGCATACATATCAATACAGCCGTCATGTCAAATATATGTGTCACCAACTCTATTGTTTATGGCATAAAGGCTGGCCACACCAGTGCGTAAAACACGACGATTAAAAAGTCTCCGACTGAAGGACTTAGGATCCAAAAGTCACGTAAAAAATTAATAAAAAAAAAAAAAAAAAAACACGACGATGACGTTTTCCTTCACCGAAAAACTCATGGCAAATTTCAAATGTAACTTCGCACATAAATTCCGAAAAACTCAGAGGTGCGAACCCAGGGTTCGAACCCACGACCCTCTGCTTGAGAGGCCACAGTTCAAACTACTAGGCTACCACGTCGCGTTTACGCATCAAAATTTACGAAGAAACGGTGAGGGAACGTGGGGCCTACAACGTCACTGCGTATGCGCAGCGGCGTGGTCGCTTCTTAGAGGTGTATTATTTGACGTTGACGTCTGGTAACGTACATACCTAATATATTTTTGCCATTGACTGTACCGTCGTGCAGGTATCGGTCGAACTATATTTTAGAACTCCGATAGATGCAGTAAACAATAACAAATATTTTATTTAATCAGACTTGCGGAGGTCCATTTCAATGAACAAAAATTCAATAAGTTTCTTTTCTTACAGTGATCTTGGTGCCAAGAAAAGTGTATTCAAAGAACCTACCGAAGTCGTGTTAGTGAAGGATGAACCGTCTGTTAAGCCTAAACGCCGTCGGTCCGCTAAATCTAAACGCCGTAGGGCCCGCAAAAAGGGTGACCTAGAGTCCGATAAATCAAAACATCCTCCGTCCACTTTAGAAGGTGGCCCAGAACCGTTAGAGGGTGGCCCAGAAGCTTTAGAGGCTGGCGTGGAGCCCACCAAATCTAAACACTCTCCGTCTACTTCAAAGGGTGCCCTAGATCCCACCAAATCTAAACACTCTCCGTCTCCTTCAAAGGGTGGCCTAGATCCCACCAAATCTAAGCACTCTCCGTCTAATTCAGAGGGTGGCTTAGTACCCTCTAAATCTAAACATTCTTCGGCTGATTTAAAGGATGGTTTAGAGGACGATTTGGATAGTTTAGAGGACGAATCAGAGGATGAGGAGAAGAGTTCAGAGGATGGTTTAGAAGATGTTATTGAAGACAGTTCTAATGAACGTTTATTGGAAGGATTACAGGAAGAGGTAAGTATTACCACTCGTAATAATTATAAAAATGTTGACTTCTCATTAAATTATGTGGGTAAATGCTACGCGAAGGCACGGGTGTTGTGGAAAAAATCACGAATCATTAAGCTAGGATGGGTTAAAGAAGTGTCATGTCTTTTTGGAATACAAAATATTTGTAAATAAAAAGTGCTCACGAAAATTTGTCGCGAGATGCAGTCAATGCTGCGAATAATCTTAAGAAGTACCTAATAATAGTTGACAAACAGCGAGAAAATAAGAAAGAAACGAGCGATAATCCATGAACGTAGTTGAATATGATGGACGGGGAAAATTTAAAATAAAATTTTGTGTCTATTTTCGTTCATCTCATCATGTCACAAAAAGCATTGACGTGGTGTACTGTAACTTATGACGTCTGGGGCCCGTGGCAAATTCATCAGTGGGTCCTCATTGGATATAAGTAAGCATCATCGTCCAGCCTGGGCTCTTGGCCAAGCCAGGGTTACCACAACCGCTTAACCTTTTCAACGCCAACGACACATATATCAGCACCGCAGGTTCAACGCCAACGACCTATATAATACGCCCATTACATCAATGCAAAAGCAACCTTCATTCAATTGGGTTTAGGTTCAACTTAAGGCATCGCAATAATGAAGTCTGGCTTATGGGTGACATTGTATTTGACGTGGCGGCGAAGAGGTTAATGCGTGCCAAGTTCTATTCAGCGTAAAGGACTCAACTATGCAGCCATATAGCTCTGTCCCTACGCTGAATAGAACTTGGCACGCTTCGAGCGAATGTGGTCTGTGGTACCCCCCATTTCGGGGCCCTGTAGAGCCAGGGGTCCGTGGCATTTCGCCAGTCAGTTACATTGGAAACCCTTAAATACTTGGACACTTGTCCAGGAGCCTGACACCCTGTAGTTACGCTACTGGTAGCCATTAAGTGGTTTACTTATACGCTTTTCCAGGAAATACAAGGTGCTGGCGAGATCCCGCTGTATGGAAAAGATGACAATATATACGAAAGGGGTTTTCTCCTTACCAGTAAGAGCGTTTTTGACATGTCTTTTACAACGTTTGACAAATAATCCATACACGCTCAATCACTCACTCACTCACATCGTCGCATCCTCACAAACTTTCGCATGTATAATATTAGTAGGATATGTAAGTTTATCGTGAATTGTGATGGTTGATAGTTGTGCAGGCACAGGCACGATATTGCACGGTACAGTCGATCAAGAAAGACCTTTACCACCTTAAGGTTCAATGTCTTTTATACGGCTTAAAACATCAAAGCCTATTTTTACAATGTGACAATCAACCTCGTTTGTTTTTTCTTCACAAAGCACTTTCTTGGTCGACTTTACATGTTTGTTCACTGAGGTCACAACATTTTCCTGTTCATCTCCATGGACATCATAATGGCGCGGACTGTTTAATTATTATTATTAATTAATGTTGCGCGGTACAGCGGCAACTCAAACGGAATTCGACGAGGATGGGAATCTGTTGAGAGAAGAAACTGACCGCGTCAAGATAGCTTACAAGTTACGGTACACAACGAAGAGAGATGTGGAAGGGACGCAGATAAAAATAGAACAGTTCAAACCGTAAGATTACTTCTTCTAACCCTTAATCCTAGTTTTATCGGGTCCGGTCTTCTTGTATAGCGGTGCCAGGACGCTCTGTGTGGACCAACTTTTTCTTGTCACTTATTACGAGTACGTTCTCCGTGGTCACTCTTAAAACCTGCGGGCTAAACTCTGAGGGTGTCTACACTACGCTTTGAAGCTGGCTTTGGAAAATCAGAAATGTAACTTTTTGAGTGACCTGTTAAAAGTTACACAATAGATAACCATTTTTTCTTCTCTCTAATTCAATCTTGAATGGAGCTACTTAGCTATGAGATAAAAAGACGTTTTCGAACAGTTCTTTAGGGTTTTTTGTTATTTTCAGTTGTGCTCCACCACACCCAACAAGAGAGTTGACCTTAGAAACCTTATTACATGTACCAGAGTACGTACTTATGTTATTAATAGATATTATTTTCTTATTTCCATTTATTTTATAGTCTCTTATGAACTTTTTTATATTTCAGGATAAAAGAAACGATGTCTAAAGTGAAAAAAGGAATAGAAGGTTCTCTTTTGTTTCAATTCTTATTATCATTTGAAATAGTTATAATTAGTCTATGATTAAGTGGCTATGAGTATCCTAAAATTTCGAGCATCGGCATCGGCAGATGCACGGGCTTCCTATTTTATATATTTTAGATATTTTCCTTAACCAATAAGCTTTTACCCACTAAGCGTCTAAAATGACTGACCTTTTGACTTTTTTTTCGCTTTGTCACTGTACTTACGTTATTTTTTGTTTTGTTTTCAGAAACACTTAAGAGTTTGTAAGTATTATTGTTGACTTGTGTTTCAAGAAAAAATATTGTCAGTTAAACATGCTGCTAGCAGTTGATCTCTGTTTACAATTAATTATCAATACCTACTCTTAGTGAAATTTGCAATAGTTTATCACTACTTCTCGGTCTGATCGAATGTTATATCTATTAATCATGCTAATTAAATTAAATTCTTGTAATCAGACGGATTTCTAAAGTTCCGATATGCCCTAAAATGTCGGACCATGAAATTACAAAAATTATCTTTTAAATTTTTTTTAAATAAAACTGCGTACCTCAGTGCTTAAATCAGTGCTATGGTTCGGAGGTCATTAAGAGTAGTTACACTTTGACCCACAGGGATTTTTTATATAATTACCCGTCATGATCCCAAGCTACTCTATTATAAAGTACCATAGAAATTTTGTCTATAGTTTTGCTATCTGATACATGCAAATCATAAAATATTTTAATCATCTATCGTTTTCAAGAGTTACATACAGAACAGCGCCAAATTACTTTTGTTTGTAGATCCGGCACAGTGTCTTCGTACAAAAGAAGTTGGAGATTGGGTGTTGAAGAAATGAGTGAGCACATATCATCGTATGCTAGAGATTTGCAGTCGCGGGTTGGGATAGGTCTTGGAGAGACCAGAGGCGACTTCAGCGACAAAAGCACGTATACGTGCGATATGAGCGACGATGGCTCAACAAAACCTAAATATAAACGTAGTAATAGTTTCGAAAAAGAAATTTACACACGCCCAGCAAGGGGACTATCCTGGCCCGATATGACGCCAAGAATGAGATACGATGAAGGCAATCAAACCGATAACGTGGCCCCTGCAAAAAGTGAAAACGAAGTGCAGAGTAAGCTTGAACAGTATTTAAATAGTTTAAAAAAAGAAAGGGAAGACAAAATTGTAAGCGCTAAAAGCAGTAAAAGAGGTAGTTGTCCATGTTGTCGAAATTCTCACAGTGAAGATTGCCTCATAAGAACTAAGAATACTCATGACTTTTTTAATACTGAATGTAAACCGAGTCCAACAAATGTGGAACAGACAGATTCGGAATCGAGCAAAAAAAGAGCTAAATGTTTGTGTCATCATCCAAAACCATCAAAAGAAAATGAAAATAATACCAATAACATTGAAACTGACGCTGCAAAACCCACAGATGAATCTGTTGTTGTTAAATCTGAAGATAATGTGAATACCACACCTAATGCTGCAGCAAATATTGCAAATGAACAACAAGAGAGCCTGAAAGTAAAATCAGAACCTGTGACAAATAATGCTGACACTGCGAAAGAAATGCCTGCGAATGATTCCGATAATTTGACGCAAATTTCTCAACAAAAGAGCGGCAAGTCTAAATCTATTGAGAATATCACACCTGAGGTTGTAACTGAAAAACAAAATGAACATATAGATAATCTTAATTCTGATACAGCGAAGAACAACGCAGACACCGCAGAAGAAGTGTCTTTGACTATTTCAAATAATGTAAAAGGAACTTCAAAACAAGAAAATGCCGAAATTAAATCTGCTGAGAATATCACACCTGAGGTTGTAACCGAAAAACAAAATGAACATCTAGATAATCTTAATTCTGATACAGTGAAGAACAACGCAGACACCGCAGAAAAAGTGCCTTCGACTATTTCAAATAATGTAAAAGAAACTTCAAAACAAAAAAATAATGAAATTAAATCTGCTGAGAATATCACACCTGAGGTTGTAACCGAAAAACAAAATGAACATTTAGATAATCTTAAGTCTGATACAGTGAAGAACAACGCAGACACCGCAGAAGAAGTGCCTTCATCTATTTCAAATAATGTGAAAGGAACTTCAAAACAAAAAAATGATGAAATTAAATCTGCTGAGAATATCACACCTGAGATTGTAACCGAAACGCCGATTAAAGATCAAGATAATCTTACATCGGATACAGTGAAGAAAAACCCAGACACCGCAAAAGAAGAACCTGCCAGTGTTTCAGGTAATATAAAGGGAGCTTCAAATCAAAAGAGTGTTGAATTTAAATCGACTGAGAATATCACGCCTGAGGTTGCGCCAGAAACGCCAATTAAATATCAAGAAAATTTAAATTCCGATACGGTAAAGGAGAACGCAGATGCTACAAAAGAAACACCCGCGAAGGTTTCAGGTAGTGTAAAAGAAATCCCAAAAAAAAAGAAGAGTAAAACAAAATCTCTTGAAAATACTACACCTTCAGTTGTAGCTAAGAAGTCAAATAAAGGTAAGGACACGAAGTGACTGATTTGTGGTGTTCAATAAAGAGTATTTGTATTGTATTGTATTGTATTGTGTCATAACCGCCATATTCCGTTTATTACAAATATGTCCGCGAACCAAAAGTAATAAAATAACCGTAGTTACTCCGTATGCACGTGTAGTGGTGTATGTGGTCATGCGCAGCAAGGTGACTGGTATCAGTTCATGTACACATTCGTCGATTTTCTTAACACGGGATATGGCGATTAAGACGTATAGCGGCCTTACAGTAAATAATTGTTCAAAAAATCTAAAAGCAGCGCCCGCGAATTTTTCAGATAGAAAAAATCGATTTTTCAAACAAAAGAGTAGTAAGACTAAGTCCGCTGAAAATGCCTCATCTGAGATTGCAGTCGAGACGCCTAATAAACATCCGAATAGTCTTAAATCTGAAACAATGGAGAATAATTCTGAAACCGCAAAAGAAGCACCAGTAAATATTTCAAATGGTACAAAACGAATTTCTAAACAAAAGAGTATTAAAACTAAAAAATCAAAACATACTTCTAAGATGGTTGCTGATACGCCAATTGAACATCAAGAGAGTATCAAATCTAATATTATGAAAAACAATCCAGACATAGCGAAAGATGAATCTGCGAATGATCCAGATAATGTAAAACAAATTTCTGAACAAAATAATGTTATGACTAAATCTGCTGAAAATACCACACCTGGAGTTGAAACAGAAACGGCAATCAAACATAAAGATAGTCTTGAAGTGACACCTGATGCAGAAAAAAATGATACAGGCACCGCAAAAGATGACCCTGCAAGCGTTCTAGATAATATAAAACAAAGCTCTGACCAAAGGAATAACAAAGCTGAATCTCCTGAAAATACTTCGCCTGAGGTGGCAGCCGATACCCCTCCTAAATATCAAGATAGTCGCGAATCGACACCTAATGCAGTAAATATGAATGCAGACACAGCAAAAGAAGTACCTGCCAGTGTTCCAGATAATATAAAACAAACTTCCGAAGAAAAAAGTAATAAAGCTGAATCTCCGGAAAATATTTCACCTGAGGTTCTTGCCGATACGCCTACTAAAAATCAAGATAATCCTGAAATGACGCCTGGTACAGACATCCCAAAAGATACGTCTGCAAATTTGCCAGATAATATGAAACAATCTTCTAAACAAAAGAGCGGTAAGACTAAATGCCCGTGTCCTAAGAAAACAATACGTGATATTGTAGCCGAAACTCCAAATGAACATCAAGATAATAATAAATTGACACCTGATGAAGAGAAGAATAATACAGACGCCGTAAAAGAAGCACCTGCGAGTGTTCCGGAAAGGATGAAACAAAAGAGCGGTAAGACTAAATGCCCGTGTCCTAAGAATACATGTAAAGCTGTAGCCAAAACACCAAATGAGCATCAAGATAATCTTCAATTGACATCTGATCTTGTTAAAAACAAAATAGATACCGCAAATGAAGTAAAGAGTAGTATAGCTAAATCTGCCGAAAATATTTTATCTGAAGTTGCAGCCGATAAGCCCACTAAACATCAAGATAGCGAATTGGTCCCTGATACAGTAAAGAATAATACAGACATCGTAACAGAGGCACCAGCAGATGTGTCAGATAATCTAAAACAAACTTCTAAGCAAAAAAGCGGCAAAGCTAAATGCCCGTGTCCAAATAATATAACACGTAAAGTTGTAGCTGAAATGCCAAATGAACAACAAGGTACTTCCGGAAAAGAAGCACCTGAGAATATTTCACACACTATGAAACGAAATTCTGAACAAGAGACTGGTAAAATTAAATCTGATGAAAATATCACACCCGAGGGAAAAATTGATATGCCAATTAAACATCAAGACGGATTTGAATCGGATATAGTAAAAACCAATGAAGATACCGCAACAGAAGCTCCTGTGAAAGTTTCAGATAGTATAAAACAAACTTCTGAACAAAAAACCAGTCAGACTAAATTAACTGGGAATATCACACCTGAGGTTATAGCCGAAACGCTAGTTATACGTCAAGATGGTGTCGAACCTGATGTATTAAAGATCAATGCAGAAAATGCAAAAGAGGTACCAGCGAATGTTTCAGATACTATAAAACAAACTTCTGAAAAAAAGAACAGTAAGGCTAAATCTGCTGAGAATACCACATCTGAGGGTAAAGCTGAGATGCTAAATAAACATCAAGATAGTGTTAAATCTGGTACAGTGAAAAACAATGCAGATACCGAAAAAGATATGCCTGCGAATGTTACAGACAGTTTGAAACAAATTTTTGATCATGAGAGTGGTAAAATTAAATCTGTTCAGAATACCACACCTGAAGTTGTGGCCGAAACGCCCGTTATACATCAAGATGGTCTCGAATCTGATGTAGTAAAGAACTATGCAGACACTGCAAAAGAGGCACCAGCGAAGGTTTCAGAAAGTATTAAAAAAACTTCTAAACGAAAGAAGAGAAATACTAAATCTGCTGAGAATACCACATCTGAGGGTAAAGCTGAGATGCTAAATAAACATCAAGATAGTGTTAAATCTGGTACACTGAAAAACAATGCAGATACCGAAGAAGATATGCCTGCGAATGTTACAGACAGTTTGAAACAAATTTTTGATCATGAGAGTGGTAAAATTAAATCTGTTCAGAATACCACACCTGAAGTTGTGGCCGAAACACCCGTTATACATCAAGATGGTCTCAAATCTGATGTAGTAAAGAACTATGCAGACACTGCAAAAGAGGCACCAGCAAAAGTTTCAGACAGTATTAAACAAACTTCTAAACAAAAGAAGAGAAACACTAAATCTGTTGAGAATTCCACACCTGAGTTTGAAGCTAAGACGCCGAATGAATATCAAGATAGTGTATCTGATACAAAAAAAACCAATGCAGATGAAAAAGCACCTACAAATGTTTCAGGTACTAAAAAGCGAAATTCTAAACTAAGAAAAAGTAAGATTAAATCTCATAAATCCGCATCAGACACTGAAATAAACAGCAAAATAAGCACTAATAATGGCATCAATGATAAGGATGAAGATAAAATAAAAGATATACCTGATAATAATTCCAACACCGTGAAACTCACTCCTGAACAAATTAGTAGTACGACTGAAAGTATTAAAAAGCTAAAATCTCAAGATACTACAAAACCCCTTAATCAAGATGCTGACTCCAAAGGCCTAGATAGTACAATAGTTACACCCGAAACTCTGCCAAATAATGAAAAGCAAAGTTCTCGTGAAGTAGTCTCTAAAAAAGAAGACCTCGCTAAGGCTGCATCTGATGATGTAGTAGAGTGTAAAAAAACTACCTGTGAATATTATAAAATGAAAGCTGCATCTGACGATTTGGTAGACAAAGATACTTGTGAATTCATTAATAGTAAAATGGTCATTGTTAAAAAATCCGCACCCGATGATAATGAATATAGCTCAGAATGCTCTTGCTGTGACTGTGATAGTGTGAGTACCGTTTGTGCAGATAATTGCAAACGTAGTATAAAAAATATACCTGAAAAAATAGCAGGCATTGAAAAACAAAAATCTTTAGATAAAGTAAGTTCTGTTCGGTTCGCTTCCGAAGAAGTGGTGCTGGAGTTCGACAACGCCGCTAGTAATGAAATTGATAATGAAGATGATTCAGCATGCTTTTGTAGCGATATTAATTATGTGACTGAAGATCCTGTAAATACCCCATTTAAAGCTGTAGCGCTTGTAGCATCGGCACAGCGCTGTCAACTAGTAAGTTCTGTTGGGTTTTTATTAGATAGTAAAATGGAGCATAACAACATCGCCTGTGAAGATATCGATAGTAAAGTTAAAAATAAAACCATGACGAGTTTGAAACGCTCTTGTAGAGATGTTTATGGTAAAATGGAAGATGCCACATGGACTATACCTGACACGGTAGCGGGTACTGCAAATCTTTCTTGGAAAAGTATTGATTACAAAAGTTCAATCAGCTTAAAAGTGAAACTTGGAACTGTGCCAAACATTATCAAACGAAGTGGTGGTACGTTCAATTTCAAAGAGCAAAATCTTATAAGATCCTCATCAGACAGTAAATTAATTAGAACTAAAACAGTAACGTACCCAAGTTGGGCCATGAACTGTGTTAAGATAACTAGCAATGAAAGTGCCGTAAGAATTGGTAATGTGATAGATGTAACAAAAACGATTATTGATAGTCCTAGAAAACCTGAAAATGATAACAGTCCTGCAACATCCCAAGAACAGAAAGCTATAGCTATTAACAGTGATGGTGATCTGACAAAAAGACTTTCATGGCCTTTGACTAAACCATCGATACCATGTGACAGCGGCGGTCAGGTGACTCAGCCTATTACAATATCGAATGGCACAGACGTTAGTACCGTCG
This sequence comes from Pandemis cinnamomeana, assembly GCA_932294345.1. Taxonomy (NCBI): domain Eukaryota; kingdom Metazoa; phylum Arthropoda; class Insecta; order Lepidoptera; family Tortricidae; genus Pandemis; species Pandemis cinnamomeana. The sequence goes on from OW028703.1 coordinate 16,435,848, forward strand.
GGAAACTCACTTCTTTGAAATATTGTTCAAGATATTGTCCGCATGCGAAAAAGAAGAAAAAAGATCAACATGTAATTAATGTTGATAACGGGTCGAAAACAACACATGATGAAAAAGCAGCTTCGACAAAATCTAATTCTAATAATATTGATAGTAAAATTCAAGATACTGTTAAGATTACACCCGATTTAAATGAAAATGAGTGTGGAGTTAACTACAAAACGATAACGACAGCTAATGTGGTACATAATGCCACCGATGTCAAACACGAAGAAGACAATTACGATGATACCAATGACAAACGTTTTGAAGTAAATAGTTTTAAAACAGAAACTTTACTGCTTCATAAACAGTCTAAACTGTACTACTGCTTAAAGCCCGAAATGAGAACTGATGGGGATATGAAACGTGTCACTGATAATGACAAAAATTATGGTAATGATACAACAAAAGTTACATTTATAAGCACGGATGCTAAAAAAGATGGCAAAAGGGAATATGAGGCCATTGAAAGTAATTTAAATTCTGCAGCTAACAACGAAAGAAGTTCAGTGTACTACCGTTGTAGACGTAAATCTAAAGCAGGAGTAAATAGTGCGACAACCATGGACGATTGAAAGTACATTCAGCAGAACAGCAGAAAATATGGAAACCCAAAATTAAGCGTAGGTGGATTCGTTGAATTTCAATTTTTGGCGAATAATGTTTGATTTCAAGGCACAAAGAGAATAAAAAACGTGGATTAAAAACATTGTTTATTTTATTCCTTACACAAAGACTAGCTTACAACTAATTTGTAACTTATTACGAGCGAATACTTTATTGTACAGAAACATAAATAAGTTCAATTATTCCTAGAAGTGTGGCAGTTGATGCTGCACTAAGCAGCACCGGAGTTGCAGACCAAAATACTTAAATTGGAAGTCTTAGGGCTAGATTCTTATTAGATATAGGCGGTTTAGAAGTCGAAGTCGTACGGGCGTTGCGGGCGCCTCTGGACAAGGGGTATGTTGACTTCTTCTGCGGAGCGGAAGACTTGGGGCTGTTGCTGCTGCTGCGGCCGCGGCGAAGGTCGCGCCTGGAGCTGCTGGAGCTGCTGCGGGGCGTGGCGGCGGGGCGCCTCTTCCTGAAAAGAAGATTTAGTTGAGAATAATGTGTTCCTGTTCCGGGCAGATGAGGTTAACGGAGTATGGGTTTTTACCATCGTTTGTTGCCGTGGATGGCTTTTATAAACATTTGTCATTTCAATTCTGAGCAGGTCGTACTGAGAGCTAAACGTCCTGTGTTGCTTTTAGTCTGCTAGGCATAATGTCCGTTAAATGAGAAGGACCAATATTCCTTTCGCTTAAATTTGCCACTAGGTATTCACATTGCCAGCTACCGTATTCACATTAAATTAACGTGACGACACCGGTAACGGACAAGTACCCATGCATACGGCCCACCTGATGGTAAGCGGCTACCGACCCTTACAAGTCCAAGGAACAAACGTAAAACTCACGATAATCCACAATGACTCTTATTTAACAGAAATGAAGGGATAGTAACTTATTTTACAACAGTAATATAGGCAAAATATCTTTAAATTAAGAATGAAGTGTCCATTATTAGTGTTTGTCAGCTTATTGTCCAACACTGGTATCATCACTCTAATGCCCACAGCAAGCATACTGACCTCTTCATCGGACTCCTCGTCGTACCGGTCGTCCCTGTACACTTCAGCGGGGTAATACCGGTCGGAGTACTTGAGGGACACATTGGGCTTCCTCTGCACCTCTTCCTCGTTGATCGGCCGGTACAAGTACTCGTTCACGAAGTGGTACTTGGAAGATTTCTGGCAGATGTTGTCGTGTGTCGGCGGCATGCAGATCAGGTGGACCTGGAATTGAATGGAATGGCCGTCAAAATAGCTGCTTGTGAAATCAGTGTTTTGAACAAAAGAACACTATTGAATTGGCTTTATCATAGCCTTCTCTATTATCTTCCTCAAGCCGTGCTATAGGTTTGGCAACGTTGCATTTTTACGCTTAGGTTACGCTACGACATGGCTATATAGCAGTTTGGCAACGTCGCTTGTGAACCTAAGCGTAAATTGCGACGTTTCCAAATCTATAGCACGGCTTGTAGCAGACAAAAGAGAAGGCTATGGCTATATTGATGATGGTGAGACATTGTGAGACGGGACCAGTAATAGACAAGGGCCAAATGAAGAAAAATAACTAATATTTTAAAGAACCAAAGTTTATTTTACAATAGTCGTTTTAAGACCATTTTATCTAAATTAAGAATGAAGTGTCCATTACTGGTGCGTGTCAGCTTAAAGTGTCCAACACTGGTCCCATCACCCTATCTGTAGACTTTCTACTATAGATTTACCAAAGATAAACCAAAACATAGAATATACCAGAGTTGCTTCTCTTCCCGCGCAGATGGTTAAGGACCTTCGAGAGAACAGCCAAAATCTTAGGAATCATGTTATAGGCGATGCGCCTAGCAACCCATCACTATTTTGATTTCCCTTTCTACCTGTACACCAACAATCATGCTAAACGTGGCCTTTAGGTCTTAATTAGTACCTTAGGCTCTGTCTACTCATCCTCGTCATTTCTGTATGTATGTGAGTCTATGTAATCTGACTTCTGGTATTAGCTATAAACGTGTCTAGCCATGGTCTTTTTCACATAAAAGTTCTTGTTGCTCTGCCTACTGTAAAGACTCCTTCTTTACTCTTTATCGAATTCGAATCTTAAATTTGAATTATTAAAAAATAAACTAGAATTCGAAACAAGAGTGTCTAGAGAGTTGCTTAGGGCTTCCTTGGAAGTAGACGTATTGTTGTAAATAATCTAAAAATATAAATAAAATACTGAAGACTTAATAAAAGTTTCATTAAGTAATTTTGAGAGCCATCTGAGCTACATTATCCCGTCATGGAGTCTGTGCCTCTTCAGGGCAGCTCCACATTTTGGTGGAAGTGATATAGACTTTGTATACTAACCTGGTGGAACGTGAAACCCTCAGGGCAAATCCAGGAGTGCTTCACACTGTCCTGGCAGTAGTGGAAGACCTCGCAGTTGAGTTCCTCGTCAGCGTAGTACCCGGACTGCTTGCTGGCACAGTCGAACTTGGACTGCTGGAGCAGCGAGGCCAGACGGTCGGGCTCCTCCTTCTCTTCTTCCAGCTCGTCGTCTACTTCTTGCTGGAGCTGCTGTTGGGCCTTCAGGGGGCGCTGGTCTTGTTGCTGAAGGTTGGGGAATTGAGGAGTTATAGACCAACCGCTTAAATAAGTCATTGGTCTGAGGACTCATTTAAGCGGTCGGTCTATAGTTTGAGGATTATGACATATCACTATCAGACGCATGTCAAAACAAAGTCCTCCGCGTCTGTATGTTCGTCTGTTTGCAATTTAAAAACTACTGAACAGATTTTGATGCTGTTTTCAACAATAGATTACATGATTCATGGGAAACGTTTAAGTGTGAAGGTTCAACCTTCAGATCCACCTCTGGTGTAGTAAAATTTAAGGTTATCTTTTTGTATTTTTATTGTAATTATTTGAGACAAACAGGACTCATCGTCATGATCATCTCCGGCCTACAAACGTCCCACTGCTGGGCAAAGGCCTCCTCTCAGAATGAGAGGGCTTGGCTTATAGTACCCACGTGGACCCAGTGCGGATTGGAAACTTCCATTGAATTGTTTCGCAGATGAGTGTAAGTTTCCTCACGGCGTTTTTCTACACCGAAAAGCCCATGGCATGGTAAATTTCAAAGGATTTCGGAATTTCCGAAAACTCAGAGGTGCTCCGGGGTTCGAACCAACGATCCTCTGCTTGAGTGGCCACGGTCAAACCACTAGGTTACCACAGCTTTTTAAACAGGACAAGGTTTTTTTTCAATTTTTAAAGGTTCAGTGTCAGTGGCGTAGCTACCAAGGGACTAGGCGGGGCAGTGCCCCGGCGCCCTCAAGCTCAGAGGCCCTCGAATCCTTACCAGAAAATCTCGATTGAACTATTATTATTAAGACGTAACCAGGTTAGATAGTAGTGGCGCCCCATTTTTTTATTTGCACCGGGGCCCTTGGTTACCTAGCTACGCCACTGTTCAGTGTGTATTCTTCATTATCTAAGTTACCTTCCTCTGCTGCTGTTGGGGCCTCGGCCGTTCCTCCTGGTACTGCTGCCGCTGCACCGGGTACTCCTGCTCTTGCCGCTGCTGGTAGCCGGCCAGCTCGGCCAGCGACGGCGTCGGCCGGAAGCCGCTAGGCAGCGCGTTGAAAGCTGTCGGGGTGTACGCTCGCGGCCGAATGTTGCGGGATTCCTGGAAAGAAGGAATACAACTGTTAGTAAGATAATCTTTATATGTATAAACGCATATAACTTCTCCGAGGGAAAAGAGAAGATCTTAGAAGTCATGTTATGGACGATGCGGCTAGCAACCCATCACTATTATGTTTCCCCTTTCTACTTATATGCCCACAATTATGCTAAATGTTTTTAAGACCATTATGCAGTTGGTCTTTTATTTTCAATCGACGAATACTTTTGTGTACGAGTTTTATAATCGAGCTGCGAAATTCAATAAACCAGGCAGGGGCAGGACACGTAACTCTTTGTCGGCGCAAATGTTTTAGGTTTCATTTTGGAACCTGACAGTTAGATATTTTGTTTTATAAAAATAGTTCTTTGTGTAATCCTTTTCATAACACCAGGCCCCTATTTTGCCAACTGGACAATGGTCGGGGCCAAGTGGCAATTCTGTTTACATTACAAACTCGACCAGAAACCACACCGGTTGGCTTCATATTGAATACGCCCCGCATCAGTGGCGTAACTATAGGGTGGCAGGAGTGGCAAAATGCCACGGGCCCCTAGCTCTACAGGGCCCCGAGCTGGCTCGGTTTAGAGCACAGAAGGGACGCTGATGCACTTATTTATATTGTGGAAGGAGCCCCATCTAACGAATTTGCCACGGGCCCCAGACGTTATAGTTGCGGCACTGCCTCGCATGTCGAATTGTCACATGTCGCCGACATATGTCATGTTGATGAAATGGGACCGTACAATCTGAGGCCGTTAAATTGGTTGCAACTGCGCGAGTGTAAAAAGTCCATTGAAAGTGATTATGACATTAAGAATATCGAGATCAATTTTTTATTTCGCCATAATAATGACAATGTTTAAATGTTCAATTCTTGGTAAGCTGCGAGCCGGTTTCCTGCATTGCACAAAAGCTACGTAACGTAAGGAATTCTGAACGGTAACCGAAATTTAATATTAGCTCGGATTTAATTAACGATTGTCCGTACCACCGTAACTCGATCGAAACTCGCCGCACAAATAATTCATACTGAAGACTAAGTGAAATTAATGAATGACATAAAATTACTTAAGTTTACAGAGACTCAAAGCCGCATTGACTTGGTAGGTAACTAATCACATCACACTAATATTATTAAAGCGAAAGTTTGTGAGAGTGAGTATGTTTATTACTTCTTCACGCGCAAACGGCTACACCAATTTTGATAAAATTTGGTATGCAGGAAGCTGAGACCCTGGATTAAGACATAGGCTACTTTTTATCCCGGAAAATTGTATAGTTCCCGCGGGAACGTGATAAGCATATCAAAGGCCGTAGCTGCCTAGAGTCGCAACGTAAATAATTATTGCAGAATATAACTATCAGCATCAGTTCCTAAATCTAATTCTACGCGGACGAAGCCGCGGGCAGAAGCTAGTAGGTAATATGACTGAAAAGCACGGATTTATCCGGATGTCTTGTCTTTGACCTTTCCGATTTTTGCGACTATTTCATTTTGTCTGGATTTTTTATTCTGTTTCACTGACTTGGCGCACATTTGCTTCATTTTGTGAACTCTGCTTCAATATTGTTAAAGGAAACTCAATAAATTACCTAACTATGTAAACACATTTGAAATGAGTACCTATTATAAAGTCTATTCTTATTAAGAATCACGCACAGCTAAGTCTTCTTCTGCTTCTTTTTTAATATGCGGTGATTTCGCCAATGTCAAAGTAATAAATACAGTATTCAAAAATCTTGTGACAAAAATGTCGGCAACGTTGTACGGTAGAACACGGTCAAAAGACCCTCTTTCCTCCTGTCGGGCGTATAACGATATCCTTCAGAATCTGCCAGGACATCACTAACCGATGACCAGGTTGCACCGGAACAAGCACTGCGCTTCCCCTCAGACGGATTCAAAAACGAACCACAGCTCTTGACCACACGCGGAGGTAACCCAACTCGCAGCCCTAAAAAAGCTAAGTTTCTAGACGCACCTGCCAATGACATTGATGGATCGACAAGTTAAATACCATAGTAGCGGCTCAAATACATTACACGCATTATGTAATTTATGCGATAATTATCGGCAATCAACAAATTGTTCCGTCAATACCTAATGTAACCGCACATACTTCGGCGCGAAGCATTCGTGCGCGACGACCAACAATTATATCACTGATTGTGTTACACACACGTCCGACGTGAGATTTAGAGCTCTTCCGCGGCCCCAGCCTTACCATGACGTCTTAATTTCCAATTCCGAACCAAAGTTGGATCGCACGACAACGCACTGGCATCGCGTAAAGCGCTGCGGGTGTCTATGGCCAGTGGTGATCATTTAACATCAGGTGACCCACTAGTTCGTTTGTCTGGCCTCTCTAACATAACATAATAACATAAAGATCTTACTAGAAGTGTCAAAAATGACAGCTAAATCGTACAGTCAGGGGCATAAATATATGTGCGTTACGTTACCAAGACGTCAAAGACATCTATACCTTAATGCCATAAACAATAAGGCCGATGACATATATTTGATATGATGGCTATATAGATATTTATGCCCTTGACTATACAATTTAATCGCACTGAGACGTCAAGGTAAGACCCCTGGCCTGTATTTCGCCAGCGCGACAATTGTCGGTGACAAGTGACAATTCAGAGTGCCTAGTGCAAGTTTTCACACAAAAAAAATCTCGAACGCGTTCACGTAGTCTCAAAAAATAGGCAGCGCCGCTTGCGGATCGAAACGGCAACAAAAATGGGGGCTACGCCTTTATTACGAATAGTCACTTTTCACCAACGACTCTTTGCTGATGATAGGTACTTAATGAATGTAATAATACATGTGCCAAATAGCAAGTCAACCCAAGCACTCGAAGTGGGTCAAAATTCGTAACCAACATTTGAACCGGACAACTTATGAAAAGTTAAGAAAACTGCCTAATTATGCTACAATTTCTGCAATGAATCGTATTAACATATTGCGATGTAAATCGATACGTAAGTGTCATAATTGCGCAAATAAACTCAATGAAATAACTAAGTATCACACGCTTAATTTAGGCTCGTTACACATTTAGATGTAATAAATCCGGTATCGCAAGGCTTAATTTCATTAAGATTTATTAGGTTTTTTCGACAAGTTGTTACAATTTATCTACTTATTAGGTACAGTCAAGGGCATAAATATATTATGTACGTTACCAAGACGTCAAAAACATCTATACACCTTTATGCCACTAATAATGTCGGTGTCACATATATTTGACAAGATGGCTGTATCGATATTTATGACATCGACTGTACGTATAGTTTCTCTCTATATGTATGTATCTCTATAGTTAAATCATTGTTTTCTTGTGTAACGCTTTTACTAACGTATACGTGGTGTTAAGGTGACTATTATAAAGAGAAAATTTCCGAGAATAAACTAATAACCTGTCTAAGATTGAACTACTCTGTCTAGGTACCCTTTTTTCTCAGCTAAGTTTTATAAGAATCTAGAACAATCAACAGTTTAAGAGAAAAAAGAGTTCTTGCAAGTCTTCCGTCTGTTCGTGGTAGTGTCAAAAACTTGGGAACGAGTTGACAAAGTGATTCACCAAGAAGGTTTAGGTACCTACATAATTTGTCAAGGTTTAGCATAAAGCGGTTAAAATATAACAATAATAAATAATTGTTGGAACTATCGGAAAAAGTCAAGCGGCTGTTACATTATTTAAATATTTTTAAGGAGACAGGCAACGCCAGAAAAAATTACTTTGTAACAAAATATAAAAAATAAAAATATAAAAAATATGTTCGGAATTCAAAATTAAATTATGCGGCTTTAATTCGCTAATATAAGCATACAGGATACAGGAGCGGTAGATCTATGCGGTTTGATTGCGCAAGAGTTGCGTCAGTGCGTGGGAAAACGGAGCACGCGCCGCGGGGCCGTTCGCGGAGCGATCCGAGCGCCCGTCAGTAATATTACTGTATTAATTGTAATACAACTTACATACATACATAAATCACGTCTTTATCCCTTACGGGGTAGACAGAACCTAAGGTACAAGACCTAAAGACCACGTTTAGTATAATTGAGGGCGTATGGATGGAAAGGGGAATCAAAACAGTGGTGGGTTGCTAGCCACATCGCCTTTATAATGATCCCTAAGATTTTCACCTAATCCCTCGATGGGCTTTTACCATCTGCGCGGGAAAAGAAGCCAGTGGTACATTTTATGTTTCTTTCTTTGCTCCCAGACCAGCATGGAAGAATAATAAAGCTTAGCAACCACACTAATCCCTGCTAATATTATAAATGCGAAAGTAACACTGTCTGTCTGTTACCTTTTCAATCTTAAACCGCTGGACCTCTTTACTTGGAATTTGGTATACAGACACTTTCAGTCCCGGGGAAGGGCATAGGATAGTTTTTATTTGAAATAGTATTACTCCCGCAGGATAGCGATAAGCGAATTCTGAGCAGACGGCGTTGCGGGCAACACCTAGTACCTAATGGATAAACATTAAACATACGAGGCTCGAGTACAATTGCTTGTATTCATCTTACATGAAGATTATATGCCCCAATCAAAGGGTACTTTTGTGTTAAAATTCATGATGTATTTTTTGTTATGGTTTGTTATGTTACCAACGAAAAGGTTATGAAGTGCCTTACATAATACGGATTTGATTGTACAATCAGGAAACCTGGTGAATATTTCTCTAAAACAATGCTAATAAACTTCATCCTTAATTCTATCAATGTTGGACGTTACAAACGCCTTGAGAATCGGCACAACTTTTAACTTTTTTATTTGGATTAAGTACTTGGATAGTAAAATTTGTTAAGACTTTAACAAATAGCGCTTTGTTTCAAAGTGGTGAAATTAAATTAAGAAATGTTTGCACATGTGTTTTGTGTTATTAACAATTTCGTGGGTTTTACAAATTATTACAAGCACCTATTCGTTTTACGGGTCGTTACATAGATTGTCTGGGATTTAGTTTTACTTATTTAATCAGAAGAGGGAAGAGGCTTATGTAATCTTGGCTTGGATCACCAAAAATCCATGATGATGATGATTTTATTACATATTCAACGGTACTTAGTCGGTAAGCGCATAAAATTCCCATAATAATTAGACCATAAAGCATAAAATTGCTTTTGTTCAACAACTACTTCTAGTAAAATGTGAAAAAAAAACACGCACAAATTTGATTATCTCCACTTTCCCGCCAAATACTGTCAACACTAAACTTTCGCGTTCAGAAATCGATTGAAAAAGGATGATTAAAAAATAATGAGTTGCTTTCGACTTTCACTGTGGCCTTGCGGACATTGAACCAAATAGAGTATAAAAAATAGCCCCGGCGTTGCTCGATTTCGGTCACGATCTACCTATTTGCCAGGAAATCAGATAATTGGTTTAATTCCAGGTTTGAATCCAACACGTTCATGTGAAATACACCGCACTTATGCGAGCTCGGCGATTAATGTTTACGCGATTTCTTGTTGCTTTGTATTACTTATACACTACGTTTTCTGCTACTTTTTGTGGAAGGAGGTGTGAAATATTGCGTATAAGTACGTACTATACAAGTAGTCTGATAGTTATTTTTGATTATTGTATGAGTTTAATTGAAAACTCCGGTTTAAGTTCAAATTAAGTTATCCATTTGATGTCGTTCACTTCGGACATTGACCAATGGAAAAACTTGTCAACCACGTTAAATTTTCTAAAAAACAAATTACCTAACCACTTGTTGAAGTACAAACATCACCTATCTGTCCCTTACGGGGTAGACAAAACCTAAGGTACCTAAATAGCCACGTTTAGCATGATTGTGGGCGTATACGTATAGTATATTTATGCCCTAGACCAGGGGTGGCGAACCTTTTTCGGTGGACGTGCCATTTTTTCACAAATTGCCAACAGTGGCACGCGTACCATTGGTTCGCCATCCCTGCCCTAGACTCTACATTCACAGACATTCTACTACTGAAATAATCTGGATCACTTTATGTAACAGTATACCTCCGAAGCTGGTTAAAACCAGAAACTCGCCGGCCAATATCAGAGCTCATATCATCCACGTAACCAATCCTTTGGCGTTTAATTGGCACAACTCTTCCTTTTATTCGTGTTCGATATAGAAATTGAAAGTGTACACTATCTCAGTGCATCTGAAAGCTCGAACGCACCTGCTATTACAACATGGAAGCCGAGATGCCGTACGAACTAGACTGTAGGTAACATAGACACAGAATATACTAACAGCTATCCTACATTCTATGGTAGGCAGCCAAGATTGTATCTGACGTGGTTAAGTTGTCTGAAGTGACAGGCCTTCCGTTCCGTGATGTGTTTAAGACGTCCCTTCCAAGTTTACGAGTAAGCGATGACAATAAATTTTGTATACATAGGTACGTAAATCACGTCCTTATCCCTTACAGGGTAACTATAGACAGTGCCTACAGTATCAAAACCTAAAGGCCACGTTCAGCATGATTGTGGGCGTATAGGTGGAAAGGGGAATCAAAATAGTGATGGGTTGCTAGCCGCATAATATCGATAAGCGCAGTGACAGTAGGATACTTAAATAAACTGCAAACCTTGATTCTCAAGTCCCGGTAATGTTAATATCGCTTTTCAAACGTTATGCAGTGACAAATTATGTAAATACTAGCTTTTACCCGCGACTTCGTCCGCGTAGAGTTCGACTAAAGAGCTAATATTGATAGTATATTCTGTAAGAATTATTTACGTTACGACTCTATGCATCTACGAACTTCGACGTTTATCGCTATCCCGCACGAACGATGCAATTGAATAGCCTATGTGTTAATCTAGGATACCAGCTATCTCCATTCCAAATTTCATCCAAATCCGTCGAGTCGTTTCAGCGTGAAGAACGAACAAACATACACACTCACTCACTCACCCGCAAAGTTTTGCATTTAATAATATCAGTATGATTAAATGTGTAGTAATTCTACCTCTTGGTCTAGCGCTAGTTCTTCGTCTTCTTCTTCCACGCCCATGTCTGGCACGCTGTCGTCATCCTCCGCCGCATGCGCAGCCGCCAGCGCCAGCAGCGCCACCAAGAGACACCATCTGGAAACAAACGAGAACAGCCTTTAGGGCACGTAGGATTGTTAACAGACTGCTAAGCTAAAATGGGACTGGCTGGACCCCACAAAGGCGGACTTATTCGACTTTTACGACAAGGCAGACCATGAAGGAGATAATATTCCAGTTATGTCAACATTATCATAATTACAGTTTTTACAACAGATTACACGAAATTGTCAGCTGTTGTTGACACACCGCGTGTTCATCTGGTCTCCCTTATAAGGCCGCCGGCCCATTGAATAACCGTGCCCGTATTGAGACCGTACATTATTAACCCTGTTTAAATGCAAGTTAAGTAACAAAATAATCAACCGAAAATGTCAACGGGTGGCCACACGCGGGGGTTACGTGAGGAAACATCTTAAGGCCGGTGTGGGCTATGCAAGTGACAGTCTCATACGCATTTTGGCTTGTTTTGTGCGTATCTCAAAAGGAAATCGGGTGACCGTTTCTCCATGCACATTAGACGGTCCAAATCACGAAAATATTGATGCGTTTTGGAATCCACGATCCTATATTGACATACTGGCAGTGGCGTAACTATACGGTGGCAGGAGTGGCAAAATGCAACGGGCCCCTAGCTCTACGGGGCCCCGAACTGGCTCGGTTTAGAGCACAGACGGGACGCTGATGCACTTCTTTATATTGAGGAAGGAGCCCTGACGAATTTGCCACGGGCCCCAGACGTTATAGTTACGCCACTGCATACTGGTCAGTAACTAATCCATGCCAAAAGTTGCCGGTAACCCGATTTCGTATTAAGTTAAAAAATCCTGTGTAGAATTGCTCAAGCTGTTGCTATCGGCAAAAAGTTGAGGCGTTGGCGTTGCTACATCGCTCCAGGCGCGCCCATGCGGTATTTATATGGACTCGTAATTAAACTAAAGAAAGCTTATTAAGTTCTTGATTGGCGATGATGTAACATGGAAGTTGGCATTCTCCGGTGCTCGGGTTGAGGCAAATCATTTCTAAATATTAAGTACATTCTAGTGCTTTCTCCAGAAGCATTGACTCGTGAAATAGAAACTTGCGTATTGGCGAAGTGTTAGTTGCGCAGGTCTTTAGCAGTAGAGTCATTCGGGGTAACAGCACGCGGTGGGTAAAAGTACGCGGTGGTCCGATCTCCGACAGGGGTGGGGGGGCCGAGGTCTGTGTTTGTAAAACAGAGTGGCGCTACTGTCGCCGTTTAGGAGCCACGAGCCGCGCCGACGCAATCTAAGTACTGGTCGCGACACGTCGCCGAATACTTGTAGCACGCTTATTTCGTTTAATTTTTGAGCCACGGAAAAGTGTGCTGTAGTTAAATGGATAGCTCTGTGCTAGTAAGTATACTATATTTCTATTGTTCATTTAATGTAGTTTTTATGTAAGTTTATCATATTCGTAAAAAGTATTTAACGTGTGTGTTGTGACTGATTATTTGGTATATTTGCCGATTGGGGTAAGAGTACGAGATTAATAGTACGCACGCGTACGTTACCCCCGTTGCGTACTTATACCCCAAATGAAATAAAAATATCAAAAATTGTTCAATCTTTCAGAATACACCAAAATGCCGACAAATTACATAAGGAAGGCCCCTCAGCGGACCCTCATCTCAGATGACCAAATAATGAAGGCGAACACATCGGGTCAAGAGTACGCATTGGAAAAATTTTCAGTTAAGCCTATGTAGGGCTAAAACTAATTAATCTTGATGGAAAATTTTCTTAAATAGTGAAAATTTATTGAATATTCTACAGATTTAATATCATAACATGCCAATTATATAATTCTTTATAGGTCTGGGAGGCCATCAAAAAAAAAATGCGTGCTCTTGACCCGAATGACTGCGTACGTTTACCCCGCGTGCGTAACTTTACCCTAAGACTTGCGTAATTTTACCCACACATCGGGTCAAGAGCACGCATTGGAAAAGTTTCCAGTTAAGCCCTTGTAGGGCTAAAACTAATTAATCTTGATGGAAAATTTACTTAAATAGTGAAAATTTATTGAATATTCTACAGATTTAATATCATAACATGCCAATTATATAATTCTTTATAGGTCTGGGAGGCCATCAAAAAAAAAGTGCGTGCTCTTGACCCGAATGACTCTAATATCGCGGGCATCTGGCCCGTGACCAAAGATTGAGCTAATAATCCGGTTGGCACACTTTTTAAGACCATTATGCAGTTGGTCTTTTATTTTCAATAGACGAATAGTTTTGTGTACGAGTTTTATAATCGAGCTGCGAAATTCAATAAACCGCCTGCAGGGGGAAACGTAACTCTTTGTCGGCGCAAATGTTTTAGGTTTCATTTTGGAACCTGACAGTTAGATATTTTGTTTTATAAAAATAGTTCTTTGTGTAATCCTTTTCATAACACCAGGCCCCTATTTCGCCAGCTTGACAATGGTCGGTGACAAGTGACAATTCAGTTTACATTACAAACTCGACCAGAATCTACGCCGGTTGGTTTCATATTGACTACGCCATGCATGTCGAATTGTCACATGTAGCTGACATTTGTCAAATTGGTGGAATAGGGGCCAGGCGAGGATAGATACGGCGCGAGCGTGCGTAGGTGCTTACCTGATTATATTGCCGTGTGTACCTACCTACTATAACTTCTGTTCTGTTGTGTTCCTCAATAAAATACGAGCATTGGTGTTAATTTACAAAAGTTGCCAGCTCGAGGAAATCGGTAAAAGGCCTAAAAATAAGGTGTAAAAAAACCAGAAAAGGTCAACTCGAGCGACAACAACATTGCATCACGTTGCGTCAATAAATATCACAACATGTTTACACCCCAGTCACGATGTCCTTTTTTTCCACTGTTTCAACAACACAGCTTTTACTAAATGCCAGGTGTTTACGGAAGTCGCTAAATGTTAGGTAATTTGCCGGAAAATTTTTCATTTTCCCTATAACAATAAATTCAAAATAAAATTATTTGAATTTTTGAATTCATAATTTATTTTCGCAAATTGCCCGCCAAGGGCTCTTTTATATGTATTTTTTTAAACTACCGTGATATTTTAACTAAACGTGGTATTTTAGCCGTCATTTTTAGTTCGGATCTGACAGCGAGCGAACCTAAACCGAATCGGAATTAAATCTCAATAAGACGGCCGCAGCTATTATGATCGATATGGATAATTAGCCTTTTGTCGTATAGATACAAATAAATTGTTCGCTTGGTTGCGTTCACCACGTCTCTGTTCGATATGTTATAGATCTAAGTGCTTTATAAACGGAATAGAAAACAAAAACTACATCACACTTTTACGCATTACGCGTAACAATCAACAGCGTTTGTTCCTTTCCGCTTCTAAACTTAAACGGTATTTAATTGAGGTGAAAACAGTGAGCTGCCCCAACACCATTGCATTTGGACTCGTCTACAAACTAATTAAATAGTTTACAACAAACAAAAAAAATAAAAAAGGAGGGAAAACTAAATTGAGTGTCCGATTTGACGTTATCTATGTACAATTTCGTTCCGTATGATTTCAATAATGTTCACATAGAATTAAGCAACGACATAAAAACCGTTCACAGCATCAGTAATAATGAATTAGGATGCAATTAACAAACAATCGGTTGTGATAGTTTCTTAATCCTTCGAGTCGATTTCAAGGCTCTCGGCATAATGCGGTACCCACGGGGTCGCCTACGGCGTGTTATTGAGCGATCGTTAGATTAAACATTGGTTGGTTGGACTTGCTAATGGTAAACAGCTGTATAATACCTAAGCATGCAGCTCCGGATACCTTTAGAAACATTGGGGCCGCAAAGCTCAAAATGTCTCAACATTTGACAAGGGCTTAATACCTACGATGGTATAGGTATCCACAGGCATATTATAAATGCGAAACTGTCTGTCTGTCCACCTCTCCATGCTTAAACCGCTGCACCGATTTAGTTGAGTTAGGTAGAAATATAGATTCAGTCCTGGGAAAGAACATAGGACAGTTTTTATCCCGGAGAGTCGCACGGTTCTCGCAGGAAGCGATTAACTCCCCATTATGAGATTTATTTTGGTCAGTAGTGCCAAATAGCAGTGCTAATACAAATACACTTTCAATTCCGACTCAGTTGAGGTTTTAGCTATCATTTTTTAATATGGATCTGACAGCGAGCGAACCTGAACTGAATTAAGACGCCACGGTAACCCCCCAGTTTGCTTTACATTTACATCCCAGACTTTCCTTAAACTGTCAATAAATTCGCCAACGACTAACAGTTTCATCAGAAGCCTGCAGTTGGTGCAACTGTTAATTAAGATTGAGGCAAGCAGCGGCCGCGGCGACATTGGCTGCGCGCTTGACAATGAACCGGCGTGAGGCGTGATGCGCCGGCGCAGCCCGTCACGCGCCGGCTACCCGCCATTTTGACACTTACCATGACGTCTTAGAGCTGGTTCGCACGAGCGATTTTTCAACGGGCGTTAAAAAAACGTTTAAATAGTTCCGTATGTTCAATTCGATTTAACGTCCAACGCCCAACGTCGAAAATCGAACAGTGCTCGATAAAAAAGCGCCGCGCTTTAAAACCGCCTTCGTGTTATCACCTTTCGTGAATATTTTTTAGTGTAGGGTCGCTCCTTGGCTATTCAGTGAAACAAATGGAACTTTACAGAGGTTTATTGTTTACAATATCCAAAGAACAACGTAGTCTCAGGGATAACGTGAGCTTTTTAAGAGAGTTCAGGGCAGAACGGCACTATTGACTTATTCTTTTCACACACACACGCCCAAGGAGCACTAGTACTCCCCTGGACGGACACGAAGGTGAGGACGACGCTGCCAGCGCAGAAGGGGCCGAAGGCGAGGGTCGCAGTAGAGGCGAGCCTTGGGTCAGGATGTCGTCCTCAGGCAGAAGCGTGTCTTCCGGTAGGGTAGTGGAGATGTGCGTTATGCAGCTCAGCAGTTTCAGGCTTTAATTTAGCCCCGATCTGGGTCCCTGTAATTTTCTCGGTGTCAGAGGCGGTCTTCTACGACGAGGGCCCAGGCAGCTCTTCGACGTCCACCAGGGGTAGTGCGTCAAAGAGTCGGCTAGGTCCTCGAGTAAGACTTAGGAACAAATAGGCGAATTTGAATAAGGTTGAACAGTCTGTGTTCGCCGTTAAATTCAAAATGAAGCTACGTTATAATTCAAATTGGAGGCCGTTGGCCCTACGGTCAACGCGCCCCGACGAAACACTTAGACCTAATTTATTAACATGATTTACATTTGAAATTACACTTAGAATAAAAAGCAATAAAATACAATAAGACACCTTGAGCGCTTAGACAATGATAATTAATTTACTCACCATATAACTGGGGATTCCGTACTCGTAGCTTTTATTCTGAAGATTTGAAATAGAGTGTGGATCCCTACGGCGCGCGCGAGCTTTTATAGGAGGCCGCGGTTCCGTATGTATAACTATACTTAATTAAGCGCGACTAGTGATGTGCCACCTAGGGTCTTACGGCAAGTCGTCGATTATCGATCTTTGATTCGACTTTTTACAAGTGTCACCGTCTACCGCGTGACATTCC
Source organism: Pandemis cinnamomeana (assembly GCA_932294345.1). NCBI lineage: Eukaryota > Metazoa > Arthropoda > Insecta > Lepidoptera > Tortricidae > Pandemis > Pandemis cinnamomeana. The sequence continues at coordinate 16,452,811 of OW028703.1, forward strand.
CCTCTTTCCCGGTGAGAAAATCAACCTAAGTTGATTTTCGGCTATTAAAACTTAGGAGTTATCTATCATACCTCACGCTCACGCTCATCATTCATACTTCTACAAGTTAAAAGAGATAGAGCAATAGTATATGCCTACTCCGACCCCTAGGTAAAGGTTGTAATGGAAAGGAGATCTAACTACACATATAGATAACGACTGTCCTCGGGTTACCGGCCGCCCGTAGTACTATTGTAAACAGGTGGAATAAGGCTTATGATTTCGAGTTTCCAACACCGCTCGGTTCCTGAATACAGCTTAGGTAGGGGACTTTACAGAAGTCAGTAGTACTGGTATTAGGCTTAGTTTAAAACAGACGATTCATACATGTGAGATGACCATTCGCGGGTTTCACGACGGTTTCTTGCCTCTAAGTTAGCGCAAGTATCATGGTTGCGTAGCAGCGCGCGGAATGTAAACATCGTTACGAGGTCGCTACGAGTGATTAGATTTTAGTTTAAGCGGCCGGAACGTGTTGCTCTTGCGCTGCTACTAGCGGAATGCGAGATAATTGCGACGGCGCAAGGGGGAGGAGTGATCGCGGACGCCGACCAATGAGGTCATTGCGCGCTGCGGCTCCGCCACGGGCCGAACGCTATCTACGAGTAATTAACCTGTTGGTTTTAATTTGATGTCTTTAATATGCCACGCGCCTAAATTCTTTCCAGATAAGTCCTGTAGTTCAAATACTAATGGTGAACGTTTTTTAATGATCTTACACTTTACAAATTTCGGTGCTAATTTCTTACAAAAGTTAGCGGACTTATCGCTGAGGAAATATGTACGCTTCCATACTAAATCGCCTTCATTAAAGTGCGCTGGTTTACGGCGTGAGTTATACCTCTTAATACTATTCTGATGTGCATTGTATAGCGCGTGCTGGACTTTGTCGAATGTTTCTGCTAGGAATCCTACGTTTTGCGCATAGGCGTCGCGCGGTAAGAATAGTAGTTCATTACCCAATTCATTATCGACGTAGTGTGAACCGCACGTTACCAATTCTCTGCCGTGTACTAAGAAAGCGGGAGTGTAACCCGTCGCCTCGTTTATGGAGTTGTTTATAGCGAATTGTATTTTTGGCAGATTAATGTCCCATGACCTGTGGTCGTTTTGTACAAAGGTAGATACACAAGTCATTATCGTTTTGTTATAACGTTCTGTCAAATTAATATGAGGTGAATAGCGTGCTATAAGAAACTGATTAGGTACCTTATATTTATCGAGGAAGGATTTCAGCTCGCGGCTGGTAAAATAAGTAGCATTATCCATATATATGGTTTGAGGGACACCATGAGTGAGGAAAACTGAGTCTTCCAGGTGCTTAATGACTATAGCTGAGGACGCGTTACGTACAGGAAACAAAAGGCAATATTTTGAAAATACGCATGTCACCACAAATAAGTAGTTATTTTGCTTTCGTGTAGTAGTTAGTGGACCCATGAAATCCAAGGAGATAACCTGGAATGGACGTGAGCAGTGTTTAGGACGACCCATCTCACCTAGCGTAGCGTGAGTTGGGTGTTTATAAGCTATACAAGTGTCGCATGACGCAATGTATTTAGACACGTCCTTGTACATTCCTTTCCAGAAATAATTGAGAGCCAAACGATGGTAGGTTTTGAACGCGCCTAGATGTCCCGCAGTAGGTACATCGTGATTTTCGCTAATTATTTGGTGACGTAGTTCCTCTGGTACTACTTCCTTCCATGTGAACTCGTTAGCAAATCTAGTGTCAGACTTCGTTAATCTGTAGAGGGAGTTGTTTACTATTTTATAGTTAGGAAAACCCTGTGGCGCGTTAGTACAGCTGTTGCAAAGATCTAAGTACCACTTGTCCTTTGTCGTGAGATGCGCGTTTGCAAGTGTTAACGCTGACACTGGCACGGCTCTAGATAAGGCGTCAGGAACGACGTTGTCTTTGCCGCGTCGATGTAAGATCTCAAAATTAAAGGATGATAGTCGTACTCCCCACCTAGCTAAACGGCCTGTAGGATTACTTAGAGATAAAAACCATTTTAGAGATGAATGGTCAGTGTAGACTTTAAATGTGCGACCATTCTCGAGATAACAGCGCCAATGCTCGAGTGCGACTAGGACGGCTAAGGTTTCGCGTTCTGTAACACTGTAGTTTCGTTCCGCCTTTGACAAGGAACGACTCATGTATGCGACTGGATGTTCTTGACCGTTAATAGTTTGGCAGAGCATTGATCCTACGCCTAAATTACTTGCGTCTGAGTGTACCTCGAATGGTTGCGTATAGTCCGGGCAAGAGAGGACCGGAGAACTAATTAGACAAGACTTGAGTTGTACAAACGATTGTTCAGCTTCGTTTGTCCATGCAAATGGTGGTGCATTTTTTTTAAGTGAAGTCAAGGAATTTAGTGGGCCTGCTAATGTGCTAAAATTAGGAACAAATCTACGGTACCAAGACGCGGTGCCTAGAAATCTTTTCACCTCCTTTGTGTTCGTTGGTCTGGGGTAATCTAGAATCGCGGCTACTTTATCTGGGTCCGTGCGTAAGCCTTGCTCGTCTACCACGTAGCCTAAGTACTTTAATGAGTTCCTAAAGAATTGTGTCTTTTCATAATTTATAGTGAGACCTGCGTGTTTTAGCTTCGCTAGGACTTTTAGGAGCAAAGTTACATGATTGTCATAGGAGTCGCTGACACAGACTATATCATCGAGATAACAGAATACTTTGTTGTCGAATTCAGGTCCAAATAGGCTATCTACTAGTCTCTGTTGTAAAGCTGGTGCGTTCGTCAAACCAAAGGGCATCACTTTGAACGAGAAGGTACCACGTGATGGTACAAAGAAAGCTGTCTTACACTTATCTTTTTCATTTATAGGTATCTGCCAGAACGCCTTCGATAAGTCAATGCTAGTTAAGAATTTCGCGTCCCTAAGATTGTCTAATATCTCGGATATGTAAGGAAGACTGTACGCGTCCTTTTTAGTTACCGCGTTCAATTTACGGCTGTCGAGACAGAACCTAGGTTTGCCGTCCTTCTTCCCTACTACTAGTACTGGCGAGGACCACGCGCTCTCGCATGGTTCAATAACATCCAGACGCAACATTTCGTCGACCTGTTCGTTTATTATGTTGAGTTTCTCCGGTGACATTCTGTAGGAACGTTGTCTAATTGGTTCGGTAGTGCCCGTGTCAATGTTATGTACAACTAAGTTAGTACGGCCGAGACCAATTTGTTCGTAAGAGATGTCGCGAAACTGTCCTATAATATTATCTGCCTGCACGCGCTGAGCCTCTGTGAGGTTAGTGTAGGAATGCAGTGCCTGAGGTCGAATAATTCTGTCTGGATGCTTAGTGACGGTCTCGCTTGCCGCTAAAGCACTTACGTATTTAGGACAAACTTTGAAAGACCGCCAAAAGTTTATCCCTAGTATGACAGAATTATTGACCTCGGGCACTACGTATGCCCTTATAGAGTGAGTTTGATTCTCAAAAGTTATGTCGAGGTCAAAGTATCCTATACTACGCAAGCGCCGGCCAGCAGCCGCCTCTATGTTAATGTAATCATCAAAACGCATGGTATGCCCATAGGTAAGTAATGTGTTATGATAATCTTTGCCAAGCACCGTTACGGCCGCCCCCGAGTCCAATAAGCAGTGTGGAATTCTCAGTTTGTTTATATAGATAGTTATGAACGGTCGCGCGTCGCGCGGCCCTAAGTCCTGCTGCGAATTGTTTTGTTTATGTGAGTGGGGCGAGATCGTCGTTACCTTATAAGAATTAAAAAAAATGTTAACGAAATGCAGCCATTGTGACCATTTATTAGCCCTCCTAATGCAACGACGTCCTCGCCACGAACTTAGTTTTTTGTTTGCGAAGTGGGTCTAGGTATGTGTTTATTACATGTAGTGCAATCAGGGAACTTCACCCCCACCTTGCCACACTTGAAGCACAACAAGGTCCGTGGTGCTTGACAAGTTCTTAATGTGTGTGTATTAGATTTACACCTAGGACAAAATTTATTATTGTTAGTGTGTGGTGCTTGTGACAAAATATTCACCGGGTATCGGTGTTTAGTGTTAGTGTAATTATGTTTATTAGCGCTGTTACCCGAGGATGGATGCTGATACCTATCAAAATGCCTATTTTGATGTGAAAAGGTTTGTGATTGTTTATTTATAGCTAGCTCAGGGATTAGTGTACCTGCCGTAGGGCGCGGTGGCTCTTTATAGCTAGACATTCGAGCTTGAACTAGTTCGAATTTGTGACAGACGGTACGGAGTTCATCTATAGTGGTCACTGAAGTAGCTGTAGCTAATACTGCCGCGAAACAGGGCCTAATATTATGCAACAAAATCTCTAACTGATCATCTTCAGTCATAGGTACAGTTAGTCGTGAAAACATTGCGTGCATAATAGCTAAATAAATTGTTATGTTTTCGGAGTCGTCTTGAGTCCGGGCGCGAATTTCCGCCTTTAATTTATAATCGTAGTCTGGCTGTGAGAATACGGATACGAGTTGTTTAGACAATTCGTTCCAAGTGGTAATCTTATCTTTAACCGATCTATACCAACACAAGGCCTCGCTCTCAAATATCTCAGTCGCGAAAGAAAGGAATTTGTCTGGTTTAATCTTCCTAGCTGAGAGAAATTCGTTTACACGAATGACGAAAGCGCGGACACAAGTTTTTCCACTGTAGCGAAGTTTTGCAAAATCAGAGGTTATGCCGCGGTCACATGTTACTGATATATTTGGTGGTGGTTGCGCGAAACTATGAGAAGAAGTGTTCAATTGTTCTAGGTTGTCCTCACTTTCCAAAAAGGTTTCCTCACTATCTTGATCAAACTTAGCACGTATAGTAGCTAGTTCCTTTGATACATTTTGAAAGCTAGTTAAGCATGATTTCAATACTGCCTCCGATTCGGGTGTAGTAGTAATTATTCTCCTAAGACGATGGTAGATATGACTGCACAAATTGTCTGTACGCACGAATAAATTATCGTCAAACTTTGATTTGATTAGGGTTAAATTTGACTGCGCTTTTGCTAAACTTTCTGCTACGCCTTTTAGGTCGTCGACGGGGTCTAGTCCCGATTCTAATATATCCTGGGCCGGTAAACCGGGTGCTAGTTTCACTATTTGACCGCGTAATTCTTGTACTGTAAGTGCCGGTGTAGTTCCGCGAATAGCCACCTCATAAGATAACTCTGTTTTTTGTAGCGATAAATACTTAATATTGCGATGTGCCATTTTTAGTACACTAAAAGCTGTAAGTTACCCGCGATATTAGAATTTATTCAACCTGTTCTCCGAAGTGTGCGCGTTAAGGTGCGTTTATAATTTTAAAATAATGAAATGGAGTTACAAGACGAACCGTAGATCGATAAGTAAGTGTTGAAGGAAAGTGCGACTTACGCGTATTACCCTAAGTGCCGCAACGTATGGCTGCGAGTCGTATTAAACGTTGGTAGAATTGAACGTTAAGTAGTTAACTCAGTTGTAATGGCTAGCCTGCTATTGAAACACGTAGCGCGTTGTAGTTAGTTGTCTAAATGCTCAAAGTATGCGCAGGTATAGGTAAGGTGCTAAAATAATTCGATTATTGCAGTAAAGTGTTAAAAATCGCGAGTTGTTTGAAGCTAAGTTTAAAGTTTTCGAGAAGTGATGCTAAATTTGATTAAATTAATGTTCTTGTCGGTACAACTAATTAAGGTTGTTGTTAGATAATTGAGTGGTTCGTTATAAATTTGAAATGCCAACTGTGGTAGTTATTATGTAGTTAATGTGTATTTTAAATTGACACTGGTCGCGATCGAGCCGTTAACGCTTGCGTATTTGAATCTGCTAAGTGTCCTAGGCACACGGGTGCGAAAGAGAGCGCGCGGTCGTTGCTAACACAACGGAGCGGTGCGGAAGGAACCGTTGATTCGAATAATTAGGGCGCGAGCGGATGTGCCAAGCGCGAGTGGATTTTAAATTAACGGTTCAGTATTTAAAATATTTGACCGTTAATATTTTAAATTTAAGTACATACGTTAGGAACCGTTGATTTCAAATTACTGCTAGTGAATTTAATGTTTGTTTACGTTAATTTAAATTAAAATTTTAGAAAATAACCACTTGTTACCGACAGGAACAACGTTTTTTACGACTTCTACGTAACCGAACGAGAAAACGGCTGAGCCTATTCTTAAGCCGAGCTCAGACAGCGAACGAATTGTTACTGCAATAGTCGGATTTTACAATAAAATAAGTATAAAAGTATTTAGAAATGACCGAAGCCAACTCTTTGAGTGCGTGTGCGGAAGAAGTGCTAAGACCTGAACTGAACTAATGGGTGCCGCTAGTGCGCGTATAGAAAAAGTGCTAAGAACTGAACTGAACTAACCAAGTTGGGCGCCGACTATCACCTTTCGTGAATATTTTTTAGTGTAGGGTCGCTCCTTGGCTATTCAGTGAAACAAATGGAACTTTACAGAGGTTTATTGTTTACAATATCCAAAGAACAACGTAGTCTCAGGGATAACGTGAGCTTTTTAAGAGAGTTCAGGGCAGAACGGCACTATTGACTTATTCTTTTCACACACACACGCCCAAGGAGCACTAGTACTCCCCTGGACGGACACGAAGGTGAGGACGACGCTGCCAGCGCAGAAGGGGCCGAAGGCGAGGGTCGCAGTAGAGGCGAGCCTTGGGTCAGGATGTCGTCCTCAGGCAGAAGCGTGTCTTCCGGTAGGGTAGTGGAGATGTGCGTTATGCAGCTCAGCAGTTTCAGGCTTTAATTTAGCCCCGATCTGGGTCCCTGTAATTTTCTCGGTGTCAGAGGCGGTCTTCTACGACGAGGGCCCAGGCAGCTCTTCGACGTCCACCAGGGGTAGTGCGTCAAAGAGTCGGCTAGGTCCTCGAGTAAGACTTAGGAACAAATAGGCGAATTTGAATAAGGTTGAACAGTCTGTGTTCGCCGTTAAATTCAAAATGAAGCTACGTTATAATTCAAATTGGAGGCCGTTGGCCCTACGGTCAACGCGCCCCGACGAAACACTTAGACCTAATTTATTAACATGATTTACATTTGAAATTACACTTAGAATAAAAAGCAATAAAATACAATAAGACACCTTGAGCGCTTAGACAATGATAATTAATTTACTCACCATATAACTGGGGATTCCGTACTCGTAGCTTTTATTCTGAAGATTTGAAATAGAGTGTGGATCCCTACGGCGCGCGCGAGCTTTTATAGGAGGCCGCGGTTCCGTATGTATAACTATACTTAATTAAGCGCGACTAGTGATGTGCCACCTAGGGTCTTACGGCAAGTCGTCGATTATCGATCTTTGATTCGACTTTTTACAAGTGTCACCGTCTACCGCGTGACAGTGTGAATAAATACATGGTTTCCGATTTGTTTTATTAAACGTTTTTTTAACGCCCGTTGAAAAAAGGCTCGTGCGAACCAGCTCTTAATGCGATTCAATTTTGCGTTTTAGCTGTCATTTTTGTCATTTCTCTACTCACTTCTTAATCAGTGTTCCTCTACTATATTATGCATCTATTATAAACATAAATCTTCCTCTTGAATCACTCTATCCGTTGCGTAGTTTTATAGATATAAGCATACATGGGGACAGAAAGACAGCGGAAAGTGACTTTGTTTTATACTATGTAGTGAAGTATAGATAAAGGTAGGTAGGTATATGTAGACGAGTCCAAATAAATTAGTAAAAGCTGTGTTGTTGAAACAGTGGAAAAAAAGGACATCGTGACTGGGGTGTAAACATGTTGTGATATTTATTGACGCAACGTGATGCAATGTTGTTGTCGCTCGAGTTGACCTTTTCTGGTTTTTTTACACCTTATTTTAAGGCCTTTTACCGATTTCCTCGAGCTGGCAACTTTTGTAAATTAACACCAATGCTCGGTATTTTATTGAGGAACACAACAGAACAGAACAGACAGGACAAACGCGTGAAACTAGGTAAAAATGTTCCCCCTGATCTGATCATCAAGGTTAATCAACGTTGATATATGGTACAATTGCATTTAAGATAAAGGCCATAATTAAATGGCAAAGTTTCAAGTGTAAGTATATTGAAAGGAGGTAATTAAAGTGTCAATTTTAAGCGGAGATGTACACGAATAACGTATGAATGTTGAACCGCCTCTCACGGTGTTTCTAATATCGAGTCAGACAAACAATGCATTGCATTGCGTGTGATGCAGGTTTATGTTCGTATTTATATTTACTTTATGCGAAATATACTCTAATTGGTCTTTATCTTCAGAGACCATCGTCTTCCGCGTAATGAAATTTATCTTTGAATCAAATGGTTTAATTCGTGCCCTTCGTTTGGTCGAATAATTGTTTGAAAAAATATTTTACATAGGCTTTGTAAAATAGGACAGGTTAGAATCTGATTATTTGGTCAAATCATATAAAATTAGTCAGACCTCCATTAATAGATCTATGATTCGATGTAACTTTAGTTTTGAAAGACCCGGTTTTTAGATTTATCTCATTAATTGTGCTATAGCAGCTTAATACCAAATTTCAAGTTTATAAGACGGTAATTAAATAGAATCACTTTTTCTATCGATAGTTTTTCGATTGACTTTTTTTGACTGGAACTTTATTTGATCATTATTTTCACCTTGTTACCTTACTTCTACCTCGTAAGGGATAAAGACATGATTTGTGTATGTATGTATGTGTATGATACCTCTGCGCGCTTTCTTTGGGACAAAGGGTCTTGACAAACCAACAACAAAGTGGTTTTATAAGGGTTCCGATTTTGCCGATTGAGGTACGGAACCCTCAAAACTAAAAAAAGTGACATCAGTTAGTAAAACTTGTTTGACGCACGCGTTGCCGCCAAATGTTACTTAATTTACTTCGTACGGTTATTAAACAGTTAAGAACCCCGCGAAATCATAATAAATTACCATTTGGAGATCAGATTTATTCAGACACAATATCGCGTTACGTCAGCGGTCCTTCATTAATATGTATCATGGATACACATAATAAACATCGAGTTACTTAGTTTGCGCCAAAACCGGCTTTCTAAGCTATCTCACTGCGAGCGCAATCTACAGCAGTTAGGAACTGCGTGAATCTAGAATGATGGCAATTTATATATACACAGTTTACTTTAGATTCAGAAAAGATGTTGGTCTACAGTAGGCATGTGTTGGCAAGACGCCTAATACTTCATTTAATTTAGAATTAGAAACCGCAATACTATGCTACTGATATTATAAACGTGAAAGTTTATAAGTATGGATGGATGTTTGTTACGCCAGAACGGACAGATCTGGATGAAATTCGGAACATAGATAGATTAGAGTATGGAATAACACATAGGCTTCTTCTTATCTCGGAAAATTGCGTAATTTCTGATGGTTAGCGATAAACAAATTCTAAGCAGACGAAGTTGCAGGAAACAGCTAGTAATATTATAAACACGAAAGTTTGTAAGTATGGATGGATGCATGGATGTTTGTTACTCTTTCACGTAAAAACTACAGTATCACAATAATTTCTTTGGCATGTATAGTAAGTTAATATGCTACTTGCAATGACAAGATTCCACAATGATACGCAATTCAGTTTCTTTGACTGTACATGCGAAGCATATAAAGGTATATTTACATTTACAAGTATACAACACATCATGTATACTTGTAAATGTTAATGTCAGTATTGGAATTTTATCCTCCTTTTTCTCAACCGACACGTGACTGGGGCACCGGGCTTACTGCTTAAGGCTCTATAATTACAGCATCCAATTGAAGACGGTTTACTGCTGGGCCTGCTTCTATACCAAGGCCAGAACTACTTTTTCATCATCCCTGCCGTCCATAAAGTTGAACCATAATACTTTAACTATCGAGAGGCTTTCATAATCTTTATTTAATAGTCACAAGTTACCGTTAAGATCAGTAGATAAGTGTGATTCAGACTGATTATGTTTTACAGGTTGCATGACTTGAAATTTTTTTGCTTTTATCTGCCACTTTTAATTCCACCTAATAAAAAAAAACATTTTGCTACAGGTTTTGTAACATTTTATGAAGACGGTAACCTTACACCACACAAGCACACATAATTGATAAATTATCAAAGATAATATTGTATGCAACAAACAGGGGCATGAAATCTTAATGCGATTCAATTCCGATACAGTTTAGGTTCGCTCGCTGTCAGATCCATAGATACTAATAATGACAGCTAAAACAAACTGAGTCGGTACTGAATCGCATTAAGACGTCATGGTAAAGCCCCAGGTCAAATCGACATCGACACAGCTAAACACAATTTCTTGAAGACTATGCTCAATTTCTTGCCTATCTTTGAATCTAGGTCCGGAAGAGTTAAGCCAGTTTAGACTTGCAGGAAAAATCCTGCTAGATTTAATACATTACGCGGCTGTGACGCAAACGGAATAGAAGTCGTTGGCCTAGTGCCGCAATGTAACGACCTGCAGGACCCATGTCGCGATTTAATGAAGCACCACAAATGTGTGGAAACAATATACCCACTGTAAACATAAACAGTCACAATGCACTCTGACAACAGTAGAATCAACACATTATCGTCTTAACATCAACCTCAATAACATATCATAATTTTATTCACGGACCTACTGTCCGTGCTACCATTGTGGTAGAACCTGTCCCCGGGCCTTGCGTAACGAAAGTGAAATCTTAAGATAATGTCGCATCGACACGCGAGCTTCTGTTCGCGTTCGCATGACGCGTATGGGATTGATGGGATGCGTGGTGTGGCGGCAGCATTACATTACGAAATCGTGTTGAACTCTGACCTTAGCATTTTATTAACCCCCGGCCTAGCGCGATATGCTCTATCGCAGCTTAAAGCGTGTCTCCCTTTCTAAGCTAGAGACGCGCCAAAGGGATTCTTTGTGTAAGATAGATGCAAGCGTCGTATCGCTTTGGGCAAAGATGAATATTATATAAGAAAGATTGTTTATTTGTTTTGAATAATGTTGAGTGCGGCTCTTGCGGGCTTAGTAGAGTTTTTACTCAATGAATGACTCACAAAAATGTGCGCTCTCTTTCCACAACTAGATCAATAGCGAATCACCTCGATGTTGAAATTGATTTTAAATTTAACTTTATTTAATTTGCGCATGATATAAATTAAAATGGTTTTATATATTATCTTAGTCTCTTTTGGTATAGAGGTTTACGCTATAATAAAACTTGTTGAGTTGAGTTTCTTCATTAAACGCCTTTTTTTAATTTAAGGGCCTGTTACAAAAAAAAACTTCTGTGACAGATAAAAAACAGTCAAATGTTAAGTTAACAGAAACTTATGAACAAGACGATTTATACTTGTAATAAATACGGTTAAAATGTCAGCAGTATGTAACTACCTATTCCTCCCAAAAATGCATATTAATCACACTAAGTTGGCCATTACGTGGAACCCTAGAAAGGTTACCAGCATAAGATATGTCATTTTTTGTCAATCATGTAACACTTGACATTTTGCTCATCACAATTGGCTCTTGGATAACGGTGACTGCGGCAATTATTTCGTAAAATCACTGTTCCCTACAAGCAACTTTTCAATTTCAATCACGCTTTAATATTGCTAAAGAAGTTGATGTTTGCTTGCAAATTTTTCCATTGAACTGTATCTAATTATACAACTGAGACGTTGTAAACTATTGCCTTAACGTGCTGTTGGTTGTGCTGCTAAGTTTTCCATATATCAGTTAGAACGTTACGTTAATGTTTGATACGTATTTTGTGCCATAAACGAACACTCAGAGGCTTTAACTTTGTCGCACAGAAAAGACTACCTAGCTAAATACATAGCATACATTTTTATCATGTCTTTAGCCCTTACGGGGCAGACAGGGTATCAAGACCTAAAGGCCACGTTTAACGTGATTGTAGTGTAGACGTAATGGTGGATAGGAGCATGAAAATAGTAATAGGTGGCTGGGCATTGCCTATAATATGATTCCAAAGAGTTTTACGGTCTGCGTTGTAAGAGAAGCGGCTGGTAAATTTTATGGTTTTTTTTGCCCCCAGACCAGAATGGAGGAAACTGTAGGTTAAGTGTATACGTTAATAAAAGGTTTTAAAAAAATACCGGAGAACAGAGTATCATATTTAAAAAGATACATAATAAATCTACTTGTCCAAGGTCAACATACGACTAACCTAAATTCTACAACTACTTTATATTTATTAAACTTGTAATTGTACAACACTTTGTATTTATGTAGAGCAACCATTTTATGAATCCGGTTGCTATTAATCTCGTTTTACACGCATGCGCGGTATGTTACATGCTCAGTTCGATGTGTTAATATAAGGGGACATACCAACCGCGCGGAAATTTGCTCTACATTTTTACTGCGGCCTTATAATGGCGACTTAATGCGATTATTCCGATTCAGTTTAGCTTCGCTCGCTGTCAGATCCATACATGACAGCTAGAACCTGAACTTAGTCGGAATTGAATTGCATTGAGACGTCATGGTAAGGCCGCTGTAAAATATGTGATAGTTTAATAGCAGATATTTCTTTTGAAATAATATTTTGTTAAGATATCGTAGTTGTTTAAGCGCTAAATATTATTTTGTACAGTCAAAGCCATTGTTAAACATTCGTACGTTACCAAAACGTCAAAAACATCTAAGTATACACCTTTATGCCACAAGCGTTGTTGACTTAACGTGTATGGAAATGAAGAAGATTGTATACATCTTTGTTAATATCCGCTGACGATGAAAAATAAATTATAATTTGTGCAACGATGATAATGTTCTACGGTAAAAACGTAACGAGCGACTGTGACTATGACAATTCCAAATACATTGCTGGCTTGAGAAATACCTTGTTAAACCGGGTTTCACATCAGCTCGGAATAGTTTATCGAAATTTTACCGTCACCTGTTTGTTGCTCTGGCACTTGACGCGTGGTCCTGGGTGTTAAAGTTGCCCCTGATTGGAGAGCTTGGCGGTGTGGTTAGCGTGGCCCCGACTGCGCGGGCGCACCTATGCACGTGGTGCGCGTATTAATCCAGGTGTGTTGTCACATGTGACCAATTTATTTACGGAACTGGACGCTATCATAGACTGGCAACACGGTGGGGCAACTACCCACCTTTTTAATTTCAGTTTTAGGGCAAGTTACGACACTACTAATTGAAATCTCTACATCATCGACGAAATTTATGTATGTATGTATGTTATTTAAGGTAGTTGAGTTTGTTAGCCTGGGGCCTTACCATGACGTCTTTATGCTATTCAATTCCGAGCCAAAGTTCGACCGCTCGCTATCAGATCCATACTAGAAGTGTCAAAAATGACAGTACGTAACATTGAATTGGAATTGTGGGGTGCAAGTCGGGTTACCTCCGCGTGTGGTCAAGAGCTGCGGTTTGTTTTTGGATCCGTCCGAGGGGAACAGCAGTGCTCGGTCCGGTGCACCCTGGGCATCGGTTAAGGATTTCCTGGCAGATTCTGAGGGATATCATTATCCGTTGGCTAAGAGCCCGACAGGGGGGTACCTGCTCAAAAGTGTGCCAGAAAAACAATTTGTATTTGTATTGTTTTGTAATATATTACATGTAAGTAAGCAAGCAGTTCTAAGCATCCAGAAGCTTACAAAAGCTAAAACTTTATTGCCCATTAAATACAAACGCCTCATTTGTCAATCCTTAATTCCCATTGGCCATAATTACAGTGTGGCAACTCCTTAACTTAATCTGCGCTGGCGCGACAAAAAGCGTTAGCTCGTTCCGTGGGATACTTTAATTTAAACTCTAACAGAATACAAATTCGATCCCAATTTCTTAAACCACCAAAGCAAAGATGAGCTCTTTTGAAAAACCACTTCTCGTGTGCATTTTGAAGATAGCACTACTATTACCACGATAATTAATGCTTTAAATCAAACAAAAATCTACCTAATGACATTGCTTTAAAATCTTAGACACGTGCATATCCGTGGTTTTTCTCTTAGTTTGTTTTGTAAGGTTCTGTGACAACCGCTGGTAATCGGACAATGGCACTGATAAATTGTTACACAATTATGTACCTTAATGGTTTATGTCAAGGTTCCAATTAGCGTTGTCGGCTAGGCCTGCGCGTGCGCCTATTCAGAGGTCGCGATTAGTGTCAATGACCTGCAACAGCTGATTTTCGATGAATGCATTAGGTATATCCAATAACTGTTTGAGTTCTATTCTCTATACTCTGAAGTAATATAGTACTAACACAGTTAAATAAATAACCGAAATTTGTCTAAAGGCTTTGAAGAAATTTTGGTATGACTATGGAACACGTCTTCTATGAACTCTAAAAAAAGTTATGAATTCTGAGAAGATAAAGAAATTGATTGAAACAATTGACTGTTCTGTACATGTCGTTTTAATCTTTAAACTATACAGGTTCCTATTAAACTATCTTGTCTACATGTGTAGGTATACTAAATACGCACTATTAACGAACTTGTAAAGAAATGTGTAATTTTCCGTTTGACAGCTATTCGCACCTTTAGGACGAAAACGACACATCTCAAAAAACACGGTTTTTGTGTTAGGGTCGTAAAAAGACTTTATACGGTCATATCTATCGTTCCATAAATAATAAAACGCCACATTCAGGCTGGAATGGGACAAAGCTGCAATATCGGTCTCTTTCTTGCGCGGGGAATTCCGTGCTCATGACGGTGCGGGAGGGGCGCATTCAGTGTTCTGTCGAAGCACCTGTGGGATAGACGTCACATGGACAGAACAGTAGTGACGGAAAACCTATTGAGTCGTTTTCATTCTGATTGAAACGGTATATTTCACTTTAATTTTTAATTTGAAACCGACGTATTTATTATTGTGACTATTTGTGACCATTTATTTCTGGTATAATTTATATAATTTGATGAATTATTCAGATTTGTGTCGTTTTAATATAGAAATACTAAAAGAGTTTAAGGACTTATTTTTAATAGTGTCATTTAATTATTAAATAAAAACATCTATCTGGCGTACTATGTGACTGATGAGATAAAAACCTTTATTTATCCACATATTACTCACAATTTATTTCGTTTTTTTAAACCGATTTATAGGTAAATTAATCCTTTACAATTTCATGCCCAAAATTTAGCTGTCACTTCAATAGTAAAAAAAATAATCACGACGAAGTACAATGGTGCCACAATCTCCATTCTTTTATTTCAATTTCCCAAAAAGTTGCTTTTTTGAGTTGTGGCGTTTTCATCCTAAAGGTGCGTATTATAGAAACATAATTGGGTGTTTAGTCGTGCTTGACTTCCGACTTCTTTGTCGCAAACAGCATTATGTAAGTTTGATGACTTGTATGAATAATGTTAAACTAAAACATGTGTTGTTAACTCAGAGTCGAAAGTAGGGTGAAAAACTTAAGTAGAGCTGTTGTATGGTTGAATAATGTGTACGAATAGACAAAATGACGTTCCAAATTAGAAAAATGACTTCCATAATCATTCCCGAAGTCCCATATCAGTTCTGTACACACTCCATGCAACAGGTAATTTACTTAATTTTTTCACCTATAGGTATACGCAAATTTGGTCTCGGTCAATCCATAGCTGAGCTTTTCTCTTCAAATGTACTAACTTTTTTTAACGGAATAAGGAATTTTCTTTGAAAAAATTAATCATAGGTATGCTAATTCTGCCGCCAAGAAGCAGTGCTTGAGCTGCCGTATTTGGGTAAGGAGACTCGTGTAAGACAGCCAGGGGCCTGATTTTTGGAAAGCACATGTATGAAAATACCACTCGAAAGTGGTATAAATCTGTTTATATCTTCAAAACTACAGCTCTAATCAAATTTTTGACTAGGTCACAAGATTAATGAGAGCCCTAAGTATTTTCTAAGCTACTCGTATCTCAAATTCAGCACAATTTTTCACCACTTTCGAGTGGTGTTTTCACACATGTGCTTTCCAAAAATCAGGCCCCAGTGAAGTTACTAGACATGAGGTATTCCTTAGCCCATGATGATAACGCAATATACAATCCTCTGGAGTTAGATGTTTGTCATTCCGTGTCATTAAATAATTAAATAAACTTCATACTTAATTTCAAAACTGTCACCATAGTACGAAACATCGTTCCTCAGTGGCGTAACTATAGGGTGGCAGGGGTGGCATAATGCCAGGGGCCCCTAGCTCCAGGGGGCCCCGCACTGGCTTCGTTTAGAGCATGGAAGGGACGCTGATGCACTTCTTTATATGGAGGAAGGAGCATCTAAAGAATTTGCCACGGGCCCCAGACGTTATAGTTAGGTACGCCACTGTTCTGTTCTGTTCTCCAGTCCTTTTTGGTTGCCTGTAAGAGATCGCTCTGTAGCGATAAGGCCGCCTATTGTTACCTTGTAATATTCTGTATACCTTTTTTCTGTTTTGGTTGTTATATGTGGTGTTCAATAAAGAGTTATTGTATTGTATTGTATTGTATTGTCATCCCTCATGACCCATTATCACACAATCAGATAGTGAGTGAATATAAACATGATTCGGCCTAGAAGTGTCGTAATTGGACAGATGTGCGAGGTAATAAAATTACTGAGTGCATTGTCGGACAAGTGCAAATCGTGCTAACAGCTGATTGGTTGCGACACACGATGCGCGCGCGCCGCGGGTATCCCAGCTATTGTGAATGAATTGGGCAATAAGACAAATTATAAATTGTTCAATTGTTTACAAACAGTAATCGTTGTAACTCATTAAAATTTAATATTGCTTAGGTTATCAATGAAATGATTGTTTAGTTGTTTAAGTAATAAAGTCAGGCCCTCCCCTGTTGTAACCACACTCACCCTTGATGAAGGTTTTAAAATAAGCTGAAACTAAGCAGTTCAATCATCCGTCTTATTTTGTAAGACATTATTATTTACAAGAGTTTCAGTAAAATACAGAAATGTACTGGGTCGTTCTCAAAAAATTTGCACAGCTGCTTTTATGTTGCAATTTTTTTTTAAATTGCGATTTTTGATTTATTTTTCTATAGGATCGATAGATATATATTCAAATAATCGATATCACGCGGAGGGAAGTGGTTAATTTTAAAATCTTAAAAGATACAGGTGTTTGAAATTTTAGGTCGGCAGGTGAACGACATCGATGTCAAGTGAACGACAATATGGTAGGCAGGTGAAAGACATCGATGTCAGGTGAACGACATTTTTTACCAAGTTATCGACAATAGGTGCAGGTTTACGATAAATATGTTCCAACTTAATTGAAATTGTTAGCAGGTTAACGACTACGGTAGCAGGTAAGTGATATTTTAGATAAAAACTACATTAATCTGTCAACATGTGGTTTATTACTTATTTTCTTCATTCGTTTTTTCCTCATCACAGTGATTAGCTTTAAAAAAATAAACATTAATTCTTATATATCAAAATTAAAACAAAATTAAATGTCTATTAGGAAAAATAGGAACTTATATTTTTTTCTCAGTTACAACAAAATCACTCTAAAACAAACATTAAATTCTTCTTATCAAAACTAAAAAATCTTTAAAAAAAATTAGATGTCTATTAAGAAAAATAGGAACTTTTATTTTTTCCTTAGTTACAACAAAATCAGATTTCTATTATCTTCTTAATACTTGCTCGTATTTATCACATTCACAATTACTTAATCAGTATGTATATCATATAATAGCAAGGCATACCTAGAAAAGTATCACATTCAGTAAGATTGGACGTTGCTTAATTTATCTAGTTATCTAAATGTTACTTGAGGCATGAATATTATCTGGTAGTATTTATCACAATCATCAGTCTTAATTATATTAACAATTTAACAGTAGTATAATTCGTCAGTATTATTTTGGTAATAAAGTATTCTCAAAAACAGTTTCAAGTTAAGGTAAGGGCATCTACTTACATCACAAAATTACTGGTAGTATTTGTCACAAGCATCGCTTATCAGTCTTAATTAACAATTCGTTACTATAACTTTGGTTACAAATTGATTTTAAAAAACGCTTTAAAGTTAAACTATTTTGTAAGTTAAAAAATAATAATTTTTTTTTTGTGCTTTTCTTTTTTCGTACTTTATTTTATTCTTCCTCTGATATTCTGCATATAATTCCGGGTCATGTTTAATCTTCTGGTATCTGAGCTTTTCCCGTTCCCTCTTTTTGGCTAAAAGTTCCTCTTTGTTTTTAGAATTAGGTTTACCCATCGTCAACTGAAATGAAAATATAATTAAAATCTAATTAAAATTCTACGTAATTATTAATTAATTATTATTAAATATCACTTAAAATTTTAACATTAACATGGCCGCTCTAACAACAAGAAAATACAGTTAACTATTAAAGGGATTATACAAGAAACGTGTTTTATTTATTGGTACGAAACCCTTCGTCCATGAGTCCGACTCGCACTTGGCCGGTTATAATTTTAAGTACTTTAGTACACTAAAAACTCATCAGTGTCACATAAATGTTAGGATTATAGAAAAAAATGTCGTTCACCTGGCGTATGCGTCGTTCACCTGTTTTTTTAAGACAAGTGAACGACACACAGGTGATGGACAAAATGACAGTTATATCATCAAAACAAAGAAAACATTTGGTTGATGAACTAAATATCTATACACATAACAAAAGACCATACTTTACGTGTTATAAATTAAAATGAATGCAATCGTACACACATCGACCAAAATATGGAAGACAGAATATAGACTACTTACCCATTACAAACTCCCGCTCGCGTAAGTTTATTGATCGTAATTTTCAACTCCAGCAAACTGACGACGCGTCACTCGGAACAGTGTTAGGTGGCAACTGAAGGTCTCGGTTCATGCGGGGTGAGACGGGCTAGGTGAAACAGTGGTCACACTGTTGTATCATCTGTCTCATGACAAGTGAACGACAAAAACTGCCGTGGACAAACTTCAATTGCAAATAAATCGTAATATTAGTATAGTTTTATTATTAGACATAGTAGTATTAAATCTTGATTATATATGTATGTAAAATAGAGTATTTTATTGAATCAGGCGTTACTTTGCGGAGGTCCATTTCAATGAACAAAAAATTTTACCTTGCTACTCCGCTACTCACGTGCAAAATAACCAAGCCTGTGTGAAATATATATGTTTTTCATGCAATCCCTCCCTCCACTGCTGCCAATAAAACACATATAAATCCCACAAACTTAATTATCCCTTACACCACACAAACACTGACGCGTTTCAATCCCTCTACGGGATCATTATCAAAGTTTACACACAACCGTTACACATGCAAACCAACGTCGTACTGAATCTAATCTGTATATATAAGCATAATGTACCTACGTTCATACGTTTTCCCAAAGTACCCTATTATTTATGATTTTTATTATCCATTAACAACTACCTTCAAAAAATTTTTCGACTACCGTAAAAATAAATAGGGTTATGTATTTTACAACAACATTTTTTATTCACCAAAATGAACACGCAATAACGGCGATGAAAGCAAGTTCACTTGTTCATTAATTATGGAACCACTATTGCTGTACCGAATTATCTCCAACTGCTCTAAAATATCCAACTGTAAACCCTTCTCACAAAAGTGTAAGATGTCGTATGACGCTGAATCCGGCAACGAATGATTTTCCTCTATTAAATGTTTTGCAAAATTTGATTTCTCCGGGTGATTGAGCCTATACGAGGCAGTATGTTCCTTATATCTGGTAACGAAACTGCGACCCGTTTGCCCCACATACACACTATTGCATTCACTACAAGTTAACTTATACACCCCCGATCTACTTCCTTTTTCCACCCTTTCCTTGTTATTACACAGTTTCGCACGCACAGAATTATTTGTCTTAAAAGCGACATTAATATTTTTTGATTTTAACAATTTATGGATTTTATCAGACAAATGACCTACATAAGTAATACTAGACCTATATTTGTCAGCAATCTGAGTGGGTACTGCGGCGTAAAGCATGCTATTCACTATCCGCCTCTGCTTCTTTCTAACTAGACCGTTAACCATTGCTACAGTATAACCATTTGAAACCGCAATTTGATAAATAGTACTTAACTCGGAATCATAATGTTCTACAGAAAGAGGAACGGTTAATAATCTATGTATATAGCAATGGAAAGCAGCCAGTTTATGCTGCCAAGGGTGAGTGGACGCAGCCGGGATAACAGCATCGGTCTGCGTAGGCTTACGATAAATTTGAAAAATATGCTTATTATTTACTCTAGATATCGTCAAATCTAAAAAATTTAATGAGTGGTTATCCTCTAATTCTCTCTTGAACTTTATCCTTGGATGCCTATCATTCAAGCCATTAACAAATGAATCTAGCTGTCTCATACTTCCCCTCCAGCAAATAATCAAATCATCAACATACCTGATACCTGATCGTAACAAATGAATTAACACAGAATGTTTTACGTATAATTTCTCCAGAGCAACATGGATTCTTTCGTGGTCGAAGTGTTGACACAAATCTTGTTACTTACACTGAATGTATACTTAATGCCTTTGAAGCTGGCTATCAGGTGGATGCAGTGTACACCGATTTTTCAAAAGCTTTCGATAAAATTAATCATACATTACTCTTAAATAAACTATTGGAGATCGGTGTGCACGGTAACCTCTATAGGTGGATCAAGTCATACATTGAAAATCGCAGTCAAGCAGTGGCATTGAGAGGTTACACATCAAGATTCTTACCCGTCTGCTCCGGTGTTCCCCAAGGATCCCATCTGGGACCCCTTTTATTTATTTTGTACATTAATGACATAAGATCATGTTTTTCCAGATCATCACATTTAGTTTATGCAGATGACACAAAAATATTTAAAATAGTTAGAACTCACAGCGACTGTTTGGATTTACAGGAAGATCTTGGAAGATTTGCCTCTTATTGTCAATCTAATCAACTCTTTTTAAATCCAGATAAATGTCATACCATAACCTTTTCTCGCATAAAACATCCCATTCTTTTCCACTATACACTTTCTGGTGCTGTCATTCAACGGGTCTCTCAGGTTCGGGATCTGGGTGTGACTTTGGACACTAAACTAAGCTTTAACCCTCACATAGATATTATTACTGCGAAGGCTTATAAGCGTTTAGGATTAATACTCAGACTTTCAAAACCATTTAGGCTTTCTAATACATTAAAAATTTTGTATTTTTCTTTTGTGCGGACAATCCTCGAGTTTGGTTGCGTTGTTTGGAACCCCCAATATAAGATTCATGTATCCAGAATAGAAAAAGTACAACGAAAAGTTATTAAATCTCTTAATTATCGATTAGGCCTAGGTCTTAAACGTCATAACTTGACGCTTCTTGAGAAACGTCGAGTCTACTTTGATCAAATATTTTTGTTCAAATTATTAAATAATCACATCGACTCAGCTGCCCTTATTGCAGAGGTTAAACTCCGAGCCCCTCGTCGTATCCCCTCACGACATTTTTCCACTTTTCACGTTAGTTTTTGTCGATCAAATTACGCGCGTAACACTTTCTTCAGACGAGCTTGTCGCGATTACAATAGAAGCTTTATGGATTTGGACATTTTTTCATCATCACTGCAGAGGTACAGAGGTTCACTACGTAATTTGCTTTATGATTAGAGGTTATGTTGTAGCTGTTCAATGTTTTCACGTAGGTTTATAAGATGTTGCAAGAAAAACAGTGTAAAGCAATGTATGTAGGTAAAACTGTTTTGTTAGCGTAGGCATGATTCCTAAGTTTGTTTATAATACATGGAACTGTTGGTTTTTACGAACTTATATTGTATGTTACAATACTTAAATGTAACCGTTTGTTTCCTAAATAAATAAAAAAAAAAAAAAAAAAAAAAAAAATACCTATAATAATAAACAATATTATTATTACCAACAATGTACCGAGTCTCAAAATTATCCATAAAAATATCTGCCATTAGTGGACTAAGAGGAGAACCCATTGCTAATCCATCATTCTGTAAATAAAACCGCCCATCAAATCTAAAGTAGTTCTGCTTCATGCAAACAGTTATTAAATCTATTATTTCAACTACCTCCCCGGGATGTAAGCGCTTCCTTTCCAAATGATCTCTAAGAATATTTAAAGTTTCTGTGTAGGGTACATTAGTAAACAAACTATCCACATCCAAGGATAGTAAAATTGCATTAGGTGGCATGTTGATGTCTTTGATTTTATTTATTAAATCCAAACTATTTTTTAATGAATATTGTGGCTTAAAAGATGATTTTACCCTAACAAGTTCATTAAGTTTTTTAGCTAATTTGTATGCTGGAGCCCCTAAATATGAGACAACTGGACGAACAGGAATGTTATCCTTGTGAATTTTTGGTAGGCCATAAAGAATTGGAGCCTGCGGATTCATAGGTATAACGTACATCCTCTTTTGGTCAGTTTCAAAGGTAAACGAAGCATTTTTAACAATATTTTTTACATCCTTATGAAACCCAACTGAAACCTTATGAAACTGACCAAAAGAGGATGTACGTTATACCTATGAATCCGCAGGCTCCAATTCTTTATGGCCTACCAAAAATTCACAAGGATAACATTCCTGTTCGTCCAGTTGTCTCATATTTAGGGGCTCCAGCATACAAATTAGCTAAAAAACTTAATGAACTTGTTAGGGTAAAATCATCTTTTAAGCCACAATATTCATTAAAAAATAGTTTGGATTTAATAAATAAAATCAAAGACATCAACATGCCACCTAATGCAATTTTACTATCCTTGGATGTGGATAGTTTGTTTACTAATGTACCCTACACAGAAACTTTAAATATTCTTAGAGATCATTTGGAAAGGAAGCGCTTACATCCCGGGGAGGTAGTTGAAATAATAGATTTAATAACTGTTTGCATGAAGCAGAACTACTTTAGATTTGATGGGCGGTTTTATTTACAGAATGATGGATTAGCAATGGGTTCTCCTCTTAGTCCACTAATGGCAGATATTTTTATGGATAATTTTGAGACTCGGTACATTGTTGGTAATAATAATATTGTTTATTATTATAGGTATGTTGATGATTTGATTATTTGCTGGAGGGGAAGTATGAGACAGCTAGATTCATTTGTTAATGGCTTGAATGATAGGCATCCAAGGATAAAGTTCAAGAGAGAATTAGAGGATAACCACTCATTAAATTTTTTAGATTTGACGATATCTAGAGTAAATAATAAGCATATTTTTCAAATTTATCGTAAGCCTACGCAGACCGATGCTGTTATCCCGGTTGCGTCCACTCACCCTTGGCAGCATAAACTGGCTGCTTTCCATTGCTATATACATAGATTATTAACCGTTCCTCTTTCTGTAGAACATTATGATTCCGAGTTAAGTACTATTTATCAAATTGCGGTTTCAAATGGTTATACTGTAGCAATGGTTAACGGTCTAGTTAGAAAGAAGCAGAGGCGGATAGTGAATAGCATGCTTTACGCCGCAGTACCCACTCAGATTGCTGACAAATATAGGTCTAGTATTACTTATGTAGGTCATTTGTCTGATAAAATCCATAAATTGTTAAAATCAAAAAATATTAATGTCGCTTTTAAGACAAATAATTCTGTGCGTGCGAAACTGTGTAATAACAAGGAAAGGGTGGAAAAAGGAAGTAGATCGGGGGTGTATAAGTTAACTTGTAGTGAATGCAATAGTGTGTATGTGGGGCAAACGGGTCGCAGTTTCGTTACCAGATATAAGGAACATACTGCCTCGTATAGGCTCAATCACCCGGAGAAATCAAATTTTGCAAAACATTTAATAGAGGAAAATCATTCGTTGCCGGATTCAGCGTCATACGACATCTTACACTTTTGTGAGAAGGGTTTACAGTTGGATATTTTAGAGCAGTTGGAGATAATTCGGTACAGCAATAGTGGTTCCATAATTAATGAACAAGTGAACTTGCTTTCATCGCCGTTATTGCGTGTTCATTTTGGTGAATAAAAAATGTTGTTGTAAAATACATAACCCTATTTATTTTTACGGTAGTCGAAAAATTTTTTGAAGGTAGTTGTTAATGGATAATAAAAATCATAAATAATAGGGTACTTTGGGAAAACGTATGAACGTAGGTACATTATGCTTATATATACAGATTAGATTCAGTACGACGTTGGTTTGCATGTGTAACGGTTGTGTGTAAACTTTGATAATGATCCCGTAGAGGGATTGAAACGCGTCAGTGTTTGTGTGGTGTAAGGGATAATTAAGTTTGTGGGATTTATATGTGTTTTATTGGCAGCAGTGGAGGGAGGGATTGCATGAAAAACATATATATTTCACACAGGCTTGGTTATTTTGCACGTGAGTAGCGGAGTAGCAAGGTAAAATTTTTTGTTCATTAAAATAGAGTACTCAAACTAAGCTAACTCGGTAGTGTATATGTTTTAATTACAACGAAACATGAGTACGTCGCGGCGGGACAGTGCAAGTGACCGACAAAACCTAGTTATAAATCGTTTTTTGGCTATTGACATACTTTTATTTTATTTCAAATCCTTTGGCCTATATGTAAAAAGTGTCTTTTGATATGTATTAATAATTTAATTTTAAGAATGATGCGTGGTAAAAAAAAAGTTCGAAGACAAATCTGTTGACAGGTGGCGGTGCAAATTTTTTGAGAACGACCCTACTGTGGTTTTGTCCATCTCTGGTAAAGGTAAGCGTCAAAATGACAGATAAAGACAAACGAATGTCAAATTAATAGAAACTAGACAAATGTTTATGACAATGTCTTATTAACTAATGCAGATAACGATTATAAATCGCTACGGAGAAGATGAAATTGAGTTATTAGGGGAGACCGGGGTCAATTGAAACGTTTTCCGAAAAAACGGTCATAGTGCCTACATTTCCTATCAATACTGGGTTGTGAAAGATTTCGACTATAGCTAGGTTATCTGGCTTTAAAGTTGCTACGTTGATTTTTATCCATAGGTATCAGATACGGAATCACAAGTGTTTTAGAAATCCTCGAAAATTGTTTCATTTGACCCTGGTTGCGGGTCAATTGAAACAATGAATGGGGTCTATTGAAACACCTAGAAATAAAATATTTATTTAATGTAATAATCATTTAAATGTATTTTTTTAGTCACAATTAAATCACATAATCTCAGTCTTTGATTAGAACACAGTAAGAGGTAGTTTCTACCATCAACTTAACGAAAAAAGCTAACATTTATTGCTATTAACTTAACAAAATTATCATATGGTACTTCTTGCTTAATCATTTAGAATATTTAAATATTTATAAGCAATAAGATCAACTATTACTAATCTAGAAATGTAATCAACATTTAATAAAGGAAGAGCAACCATAATTATACATCTTAACTAGGGTTAAGGTGATTGACGTAATTAACTCTTTGTAAAATCCCAAATGTGCCCACCACACATAGAACACTATTTTTTCCATTAATTTAACGAAAAAAAAAAGATCTTCAGAAGAAGTCCATTCTTTAGTTTGCTTAGATTTTTTACCCTTTCCATTTTTTTACTCAAGTTCTTTTTCACGTTCTTTGCCTGTTTTTTCTGTTCTGATTCTTTCCTAATTTCTTCTTTTTCGGGAGTGTCCGTGTAGATGGTCGACTTCCTCTTTCTCCTACCTTCTAAAAACAAAAAAGAAGTGTTACTGCAAAAAAAAAGATGTTTCAATTGACCCGGTAAATTTTGTTTCAATTGACCCAGCAACGTCATGGTGAATATATAAAATCGTAGAAAAATAACGGTAGACGATAGGTATACATAAACCACTACAAATTCAACAACAATAACCATACAAACAGAAAGTTAAGTAGTATTAAAGTACTACCAATGGATCTTGACTAATATACAAAACAAAAACATGAAAAATACTTACTTTTGGTGCCGGAAAAGCAATACACTCACGTAATAAATTCCGACGGTCACAGAGCCGCGGCTAGCACTGTTCCACAGGTTCCGACACGAACGCAGATCCATCCCCCCTCAGGGACCACCCCGCTATCGCTTTTTGTTTCGTAGTTATTGCACTTGTTTCTATTGACCCGTGTTTCTATTGACCCCAGTCTCCCCTATCTTGTATTTTCTTTAGGGTGTTACTACATTGATCGATCGGTCGTCTATAGATGGCATCGATCGATGGTAGAATGGAACAGTCGACGTCGATCGATAGTTTCTACTTAGACCAACGCTACCACACCAATCGATCGATGGTATTGAATAACCTCGATCGGTTGGTTTATCGGTCGATCAGCCAAAGCTACCACACTAATCGATCGTAATAGATCGATGTTAGTCGATCACATCGATCGGTATTAGTCGATCACATCGATCGATGGTATCTAACAACGTCGATCGATTGGTTTATTAGTCGTTCAGCCAAAGCTACCACATTACTCGATCGTAATCGATCAATGTTGGTCGATGATATCGATCGATGCTCGATCGATTGGTGTAGTAAGCCGACCGAACAAACCAGTCCCTAGTCGTGTTAACTTTATTCACCCTCATCACCAATTATACCGTGACATCGACACAAATAAAACGAACTGTCAACTTCACCTTGACACTTGCGACACCGAAGATCTAATTGACACGATCAGAGGATGAAAGGGACGCTTAAGATGATTGCGGTTGGGCAATCGGACCTTGGTCCAGTTGGGGTGACGAATGGTCCCGACCGGTCTGACTCGATTGTTGTAGACAAGTTCACAGAACAAAAGGCTTGGAGGCTAGTATTTATTTATTTATAATAAATTATCTTAACAGCTTAAGCCTTGCTTGCATGCTTGCTTGAGTCCTTGCTTTGCATGCTGGATTGCATACTTGCTTGCTTGCACGCTTGCTTGCATGTTGGCTTGCCTGCTTGCATGCATGCTTGAAAGCTTGCAGGTTTGGTTGCTCGCTTGCTTGATTGCTAGCTTCTTTGAAATGCTCATGGTTCACGCGTGCGAAGCCGCGGGCAAAAGCTAGTCTATTATAAACTGTTTAAGTACTACTAAAGGAAGACTAAAAAGTCCGCCAAAACCTCCGGACGTTAGAAAATTTGGCCAAATCAATCAGATACCGGATAAAAACCGGACATCCGTTGCATCTCTATAATAGCTTAGCACCTTGTAACAATCGATTAAATTGCAACCGAAAAACAGGAAAACATCAGTTCCTATACAAGGACTACTCGAACAAACAATAGATACATGTCGTATCCTGCTATAATTAGCACAGATCCGACATAAACCAGGAAATGAGAGAAACTGCCGCAACCTAACTAAAGTGAAGTTACCTCTAGATAAAACGGGACAGGGACGATTTCACAAAACATGTGCAGTAGTATTATAGACCGACTGCTTAAATGAGTCGTCGCCTGTGGTCTATAGAGAAACTCACTCACTCTCACTCACTCTTATGGGGCTCTTATTTGAATCGGCCGATGGTAACCGAAACCCGAATGAGATTCTAGGAGCTCACGGACACGGACTGTACCTAAACGTAATGTACTTTGATACTATATTTAGCGAAGTATCCGTTTGGATAAGGGGACTACAAAAGGGCCAAGGCAATCTTCTCTAGTCAAAATAATACACATTGCGAAAAATAGTTTCAACCGACTTTAAACCCTATTAGATCAAGGGCAAGGTTGCGATTGTTAGGTTTCACTTAGAAGTAAATAAAATCTGCTTTTTTAGACAAATTAAAATGAAACATTTTTTACTGTCGGTCAAAAAATTAGGAAAAAATATGGCGGTTAGTTGAAAACTGTTAATGCAAATTTAAACTATGTAGTTTGGTGAACAACGAAAATACCGCATTTTTCATAAAAAAAAAACTCCTAAAGCCTAGCATAAACCAGCTTAGCACAGTAATTGTTTACTACATTACCTATACATCACAATAATGTAGCTGGCTGCTTACAAAACGACAGCTTTTTTTTCTTATACCTACGAACTTTTTCTGAAACGTATTCAGCAAAAACCGGCACGCAATGCAACAGTATTGTGCCACTTGATTTAATTGTTCATTACGTGCAGTGTTACGATCATATGTCACAGCGCATTGCGCGGCTGCCGATTGGCTGGAACCGGGGACGTAATACGACGCACGCGCACCTCACTGTGGCATTATCGATTACGTGTATCTATACTTACCTACATAATTAGTTAGAGCAACGCTCAAAAATAAAATCAATGCCTTTTGCCTAAGGGCTTTGTCCATGCTGATGGGAGCAAAAATAAACATAGAACGTACCAGCTTCTCTTTCCGCGCAGATCGTAAATGCCCAGCGAGATGGGTGAAAATTAGGAATCATGTTATTTATGGGCGATGCGGCTAGCAACCCAAGCTATTTTGATTCCGTTTTCTACCTATGCGCCTACCTACGCGCGTAAATATACGTGGCTATGGGCTATTAGGTATTCTTACCCCACGCTCTGACGACATATGTATACCTATGTATGTGTGACTAAGGGACAGATGCTCAAAAACTCTTGAAGTAGAGTCATGCGTGTATAAAAAATATACACACTACATACACAAATCACGTCTTTATCCCTTACGGGGTAGACAGAGCCTAAGGTAACAAGACCTACAGGCCACGTTTAGCAAGACACTGAGGGCGTAGAGGTGGAAAAATATTATTGAAAAATGTATCAAATATTTTTAGTTTTATCAAAAGATCATCTAACTTAAACACATTTGAGCTCCTTTTGGTAGAGCCGAAATGTATAGAACTGTCCAAGTGGAAACGATTTAGTGACTAAATCGTTTATTTTCCTTGCAGGACGGCCTAAAAGATAAAAATAAAATTCCCCACTGAGATCACAATCAAGTGTCTCCATAAGCTTTAAACCGCAACCAATCACGACACTTTTGAAATATGTATAATCGCATACCTTTTTTAAGTTCAAAGACCTTCCGCCGGCTATACTTTTTCAAAAATAAATAACTGATTGCATTGAATGCAGGATTGCAAAAGGCGGGCCGAGATAAGTGCATTTCGTTGTCTGATCTTTGTGGAACTTTGACTACAATACGAGGGACCACCTCTGAGGGACCAATGCCTAAACCAAAGAAAACAAGAATCACTAAAAAAGTCCCAATCACATTTTACATGGACGATTGTATATATTATTGTATAAAAATAATAAATAAAAACGGTTCCAAGAATTATAAAGAGCGTTTGCTAGTTTTCGATAATTTTCATTATCAATTGATATCTTCACTGTACTCACAGTTTATATTGCGGTTTGAGCATTGATTACTTTCTTCCGATACAGCTTAGTTTCGCTCGCTGTCAGATCCTTACTAAAAATGACGTAGGCTTATTACCTAACTCGCCCGTAATCGCCATCGTGTTCATTTTGACAGTTCATGTATTGGCTGACAATTGGCATCGGAATCAGCTAGATGTCACATTCATACAAGAACTGTCAAAATGAACACTATGGCGATTGCGAGCGAGTTTGATAATAAGCCTACTGAACTGAGTTGGAATTGAATTGTATTAAAGACGTCATGGTAAGCCCCTGTAAATTATATGTTACGTAGGCCTTTTTAATTGCAACGTATCAACATCTTTATCTTCTCCGCAACACTTAATCTTATTATAGCTAACTTAATTATTTGGCTTTCTCCACGCATAACTGTATCTTGGTTAAGTGGTCGCATTAACATATTAATAGGGATTATTTCACATGCATATTGCACAATCGTGCAGTAACAGTGCGACTAATCTTTATTGTTATTGGTGTAAGGTCGAGTGTTGAGCTAGCTCATTAGGTTCTTAGCATAGCTAATGGTTAGGTCACACGTGCTGCTTTTGTCTGCGTGTTGGTACTACTTGTTTGTAATGTTTGTTAATTTAGGTGTTTAAACTTAGACATGTTAAACAAGCATTTGAGTTCTGGGTTGTGTAAGAGCTGCGAAAAAATGTTGTAATTGCAAGACGGAGTGAGCTTTCTTTTAATTGTCAATTTTCATTAAAAATGCAACGAGGAAAGAAAACGAACATTGGACATTCGTTCGTTCATAATAATTATGTTATAGGCGAGCGGCTAGCAACCTATCACTGTTTTGATAAAAGTGGCCTTGTTACTCCGTCTCTGCCTACCCCGTAATGGGTAAAGGCGTGATTTATATGTATGTGCGTATCGTGACATTGGAGCATTAAAGATACGTTGCCAAGGCTAAGAATCATGTTCCAGTAATACCGGCTGTTCTGCTCTAACCGCAGCGCAAGCACTGCTGCTTAGCGAGTAAGATGGTGGTAGTGATTCGGACGGACCCTGGGCCCGCAGATACACGGCACATCAAGTTCAACATACGACCTTTATTTGACTTTGTCAAGTTCCAATACAAAAGACATCAACGCATTTCAATCATCTGAAACACTTTCATCTGATGACCGGATGGCCTAGCGGTTAGGGACCCTGTTTGTGCAGCTAGACTTCCTAGATTCGAATCCCGGTAGTGGCAGGCGCTTGTTTGAATATGAATACCCAATCATGGATGTTATTATGTACTAGCTGTTGCCCGCGGCTTCGTCTGCAAAGAATTCATTTATCGCTATCCTGCGGGAACTACTGAAATTTTCCGGGATAAAAAGTAGCCTATGTGTTACTCTAGACTATAATCTATGTGTCAAATGTGATCCAGATCTATCCAGCCGTTTTGGTGTGAAAGAGTAATACCTCCATACTCACAAACTTTCGCATTTTTAATATATAGTAAGATTTATCTATTTGATGTCATAAAACCTTTACATGTATATAATCGGTTTTCCTATTATGTTTTTTGCTTTACGTCCGCATGTCAGTGATTTCCTGCAAGTTCTGAAACCACTTGCGTGCGCGCATGTACTGTTGCACGCATGAGAACTATTGCAACAATTACCACATGATATTGTTAATTCAATGTCAATGACAAGTGTAATTATTTTATTGAAATCACGCATGCAAAATTGCACGGAACAAAGTATAATTTCAATAAAAATTTCCTTACGATATGTATTCACGCATATTTATTTTAAAAGCAGAAATAATAGATAAGTGAATAAATATTTCTCACAAACTTTTTTTTTATAAAACATTGATAGCGCTGATCCTGTATTTTAGGACTAAGATGAAGAAAGACACGGGTTGGAGTTATAGTCTATACTGCGTAATATTTGAATTGCTATCTCACCGCGCGAAATCGGGTGCGGGTCAAAATGTATAAAGTTCAAAATACATAATGGGTCAAAATACATAAATGGTTCAAAATATTATAAAATCGAATATTCGTTGAAACTATTCGCTAGACGAATTATATTGATTTTATTAAAAATTGGTTTTGGTTACCATGGAACCATTATGCATTTTAAATTTTATGTATTTGTGCACGTACCCAATGAAATATTATCATTTTTCGAACTTGTACTTTCATACGACCTAAGCGCTAATTCAATATCTCCCCCAGCATCCTTCCACAAACACAAATTAAAGTAACAGGAATGGAACTAAACGACACGTATCCTTCACTACTACTGTATTACATTACATAAGATGGAAGCTCAATTACCCCGGCTTCCTCTGAAGAAAATGCAAGCATAATTACAAAGTAGTGCGCGCGCGCCGGGGTGACGCTACCGACGCACTTTCCATTTCCACTTTTCAATTCCAATTAAATTATAGGAAAAGTTGAAAATTTTAACTCTTAAGATATTTTTAAAATTTTAGCTCGAAATGCGATGAAATGAAAAAAATATTAAACATTTATGTATCGGGCATTTGGTATTTTAAGCGACTTCAAAAAATGAGGTTTTCAATTGATAATCATGATACGTATTTACCTACAATTATTTACTTATGCGTCTACTATTGTAAGTTATTTAGTTACATAGCTGTATAGCGTAAAAAGATTTCCCAGCAATTAGAAAATAGCTCTGAATAATTTGAGCCAAGGTCTTTGTCAATCTTCTTACAACAGACGAGCTGTTACCAAACGGCGTTGTCTGAGAATTCTCTGCATTATGTTACTCAGTAGCTTTAGATTTGATATCAGTTACGGAGCTAGTAACAGGTTTATTTTTTATTTTCAATGTAACACGATAATTTGTTTCAATTTCGAGCAATTCCTATGAACTCTGAAAAATTGCGTTTGAATCAAGAAAATGCGGCGGTTCATTTCGAGATCAAGTGGGATTGTATTTTTATAAGAAACGGGCCATTTTTTCGGTGAATAAAAATTCGGCGAAAAAATCTTTCTGGCAAACGTTGTTAGGACAACCGAACGTAATGTTATGTGTTATGGTGACTGCGGTAGATCCCCCCGTCCACTGCGATAGCGTAACGTTACATTTGCCCGCCGGAGAAAGCGGATGATATATAGACATATTGCTTACTTAATAAATTAAACAGAATGACTCACAATTTGGACGAGCTTTGCAAACACGCGCATTGTGCGCTTTCTATACACGGTGTCCGATTAAACAATCAACATCAACATTGTGATTAGTTTGTGTTTGTCTTTATATTCAGATTTGCTAACGCAGGCCGTCAAGTTTTTATTTCTAAAATTAAATGGTGTCTAATTTTAATTATGTTCTTTTTTAATTCACGAACGCAAAACAATTCCGCCAATGGTGAATCCGATATTTTTAAAAAATCAATTCCAATACGATCAATAAAAATAAAATAATTACCTCGTATCCATTTTAATGTTTAAATATCCGTGCAATTGCAACACTGAAATTAAAAAAATAACGTCAAAAAAGCGCGGGAAGCACTGCGCGCGGACCGTAGGAGACTGCGCCTGCGCTGCTTTCTCCCGCCTTTATAACTGCATTTGCACCGGGGGGCGAAAGAAACGCCTGCTCGCGAAACGAACTAATTCGGTGAAACACAAATAAAAGCAGACTTTATTGAAGTGAAGATTTTCTTAGCCGAAATTCTGTAAATTAAATTTCATTGAATATTTGGCCGGTTATTTGTTTCATCGAATTTTTGCTGGAATCTCGAGGTTGCATGCAGAAATTTATCCTTGTCGAAGAAGATTGGTAGGCACGAATCGAAGGTTTCACTTGAAGACTTTAACTGTGATAATGTTTCAAGGGAGTGGTTAAACCGGCTTTGTTTGTGTTTAATTTTAGACTTAGGTGTTACAGTAAGTACATTACTTCATCATCATCTCCAGCCTATAATACGTCCCACTGCTGGGCACAGACCTACTCTCAGAATGAGAGGGCTTGGGCTATAGTTCCCACGCGGGCCCAGTGCGGATTGAGAACTTTACACACACCATTGAACTGCTTCGCAGATGTGTGCAGGTTTCTCATGTTAAATTCGAACCACTGCTTCTACTTAGTACTTTACTTATTAAAGTTGAGTTCATTTATATTTACGAAATATTCATAAAAAAAGCTGAATATTTGAACGCTGAAAAATTTGTACATCGTCCTCGAACGAGATTATGAAGTGGCAGCATAGCAGATTGCATGATTTCTAAACTAAATAGGAATCGATTCTAAATATATTGATATCTTACTAATAAAAAGCTAAACAATCTCTAATAGTTCAGTAGGCTAGTCTTTATCTGTTAAACGAATATGGGGCTTAATGAATTTGCGGGAAACGAAAAATTGACATTGTGAATCAGCTGTCAAGTAATATTTAGTTGATCTTGTCGTTTACAAATACATATTATGATTAAGAATGATCGAATTATGTTATACTATTATACTTGTAAATAGAAAGAAAATTTAGACCGAATTCTAAAAGCCAATACAATAGGGGGTTACCATTCCGACTCAGTTTAGGTTTTAACTATCATTTTTAGTATGGATCTAATAGCGAGCGAAACTAAACTGAGTCGCATTAAGACGTCATGGTATGGCCCCTGAACAAGCTGAGCCTAAAGTTGGGTTTCTAAAGTAGGGTACGCGGATCACTTGGTTATCCAAAACTACTTCTAAAATTGACACAATTTGCGACAAGAAACAAGCCCTCCCATCAGATTAATATTTAAAATGTACTTCTTTTGGCACTGTATTTGTTATTAAAATTAAAACTTTATTTTCTTCAACAGTAAATTTTGTTATTTTCTTTGGAGAGGGGGGGGGGAAGGGTGATTTAATAACCTACTTGCACTATCCCCGACGATATACATATGCCTACACATGGAATACATGAACAAACCCAATGGGTATTATGTACCTACCTGGCTAGCCACCGTATATTGCGAAACGCCATGGGTGGTGCGTATAATTATTTGAAGATCCCTCAATTTCTTTAGAATGCCATCATGAGATTGTGACGTGATCACAATTTTACCAATTTTCTTTCCAAAAGAACAAATCAGTTTTAGAAAATATGACGGAGTACTGAGGTAGCAATCGAATTGAGAACCTCCTCCTTTTTTGAAGTCGGCTAAAAATATGACAGAATGCCGAAAAACATTCGGCTTTGGTCCCATCTCTAAAAAGCGTTAAAGTCAATAGATGATTTTCGGTAGAGCGCTGCGTGCTAATCGATTGACGCTTTGAACTTAGAAAATGAAAGCTTGAGCGAAATATATATTATTTGTTAATTAAAGATCTTTGTTTTGTTTGACCTCTGATGAAGAATATAGTTATTTTAGGTGCTTATAATCAGAGACCGGATTATATTCAACGTAACAACGTAAATTGTCGAAATATGCAATAAATCCTATTAATCCTACTAATTATTATAAACGCGAAAATTCGTAAGGATGGATGAATATTTGTTACTCTTTCACGCCAGAACGGTTGGACAGATCTGAATGAAGTTTGGAACATAAATAGATTATAATCTGGAATAACACATAGGCTACTTTTTATTCCGGAAAATTGCGTAATTCCTGCGGGATAGCGATAAACGAATTCTATGCAGACGAAGTTGCGGGCAACAGCTAGGTAGTACCTAATAATATAAGTAAACTAGCTGTTCCCTGCCACTTCCTCTGCATAGAATTCGTTTATTGCTATCCCCCAGGAATTACGCAATTTTCTGGCGTGAAAGAGTAAGAAACATCCATCTATCCATATACAAACTTTCGCGTTTATAATAATTAGTAGGATTTAAATAAAGTGTTTTTAAGTTTCGTACATACCTACATACATAAATCACGTCTTTATCCCTTACGGAGTAGACAGAGCCTAAGGTAACATAAATCTTGACCTAGGCCACGTTTACGGAAAATAGAATCAAAATAGGTAGCTAGCAGCTGCATCGCCTTTATAGGCGTGACATGATTCCTATGATTTCCGCCCATTCCCTCGATAGGCCTTTACCATCTGCGCGGGAAAAAAAGCAACTAGTACCTACGTTCTGTTTTTGCTTTGCTCCCAGACCAGCATGGAAGCTATAAACCGTTCGTTGTTATAAAACGTCGTGAAATGTCCAGTAGATATGATATTCCAATATTCCGATGGAGTGGATGAGATGCTAATCTAAACCTCCGCGTGTGATCAAGAGCTGCGGTTTTGGATCCCTCCGGGGGAAAGAGCAGTGCTAGATCCGGTGCACCCTGGGCATCGCCTCATAATTTCCTGGCAGTTTCTGAGGGATGTCATTGACCGATGGCTAAGAGCCCGACAGGGGGAGGGGACCGTTTTATCAAGATTACCGTACAACATTGCCGACATATTGTCACAAGATTTTTGAATATATAATATTTGTATTACTTTGACATTGGCGAAATTGTCGTCACAATGAGGAGCTTGATACGCTACGAATAAGAAAAAGATGATGCAAATTTAATAAATTGCATTTAGATAAAATTGGTTTGAGTTGCTTCTCCCGCGCAGATGGTAAAAGCCCGTCGAAGGAATGGGCGAAAATCATAGGAATCATTATTATAGGCGATGCGGCTAGCAACCCGTCACTACTTTTATTCCATTTTCCACCTATACGCCCACAATCTTGCTAAACGTGGCCTGTAGGTACCTGTTACCTCCTTAAGCTCTGTCTACCCCGTAAGGGATAGAGACGTGATTTGTGTATGTAGTTTGTTTACAAAGGTAAAAATGGTTTGGAAGGTAGAATACGTAGAAAGCGGCGCCTTCGTTAAATTTCTACTGGGATTGGAACGGAGTATAGCTATGCTAATGCACTATGTGACAGATCACGGCCTCTAAGTTTCAAAGCAAAATTAGCAAACGCTTTGCCTAACTACAAGTCTTTTAAATCAAGGCACTTAGGTAACGAACGCCTGCGCCTGCGTCGACAAAGAAGCGAATTAATGCCGTGACGGGGACGTGCGTTGCCCACAATCAGATCGACGGACGGATGGAATTCAATTTAAATTCGCTATTTAGATATCTAATAAAGATTTACGCTTATCAGAATTAATTTGCAAGCGATTGTTACTTCAACAGTATGCTTGATGTAAGTTACCAATCAACCCCAATTATGTTTCCTTTTGCTGACTGTATTTTTGCTAGAGGTACTACTTTCATTGTCACTCGTCCTACATTATGTGTACCAAATTTCCAGCCAATCGGACCAACAGTTGAAGAGTTCCCTTCTGCGGAGACGATCACGACTGAGTCATCAGAACTTCACTACCAGATTATTGTATTGACATCTTACTCAAGTATGCAAAATTTCAGCTCACTCGGTTGAAGATATCTGCTTCAAAATCAAGTCGTAAGATTCCACCCGGACAAACATAGGTACTTAGATACACACATACATTGCAAGTTAATTAAAAACTTGTAACGAGAAGTGTTTGTTGCCGTTTCATCCGCTAGTGGCGCTGACGATTTTTTCATTACGTTTGAGATATTTTGAGATATTACATTTTAAGGCACACGAGCAATGGTGACCCATCGAGCTAAGTGAGTGCCACCCATGGACCACCAATACTTCACGTGCCTGTTATTTCACCAGCTGTCTTACACTCCGCGCTCTTCAATCTTAGCCCTCTAGGCTGGCAACGCAACTGCAATCGTCTAGTGTTGTGGGTGTCCTTGGGTGGTGGGGCTCACTTACCATCAAGTGACCCACATGCTCGTTTGCCTTCATTGTTGTATAAAAAAGGCGTATTTCATCAACGTACCTTCTTCTTCTAGTTCTTTTTCTAATATGGCCCCATCGATCGATGATTTTGCCTATGTCAAAGTAATGTCGGCAACGTTTTACGGTAGAACACGGTCAAAAGACCTCTCCCCCCTGTCGAGTTCTTAGCCAACGGATAACAATATCCCTCAGAGTCTGCCAGGAAATCATTAACCGATGCCCAGGGTGCACCGTACCAAGTACCGTAAGAAGTAACCCGATTCGCACCCCACCAACTTACCTATGATCGCGGATTGATTTGAAATTTAGAATGCATAGTATTGCATGACAATGCTACAAAAAGTACAGACATGTAGAAAACTTCTTTTAACAACTTACTTCCACTTTCTTTTTTTTTCTTAATTATTCACATTATGTGCATTGATTACGCATTGGCGTTTTGAACGACCGAGATACTGTTGCACTGGTCGCAGTGACCGTAAAACAAAATGGAGCACTATATTATTATAAGTTGCATAATGGTATGTCATCGAGAGAGCTTTGGGCACGCAATGAATCAGCTACGAGATATCCCGGCAGGAATGCAGACCGCAAGCTGCAAGGACGTCTAGCGCGAATACTTCGGGTCTATGGCTGTAATAATCGGGCCTTAGGTAACTCCGAAAGTCGATTTTCGAAGTTGGTTTTATGCCATTCCGGTCACACCAAGTCGCCAATCTGAGAGTGAGAGCGATGGTATGATGAAACAAACTTCGAAATCAGTGCTGCCATTTGTGAACACAAATGAACATTGATATGAACATATCAATGAGCAATTGTAGCACCTTAGGCAGCTCCAATAATGTATCGATGATGTCAAATGTATGTAAGTATTGTATATTCCTCACTTGGCGCTGATACAGCAATCACAAATCGGGTTAATTTATTATTTGCTATTACGGTTGTTGTAGGCGCCAGACAAAAAGCATTTAATTTTGAACAGGACACAAGGAGATTGTAACGCGCTCTCCCTTCCGCCAAAAATAGGACGCCATTGTCCACATTGGTCACGGGTAATACTACTCTGTGCATGTTTCGCATTTGTTTTGGCTTGAGTTTGCAAGAACGTACTTAATTTAGATATGAGTGTAGTTGGGTGCTGTACGCAGCCAAACTTAGCACTGGACCTAGCCCTTGACCAGGGTAGCGAGGTTGTCTTTCGGCACACTTCGGCTGACGGTTTCTACGCCTCCCCCCGCTTGGTTGTGTTTCTTTTCTGGCCCCGTGCCACATGATTTTGGCGCCCCTTACTATCTGGAGCCTTTTTTTTTAACGTGTGGAAAATGCGCCTTATGCATCCCCGCGCTCGGGGCAGCAACGGGGGTATGGCGGGCTCTCCAGCTCGCCGCTGCCTTCCCTAGTGGAAGGAGGGGAGAGGCCTACCGTCTAAAAACACACACGTTCCCTCCTGGCCGTGAACTGTGGGCGTTGCGGGAGCACTATCGTGTCAACCGCGGTGCCCACTGGTACTATTTGGAGCCTAGCTCCTCCGCTTGCTGAACCCTAGAACTGGTTCTGGCTATAAATAAATCTCATGTCTTACCGAACTTTATTACGTTTCTACCAAGCGACGAAAGGATGAATTAAAAATCAGGTTACCACGGATTATGTATTGAAGGAAATACCACAAATTTTACATCTCAACAAGAAGGAAGTACCCATGCACATTTCAGCGATAGTTTAAGTTATGTTGGCTTATTTCGGACGGCGGCATTTTTTCCATCTTGTACAAGCAAGTGCAACA
Source organism: Pandemis cinnamomeana (assembly GCA_932294345.1). NCBI lineage: Eukaryota > Metazoa > Arthropoda > Insecta > Lepidoptera > Tortricidae > Pandemis > Pandemis cinnamomeana. Next base: position 16,491,640 of record OW028703.1, read on the forward strand.
AGGACAGAAGTAGAGACGCAAAAACCTCGCAATTTTACATTTTTTCGTTAGTCTAGAGCAAGTCCCGCTGTCCCTCGAACTCAGGACACCAAATGCTTCTCTCTCCTTGTGACTGCACATTGCTTCGTACACTTTAACTTCTTGTTGATATTGCACAGGTTCAGCAACGCGCGTTTCTTCGGAGACCACGGCGCTTTTGTTATCGATGTCCTTTTGCTCCTCCCACGAAGTCAAAGGCAGCAGGTACTCTTCCAGGATGCTATGCTTAGAAGGAGATTGCGATTGGAGCATCAGGGTGGCCAGGTTTACCATTGAAGAACTATCAGGCTGGTGGAGACCGTCTCCAGGTATGAGGTTACCGACCTTCTCTTTCAACCCGCTGCCGTCAAACAGCTTCATCCTCAGCACAGTGATATCAGAGTCACTGGGCCACGAGATCACGTCCGGTATCTGACTCTTAAAACGCTTAGCTCGTAATTTTTTGAGCTTCTTCTTGCTTGTACTGTCACTTTTTGAATTCGAAAGACCTGTTTCTAAACTCTTTGCCAAGTTAGCCGACACGGTGCTTTCTGTATCCGATGGCAAAGCGAAAGCAACCTGACGGTTATTGTAGTTCCCTTTTGCTTTTTGTATGTCTATAATATCTTCAATTTTACGTATATTTTCCCCTTGAGAATGTAATACTGTGTCCATCATAAAAAAAACTGTTTAAAGCATTTAATGTTTTGGGTTTTTTATTTATATTTTTGATCCCGATGGTTGATTGAACATCTTGATAATGTCAAAGTTTTAATTACTTTTAAAAACAAGAACAAGAAATATTACCATAGCCAATGTTTTACAAATTGCTTTTCGTGAAACTAAACGCAGTGAAATGTAGAACTAGGTTGCGTTCCGAACGCATTCGTCAATACTTTTTGTTTACGTTACCTAAGTAAATATTCTTATTACGCTAAATAAATCAATACGACGATTTAATAAAATAAATGAAATAATTTTATACTTGTGTGAAAAATAATATTAATAGCAATTTAATATTTTGAGATTGAAGAAGTCTGAACGTCAGTATCACCGAAATGTCAAGTCACAACAGTGTTGCCGTTTGGTTCCGAAAGTTCCGTTTTGCGGAACTTTTGACACCCCCGCGGAACTTGGGAGGAACTTTTTATTTTGGTACATTTTTCGGAACTTTTCGGGTCCCGGCTATTTTTTCGTTATTAACACAAATATTGAATGGATGAGGTAAAAAAAAAAAAAAAAAGGTCGTTCCCCAAGATTTAAATTAAAATGCAACTTTTCTGCGAAAAATGAAACTTTTAGGGATGACAATGTAATTTTGAAGGATGGATGAGGTAAAAAAAAAAAAAAAAGCTCATTCCCCAAGATTTTAATGAAAACGGAACTTTTCTGCCAAAAATGGAACTTTTTAGGGGTGACAATGGAATTTTCAACAGAAGTGACCTGGCAACACTGAGTCACAATTCCTAAGTGTCAATTTGTCACTACACTGGGTAGGATGGTGTAATGTTTTTGCTCGATAATTTTTCGATTTAACATGATGGAGCCGAGTAAACCTGAAACCGACATCGGCGAAAAGTGCAGTGTTAACGGGAACTGCTCTCCACCGCCTAAGAAACTGAACATCGACTTGAATCACACTAAAAATATTGATGACATATCTACGCCTTCAGAGTTAAAATTCGATGAAGGTATTGTAAACAATTATTGACTAGATTATAATTACTTTTCGTTTATTACTTCCTCATATACGACACTTTACGAGCGTCGCGCGTTATCTATGGCGTGTGCGAGTTTATTAAGGGAAAACAGAGTGAAAGTCGAATGATGGAATTGATTTAATTAAACAGATTTTGACTTCGTGGATCCTGATATAACTGAAAAGAGGAGGGAGATTGAAGAATGCCTGGCCGACTTAGATGGAACTAACTTGGAACAGTGGCAGAACTTCGCGAAAAGCAAAGGAGGATTAATAAGTGGTAAGTTGAGTGCTTGTTTATGATCCAATCAATGAGTCTTTTGACATCACCTGTTGTTGTCGTTCGTATCATTACTAGAAGCAATTAGGCGCACACATTAATCTGTTTCCATGTACCATGTTTGTGGAAGTAGTTTGAAAAGAATGTCTGTTTAAGATTGCCTTTTGAAATTTCGGTATAGTACCTATATATTTGAAACCTATAAAGTCACTGTATCTAATAAAATGATAACTAGTTTTTATTAGAAATTGTTGTGGCTATAGATAAAATTATTTATAGATTACACAGTGTACAAATAAACACAGATAGTGATTGGTGAGCCATGCTTGTGTAATTATATCTATGTGCCATTTGATTCAAAACATACAATGTTATTTTCTTATTGATTCTATAGTCTTGTTTGAATAAACTCTAACAATTTTTGTATGTCAGTCTATTTCAATTCATGCAACTGAATTTGTATACCTTGTCAATATGATGAGATATTTGCTACATGTGTTAGATCAGTGGTACTCAACCTTTTTTTTTTATTAGGGCCACAAACACATTTTAGTATAACATAAATTATTTAGGAGTAGGTTGTAGAGGTAGGTACCTCAAGGCGGGCCAACCACAAGGGCCAGGCAGGCCGCTTGTGGCCTGCGGGCCGCAGGTTGAGTATGACTGTGTTAGATCAGAGGTTTTCTTGACAATACAATAATAAAGTCATTTTTTTTTAAACGCGCTACGCGCTAGCCCTAGTCCGTTCCCAGATCCCGGACAATCATGTCGCGTAATTAATGATTTGAACTTTTGTGAATAAACTTTAATACCAACTTAAATGTTTAACTACATATTCCGGTAGGGAACCCAATAGAAGCAATAATAAAGTGCTGTCAGCAAAAAAAAAATATTCCTTGCTACTCTGCCAGTGCAATCCACTTTTTTAGTCATTAATATGTGCCTAAAATTAATGCATAAATTAGTGTCTTCTCATATCTTTGGGCTCTTTGGTTGCTACAATATATTGCTTTTACCTCTGCCGTAGGAAAGGTGCCTCTTAGCACAGGTATTATATACTTAAAAAGAGGTACCAACCGCTCTTAACATTTTGTATCTTGTTACCATTATTTGCCATTATACTTGGTATCTTAAATGTAATAGGATTGTTGTAAATAATTGCAAAATTTACAGATGAATACAGAAGGAAAATATGGCCTCTCTTGGTTGGTGTGACTCTGGAGGAATTAACAGATCCACCGTCTCTGGACGAACTGTCAACACATAGTGAATACAATCAGGTGAGATTGTGCAGAGTGTAAAAAATGGGAATGTGCTATACATATAAACTTAGAAATGTATACTGGAACTAAATATATAATGGTTCAACATAACTGAACTGTAAAAAGTTTGTATAATTGGATAGCTTAGTGGTTAGTGACCCTGACTATAAAGCTAGCAGCCCCCAGATTTGAATGCCAATAGGTGTAAACGGAGACAATACTTTGCCCACAAAAATAAACTCCTAATTTACTTTTATGTATTTTCTCTATATTATGTAGGTATGTTTTTCCATTGCTATCTTCTCAAAATACTAGTGTTTAATTTGTTTAGGACTAAATTTATTAGTGAATGTTGTCTGGTTTAACAAAGTAAAGGTAAAATATATTTTTCCAAAAAAGAGAGTACCTTGTATCGTGGCAGACAGAAAAAAAACAATTTAAGGTACCTACCATGAAGTATGATGCGGTCAGAATAACCTTAAAGATTCAATTTAGTTCAATTCAAATTTTATTGCATTTGATGTTGTACAGTGAGGTCTTAAAGTTAGGTAGGTAGGCACAGTTCAATAACATGAGCTCTGTTGAGCAAAGCAATTTCTTACTGCTAGTATGTAAATACAAGATAAATAAATTTCAAATAGGAAACCAAATACTAAATGTGTCTATGTGTATGTGTGTGTCTCGTGACTAGTGAGTTATTGGTCGGTTGTAACCAGGTGGTGCTGGACGTGAACCGTTCCCTGAAGCGCTTCCCGCCGGGCATCCCTTACGAGCAGCGCGTGGCGCTGCAGGACCAGCTCACCGTGCTCATACTGCGCGTCATCATCAGGCACCCCCACCTCAAGTACTACCAGGTAACCTGATCACCACCATTTTTGGGGATTTAAAAAAAAAGTCTCGAACTCGATTTCCCATAGCGTTTTTGTGGCAGTTTTGTGACGACTCGTATGAATTGTATTAAGGACACTGTTTTTCTTTGCAGAAATGAATGGGGCTGGTGATTCTTTATTTTAAAAAAAGTTTGGGGTTTTGTTGTTAGCAGTATTTTTTCAGCATTAAATAAGTTAAAAGGGCCCAGTAGTGAGACACTCCAATAGGCAATGATGATAATAATAAATAACATTCTATGTTTTTCTACTAATTGAAATCATTATCGTCACTGTTCTTCCATGCTGGTCTGGGAGTAAAGAAAAAACATAGAATTTACCAGTTGCTTCTCTTCCCGCGCAGATGGTAAAAGCCCATCGAGGGAATGGGCGAAAGTCTTAGGAATCATGTAATAGGCGATGCGGCTAGCAACTTATCACTATTTTGATTTCCCTTTCCAGCTATACGCCCTTAATCATGCTAAACGTGGCCTTAACGTTTTGTTACCTTAGGCTCTGTCTACCCCGTAAGGGATAAAGACGTGATTTATGAATGAATGAATGAATGAACTGATCAACACCATTTTTGGGGATTTAAAAAAAAAGTCTACCCATTTTCTATTGAAATGAACTCGATTTCCCATAGCGTTTTTGTGGCAGTTTTGTGACGACTTGTATGAATCGTATTAAGGACACTGTTTTTCTTTGCGAAAATGAATGGGGCTGGTGATTCTTTATTAAAAAAAAAGTATGGGGTTTTGTTGTTAACACTATTTTTTCAGAAATTAAATAAATTAAAAGGGGATCACTTTGCCCAGTACAAACACTCCATTAGGCTAAGATGATAATAATAAATAAGTTCCCGTAAAAAGTTTAATTCTTACTCAACCATACCAAAGTCCCAAGTCAATCCAGTTGTTGGAACTGTATCAAATTAACATTAGATGTTAAATACAAGCTTGAAAAAGGAAACCATTTCTAACAAATTGTCATTTATGTACTAGCTGACCCGGCGAACTTTGTTCCGCCTTAAATTTGAAAAATTCCAGTGGTTTGGGCTGTGCTATCCCGGCAATTTTCCGGGATAAAAACTATCCTATGTCCTTTCCCGGGACTCAAACTATCTGTATACCAAATTTCAACTAAATCGGCCCAGCGGTTTAAGCGTGAAAAGGTAACAGACGGGCAGAGTTACTTTCGCATTTATAATATTAGTAAGGATACAGTTTGTTTTATACTATGTAGTGATTTTGTGTAATCACGCGTAATACTGTAACTATAACTGTAACCCAGCATGTAACTGATAGATAACAATGTAACGTGATATCCTCGCCGCAAACCGTAGAGTGCTGGTGACACATACCAATTACTTACGGGTATTTAACAAAGACGTAACTTCATTATCATATTAACGATAAGCTATAATCGTTGAGTGTAGCCAGGCGATTATTACGTAAATATAACATACACTTACACAAATCACGTCTATATCCCTTACGGGGTAGACAGAGCCTAAGGTAACAAGACCTAAAGGTTATGTTTAGCATGATTATAGGCGTATAGGTGGAAAAGGGAATCAAAATAGTGAGGTTGCTAGCCGCATCGTCTAAACATGATTCCTAAAAGTTTCGCCTATTCCCTTGATGGGCTTTTACCATCTGCGCGGAACGAGAAGCAGCTGGTACATTCTATGTTTTTTCACTGATTGTAAATCATTATCGTCACTGTTCTTCCATGCTGGTCTGGGAGTAAAGAAAAAACAGAATGTACCAGTTGCTTCTCTTCCCGCGCAGATGGTATAAGGACATCGAGGGATTGGGTGAAAATCTTAGGGATCATGTTATACAGGCGATGTGGCTAGCAGCCCATCACTGTTTTGATTCCCCTTTCCATTCATACGCCCACAATTATCCTAAACGTGGCCTTTAGGTCTTGTCACCTTAGGCTGTCTACCCCGTAAGGGATAAAGACGTGATTTATGTATGTACTAGCTGACCCGGCGAACTTTATTCCGCCTTAAATTTGAAAAATTCCAGTGGTTTGGGCTGTGCTATCCCGCGGGAACGATGCAATTTTCGGGGACAAAAACTATCCTATGTCCTTTCCCGGGACTCAAACTATCTGTATACCAAATTTCAACTAAATCGGCCCAGCGGTTTAAGCGTGAAAAGGTAACAGACAGACAGACAGAGTTACTTTCGCATTTATAATATTAGTAAGGATGGAGATATAAATAGACACATACACACATACCTAAAAAAAGCTAGCTACAAGATTCATGCACAAGATGACAGAGTGCTCCGAGTAATTATTTTTTAAAGATTAACCGTTGAGTCCTTTGGGTCTTTGTCCTCGCAGGGCTACCACGACGTGGCGATAACGCTGCTGCTGGTGTGCGGCGACCGCGCGTCGTTCCCGCTGCTGTGCCGGCTGTCGCACGGCGCGGCGGCCCCGCTGGCGCCCTTCATGCAGAGCACCATGCAGCCCACGCAGCACCTGCTCAACTACATGCTGCCCGTCGTGCGGCGCGCCGACGGGAAGGTCGCGCAGTGCTTGGACAAGTGAGACCTGACTTATTGTATACTGGCGACCCGCCCCGGCTTCGCGCGGTATATTGTGCATGTACTATACATATAAACCTTCCTCTTGAATCACTCTATCTATTAAAAAAAACCGCATCAAAATCCGTTGTGTCTACATAGAATTCGTTTATCGCTATCCCGCAGGAATTACGCAATTTTCCGGGATAAAAAGTAGCCTATGTGTTATTCCAGACGATAATCTATGTTGTTCCAAATTTCATCCAGATCTGTCCAGCCGTTCTGGCGTGAAAGAGTAACAAACATCCAAACATCCATACTCACAAACTTTCACATTTATAATATTAGTAGTAGTGTCGGGCTTCTAATACACTCGTTAGCAGACCCCTTCTTACCTCCCTCGGTGCACAATGTACTATTGTTTGTGACACGTCGACACCTGAAAAAAAAATCGGTCCCGTTAATTAATTTAGCACCATTTTATTGATAAATCCTTGTACAGTAGAGGCCAAATATTTTTTTTTTACTGGAAACTGACCAGTGATTGACCTCTATCTCACTTGGTGGAAGGTGCAGATGAGGCCAAAGGTGTAACTCACTGGTTCAGTAATTTCTTTTTCTACATATAAGTCAATCATGTTCCCAGAGCGGGCGTGGGCACGATGTTCGCGCTGCCGTGGTACCTGACGTGGTTCGGGCACAGCCTCAACCGGTACAGCGACGTGGTGCGCCTCTACGACTACTTCCTGTGCGCGCCGCCGCTCTTCCCCGTCTACGTCACGGCCGCCATAGTGCTCTACCGGCAGGAGGAGGTCTACGTGTGCGACTGCGATATGGCGATGCTGCACTGCTTATTGTCTAGAGTAAGTCAAAGGTCCATTTGCAAATAATAATAATAATATCTTGGGACAACTGACACCAATTGACCTAGCCCCAAACTAAGCAAAGCTTGTAATATGGGCACTAGACAACGGATAAACATACTTATATAGATAAATACATACTTAAATACATATTCAACATCCAAGACTCGAGAACAAACATTCGTATTTTTCATACAAATATCTGCCCCGACCGGGGATCGAACCCGGGACCTCAAGCTTCATAGTCAGGTTCACTAACCACTAGGCCATCCGGTCGTCTAAATGCTTTTTTTTTACGAGCTGTTACCCGCAAATTCGTTTATCGCGCGGGAATTACGCAATTTTCCGGAATAAAAAGTAGCCTATGTGTTGTTCCAGACTATAATCTATCGATGTTCCAAATTTCATCTAGATCTATCCAGCCGTTCTGGCGTGAAAGAGTAACAAACATCCATCCATCCATACTTACAAACCTTTGCGTTTATAATATTAGTAGGATAGTACCAGCGCTTGTAGAAATACCGCTGCTAAAAAGAGTGCGCCGGAAGGCCCGCAAGAAGCTTGGTAGATAGTTTTTTTTTTAATAAAAACAACGTCCAACATGAAACTACTGTGAGACTTAATCATCATTACACATAAACGGATAACTCACGTATAAAAGGTCGAGTGATGCTCGACATGTTTCGGACTATTTCGTAGTCCTTCTTCCTAGAGCGCTCGCCCCGGCGGCAGCGAAACGAACACTGCGCGCCAGCGCTCTGCTCGCGCGGCTGTTCGACGCAACTGACAGCGGCGCACAACTACCCTCGTTTTCATCGTCATTTTTATTATTGTCAAATGTGTTTGATAGTCCGAAACATGTTGAGCATCACTCGACTTTTTATACGTGAGTTATCCGTTTATGTGTAATGAAAAACAACGTCATAATAATATTCTACTTGTGTACGTGAAATAAAATAAATCTAAAAAGAACTAATTAAATGTTAATCAAAAGAAGATTCAAAATGTGTACTCATATCGAGCTGTCTCGCTCGTGCTAATGGTGCTTAATGAGGGTGCGAGTCGGGTTACCTCCGCGTGTGGTCAAGAGCTGCGGTTCGTTTTTGGATCCGTTCGAGGGGAAGAGCAGTTGGTCCGGTGCACCCTGGGCAACGGTTAATGATTTCCTGGCAGGTTCTGAGGGATATCGTTATCCGCCCGACAGGAGGAAAGGGGTCTTTTGACCGTGTTCTACCGTACAACGTTGCCGACGTTTTTGTCATAACATTTTTGAATACTGTATTTATTACTTTGACATTGGCGAAATCATCGCACCGATCGATGGGGCCATATTAAAGAAGAAGAAGAAGAATGAAAGAGAGGGATGGTTTGATACGAACTTCGAACTTATTTAGACCTTTCTGTCTGGTGGACGACCTCTTTTGCCTCGCGCAGTCGGTTAAGAGCAGATTGGCAGAATAGGCCTTAATATAAAACAGTTCACTAACGAAATACTATGATAATGTATTTGTGCATATTTTCAGTTACCAGATGACTTACCGTTTGAAGACATCCTGGTGACAGCGAAGAAATTATACGAAGAAAACGACCCGACCGACCTCGAGGCCGAAGTCGAGGCGCTCGAGAGGAGGGAGTGAGTTTTGACATTGACTATCATAAAAAGCTAACGGTAAAAAAGTAAACATAAAAATCAAGAAAAAAAAAATTGATTCATTTGATAGTACCTATCGTTCGAAAAGCAGCGCCGTCTCTCGTTCTTTGGTGAGCAGTAGATGTTCCACGGGAGTTGACGCTTAGCGACAAAAATTTGCATAGTAATAAAGGTCACGTGACATCTAGTAACAGGTAGAAAAAATCAGAGACACCACCTGTTATGGGTGCTATACCCCAACGGGTATAGCACGCGTCACGGAATGACGAGGATCCGGGCTCGATTCCCGGCCATAGCTTTACTTTTCGGATTTTTCTATGTGTTCTAATTTTCACTGACATTTAGATTTTTTTTATCATTAAAAAAATATGACCAAGTGCGTCATGGTGAAAAATATTAGGTCATCGTCATCGGCCTTTGGCAGTCCACTGCTGGGCATAGGCCTCCCCTAAAACGCACCATTTACCCTGTCATCGGCTTGTCGCATTCAATTCAATCACTACCAGCCCCCTTTCACAAATCGTCACCCACTTATAGACCGCTTAAATGAATCCTCGCGGGCGCGGCTGCGCGGCTGTCGAAGAACCAATAACCGTAGAGTTCTTGAGTGGAGGCCGCGAATCGGCAAGCGCTGTGCGGGACGCCCTCCACCTATAGATAGACTTTTTAAATGAGTTCTCGCCCGCGCGGTTGCGGGGCGCGGGGTGGGGCGACCGCGGGGGCCTCTGTGCGGGCGGCAGGCGCGCTCCCGCCCGCTAAGAGAGGCCCCCGCGGTCGCCCGTCGGGGTCGTCCCGTTTGGATAGACGTGATTTGTGTATGTATGTTACCCGACTGACTCGACGCAATATCTCGCAGGGACGAGCAGCGGCGCCTGGACGAGGATCGGCTGAAGCGGCGGCGAGCGGCCGCGGCGGCAGCGCGCAACCCGACGCTGCCGGTGCGCCTGCGCCGCGCGCTGCACTACTACGTGCCGGCGCTGCGCTCGCCGCTCACGCGCCGCGCCGTGCTCGCCACTGCCACGGTCCTCATCGGCGTCTACGTCTACTACAGGCCCGATCTGTTCAACAGGTAGCGTTACGCCTATCAGTTTGTCGTTTTCAAGTTCTAGGCGGTTTGGTTTTGTTTGTTATTGACTGCTTTCAAAGCTTTGGACTCGAAACCGTGAACAGGATTTACCTACTTTATTCATAAAACGAAGATGTTATTAAACATTGATCGCCTATCTCGTAACCATATTAATACCGGAAAGAAATAATGATTATCAATGAATAATAACATAATATCGAAGCTCTAGACCTTACGTACATGCATAGAAATATATTCTACGAGATAAAGGTCCGGCCACACGGTGAGAGAACGTGACGCATGCGACACGTCACTGCGTATGCGCAGCGGTGTGAACGCACCTTAATCGAGAGAAATATTGGGGGTTCGTTTTAAGTACTTGTCTATGTCCCGTAGGAAATATTTCTAATGTAATGTAACTGAGAATCTTTTAATATTAAATTATTGAATAGATCGCAAAATTATAAACTGTTTAACGCCCCGTCAAGTATATTTTAATCTACCGAATTACAACTTTAATAAATGCGCTTGAAGTCTAGACCTTTGGAATATATGTGATATTTAATCATTTGATGTATAAGTGTGAGTTGGTAGTTACTATAACAATAACCTACGATTTGGACGTTTTTATATAAGTTTTCTGTCAAATACACGTCAAAATCATCGTTATTGTTAAAGTATCTTGGTGCAACTCACTGCTTAAACTCCATTCTACAGTCGAGAAATTTAATCCCTAACCCACCTTGAAACCTTATCATAGTAAGCGTCGTAACGATTTTTCTTATTAAGTAATGCGATGTCACTATGATGTTTTATGTGAAAAGGTTCCTTGACTGTATAATAGTTCGCATGTTCCATGTGTGAGACTTGAGGTTACGTTTGCAATGTACACGCTCACGGATACGTCTTTGGCGTTAAAAAGGTTAAAATTTGACGGGCGATTTATAAAAAAAAATTGATTGATGATTTGACTTCATATTTGTTTTCTACGCCGTAAGAGCTGTCAAAAGCGTATTAACAGTTGTGGGTGTTTAAGTTTGTCAATGCAACGTTTATGAATCATAGACATCATTTTTTGTTTTTATACTGGTACATAATAATCATGAATTTCGGAAAAACAAAACGTATGTTCGTGATTTCTGGTAACCTATTTAATACATTAAAATATGAGGTAGGATCTGAACATCAAAGTTATCGATGTGTTTTTTTTATTAGTTCCTAACTGACTCGATACTATGATGTTCAAACATAATTCATGTAATGTTAGCCCTATCGTTTTTGGAGTGTCTTGTTAACTACTCGGTATTTATGCTGTAATGTATTCAGATTCAAATGAAGATTATAAAATGGCTTTATGGTTCTATTAACGACAGCTGTGATGAGCCAATTAATTTGATAAAGGCTTCTCTAAATTACTAGTTGATGTCTACATAACTAGTCTTAGTCGTCTTGGTAGGCAGCGCTAACAAATTATGTTACGTCACCCTACCACTGCCTACCCTAGCGACTCCACTGCACGGCACTGACGTAATGAAGAAGTATAATATAACAAACCTAATTCATATGTAATTCATATAACATCAGCTGTGAAATAAATTTTAAATATAATTTCTTTTAAGTTTTCCAATCAACTTAGAATCGTGCTAGACTCATATTCATAAAAACATAAGTTAAAAAAAAAACTTTTTTTTTGTTAAGACACGGTGCTCGGGTTACCGCCTGAAGTGAAAGCGACAAATTGATTGTGTAAGCGATAATCGGTCATATGCCGAACGTGTTAAGGGATATTATAGATTGTAGATCTAAGTGTTAGGTGTAAAGTGAAGATGTGACATGTAGACTTGCAATGGTGCGACTGAAATGAATAAACAAAGCACTTGAGACGGAAGATGGCGAAGCACGCCTCGCCTTTTTGCCAATTATGATGATGTAATTTTTTTTCTGTTTTTCGGGTAGATTATCAAAAAGTATTGGACAGTTATTGTTTCTTTTTTAATATCGCATTTTAAGGTACTTAAAGGTGACGTCACCGGGACTTCCGAACTTTGACACGCTATCTGTCATTTTTCCCAATATTTTTTAATAATCTAACCGACGGACTGAATTGATTAATTTCGTTTTCTTTACACATCACATCGTTCCTATTGGTCATGGGATACGTTTAGCTGTGTGCGTGTTTCGTATTTGCGACCGTTCTGTTTTGATGTGAGTGTAGTCGTGTGCTGTGCGAGTATACCTCGCCCCCCGCGTGCAGTGGCAGCAACGTGTGCTATTTTGGAGGCTATTTTGTAATAAAATAACATGATTGCGATTGGAGTAGTTATAACCACTAATATTATAAATGCGAAAGTAACTCTGTCTGTCTGTCTGTCTGTCTATCTGTCTGTCTGTCTGTCTGTCTGTCTGTCTGTTACCTTTTCACGCTTAAACCGCTGGGCCGATTTAGTTGAAATTTGGTATACAGATAGTTTGAGTCCCGGGAAAGGACATAGGATAGTTTTTATCCCGGAAAAGGACATAGGCTAGTTTTTATCCCGGAAAATTGCATAGTTCCCGCGGGATAGCGATAAGCGAATTCTGCGCAGACGAAGTCGCGGGCAACAGCTAGTAACCCATATATATAGTCCATACGAGTGTCTAAAGAATGAAGTTGCGACGTCATGGGAGTAAAATTCTGTATGTTTTGTTCTTGTTGAATTATGTGATATTTGATTTGTTGCTAATAAAATAATTGAATGGGTTTTGCGTACTACAGGCAAGCGGGTTAGGTACTCCGAAATTCGATTTTAGAGGCAGAGTAGACCGCAGAACGCATTCAGAGATAAATTTTGTTAATTAAATTGTTAGGTTCCTTTCATTCCTTATTTCGTGGCTTCCTTTAGTACTAATACTTTGCCTACTAGCATGTTTTGCCATAGCGTATTGAGTCAAGCAGTCATAGGTATGGAGGTTAATTCCTGTCAGAAAATTCTGATAATGTGCGCCGAGGTTAAGTACGCATACATGATGTTTGAAACAGTCACTACACATAAGAAATCAGATATTATAGTGCCGGTACATAGTTAAAAGATCTCATGACTGTTGTCCATAATTACATTTTATCTCACACTGTCATTATTTTAACTTTAAAAAAGAAAATGAATTAAGGAATGAGTTTATAAGTTTCCGTGATTGCAGTCCCCTCCCCCCCCCCCCCCCCCTTTCCCATAATTTTAGCTGTAAGCATGTTACTAACCGCAATGCTAAAAGGCGAAAACAATTGTAAGCATTTATTTATGTAATAATTTTTATGTCAGGTAAAATCGTTAACTCGGCAGTATGACTCATGAATAAGTACATAATGTATTACTGTGCACGATATTGACAAAATTGTTTAATTTCTATATAAAATGCACTTAATGTTAAGTCATTTAGGTGTATTGAGATGTATCATTTAAAATAATTTATTTCACTCATCATTTCGTGTAAGGATTGAGTTTTGTATATAAAGTATGTTATTCCGATATTAATTTCATAAAATGAAAGCAACCCTTGTGATTGAAAGATCTTTTGTGTGTTTGAGAGAATACTGTTTCATTGTTTAGTTTAATTGATTATTTGTAAATAATGGAGCTGGTTTTAGTTTTAAGTGAGAATTGTTACCTTTGCTGTGTCGAGTGCTGACGTATTGAAAAGTGATGCTGTACAATAACTGTCTCGTTCCAATCACTTGAACTTAAATAAATAAGAAGGAATAGAAAGTTACGCTTTCCCTCAGCAGACGCCTTACCAATCATATAACCTTCCTTTAATTCAGGGTTTCTTAAAGTGTGGTCCACGGACCCCTTAGGGGTCCGTGGCATGTCTATCAGGGGTCCGCAGTAGGTCAGTTAAATAACAACAGAAAACAAAAACGTAACTATATATATATATGCGAAACTAGCAATAAAAGATTTTTTTTATTTAAATAAGGTTTTTTATTATTTCCCTAAAATATTTTTTGAGAGGGGTCCGTGAAGTTGTTTAAATTGTGAAAGTGGTCCGTGACTGCAAAAAGTTTAAGAAACCCTGCTTTAATTTATTATGTCCAAACTACTTCATTCCTTTCCACTATAATCACTTCTACACTTCTAAATCGCGTCTTCTTTTCCCCTTATCTTTTTGAGTTTGCCAACATCTCGTTTCCAGTTAACCTTTTCGCCACATCAAATACAAAGACGTCACCCATACGCCAGATTTCTCTATTCCGATGCCTCAAGTTTAACCTAAACTGGTAAATGGACGTATATACATATAGGTCGTTGGCGTTGAACCTGCGATGCTTGTACTCGTAAATGTGTCGTTGGCATCGAAAAGGGTTAATTTAAGGACTAAATTCGTTTTTTTGTCCAACAAACAAAATTGTACGGCATCACTTTCAATATGGCTAGAATAATAAGTAACATTAGAGTCTGCAGTCATGTCCTTGTCGTTAGAAAGTGTCTTAATCGCGGTGCGGCCCAAAGTCTAACGGCATTCGAGACGGCTTCACAAAATTAGTATTAATAAGCTTTATATACGGCGCTATGTAATCGTTATTTATTTGAAATACTTTCACAGTTTTATAAGAGTATAAAACATGGCTACTTAGGTTAGTGCCAAAATGGCGGCGGTCGACAAACTGGACGTTAATTACATGTTTATTAAGATCTCGTGTTTTATTGTCTGCATGGTTTGTTTATTTACTGTTTGTGGCGTTGCAGGCGGCAGGACGGCCTGGACCTTTGAAGGGAACAATAAATGGACGGTGCGGGTTTTATTTATTTATTTCTTTTCATTTAACACAATTTGGCGAACTTACTAATGATACTTATTAGCTAATAGTTTTATACAGAAAAATAAAAAATGCTTAAATAAATCCATTAACCGCAGGGCTCGATAATTGCCATAACAAGAGAGGCATCTTATCACAGCTATAAAAGCTTTATATTCAAATTAGTTACTTAACAATATTGAGGACTTAAAGAAAATAAAAAAAAATCGCTTAATGACTTCATTATTAACTAAATTTTTTATTTCATTATCTACTATTTCTACTCTATACAAATAGCACTTCTAAATCTGAATAAAATTATGGACATATTCCTATAAATTATATAATAATGGTGAAACTCTTTGCTAGATAGATAAAATTAACTTTAAAAAAAACTAAATTAGTGTAAATCTGTATCTACCGCATAGTAGATATTACATACTATACTGGTATCCAGAAACGAATTAAAAAGTATAATGTTAAATGAGCATTTGAGGTTTGTCACCCCAGTGTTTGTTTAAATAAAGGAAAATAATTTATATTTAATAAAAAAATATTTGACGTCTCATGGTGTGATTAGTTATATTGACTAGGGTGGAATTATGCAACAATCACGAAGACATGTAAGCACAAAATATTGTCATATGGAAGATTTAACTTATTACAACATACCATATATGGTACACTAAAATTATGTAAAATTGTCGTTATACATACTTCATTTTATTTTGCCCAACACCAATATCAGATAATATCTGTCACCTTAGGCTCTCTCTACGTTTTGGGCCAATGCTGCCGTTAAACTAGAGTGAGCAACATGTTTTCTTCTCTCAGCTATTTTCTAGCGCTTATTATAAAATGTGATTGGAAAGATTTATACTGACTTGAAATGTAACACTGGATCACGATTCGCTTAAACTCTAAAATTTACTAGCAATGCCGTTGGAAAAAGAGAGCGACTGATATACAATTATTGTTACCACAGAACTAATCAGAGGAATAGAAATGTCATATTTAAGAGTCGTCGACTTTTTAACCGACTTCTTTGGTTCACTGTTAATTCGCACACGTTTATTGTTTTCATGTGTTTTACTAAATTATACTACCTACTAATTAGTAAAATATAATTATTTTTGAACACGAATCTATCCAACACCCTTCACCTCGTTACAGACTTAGGCAGGGAAAATAAATAGACTAGACATAGGCCGCTCGATTTTTTGGTCCGTGTGACATTTCTGTTTCACATTATTAGTTCTGTGATTGGTAGTTCTATTTACTACGGATTATCAAAGAGAGCTATTTAATGGCAAGATTCGTGGCTATGAAAAGAGAGACAAACATAAAAAAATACGTTACGTTATTTATAAATCACATTATTTTATTTACAAGTACTAGTTCACTTAGACAAAAAGAAAAAATATCACGATGAAATCAAAACTAGAACCGAAAGAAACAATTTCACTAACATTAATTATGTTCAATTAATGCATCACAAAACAACATAAAATGACAATAAGTCAGTAAAGAGAGCTATCGCATATACCTATGCCCTAAATAGTTAAGAGGCGTCCTAAAATACTAGAGACGCTTCAACACATACCCTAATGGTAATATAATAGAGTTAGATCCCAGGGCTACTAGACGTCACGTATTTTCTGACGAAGGAAATGTGGACGATTGAGTAGTGTTAGTATGTACTAAGAACGCCTGCCTATCTGCTAGCTTGCTTAGACGGCCAATTTTCAGGTATCAGGTAATCAAGGTACATAAAAACATTACGTATCTCATGTAAATTCTCCAAGCTGATTTTTACGTATATCCTTAAAAATAAGTCGCCAATACCTACTCCCAGACACTTTCCGTCGGCGGAATTGCTTTGCAGACACTCAGTGGCGTAACTATAACGTCTGGGGCCTGCGGCAAATTCGTCAGATGGGACTCCTTCCGCAATATAAAGAAGTACATCAGCGTCCCTTCTGTGCTCTAAACCAAGCCAGTTCGGGGCCCCGTAGAGTTAGGGGCCCCTGGCATTTTGCCACCCCTGCCACCCTATAGTTACGCCACTGCAGACACTTTAAAGCTCCCAAAATAATAACTTAACTTCACGTAAATTCTGATGCTCCATTTTCATTTTCAGTACATACTAACAATACTCAATCGTCCACATTTCCTTCGCCAGAAAATACGTGATTTCTGGTGGCCCTGGGATCTTGGACAACAAGTGAAATGACAGCTGCAACATTGGAAGTGTCATTTGCAGGGTTACTACGCATAATTATTATTAGCGAGGGAGATGTTTGGTAAAATAACCCGATGGGAAACGAGATGACAGATCGATACTGCACATATACGCAAATCGCAAGTCAAATATAACTTTGTAAAAACAAGAGTTTCGAAAACAAATAAAAATGCACTCCACGCATTACTTTTCAAAGTTGCGCCGCTAAACATAAAATTACCGTGAGAATTCAAACATGAACTAACCGGATCACACAAGTATCAAAATCGGTCTTATTCGTCCTTTCCGGCAGCCTCGGTAGCGATGAACACTACTTTGATTCGGTGACCCGTTTAGTTAATAAGTAACTCGTACTTTCTACTCTATTCCGTGAAGAAAGAACGAGAGATTTTTGGTAAAAAAAACCCGATGGAAATCGAGTTGACAGATCGTCACTGACGTCTACACACATATAGAATGTTGCAATAATAAAAAACATAAAACAAAAAAATTAAAACTGATTTTTTTTTTGCCAAAAATGCCTTCCATCACTTTAGAAAAGAGCTGATATTGTTCATACTGCTGGACCGATTTTCACCAAACATAGCTAAGAACCAGCGCAATGAAACTGGCTTTCGTAAGAAAAAAACCGCATCGAAATCCATCGGCTTGAGAGCTATGATGCCACAGACCGACACCGCCGTCAAAATTATAACACATCTCTTTTTGCTAGGAGTTAAAACTACCATACGCAGCGACACATTCCCACCGCCACCCACAATTTTCCTAAGCAAATACTTAAAGCTTCATGACCGTAGTGATGTAGTCTATGACCCTGGCGTCGTGGAGAATCTTGAGGTGTTCCGCGTTGGGCAGCGGCAGGGCCTTGACGGACTTGCCGCGGTTGAGGGTGGTGAGGCCGCGGCGCTTGCCCCAGTGCTCGCAGGCGGTCAGCGAGCGCAAGTTGACTGTGCCGTCCCCGTCGCCGAGCGCCAGGGTCGGGTAGCCGTCCAGCCAGGTGCCAGGCTTGTACACCAACCTGGAGGTACAGCGTGTTATACAATACAATAACTCTTTATTGAACACCACATATAACCAGAGATCGGACAAATTTGCGTCATCGTTCGCAATAAAGTGGACATGACTCAAAAATTAATCAAATAATTAACCATTTAATTAATTTGATTAAAATTAACATGCATAAAATTATTAGCAAAATGTTAATTAAAGTGCCAGTTGTCGTTCTCGTAAATATTTTTATATAATAAAGAAATCAGGACCCTGCTAGATATGATTATTATTTCTGACAAAAAAGTTTTCTAGTTCTATAGGTATAAAACCTCCGTGGATATACTTATTCTTATATGTATCTTAATATATGTAGACATATTTGATTAATTTTGGAGCCATGTCCACATTATTGCGAGCAATGACGCAAATTTGTCCGATCTCTGCATATAACAAACAAAACAGAAAAAAGACATCACTACATAGTATAAAATAAAGTCGCTTTCTCTGTCCCTATGTCCCTATGTATGCTTATATCTTCAAAACTACACAACGGATTTTGATGCGGTTTTTTTTAATAGATAGAGTGATTCGAGAGTAAGGTTTTTATGTATAATTCTACGCAGACGAAGTCGCGGGCAGAAGCTAGTACAGAATATTACAAGGTAACCTTATCGCTACAGAGCGATCTCTACCAGGCATAATGGACTGGAGAACAGAACAGATCTGAGCAGGTGGTGCAATTTAGAATATAATATATTAATGTACTAAGTACTGAAATACATAATAATTATATTATACATGAAACACACATTTATACATACATACCTAAAAAAGCCAGCTACAATATACATTATTTGATTTAACCTTTTCGCCGCCACGTCAAATACAAGAGACGTCACCCATACGCCAGACTTCTTTATTGCGATGCGCTAAGTGGAACCTAAACTCATTTGACCGAAGGTTGCTTTTGCATTGCAGTAATGGACGTATATATAGGTCGTTGGCGTTGAACCTACGGTGCTGATATAGTCCCAGTTCGGGGCCCTGTGGGACTCGCCCGTCGTGCCCTATCGTTACGCTACTTTCCAGGGTTGATATGATTTAAATCAAGTGACTTTAATCAAGGGACTTTTTCAAAAAAATCATTGATTTAAATCATTAAATTTTTACTACAACCAAATCGGCCCAAAACTGTTTAGGGAATTCCCCGGACCACTACGGCACGCACACATGTGCAAGCGAGTCATAGCATAACAGTTTCGGGGAAACTCCGAAACTATAGTACGTGACGCATGGTACCAAAACGGTTCCAGGATTCCCCGAAACTAAAACACGAGACGCATTTCGTTTTTCGCCCGGTCATTCGTAATTGACTAGTGAATAGTTTAATTAATATAATAACTGAACTGGCTATTTAATTAATAAAAAAAGACAAGAAAATCAAAAAATCAAAAAAATCTGATTTTAATCAAATAAATCCGATTTAAATCAAATTAATCGGATTATTATGATTTTATTATAATAATCATGATTTTTATGAACCCTGCTACTTTCACAGGTCAACGTACCTTTCCACGGTCGAGATGTTGTACCCGTAGACGCAGTGCACCTCGACGCCGGGCGCGCTGAAGTCGCGCGTGTACTGCTCAGTGTCCTTGCGCATCTCCCACGCGTTCGGCAGATCCATGTCCCTAAACAAACATCATCATCATAAAAATCACAACACTTATCAGTTAGTCCGAGAAAACTTACCCCCTAATTGGACTTTACGAATCCCTCGTTTTTAAGTGTAACGCACGCTTCTGCGCAATCGACTTCACCATTCTATTCCGTGGTGTACTTATACCGGTTGAATGGTTGACTCAGACTGATGAATCAGATTTTAGAAACCGAAACTTATTTCCCGTTACATAAATTTTAACCTCCTTATTCATAAACGCTCCATAGGCTTCTGCTAACTTAGCAATCGTTTGTCCTTATCTGTCGCTTTGACATTAACCTTTCACCGATAAGGACAAACGCTTGCTAAGTTAGCGGAGGTTTATGAATAAGGGGGTTCGAATTTAAGTAACGGGAAATAAGTTGCGGTTTCTAAAATCTGATTTATCAGTCTGAGTCAACTATTCAACCGGTATAAGTTCATCACGGAATAGAATGGTGATTCGATTGCGCAGACGCGCGCGTTACACTTTAAAACGAGGGATTCGTAAAGTCCAACGTTTCTGATCGATGAATAATCGATATTAGTGATCTGATAATCCCAACTGTAATTATCACAACAAAAAACAATGATAAGTATGTTGAGTCATAATAAAAATAAAATTCCATGCTGGTCTGGCAGCAAGTTCCCGCGCAGATGGTAAAACCCATCGAGGGAATGGGCGAAAATCATAGGAATCATGCTATAGGCGATGCGGCTAGCGATCCATCACTATTTTAATTCCACTTTCCACCTATACGCCCTCAGTTGCTAAACATGGCCTGTAGGTTTTGTTACCTTAGGCTCGTCAACCCCGTAAGGGATAAATACGTTATTTGTGTATGTGTATGTATTGAACTGATTGAGCTATAATTTTGCATACTTATGTAAGTCAGATGACAATACAATAATCTGTTAGTGAAGTTCGGGTGATTCAGCCAGGACCGACACGGCAGGAGGGAACTACTCAACGGTTTGTCCGATTGACTTGAAATTTGGTACACATATGTAGTACAGATGACAATGCAAGTACAGTCAGCAAAAAAGCTTGTAATGTTAATGTACTAACGTGAACAGCTTCTGGAAGTCGTTGATGGTGTAGTTGTACTTGTCGGTCTGCACGAGCACCTCCTCCGGCTTCCAGAACAGCGGCGAGGGCAGCAGCCACGCCAGCGACGGGCACGTGATCTGCTCCGCGCGCATCACGCTCTCGCGCAGCATCAGCGAGCCCAGGTCGTCGCCTACAGCAGAGATATAGTTCAATGGCATGGAGGCAGAAATAACATAGAATGTATTAGTAGCTTCTCATCTAGCGCAGGTGGTAAAAACCCATCGAGGAAACTTAAGAATCATGTTATAGATGACACGGCTAGCAACCCAGCACTCTTTTGTAGAGATGGGCCGACTAGTCGGCCGACTATTCGGCATATTTGGAACCGACTGAAAACCCGTAGTAGGCCCATCACTACTATTTTGATTCCACTTTCCATCTATACGGCCAAAATCAAGCTAAGCTTGGAATTTAGGTCTTGTTACCTTAGGCTCTGTCTACCCCATATGGTATAAAGACGTGGTTTATATTTTATATATGTATGTATGTAAATCAAAATATCTTCTTCGTCTTGTCTATCCCGTAAGGGATATAGACGTGATTTGTGTCTGTCTGTCTGTCTATCCGTCCGTCCGTCTGTCCGTCTGTCTGTTTATACCGTAGTAAGTATGCAGGCATAATTTCCCGCCATTTCGCGCAAGTATGTCTCACTAAATACTTAATGTTCGTTCTAGTCATGTGTGATTCACGCATTACTCGACGTAGTAACCGTGTTGAGTAAGAATGACCTTTAGACAATACAATTTGCTTGTAGTCAGTTCAACAAATTGTTTGTTACATTTCCCGTAACTGCACATTCATTGTGGCCTACATTAAAACTACTACGTCAGTCCAGATCCAATCAAAGATACAAGATAGAGGCGCAATTCAGAAGGTCAACAGTATTTTTAGCAAACATAGTCGTAACGTTAGTATTTTTTTTATAAAATTGAATTGTAGTTCAGCTGTCTAATCAATAAATTTGTTTTTTTAAAATCGATGAGACGGTCAAACAATCTTTATAAATTTGGGTTCCCCTGAAAGTTGGATTTTAATGCAAAACAGTCGACGGATCTCCGCTTCGTTTCGCTCCTATTCCGGCTCAGTTTGGGCCTTCGGCCCTGGCGCAATTCTAACCCAGCTCCGTCGACTCCTTCGCATTAAAATCCAACTTAATGGCAATACAACATAATGGGAATCCAGCTTGTTGGTCCGGCACCCTCTGGTGCGTCAAAAAAAATTTTTTTTTAATCTTATATTTAACTAGCGACCCGCCCCGGCTTCGCACGGTATATCATGCATGTATTATACATTATAAACCTTCCTCTTGAATCACTCTATCTATTAAAAAAAACCGCATCAAAATCCGTTGTGTAGTTTTAAAGATTTAAGCATACATACGGTTTTTGGAGACAGAAAAAGCGACTTTGTTTTATACTATGTAGTGACGAAGAGGCTTGAGTACACAGGGGTGACTATGTCAGCCTCATGGGAGGACTCCAGAAGATCGGAAATTACAATTTATGCAGCAGCAGCATAATCTTGATAATGCTCAAAATATTAAACAGGTGCTATAACCCTTTTTTTGGGGTACACTGTTACCAGGGCCTGCTATGCATCCAAAATATTCACTTACAAATGGTGAAATCGATTAACTTGCGAAGTGAATGCTCGAATTAACATAATCAATCTAAATTTATAAATAAAAACGAACCGAATTGTTGCTAAGCACGATACTTGCGAATCGCTAACTGATTTAATGTAACTTTTTAAAATCTATTTTTTGATGTCCCAGGGTGGTTCTCAAGAAGAGAAATATTGGAAATTTTTCTGAAAAAGTAGGTTTAGATAGAAGGGCGTCTGTCAGGTCAGAAAGTAGGTAACAAATGCTATATTAGTATGGAGAAAAAAATAATAACTACTTTGTTTTTGTCTTCAGGCAGTTAACAGATAGATAATAGTATCATTACTACAACAGTATTTTGTTATCTAATCAATAAAATATGAGAAATTAATATTCTATGAAAAATTTATAACAATGTAAACAATTTTCAATAAGGGTATTTGTTAGGGTTATGGTATTTTTCTAAAATTTTCTATAAACTCCAATAAAAAGTTTAAAAAAAAAAAAAAAAAAAAAAAAAAACTACGATTTTTTTGGAGACTTCAACCACAACACTGCCAAAAGGGCGATTTTTTTCGTTTTCATATGAGTTAACATACCGTGCCCGCGAGGAACCCGAGATATTGGAAAACCATATTCCTGAGGTCATAAGGAGTAAAAATTTTTATACGAACATAGGTCGAATCTGTGGTTTTAAATTAAATTTCCGTTTGTATGGGCTCGGGCGACATTATGTGAAGCATGCCCATACGAAATGAATTTTAAAAACGCATAATATGACCTAGGTTTGTTTAACATTTTAAATCCTTATGACCTCAGGAACACACTGTTAGAATCTCTCGCAATGCTCACGCCCACCGTGTATACCTAGTTTCCAACTTTATTTACAAAAACGACTACAGATAAATATAGGTACAAGAAAACTTACCTTAAACTTAAACAAATATATAAAAGAGCTCCCCCGCAGCGTAGAACCAAAGTTGCTGGCAACCAAGGAGTTAATGAACTAATAGATAATTCCTTGAAACAATAGTTGTAATTAAATCTTGATGTCTTTAAAAGGTCTTGACCTTACCAACACTGATAATATTATTCTCTTACATAAAAAGTGTTACAGTTGTATAAGTATGTGACTTACCAATAGCGAAGACCTTCAAAGCCTTGACCGCTCCTGCCCAGGGGGTGGACAGCGATATCAGTCTCCGTATGTACTGGTCCTTCCAGGACTGCTTCTGCAGACGCAGAAAGTGGAGGGCCATAGAGCCTCCCATGCTGTGCACGAGCAACGTCACTGCGGTCTTGTTGTTGACATTGTAAGTCTCTTCCACTAGAGTTTTTAACTTTATGAAGACATCAGCATTTTCATCTGTGGAAAGAAGAATAGCACTGCAGCTTGCAAGATACTTTAAAAAAAAAAAGTGAATAAATGTTCTATGAAAAAATCTACATACTCGGTGCTTTTCTGAAGTCATAGGGTGCTCCTCTGATAGACACATTTCTCACATATCCAATTTTCACGAGGGCATCTGCGATGCTGTTGAAATATGCCCCAGTCTTGTCATGTGATGGGTCCAACCACTCAACGGGCTCTGGGCTGCCCCATCCCGGGATCCTTACACTGACCCCGGGAGGATCTGTGGTAGTCCTTGTGACATTATTGTAATCCAGCTTCAGGTTGTCCACCCAGCAGTCAATCACAAAGGGGACAAGAAGTTCAAGATTCAGCCAAATGTTAAAATAATCTGTTGAAGTCTTAGCACAAATGTAGTGCACCACTGAGGTTTTGTTTATCTTCGCTTCTAACTGACTACCTCCATCGCCAGGAACTGTAATTAAGACATAATATTTTTTTCCCTTTCTGAATTAATTCTCTAGAATTTCTAGATAATTCTATCTCAAATGCCAGTTATCACAACACAGTAAAGAAATAAACGGTACTTACTCAAGATGACCGGCGATAAACCAAGAGAGTTCTGAGCGAGTATGCCATAAATAAATAATAAAGAAAAACTTATTTTTACACTTGACATTTTGCACTTATTTTTAAATTGAATAGCACTGTTTTTCTAATTCTATTACTTGCGTGTGATTAAACAGTTCGACCGCGTACGAGACTACATATGATTTCGTAATTTTAAAGCCAATGTGTCGCGAAAAACACTTCGAATTTAGTTCAAATGTTAGTCAATGACGTCGCGATCGTACGATGAGAGAGCGGAGCGGGACGAGCGTGTAAACACACAACTGATAACCAACGGTCCTTTACAGACAATCAGCTGGTGACTTTATTAAAGCATGTTTTCATTTTAATTGAAGTGTGTGTCTACATAATTAACTACTGTTAACGCGATAAGCAAAATCACTTCTCATTAAATAACATGCAGTCAAATCGAATGCGGTAAACGTTCCGAAATACGTATCGTGATTCAATAATTTCATCGAACAAGTAAAAGTTTTCATTGCATGTGCCTTTTAGTGAAATCATAAAAAAATTTAATATTTTTTTTGAATTTTCATTGGCAAAAATAATATTTTAATCTATTTTTACGACAAAATATGTGAAAGTTCAACATTATATAGATGAATATTGAGTGTAATGAAACGCTGTGGTCATATTTTTGACAGCTTTGTTCAGAATATATAATTTACTACCTAACAAATGATTTTACGAGTTAAATTTTGGTTGTTTAATTAACATAAAATACTTTTATCATATTGTTTGCATATTATCAGAGTTTATGCTTTTATGATAGTAAAAATGTATAAAGATGTTTAACCATTTTTGTATTTTAAAAAGCTACAATTTGAACAATGAATGTTCTTTGGTTTGGTAGGAATTGGAACGCATCACTGCAGGCGCCAGCGCGCATGTTTAAAAAGCGTCAAAATATGCTAGGACAGTGATATTTCATTTTAGTATTAGATTTTACGTAGTTTTAAGGTTTTAGTAGTATTTTGATACCAAAATAAGGTAAAATGTTAGGGAATCAATATGTAGAGGGATCAAAAACAAGCGTTTTTCGCTTTTTTGTTAATAATTGAGATGTTTCTGCAGGTATGCACGAGAAAAGTAAATGTGAAATCGATGCCATTTATTTGTGATTTTAACTGGTTTCTTTTCATTTCAGGGTCGTGTTATAATTGTTTGGTTATCTTGGCTTATTGGAGGGATTTGTGGAGTTGTTATTTTGTTACTTATAGTTTGTTACTGCCGCCTGATGCCGCGACACCAGAAATCTTTTGGTAAGCTTTTGAGTTTATTAATTAATAAATTAATAAACTAATACCATATTGCCAATCAATTTTTTTTTGTAGACGAGCAGTATATGAAGGAAAAAGCCACCATCAAAGATACCCATGTTTATACTAGTCAGGATGGGTATACGAGGGTAAAGAATGCCGAGGTAAGATATAGAAATTTATCAGAAATTTATAAATCTGTATGTTAAAGGTTTATCGGAAATTTATAGTAAAAATTAGTAATACCTACCCTTGGAGATCCTTGTGATCCTGTAAAGATGTGATAGATTATTCAGAAGAAATAAGGTCGGTATCATCAAGCCCTCTAAAGCCGGGTACCCATCTAAGGTGTAGGTTTTTGCCTTTTAAGGTCACAGCTCGGAGATGAGTGCTCAGCTTAAGTTGGAATCTTTGATAGTGTGAGTAATCCTGTTAGGTGTGGCAGTAAATAGTGTGGGGGTGTGTCAGGTGCAGGTGCAGCGTCACGCGCGGCCGGCGAGCTACGCGGGGGACGCGGAGGCGCGGCGCGCGCGCAGCTCGCGGCCGCCGCCGCACGCGCCGCGCCCCGAGAGCCGCGCGGACACGCAGGAGCGGGCGCACCAGTACGCCTCTAGTGGAGGTCGGTTAACATCTTTATAACCTCTCGGCCACGAGCTACAAGCCACTAGACATGATAAAATAATATGTCCATTTTTCCATCAGGAAATCCTTTTTTGTTTTCAGCCGTTTCATACTAAAATGCAACCTACTAATATTATAAATGTGAATGTAAGTTTGTTTGTTACGCTTTCACACGAAAAGTACTCAACCGATCATCATGAAATTTTGTACACATGTTCTTCAAGACGGAGTCTTGCGAACAGTTTGATATGTGCACACACGCAGCAAGCCGTGTAATCCGGCCTCACTATGCCGTTTGGAGAAATCTGTCTTCTTTTTTTTTTGAGCACGGTATCTGATGATATCGCTAACATGCAGTTGAAGTGTGTGTGTATACAGGGCAGGAGCGCCGACTCCGTGGGAGCCGAGCACCCATGAGAATAGACTTTTAGGGATAGATGTTTTTTCATTACCTGACGACCCGTTTAGCGTACATTGAAATAAGCATGAGCACCCACGAGGTATTCTAAAAGTCTGCGCCCCTGTGTGTATGTGTGCAGTGCTGGACGAGGTGGCCGGCGGCGCGGGCATGGACGCGCTGAAGACGCGCTCGCTGCCCGCCTTCCTGCGCCCGCGCCCGCGTCCGCTCTCCACAGAAGACGACCTGCACCAGCTCTACGCCAAGGTAAGTCTGACGCCGTAACTCTTCTTCCCAGGGACAAACAGTGGCGTAGCGTAGTGGTTGGGGGGGGGGGGGGGCACTTTTAGAGGGCGGCAAAATTTCAGAATAAATAACAATAATATCGTATAAATATTTCAAATACGTAAGCAATGGGGCGGCAAAATTTTCATCCGCCCCGGGCGGCCGAGACCCACGCTACGCTACTGGGGACAAACCCTGTGTAGGAAAATTCTTACCTTTCACACCAAGGGCCTGTGTCACCACTCTCTGTTAAGTGTCAGTTATGATTCCGTCTCTATTTGTTACTACGAAACAGACAGAGACGTCATCATAAATAACTGGAACTTAACATAGAGTGATGAAATATGCCCTAAGTCTCAGTGGCTCTTGAAAACGTAGGATTTCACTTACAAACACACACAAATACACGGAAATACGCAACTCTCTACTACCGCGTAGTTTAATTAATGCAATAATTGCTTTGAACTTGAAGATGAATGCGTAATATCCTTTTGCAGAACGATCACGGTCACATTTCGAATAGTTCTCGAACCAAAACTAAGTAGCGAAAGCGTTTAACGTTTTCGATGCTCAAATTATTTTGATATAATATTTACACAACTTACATAGTGTATGTACCACAAATGGTACACTGTGTACCATATGTGGCACACACTATAAATCTCGCGTTTGACAAAATGATAGGCTCTCACAGTGGCGGATTTACCATAAGGCTGAGAAGGCTCCAGCCTAGGGCGTAAACCCTCCAGGATAAAAAAATGCCCTTACCTCACATTGACTGCCCAGTGGCAACCTCTAAAACGATCAAATCTAGGTTGTTTCGTGAGAGGTATGATTTTAGATCGTGGACACAAACCTTCGCAAATAAGTAACGCCTTGATTCAATTAAATCTCATCTGTGTGTACTTACCTACTTATGTACTGCAGCTTCTCGCTGTCAAATGTTACCACATGTGAAATTTATAGTGAAGATACAAAAAACTTAACATTTCATGCTTTTTTGCTCATCGTCCCAGGTGTCTCTGAGCAAGAAGTACAAGAACCGCATGCGCAGCGAGCACGCCGCCATCATAGCGCTGAGCAAGTCGCGCAGCCAGCTGTTCGACGCCGACGCAGTCATAGTGTACGACCAGCGCACGCAACTCTAGTGGCAAAGCTCACCTGCGTGCATTATACTATTGCACATTTGGCATTCGGTTGTGACCAACTTGGCCACGGGACGCAGCGACTTCGATTTTTTAGCATGAGAAAAAAGGTATTATGACGTCTATTTATTGAAAATATTTAAAAAAAAATCGGTAACTGGAAAATATAAAACAGTAACAAAACAAATCACTATATATTCGAAGAATTTTATAACTGTCAATAAAAAGACATGGCAAGTTTATACTTCTCATATTTAAAAAAACGAAGTAAATATAGGTACAGTGAAAAAAACTGAAGTGCGTACTACTGTGGAACCTTTTCACTGCAAATATCATAACGGCTTACCATACTCCAGCCAAATAAATTATTGTGAAATTGTAAAAGAAAATACTCCACAGAGGTATATACGTCATTCAGTTTCTTTGGCCATACCTACTACCGACTCATGAAGGCATTCAATATCGGTCTAAAATGTTTAGATATTACAATACAATACAATACAAATACTCTTTATTGAACACCACAAATCAGTACAAAACAATACAGAAACAAAGAACAAAGTAGACAATAGGCGGTCTTATCGCTTAATAGCGATCTCTTCCAGACAACCAATGCAAGAAATAAGTATAGTATATTACTTAAAACTCTTACAATACATTACCATCCTACTAGATCTTTTTTAAAAGAATACCGAACTCGAATCATTACATTGAATACTTTAGCTTTACTGTACTTACCTACACCAATGTGGCTCGTAAAAGCAACCGGATAAAATGGTGGTATTTAGCTTACTGGTTACTCCTTCCTTCCATCTGTGTTTTAAAATAGCCGTTATCTAAGAATCTCTTCCCTTCTACGTGTTCTCTATCCAACATATCAATAATAATAATCCCATAGTGAATATTAATGTTACCGTGTAAACAATAAGAAATGCGCACAGATTTGTATCAAACTCCTTCGTAGCGGTGCATCTACAGACTTTGTATTCTATGATATTCATACATCTGACATCCCGAAATTTGGCGAGCTCATGACGAGATTGGTTAGATTAAAATGACATGATTACTGTCTAAAAAGCCTATTTACACAATGTTCTGAGAGACAGGTTTGACTTAGGTGTACTTAGAAATCCATTTTTGACACACACCATCCAAAATTAAATTATTTGAGGGTAGTTTGTGTGTAGCGTGCGTGCCTTGCGTCACTCGCACTGTTGTAGTTTATTTATGTTGACGACATGTTTGAAGTTTCAAGACAGAGTCTGTAGATGCATCTTTTAGAAAACTGTTAGTTTCTCAGGTACCTACCGTTAGTTAAATTATGAATTTTAATAAGTCTAAATTGAATGTTTTTGCATACCATTGGCGACATTGTGATTGTTGATGATGATGTGATATAATTAATTACGAAATTGTGGCCTAACTCGAGGTATAGGCAAAACAGTCGTGAAGTGTTCCATACTAGATTTTTTATTTTAGTTCAATAAGTAGTTTTATTTATATTATCTAATGGTAAGTATGAATTAGCCGAATTGTTAAAAAACCGATATATTTGTGTGCAATCACAATACAGTTAGTATAAAAATAGATACTTACGTAGAAAATTGTTAAGAGTTTCGTAATTTTGTATTTAACGTTTTACTTTGTTCTGCTGAGATTATAATTTAGGTAGTTACCTAATCCTCAACTTCTGGCCTTATCATTTAAGGTATTAATGGTGTGCTAATGCTTAAATGCTCAGTATTGATACTCATTTGCTCAGTAACGGTCTCAAATGATTCTTGGTAATTACCGCCCGAGAGTGTGCTTATACCTACTCTTGGTGAGCTCCCGATATTTCGACGCAGTTCCATGATCACGGGTAGAAGGAGATCGAAATCGATTTTCGATGTTCATTTCGTATATTTCTCTCACACAACTTAACTGTCATCAATCCGAGAGTAAGTGGGATGGTGTGACACGAACTCCGAAATTCGAATTAGCCTCCCTGCGTTGAAATAGGCATCGGAAGCTCTCCAAAAGCAATCGCGGTCTAAATCCCGACTAGAAAATGTCTCATTTTGCTCAGATCTCATTATTTCAACAAGGTTTGTGAACTAGTGGCCGTCCTAATTTTCATATAATTTTTATCTTTTTTCTCTGTCCTTTATAATGTCAATTTTATATCTGTTTTCGGCCAATGTTTAGAAGTATTTTGAAGGTTTAGAAAAGTATTTTTGCTTCATTGTTGTGACGATAATACTTGAATGTGTTACGGTTTATGATTATTATGAAACTAAGTAATGTGTTTACCCGTATAACAAATAAGGGGAATAGAGTTTTATAACCGCTCTTTTTGTTTTATTATACCCTCTAGTTAGCACGAAAAACAAAAACCATTTATTGCAGGGGTCAGGTTAATGCTGGAATAATAAAAATAAGTACATTATACAACAAGTTTACATTATACAACAATAAGTTTATTTAAATTTTATAACAAAATCTTAGCGGGAGTTTCACAGTTAATAGATTTGACGTACCTTTGCGATCTGTTGCGGTAGATAGATAGACGACGACGTCGCAACGGAAGGCACACAATCAAACAATGACACGGAAATAAGCACCTCTCCTACCGCGTAATTTATTTAACGCAATCATTGCTTTGAACTTGAAGATGAATGCGTGATATCCTTTTAACAACGCTCACGGTCACTTTTTTGAATAGTTCTCAAACCAAAACTAGATAGCGAAAGCGTTAATGCATTTCGATTTTCAGAAGTTGAAACCATTTTGACATAATACAACGACTTATCTACTAACTGAAGTGTACCATATGTGGCACACACAGTATACCTCGCATTTAACTAACAAATAGCGATGCTTTATCATGTCATAAGTCATAAGTAATGTGAGCTTTAGGGCTTAAGGAGTCTCCTCATTCACAAAGTTATACAAACTCGTACGTTACACTTATAAAAAATAATATTTCTTCCGTGTCTCATAAAGACAAAATTAAATGTCAAAGTGACAAAAGGCAAACGAATGTTAAGCCATTAGAAGCTCAATAAGCGTAACCGAACAATCTTCTCACGTGTGTCATTTTTAAGTTGACAGTGGTACAATAAGATTAGCCGGCCAGTACAGCATGGGCGAAAGCCATTAGGAAAATTAAAAAAAAGCGCAATTGCATAAGGAGATTAGGACATGGTGCGGAAGCTGGCGAGCGTGGGGTAAGTCTTGAGCCGCAGAAGCTCCAGCTCCGTCTGCAGCATCACAACCGTGCAATGGTTCTGCTGCACCTCGCGGATCAGCATGCTGCGCGTCACCAGCAACTCCATCCTGCAACATTTTCTACATTAAGTGTGTGATATCCATCCGTCTATGTTGTGGTGCGTTGAAGGGAAAGGAAAGATAGCTGTCGAAAATATTGACCAAACTCAGAAATATGCAATGGCCCATGCTGAAAATGAAATTAAAAATTCGACGCAAAACTACTGGCGCCGTGTTGTTGATATCTAACTTACTGATGTGATATCGCTAGCAGTTTCCCATCATATCTAAGCAAGAAATCCGAGCGTCAAATGAGTAATAAAATTATCAACATACGTCATGATTCCATCGCTCGAGCGCGCGTGTACATGAAAGTAAGCGTAACAACTATTTGAATTTTTTGACTGACGGAGTGACTTGCCTTTTCTTTAGCACACGTCGCATACGGATAGGCTGTAGTGGGTCTTCGTGCAGGCGCTTCTCGGACACTTTTACATTCAGATCCATCATCAGCTTCTCCAGGGAGCCTGACTTCGCCTCCATTGCTGTGATCTTCAGCTGTGCATATCAGAATATGTAAACACACTATAGGTACCAAAACATAGGGCAAAATTCCTAGGTCAGACAGAGGTATCTTTTCCAACCTCCAAATACTTAATTACTTAATCCTTTAAATGACAATATGAAGACCCTAGATGTATTCTTCAGTGTCTTACAAACATGAGAGTGTATTAAACTTGAATGTACCATATCTGTATGACTGGGGCCTTCTAAGGGTTGAGATATTTCCCACGCATGTTGGGACGTCAAGCTCTCGGATCCCCCCACCCACGGATCTTGGTAAGATCAGGAGTTTACCCTGGCGCAATTTAACTGCTCTGGCGCCACAAGCTGTAAGACGCCAAGGAGAAGGCACTTATCCACTTCAACATGGCGTATTTTTATTTGACCCTTTGCCAACCTAAATTTGGCATTCACTCAGTTATTTCTGACCTATCAGATTCCAGCTATTCCTGCAAGATGTAAATTCCTGGTATTTACAATATTCTTAGTAATTTTTGACTCCTATTAGCCTACCTCCAGTTCCTCGACACGCTGTATCTGTTCGGCGAGCACCTTATTAACGGCCTGCTTGCTGGCCTCCATCTCTTTTTCCAGCCGCACGTAGTCTTGCTCATCAGTGTAGCCCAGCTCTTTGTTCTTCAGGTATGACTGCAGCTCTTTCGGTATCTGGCGGTAAAAGTCATGGTGGGTAGACACCTTTCGCTTAGTTGCAAGAGCTTGCAGTGTAGTGCCAAATTACACGGCAGGCACTCGATAACTATAAGCATTTTTCTGCACGGAACAATACTATCGTTATGCACCGCTGGTGTCACGCCACTCTCCTTTAACCTTTATAGTAAATAGCTGACCCGGCGAACTTTGTTCCGCCTTAAATTTGGAAAATTCCAGTGGTTTGGGCCAGTGGTGCTATCCCGCGGGAACTATGCAATTTTCCGGGATAAAAACTATCCTATGTCCTTTCCGGGACTTAAACTATCTGTATACCAAATTTCAACTAAATCGGCCCAGCGATTTAAGCGTGAAAAGGTAACAGACAGACAGACAGACAGACAGACAGACAGACAGACAGAGTTACTTTCGCATTTATAATATTAGTAAGGAAATAGTAAGGAAATAACGATAGGTTGGTACAAGCCTATACAAAAGTGGAAAGTTCTATCTGATGTCTGTAGAATGGGACGTACTCGTGTAGGCAGATAAGAAGATATGCCAAGATCTGCTAAACGTATCAACGGTTTTCTCCAGTACTCCGGTTTTATGTGTTACCTTGAGCCGCCGGTAGGTGGCGAGCTCCTGGCTCATGTGGCGCAGCTTCATCTTCATCTGCGCGTGCTCCCACTCCTTAGAGAGGATGCCCTTGCGGAACTCCATTTGTTTCCGCATCATACGCAACTTCAGGTCACCCACTTTCTGTGTGAAAACGGAAAAAAATGTATACGTATGCTTAGACATAAATATACTGCTTCGTGTCAATGTAAGTGTCGAAGGGCAGAACTCTTTCCATTTTCTTTCTATTTATATGCAGCGGATCTAAGTTGCCTTCTTTTTTTAAAATGGACGCGTTATCTAGACACTAGCCAGACGAAGAATCCACACCAGCCAGACTGATGTCCACGATGAAGAATTCTACTTAACTCACCAATATGACCTCGTTGATTTTCTCAATATCCTCACGAAGGATTAGTGTGGCGTCTTCATAATCCTCTATGTGCCCTGTTGTGGTTATCTCGACCTGACCCGATGGTACGACCAACTGTGAACATTTTCATAGTATATTATTAGTCATAGTTTTCAATGCACTTTAAATGCAACAAGAAAGGCAAACGAGCAAAGGTCAACACACCACTGTCTACTAGCTACTCATGTAAAGCAAATTATGTGCCAGTCAGCATACGGTGACCAGTTAGCACGGGACCTGTATGGTCTTGTTCCTCGCGGTGCGCTCCGTAATGTCGCGGTGCTCGCGTATGTTCTCGTGCGTGCGCGTCAGGTAGTGGCGGCGCGCGAGCACGGCCTTGTTCCACACGCCGTTGGCGCTCTCCACGTACGCCAGCTCCTGCCCCACACCACGCATCTGGAATAG
This sequence comes from Pandemis cinnamomeana, assembly GCA_932294345.1. Classification (NCBI taxonomy): domain Eukaryota; kingdom Metazoa; phylum Arthropoda; class Insecta; order Lepidoptera; family Tortricidae; genus Pandemis; species Pandemis cinnamomeana. The sequence continues at coordinate 16,525,885 of OW028703.1, forward strand.
CATTTTCATTCGACACATGCATGTGGGAAACGGAACGTTGGTGCGAGCGAGATGGAGTGCGAGAGAGGGATGGAAGAAGGCTAATGGCGGGTTGTCGGTGTAACTATGTACTGGGAGCAATTTTCTATTTTGAATAAAGAGTTTGTGTTAAAATAAACGTTGTTTCGCTCTGAGCAAGTAATCCCCACATGCATTTTAATCGTCTTGCTTGGTATGCTTCTGGTTAGTTTCACTTGTTTATTGATGTTTTGATACATTTGTTCGTTTGTCAATTTTAGGTTCGAGGTCACCATGGATTCACTTCAAAAAAGGTGTTTTGATCAGTTGTAATTTTTTAATGCGTGTGTGTTACCTCTGAACTCAGTAATGAACCTATAATTCAAATTGAAAAAATAGGTTTTATTTGAAAGGATAGTTTCAAATTTGTGTCATAGAAACTTAATCAAAATCGAGTCATTTAATTTGATTTTTATTTATAGGAGATTTAATTTTGAAAGTAACTGGCTGTTCCTGCCTTGTCACATCGAGTTGTGCTAAATTAAAAATCAAATTTGTCTTGTACCACATATGGTACACGGAGTTGTGTATGTCTTACGCGGATCTCGTTCTCGATCTTGACGCGGCGCAGGCGCACCATGGTGGCCCACAGCCCCTCGTCCATCACGGGTGGCATGTTACTAATCTGGTCCAACAGCTCAACCCTAAAAAAAATATGGTATTGCACGTCTCTCTCGCCCCAACACACGAATAGCGTAGGTATATTATTACATCGCGCCTTTCTCTTGTGATACATCTAAGTATTGGTATACATATTTAAGAGTCCGACCAAAAATATTTCTTTGCTGAAACTGAAACCGAAACCGAAGGTTCGGTTTTGATTATAGTTTCAGCCAAAGTACAAACTAGACCTTTTATAAAAGTGATTGAAACTTTGTCAGCGGGTGGAACGTTCTTTCCAGATATGAATAATAAAACATCTCGTTGGTCCAATATTACAAGGTTCTAAATTTCACTTTTCTCGTATTTAAATTTGAACATTTTCATAGTGTACCTATACTAGTTAGGTCTAAATTAAACTACCCTAAAAAGTAAAAAAAAACATTACATAAAGTAGGTAGCCTTGTCGTAAGTTTCGGCGCGGTTGAAAGATTGCGCAGGTTTTTGAGCGAAACCGAACGTTTGGCCGAAACATGATCCTTAGGTTTTAAAACCGACCGGAACCGAAACCGAAACTTTGGTAGGACACTAGTATATTCTGTGCACGGTTATACCCCTTGAAGAAGTCAACGACATCGTGGTGCAGCAGCGCCGGCCTGACGCCGCTCGCCACGGCGCCCGCCAGCCCGTACAGCACGATGGGCGTCATCGTAGCACGCAGGTGGAACTTGGGCCGTTTCCTGCATTGGTACAAATCATTGGAACTTGCTTGAACTGTTACCGTGATATTGATATTCATGGCGTTACCTTCTTCCGCCCGGGCAGAAGATAAAAGTCAGCACCTCCCACAGATTACACAAACATCACAATTTGTATTGAAACCAAGCCAAAACCTCGACGCCTGGTCGGAGTTCGGATACGGCAAGTAAAAGCATTTACGTAATCTATGCTGTATCTGATATCTCCTGACTTTGAAATTTAAGTAAGTAAAAATTGCCCTCAATCAAGTGCCCAAAGGGCAGGGGCGTGCAGTGGGTTTTGACAGGTACGAAGCGTGTCGGGCACATTTACGTATACTTACAAAGCACTGCTTATATGCCTGTAAGGGATAAACGCGTCTGCCAAGGGGTACAGCTACGCTTAGAACAGGCCGTTACAACTATACTATCTAACTACCATGCAACGAACTCTTCACTCACTTGAAAAACTTGTAGCACTGATCCACAATGATAGGCGACAAGTCAGCGAAGTGATTCTTGAATGTGCGATCCAGGAACTTGTCCTTTTGCGCAAGCGCATCGTACGCCGCCTGCACGTCCTCGCTCTGTTCCTGGATGAGCTTCAGCTCGCCAGTCAGAACCTCTACTTCGGCCTCGTATTTTGCTATCTCGTCTCTGGAAATTATCTCCAATTTTATCTTGAAGCTTATATGGGTGAGAGCGAGCATTCACGGCATGCGTTATAAAAGTGCTTAGCTTTAAAAAGTCAGTCAGTAGTGTGACGATACTGGACTTGCTTAGTACTTTAGGCAGCCTCTCCAGATCTGTGCCACCCGTGCACACTGAGTTAATTTCTTATATGTACGTCTCCTGTGCGCGTATTAAACTCTTTCCGCGACATTATTTATACCTACCAGGGATGGCGAACCAATGGCACGCGTGCCAGTGTTGGCACGCTTCAAACTAATTCGGGCACGCCAATAATGGCAATATGGTCATATGATGGTAACATAACAACACACTCTTAAGACAACAAGGTCTGATGATAGGTCATAGCCAAATATTAACTACATTATTTGTGAAAAAATGGCACGTCCACCGAAAAAAGTTCGCCACCCCTCCTGATGTATACATTCATATCGAAAGTATACCAATAAATGAACAAGGCTCTCAGTTTCTGACATGCACGAACCGTACCTACTAATCCTTAGAAAAACATTTAATCACTTCGAAATTACTACGCTATTAAGTAAGTTCCGGAAACTGAAAATCTTTCAGTTTACGTACTAGATGCTAAAATACTCTTTTACACATAGCTAGTATTAAGCAAACACAGTGGTATTTCTTACAGTTATATTCCCACTTTACCGACCTCATGTTCTCCAGCTTTTCCGCCATTTCCACTCGGTCCAGGTTAGTGCGTCGCAGGCGCATCAAGTTGAGCGTCTCTTGTCCAATGACCGAATCTACTTTGAGCTTCATTAGCCATGTTTCTTTTACCTATAAATAGCGTTCCTACTGTTAAATATTTTGATTTCCGGACAAGACGTGGATACGTGCAACCAATTCGAAACAATAGGATAGGTACAATACAAAATTTGAAAGAAAGAAAAAAAGAAACCACAAGGGGCAAACACTCCGGGAATAACTAGAAATTAGTCCAAAACATGTCCAGCTCAGTGAAAGAGCCATTTCACTAAATCTGCCACTGCTGCCAGTGGCGTAACTATACTATAACCTCTGAGGCCCGTGGCAAACGTCATGAGATAGGGGTCGATCCTTCCTCAAAATTAAGAAGTGGATTCGCGTCCCTTCGTTGCTTTAAGCCAAGTCAGTTCGAACCCCCTTAGAGCTAGGGGCCCGTGGTATTTTGCCAGTCCTGCCACCCTTAGTTTCGCCACTGACTGGTGCTTACCCTCTGATTAAACTTGACGACACCCTCGTTGAGCGTCTGGCTCAGCTTGGCGTACTCGGCATGCAGCATCTTGCGGTACTTGTCACGTTCCTCGTTCCTGAACTTGACTTTCGATTCGTAGTCGAACACGTACCGAAGATCCTCCTCGTTGAAGTGCTCCGGGTCTTTGTCCAACTAGAAATAGCAATGGAGTACGGTCGTCTATATAGATAAATTGCTACCGTGACTGGTTGATCGATCAACGGAGAGTTCAAATCACTGGACGGATTGCGCTGTAATTCGGCATTCAAGTAATTGTTATGATAACGTAGCTATTAGCTAAAACGTATTTGGCAATAGGGTCGTATTAACCTATTAACCTGTTCATGTTTCTCGTAAACTTGAATGTAAAACGTGAAAGTGACCGAGCCAAAATACTACGCTTACCATGCATTGCGGCATCGGTATGGGCTTCTTGATCTCCTCGTGCCATAGCTTCTCTAGCACTCCGTCCATCATCTCTATGAGAGCTCGCTCGCGGAAGTCATCCTTGGGCCCACCCTCCGGTGGGATGATCACTATTTGTGACGGGCTGATGTAGGGTGTGATCGAACACTGACGGCAGTAACAGGGGGAGTCAGCGGTATTATAGCAGAGCAGTCAGTACTCCTGCAGAGTACTTTGTCTGAATACTAAAGCAGAGGGTTATATATAGGATCTTAACCCGAAAAGCTTTGGGAATACAATACACTTCACTAAGGAGAGTGTTAATTCGTGAGTCGAGAAAGTTTGTAGCAATAAGCTAAGCAGTCCTTGCAAACTGGCTTAACTTCTGGGTTATCAAAATGGTATGTTTGATTCCATTGTTCAATAGTCGATAAAAGAGCGAATACAATTAGCTTCCCATATCCATGCATTGAAGAACTAGACTGTGGACTCACTTCTTCAGGGTCGACCTTGATCAGCCGCAGCGGCTCCTCCTCCTGCCGCCACTCGGGGTCTTTGATGGGGATCACTAAATGGTGGAAGCTGCCGCGAAGATCCGATAATTTGTTTAATTCTGGAAAAGACCCATTAGACTAACCATTACTTCGTTAGTGAGTTTGGTGTCTAAAAATACATGAAAGCGATAGAAAGGAAGGAAAGTAAAAGCAAATACGTTACTTCCAGCAATCCAGTGATAGGTACACCATCAGAACTTATCCTGCGCTTAAAGAACCCTAAGACTATAAGTAACTTGCCAGCTAAAGCTAAAGCTAAATGACCTCGCACCTTCTATGATGAAGCGCAACCTGGCGTTCCTCTCGCAGACTAGCCCCACCTCACGCTTCTTGAGCGCCATTAGCTCATCGAACTGCTTGTTGAACCACAGACGCATATTCTGCACGTTCAGCTACAACACCGCCGGATGACAGTTAATCAGTTAGGCCTTCAGTTTTTGGATAGAACCTATAAATAACTTTTTTACAAATATGAGGGTAAGTGTCTTCCTGTTATGGTTTAAAAGCATGCGTAACCTTTGGATATGGAACTAAAAACTATAAAGGCAGAAAAAAGGCGTCAAGTACTTGAAGATTTTCTGAAGCTGCAGTACCTTGACGATATGCTGCAGCCAGTTCATCTGCAGGAAGCTGTATGCGAGCGTCTGCGGGATCATGAACGGTGGGATTTCGATGAACTTGTGCGCTACGGTGCCGGACAGCACGTACGGCTCGCCGGCCAGCGCCTCTTCCGGTTCCTCCATCTCAGCAACCATTTGGCTTTCAGTGCTCTTACGGGGTGGCTCCTTCAGCGATACCGTTGATTCGGCACCTTCTCTGAGATAACATGAGGAAATGAGCCATAACCATGAATCAATCCGACGCCAAGCTACTCCGCGCCCTTAAAGAACATCATAATGCATAATGTATAAGTGCCTCATAGATGTAGCTAGCAGTTTTTTGTATGCGTGGTCAGGAGTAATTTTGGTTAAAACCAGAAAATTAGTCTGCTAACCTCATTTGAATAGAAGAAGGTTCCGGCGCAGCCTCTATGATCTCCTCCCACGGCTTAAACAGGTCCTCGTCGTTCTCCATCTCGAGCGTGCGCAGTGCCTCGATCTGCTTCAGCTCGGGCCAAGAGTCACGCTGCGTCGGCAGCACTGCATAGTTCTCCACCTGACCTCAAAAAAACATGGTTATAGTAAACACTCAGCTAATTAAGTAGTTAGCTAAAGCATGTGATGAACACGCCAGATAAAACCAAGTCCGAAGAAAGTCAGTATTTGGGAACATTTCGAGGTATTGGCTGCACTGGTTCCCTTGTGATGTAGTTGTAAGTACCATCAGACAAAATATATAAGGTCCATAAGACGTGGCTGTCAATTTTAAAGCTCGACTTTAGCGACATATTCATTTGATAGTATGTCGGATTAAAACCACTTGTTTGGCCGACCGTACACTGTACCAGTATTACTGCGTCTGAAGGTCTCAAGTCTTGTTGAACACAGCTGCCTCGTCAGGAATTTGTTCAGTCTGTATATGAGAAACAGAGAATCAGTGTTGTTACGTTATACATCACCTGGTAGTAGCTGAAGATGGCGAACACTTTGACGCGCGGCGTGAGCATAGCGTCCCAGCAGTAGCATCGGATCCAGGTCGTGACTTTGTCCTGCGCGCGGATCCGCGCCTCCGTCTGTGCTCGGATCTCTGCCCGTTCTTGCTCCGCCTGTTAAAACGATTTGAGCGCTTGTTTCACCGAAAACGGAAAAACTGACAACTGTGGTCAGTCATTTGAAAAAGTCACTGTGAAAGAGCACGGTTAGTAATACCCACATAAAAAAACGTTTCCTAAAATACCACAAAAGACTAAAGACACAGAACTGTTATTAAGGAAGGAATAAAAAAGAGAGGAACCCTATTGGAAATCGAGAAGTCGACATAGCGTCTTTACCCAGTAGCATTTAGCACTATTGAAACCCTGTGCAGAAACGCTGTTGTCCTTTTCCTTCTTAAATCATTCAATCATCAACCTAATCTAATCGAACACTTTAGACCCACTAGACGTACTTCGCGTTCTGATAAAAAAAATACGAACCTGCTTCAGCCTTTCCTTCCTATGCTCCATATGCAAATTAAATTCAGAGAGCGACAGCTGGTGTAGTGGCCTTTCAGCTAGATTCTCTTCCAGCAGCTCGATCAACTGCGCACGCGCCGCTATGAACGCTGAAACTACATCCTCACGCTGACGCTTGTAGTCCATTGCTTCTTCGTGCACTTTCTTGTCTTCTTGAAGATCGAGGTAGTTCTCTAGAAATCGGGGTAACGTTGAATCAGCTCAGAGAACACATAGCTTCAAATTACACAAAAAGAGTTATTTTTTTTCTGAAAGAGATTCATAAATCACACATTGACAGGCAACATTTTAAAAATGTAAGACGTATTTTAAGATACTGCTTACTATCATTCATCCCGATGATATTCACGCGATTGAGGCTCTCATCAAAAAACTTCAGGTCAGGCGTCTCATGTTTCGGATCCGCTTTGATCTCCGGCCGTTTGCTATTGAGGTACTGCACAGCCACGCTGCCATTGCCAGCCTGGTGAGCGATGTACTTGTTGTGGCTGTCGATCAGTGCTAGCCGGATGCCAGTCTCGTAGCGGTGGGTTGCCACGAGCTTTAGTTCTATGTGAATAGGACTGTCATTGATGAAAATACTCCGAACAGGAAAATAGGGTCTTTGATTTGCAGTAACGATATACCAATACCAACAAAAACTAAGTAGGTATACGGATATCAAAGTGATTATTTGCTATCCGAGTAGAGAGGCATTTACGTACGACAGATCTTCAGAGTCGCAATGAACACGCGAAGGGGTGCTAGAGAAAATGGAATGTGCCAAACATAATTTCATCGGATTGATAGAGTTTTAACCTGATTATTTTACTGTTTCCTAATTTCAAAGCTAACCGTATTCTTCTCGACCATCAGGTTCCCTCAGAATCACAGTTCCGTCATATCCATAGGTAAGAAATGCGTTCAAATTGAAGAAACCGTTAAAGTATTTCACGTCGTGACCAGAGTCGATGATCGGTCCCATCTTAACCGCCACCGTTATTCCTTTCTGTAAAAGAAATCTACGGGTTAAACAACGAAGCATTCGTCAATTTTATTTCCTAGATTGAATATATTTCATTGCTAATTTAAAATATTTAGTCCTCAGGCCATTTAAAATGGAAACGGTTGTGATGCTTACTTCCCCGTTGAGCTTGAGCACGTGGTACTGCCTGGTGAGATGCGGGACGCCGACCATGGTGTCCTTGGTCTGCAGCGGCAGCAGCCGCGCGTACGGACCCTGCATCTTACCCGCAAACTTATTATCTTTGCCTGTCTCCACGTCCACACAGATTATACGTTCACCTGTGAAAAACAAACTGAACAAAGTGAAATCCTATCTTATATCTGAGGCATTAAAAATCTATCTATCCTTATAAATCTCTTGTCGGAGTTTTCAAGGGAAAACTATACCTACAGACCTACTACTTAGCCCTTAGCAGAAGGTGTATTTGTAAAGTGCATTTTCATTTACCTATCATATATTTATCAGAGAACAACACCAGAGCAAAGCAGCGCATGGCTGGACCGACGCGCATCAGAAAACAGTCCGCCAGTCCTCGCCCTAACTCCATGTATCGCACCAGATTCAACTTGTAGTCTTGAGACAACTGGAAGAACATAAAACACATAGCGTCACGAAAGACTTCAATCAGTGTCAAAGTCAAATCTGAATTGAATCTCCCCATAAGGCTTTAAACTATGCTATGCATTGATTATACCTAGACCTACTCTTACGTTGCTCTACGTATTGCATTATGTAACGTCCTGGTTGTAACCAAAGTCACAGTGATTCGAATCTTTGAAAGGAATCTATCAGCACAGTTATTCAAAGCGACCAACTCAAGGAACACCTATAAAACATACCTTCATGATAAAGATATGCCCCGCAGACATAGCGGCAGCTACAATTTCCCTCCCACTCGGCGAGAACACGACTTGCGATACGATCTGATGCGTCAGGCACATGTTGTTGACCTTCTGCAGCCCCTGTTCCTGGTCGTACGTCATCAGGACCATGCCGTAATTGTGGCCGACCTCGCCAAATATGACCAGCAGGGGATCCATGGGGCTCGCTTGGAAGGAAATGTCTTTGCCTTGGATGTATTTCATGCTGACCTGTTATTGAAAAGACGAAGCACACGACATTCAAAATAGATCCAATCACTTAATCCGACATTTATTATTGAGCTAGGAGTTTAGATGGGGTTGTTACTTAGTGTTATTAATACTAAGATAAAATTGGAAGTTGGAGATGACATTATCATAAGTAAAGGGGCCAGAAAATTATTCATTTTGGTTGTCTTTATATTGTTTTTAAGTAGCTAATTTTGAATATTCAAAGACACGGATACTTACGAGTTTTGCTGAAAGAACTTCATAAATACAGAGCACGCCTGCTTTATTTATAGTAACTATGTGGGTATAATCAGGAGCTATGAGCTGAATTTTCTGGATGTGTCTGAAATTAGTTATAAAAGAGTTAAATTGTTTGTTTTTTGCTCTTCTCTTGCCAAAAGCTCCTCAGAAACCGTGCTTCATGTTTTCATTTAGTTGCGAGAATAACTTAAGGTCTTGACAATGTTAAGTAATTTGCTGTATCGCCCGTGTCTCTTACCTCTGTTTAAAAGTAAACAGTTCCACATCGATCTTCTCCTCCGACTCCCCTGTGACTTTGTAGACCATGCCGTTCTCAGTCCACATAATTGCAACGCTGGAGTTGGCGTTGGAGATGAGACGCAGCACCGTGTCCGGAGGCTGATACGTCCACGCAACTTTCCACCGCGATTCACATTTTTTTAATGACTGGAAAGAGCACATCTGCATTGCAAGAATTCTGCACAAGTCCTTACCTTAGAGAGCAAGCGTTCAAAAGTTACAACTAAGTACACCAGCTTTACATTTCAACTTTTTGATGAACTTTGAGTGTTCCTGACTAGCCTATTCTAACGTGGGTGAGACTGAATTACTGGGGTTAATGCGGGCTAAATTAATCATAATGCTCAATTAGACTTCTGAACTCGATAGGTATATATTATATTATAATATTAGTATTACATACATCTATTCTGGGGATGCCATATTCACTAAACTAATGGGACAGAAGATTAGTATCATGATTAGTGCTTCTGGCAAGCAAAAAATGTCCTCGTACTCACCCGGAGTAGTGGATCAGGGCCGTAAATAAGAATTCCGTTCCCGAAGGAGCACATACAAGGCGTGTGGTCACCTTTCAGGTTGTCCGACCAGTCCAGATTTGTGACCATGTTTATGCCGTCTGATAGTACCTGTTAAAAAACCAAATTAACCCAATTTACAAATAGAGTATAATTTTGAATGACAGCTTCCAATCATATGATACTTAGGTCTACTTGGTTGTCTCTCTTCCATTGAGCATCACGTCCACAGATATGGAGCAGATCATGTCCAATAGAACCGGACAAGTACATTGCGGATATACTCACGCTGTATAGATTAGCATCCTTGTCTATAGCATAGAGCTGGCCCTCGTTGGACCAGCAGATGCCAACGTGCGGTGGATCAGACACCTCCCAGCCAGTGACCTCTTCTTTGGCACGGCGCATCATCAGGTTGATCTTGTAGCACTGCGCCACCTCCCACACGATCAGCCCCGGGCCCCAGCACTCGCACACCAGCATGTGCGAACGACTTGACCTGGAGGGTTTTAAAAGAAAACGAGGGGTAATTAGTAACATTAGGCTTTTGCTGACTACCTCACTACCTACCCGTGGTGTCAGTTCCAAAGACGCCGAAAAATCAGTTGAATACAAGGGAATGCTCGACTACCTGCCTACGGACTACACAGTCCTGGGTCATCTGCCTGGAATTCTATATTGTTGCTTCGCTTTAGTTAGTTCCCCTGCCCATAAATTATATATCGCAGATGATGATAATAATCAGTATTGGCACACTTGCGCAGAAACTAGTCTCACATAGTTACGTTTCGCAGAATTCTCATAGATATCCAATACAAGCCAAATGGTCTACGCGTAATTAGCGAATTCCGAATAGTACTAAGGTTTCGGGTAATCCTGAGAAATGAAGTCTTGACGGCCGTCTGTCGTACGCAAGGACTGCCTTGCAGTTTTCCTGATGTAGGGAAGGTTTTTTTTTATATATAAGAGGGGGCAAGCAGACGGGTCACCTGATGGAAAGTAATCACCATCGCCTGTAAGACTTGGGGAATCACAGGTGCGTTCCCGGCCCTTTCAAGAACTGGAAGGTACAGGAAGGTACTCGCATGTAGATCTGGTTGCGGCGCGTGACCCCAGTCTGCAGGCACAGCAGGCGCTGCCCCGTGCGCCAGCTCCACACAGTGACCACGTAGTTGGGGAAGCCGCTGAACCCCGCCACCAGGTCGCACTCCATCATGCAGAGCGCCTTGTAGCGGTTCACCTCCATGTCTGAGGAGTGTTAACAACCGCACATCGTCATCTCCAGCGAGGTGTTTCAAAAATGCTCTGGAATATTCCAGAAGATGTTTAGGTCAGTTTGTTGAACACTCTTATGCCTGTTTCTGTGTCTATAGTTATTTACATTTGCTCTGAGACTGACATTGACAAAGTTCAACAGAGAAAAGTATCTCCCGTGGTATGAATGGAAATTGATGATGGAGGGGGGGGGGGGGGTCTATTAAGTGACCGCGGTTTTACACCGACGGTTTTACTCGCGACTGTCAGCGCTGATCGACTAGCGAGCAAAACAGTCGTGGTCGCGGTCGGTTCAATAGCTCGTGCACAAAAAACCAATAAATTATAATACAAAATTGCGACTGAGAGTTCGCATATCCATAGTGGACGATTAGATGACACGTCTGCTATCTCCAGTGGTCGCCGAAAACTGCCGGCTCGGCTCACCGGCCGTGATCGGCACGCGGTTTTACATGGCGAGCCAAGAAAAAATCAAACATAGTTACTTCATGAGCCACGAGCCCGGCTCGTCGGTATATAATACCGCGGTATTGCAATGGTGTATCAACCAGCGAGCATTAGAGCTGGTTCGCACGAACGTTTTTCAACGGGCGTTAAAAAAACGTTTAAATAGTTCCGTATGTTCAATTCGATTTAACGTCCAACGCCCAACGTCGAAAATCGAACAGTGCCTCAGATCAGAGAAAGGATAACAGTGCTCAATAAAAAAGCGCCGCGTTTTAAAACCGCCTTCGTGTGAATAAATACATGGTTTTCAATTTGTTTTATTTAAACGTTTTTTTAACGCCCGTTGAAAAAACGCTCGTGGGAACCAGCTCTTACCGATGAGCCGCAAAACCGTGGTTTTACTCGCCCGTCGATCAGCGCCGGCTGTTACTGTCTTACTGTAATTATTATTATCTTCGTATTTTATGTACTTACCTCTCATTTCGGCCAGAATGTTGAAAGAGGGGTAAGATACTATAAAGATCCTTGGACATTTACGTTTTTCCGCAAACGCAAATAAAGCTGATCGGTGGCCTGGAATATTTTTTTTTGTTATAATTAGGTACAGTGTAAGTCTAGGTATATAAGATTTCGCAACTGTAATAACTTGCTGATTCAATCTTCCTAACATTAAAATGCTTGCCCAATTATTTGATCTGTCAGTAGATACCGTCTTTGCGCCGACTTATCTTATCCCACGCGAGCTCATTCGATCGACCTGAAGACCGGCGACGACTCAGCCCCATTGTTGTAAACAATAACTACCTAATAGCCTAGCCAAGACAGCAGAAAGAATGCAAAATTTTGCGGAGTTTAAATTTTTTTACTTCCATGCTGGTCTGGGAGCAAAGAAAAAACAGAATGTTTCAGTTGCTTCTCTTCCCGCGCAGATGGTAAAAGCCCACCGAGGGAATGGGCAAAAATCTTAGGAATCATTTTATAGGCGATGCGGCTAGCAACCCATCACTATTTTGATTACCCTTTCCCCCTATACGCCTACAACTATGCTAAACGTGGCCTTAAGGTCTTGTTACCTTAGGTTCTGTCTACCCCGTATGGGATAAAGACGTGATATATGTATGTATGTATGTATTAATTTTTTTTTACATTGTCAATCGGTATGTACCTATGTATCTCTCTCAAAACGGATTAAATATTTTAAACTATTTTTAGCTACCGGCGTTAAATTTCACCTTTGCAACTCCGTCCATCTGTCTCATTTCGTTGGACTGGGTAGTTAGTTAGTTAGCTACCTAACGATTTAACTCAAAAATCTGCCTCTCCGAAGATTCTAAAAATAACAGTAATTAAAGCGAATATTTGCCTGCAATGACGTCCACCCCGTCGCCATCAGTTTCGTTGTTGGCAACGTACACCATTTCGGTGTGATGTTTCAAGCTGAGAAATATGATGTAGATATCGTGAGCGACGGCCAACACGTCGTGTCCGATGAAAGTCATCGCATCTAGACGCTGCGGGATAGCCCATCTAAACCATAATGTTAAAGTAATTAAATACGTACCTAGTTACTTAGCTAAGTATAAAATGCTGACTACAAGTGGTAGGTATATAGGTACGTCATAAAACAAAATTACCTAACTTTCGTACTGAATTCCAAATCTTCCTCGGAAGCTTCAGCATTTACAGAACTGGGTGGTTCAGCCATCTCAGTTTCTTCTAGGCACCTACTTCAAATTAAATCTTATATGTTAATTATATAATTAAGAATATACAGTGTAAGACAAACACAAATTGAGTCATTTGCCTCAATATTTACAAAGGTACTCTATGCCTTTTGCGCCAACAATTTCTTTTCAAGGTTTCTAGGCAACAGAAATAGTTTTTAATTAGGTGCTTTATGAAGTCAACACATGCGTGGTTGTTTTTTTTTCATGAAAACCGTATTAGGCAGTGTAAAAGACCGCTCAAAATTTAGCGCTATGACTCACGCATATTGCAGTTATTGACAACAAAATAAAAAACACTTTTGAAACTGTAAAAAAAGAAAAAATATGTGCAAATACTACAAATTAATTGTTTTTTATTCTTTTTAATTACCTTTAATAAAAAAAAAATAGCACAAAATGTGTTTAATAATTAGTTTATGATTTACTTAGTTGCGGCAGCGTAGTCGGATTTTAAACAGTGTAACGGAACGTACTTCAGTCAGCTGTCAAAAAAGCAGCAGAAAGAATGAGTGAAGTGATTAATTGATAAGAATTATAAGAATTGTATCAAAATAACACCAAAAAGAGATGTGTACAGTGCTGCAAATACTCAGTAGACACTTGTGTATAAAATGTGAATCTAATCTGTCGTAAAATAAGTCCCAAAAGATGTGAGTATAGCGATTTGCGTAGCCTCCTACTTTTGTGTTTATGTTCACGGAGGGTGACACACAAGGGGGGTCTATTGTTTTGTGGTATTCAAACGGTAAACAGTTTTGTTCTCGTTTAGGGATAACTTGACGGAGTGGAAGGGTCCGGTGGCGCAGGGATGGAACACTACCATTGACTTAAACCAGCTCACAATGGACAAAAACTTCGCTCTGTTGCTTGTGTCTCTCATCTCTGCTATCCTGTGGGTGGTCTACATCACCTACTACAACAGTCGCGTGCTTGGATACATACTGACCCGGCTCATCAACAGATTCTATTTTCAAGATGAGAACTTTAAAATTGGTAAGTCTTAACCATTATCATCCATGACCTTAGACCATCATTGATGGTTATGCTAAATACTTATGTTAGACATTGGTCAAGGTAGAAATAAATGTCCTTTAAGAAAATGAGTATGTTTCTTTATCTCTCATTTTCATAAAAGCCTACATAGATTTACGATATTGTTTATGTTAAGTCTGCATCCAACAAACACAAAAACACTCAGTGTTACTTGACATACTTCATGAAGGTTAAAAGTCAATGTTATACAGAATGTTTGTTGCTAAAAAGTACTAATAATTTATTTTACATTCTTGCTTTTCTAAGTCGGTAACCTAATGAGATGGATTTCATTTAAAAACAAGAGATAGGGGTAGCATCTAAAATGAATAAACAACTATTTTCTTTAAGTATTAGTATTATTATTTTATAGGCAATGTGGCTAGCAACCCAGCTCAATTTTGATTCCTCTTTCCACCTATACACCCACAATCATGCTAAATGTGGCCTTTAGGTCTTGTTACCTTAGGCTCTGTCTACCCCGTAAGGGATAAAGACGTGATTTGTGCATAAGGTGTAAAACATGTTTATTTTTTATAAATATAGATTCTTTAATTTGTACAAAAAAAATATATCCATAATTTAAACACAACAGTTCTATTTTTTATTTACATCATGAAAACATTGATCATCTGTTATTAAATTATATGAAACAATATTTTGTTAATGATTTTCATTAAATGAATATTTGAATATTGTTTCTCAAATGAATATTTCAGTGTTGCTCCAATGAATACCACCAAAGCTGAATTCTATCTTTCAGTGATACACCTTCCATACTCCTTAACACTCTCATTTCTACTGCACAAATACAATTAATACACATAAAACAATGTGGCATGCTGTAATGATAAAATGATTTGTTTGTCAACTGTCATTAGCAGACGAATACTGATAACAAGCTCTGTAATCGGCTGGAACTGGGATATTTGGTGACAGCCCATGTTTCTAAAACCTATAGAGTTGCTGTTTGTTAAAATTAATTTTCAAATTTAAAATGTTTAGTTCATATTTGGTTTTAATTTTAATCTAATATCTTTAAACGAGCAATTCTATTTATTATTATTACAATCTGAATGTAGGAAACGGCGCGAAAGATTTTCATGCAATTTAGTATGCAGCGGGTTTCAGAGGTGATAAATCTATCTAGATAGGTTTAGTTTTTAGAAAATGTACCAAAAAAAAAATGAGCAAAGCTCGATCATCCTAGTACTGTATGTGCATAACCAATTACTTTTATCATAAACATATTAATATTGATGTCATATTGCAATTTGTGTAATTTTTTTAAATCAAAATGTCTTAAATCAGCTAAATATAGCTAGATGTGTTTATTAAATACCTGGACTAATTAACATTCAAAATGTTATGATGGCCTTCAATGCATATCAAACTAATGAATGCTAAAAACTAAACAGTATAATTGGGTGATATGAGTGTTCTCTAGATTTTGTATAATGTACTAGTTGCTTGCCGCGATTTTGTCGGCAAAGAATTAATTTGTCGGTATATCACGGGGACTATGAAATTATTAGTATCTGGTTTAGGGGCCATCCCCATCCATAAAGTACATCACACCAATTTCACGATTTCTACAGCCCCCCCCCCCCCCCCCACCCCTAAATGTGTGACGTACTTTATGAATGACCCCTTATACATTATATCAAACTGTTCAGCAGTTTTCCATCCTCTAATATGTTTTGTACATTTTTTTTCTGAGAGTTCCATGCACTTTATAAACCAGAAAAAAAAACCATTAATATACACTGATCGTTTCTTTGTTCCCACTATGAGTCGTTAAACTTAAACTTTAGTCCCGCTTTTATCAGAGCCAACCTAATATAACAGTGTATTCTAATAGTTCAATGTTACTTCTACTAAATGAAGAAAGAGCGAGTATTTGCATGTCTAATGGCTGTTATGACGGTCGCAGTATCAACAATGCATTGGACCAGATTATATGTCATGCATTGTGATTATATGATTAGTGTATAATTAATTGCACCACTTATGCAAATTGTAGCGATTCATGATTCATCAATTCTAATTTATATCTACGTACTTGGATACGGTATTTTATAATGAAATTTTATTACGTACTGTTATTTTTCTCTTATCTCCGAATAATCTATTTCAAAATCTGATCGTGAATAGGCTTGTCGGATCCTAAGTGTTGTTTGTTATTGGTTATCTACAGCCGATACTGACACATACTTGAATTAAAAAAAACGCGACTACGAAGCAAAGGTCAAATTGGCGATACGACGCGGCGTTAGTACTCTATTTTCATTGCGCTGTCGATACGCTCGTCGTCCCGCGGTTAATTGACAACACATGCAATGTATAACAAATACATTGGCCGCTCCGTCGATCTCTTTTATTACATACATACATACATACACAATCACGTCTTTATCTCTTACGGGGTAGACAGAGCCCGAGGTAACAGGTACCTACAGGCCACGTTTAGCAAGATTGTAGGCGTATAGAGGTGGAAAATGGAATCAAAATAGTGATGGGTTGCGAGCCTCATCGCCTATAACATGATTCCTATTATTTTCGCCCATTCCCTCGATGGACTTTTACCATCTGCGCGGGTAGAGGAGCAACTGGTACATTCTATGTTTTTTTCTTTGCTCCCGGACCAGCATGGAAGATTTTTTATTCGTGGTTGGTAAATGAAAATGCAAATGCTAAAGATATTGAATTCTGCAGCTTGAAGATGATTCAACAAAAACTCTACTGTAACAAAAGCTATAAAGGCTCTAACTCACTGAGACTCCATGCCGACGTCGCCATGGCTTCCTAGAGCGTTAGGGCTTTAAATGCCACTGCCGTGCCAGCGGTGCTTGTAACTGGGGTCTTTGACCTTTTTCAAAATCAGTCTTACCGTACGCCAGATGACTTAAGATTTATCCACTTTCAAAACAAAATCCAAAAGATGCTCCATATTCACCCTACCCTGTTGTTCGCATGTTCGCAGGCTCGTTCACGCTCAACGCTTTGTCCGGCAAGATAATGTTCCGGGACATCGTGTACGTGACGTACGACTACACGCTGCGCATCCAGGACGGGTACCTCATCTTCCGCTGGTGGCGCAGCTACGTGCCCAAGGATGTCTCCGAAGGTACGGACAGCTTTTGATGACTATTAGTCACGTAATTTTTTTTAAATAAAATAATATAAACAAACAGCGACTCTATGGTTTCTAGAAATACAGCGTGCTGCTAAATGTTGTAGCACTGGTGATTCCTCTTAATATATATAAATTATAAAAAGTTTGTCGATTTTAGTAATCGTTAGCGATAAAAATGAAGTAACTGACAAACCTAAGGGCCATACAAAGGCCGAAGCCGATTGCCTAGTCTAAGCCTTAGACGAACTATTACATACACGTCTTGAACTTTTATGACACTTTCCCTTGAGTTTCGTTCTTTTTGCCTTGCTCAGGTGTGCTTACGATAAAACATAAAGTGTTTGCCTATTCCGTAGTATTCTTCTGGTTTCCCTTGATCTAGTTGTAACAAATTTTTGATTCCAGATCTATCCCACTCCGACACCCGCCTATCCATAATGCTGAACGGCTTCGAACTGCACGTGTACAATCGCTGCGAGCTGTACAACGAGCTCGAGAAGACCTTCGGCCTGGAGCCGTTGGTCAAGCTGCAGCACGACGACGCGGGCCGCGAGCGCGCCATGAACCACGCCAACGAGAAGCGGCGCCGCGCGCAGGACACGGTGCGCTCCGAGGCCGCCATGGCGCGCACCTGGCGGGACCTCATCCCCGTCATCAAGATAGACATATGCACCAGCCGCATAGTCTTCGGCAACCGGCTCGTACCCACCACCCTATCCATAAGCGTCGAAGAATCTCATTTAGTCTACAGCACCAAACCCCCAGCCTCAAGTCTAGACCATCTCATGCACTTTGTTAAAGCCAAAGCGGAGAACTGCAAAGTCATGCTCGCGCCGAGTCCGAACTACACGGCTATGGTGGACGAGCCGCCGCGCTACATGGGCGAAGGCTTCGTGGTCATGAGCTCCAATTATATTGAAGTGTATTTTTATATGGATGAACCGGGGTTGGTGCCGGAGCAGCCGGTGCTCCTGCAGTTGGCTAACGGGGATGTGGTCGAATCCGCGCCCCCTATATGGGGAGTGGATATCAAATGCGGGAAAGGCACAGACTTCAGCTACGGACCGTGGGCGGACAGACAGAGGGATCACTTATTCAAATTTTTCTTCCCACCGAACTATAAGAATCTAGAAGTCACCCCTCAACCTAAACCTGGTGACAGGAGGCAGACGCAGAGCTTCGATATTCGATTATCGACGCTGAACGAAGCTACCATAGACATTCTGTTTACGAAAAACAAAGAAACTAATGCCGTTCACATAAACATCGGCGCTGGGTCGTACCTGGAAGTTACGTTGCCCTGGATAGTCCTGCAAGACGGCTACACAACGAAAATAACGGGCCAGCTGCTCCATTTAGAGGCCACGACGAGTCTGCAGTACAGAAGCCTGGCAGAAAGCGAAACGCTAGAATACACAGTCAAGTGCCACTACCCTTTGGTGTGGAACCACCACCAGTGCTGGCAACTAGGTCTGACGGGCTGCAAGGCCACCGCGCACCTCGTCTACACGCACATAGACTTCATTCAAGATCTCATAAACGACTGGTCGAACAAGTCGCGACCGGATATTCTCCACTTCGTTCCGTATACGTGGAAGATCTCGTTGCTGCTTAAAGAGTGCGAGGTTGTGACAGTGAGCAACCAGTACAACTGGATAGACTGCAGTTCCACCAACCAAGAGAACAATCACGTCGCGTTCTGCGGGGACCTGCTCGATGTCTCCTTCGACCTGCCGTTCGTCGATTTCTTGCCAGACGTCATCCCCCTGAAGATTTGGATCCAAGGGGAAGCTGTCGACATGAGCCTCTACTTGCCGGAAGTCAACACCTCCCGGCTGCTGCTGCTGTCGCTCGACAAGAACATGAAGCTGGTCCCGTGCCGACTCAAAGCGTCGAAGTGGCGGAGGAAATGCGTCAAGTCTCAAGGCTGGGTCGAGTGCTGGTCCGTCCCCATCGTGGCTTTAAGTGTGAGGTACAACTACCATCCTATACCGCCGCTCGGCCCGGAGCCTCAAGCGGACATAACTACCCCCGAGAAGGAAGAAATACTTCTCTCCCCGATGAGAATACCGCGGATGAGGAAGCAGCCTCCAATGAACTGGACGGTGGACGGGAACACATTTGACCGCACGTCGCTGCCACCCGACAAAGTGAGCTTGGAACTCGAGGTCGGCCCCTCCATTCTGCTTGCATACGGTACCATAATCACGAGTTTCATGAACCTGCTGGAAAACATCTTTGGAGAGGACCAAACGTTCACCGACATGCAGAAGACGCCGAATAATGAGACGTTCTTCTGGTCCAGCGGGAATACTCCGAAGCCGGAGAGGAATAGCATGAATCCGCATACCGATATATCTATAGACGATTCGACTGACTCGAGTAAAGGTGCGTTCGACCCGCGCCGGTATCGTCCGCTGGATGTCACGGTGTCCATAATAATCCATGACATCCAGGCGCATCTAGTCAAGAACTGCAGTGAAAACGAGCCGCCATGCCCGGTCGTGCTCATCGAAAGGTTCGGCTTTGAAATGGACAAGAGTTTCAAAGAAACGAAACTACAACTTCTTCTCAGTCCATCCATATTAGTCTCGGCTAATAACTTATCACGGACCAACCCGAACAATTCGGGAGCTCTCTACCAGGGCCATTTGATGCTCTCGTCCTTCCAACTGCGAGGACACGGATTCTTCAGCGATACGAACCGTTCCGTCGAAGAAGATACCATAGAATACGCGTGGATGATGGAACTCCAACTAGGGCAGCTGACCGGCCGATTGACGTTGCCGCAGCTCTACCAAATCGTCTCTTCGCTCGAGACGTTCCTTCTCCTCATAGGTGACAGTGAAAACGAATTGATCCCTCCCAATTCGTTGAAGCACTGTCACCACGGACTGAACAACACGATGTGCCCAGAAACCGATCTGGCTCTCAAATACCGCTGCCCGACAACCAACGAAATTAAGTACAAAATGATCCGCGTCGCGATAGACTTGATAGACATTTACATCGCGGATAGCAACACCACGCTGCAGACGTGGGTGTCCCCCGTCAGATTGAGTTTCTGCAACCTACACGGGTCTGGGTTCGGAACCGGTTTAACCGCTCTCCTGCCCAATGTAAAGCTGGCGCTCTTCACGCAGACAAACATGCCGAGCAATACCTATCACGCATCGAACGGGAGCAACAGCAGTCAGAACAAACTGGCTGACAGCGAGAATTGGGTCGGCGTCGGTTCCGTGGCCCTGGGACCGGTGCTGCTCGAAGCCGCTTCATCCCTACCTCAAAGTCCGAGGAACCTGCATCTAGTGCAACAGAAGTTCTTGAAGCTCCATGATGAGAAAACCAAACGGCTGTGGTTCATGTGGCCGAACGAAGGCAAAAGCGCGCAGTGCGGCTGCATAGGCGGCTGCGCTTTCTTCGGTTCCAACAGAAACGGGGCTAACTTCTTGAAGCCCAACGCTTCTGATCTCCTCGAGGGGATAAACATAGCCATGTTCAATATTATAGAGACGACGCCCGGAGAATACGGCTACGGCCAGAGCTTGCTGCATCTGGGGCAGCTCGTGTTCCACACTCCGCCGTACAACAGTCTCAACGTGTGCCTGCAGCCGTCCAACACTGCCACGTTGATCCCGTCCCCTCTGCCACAGAACCTGAACAAATCCCCGCAGAGCACTGAACGGCGCAGCCTGACGCGACGGTTCTCCTATACCAGCATGGGGAAAGGAAGCAGTAACGTGCTGGTCTCAAGCACTAAGAGCGACGTTCCGTACGCGCGCTTAGTAGACTCCACTGTACCGTTGGGCAGTACCAAAATCGACAGCGACTCCAAGCTCCATAAGAGCATACTGAGCGTCCCTCAAATGGAAAGCAGCGTCTCGGATTCTAAATTGGCGTTGAGTTGTACTGTCAAAGAAAATTTGAACAAGAAAGTTGCCGCGCAAACGGACGTGGAATCTTTCGTCGTCCCCAAAGTGCCCGCGAGGAGTGTCGCCGTCTCCGAGTCGCACTACTCGCTGAACTCCCACCCGGTGCCGCACGAGGAAGCCTTGCCGCTCGAGGTGCAGCGGACGATGTCCATCACCAGCGAGAACCACTCCGAGGCTTTCTTCTCCGCAGACGAAGACATGTTCCCCAGTCGTTCGTCCAGTCTCAAACATTCCTTTGGAAGTCGCCACAGTAACCACAAGGACAAGAGCTCGTTCGGTATCAACGATATAACGAATGAGAAATGGACGAATTCCATGCCGAGATCGGAAGTCGCTGATGGGCCGGATACGATGAGCAACCTCAGTACGGGTGCACAGCCTGACTCTGAGAGCGGATCGGTGTCGTCGACCTCGTTTATATCCGCTATCTCCTCCCAAGAAGACATGACGCTGGTCAACCTCCACATGCAGACCAACAAGCCTATCGTCGACTCTCCACTCCTCATGGCCAGCTACATGCAAAATCTGCCTCAGTACAAATGCTCCAACTGGGGCACCTGCTCTCTACCCAGCGGCAGCGACGTGTTCACGCTGCCGCTCTTCAAGCGAGCCGACGACGGCTCGTTGATCTACGTCGGACAGAAATACCTACCGAAATTCGAGTCGTTCGGCAAAAACCACATACTAAAACTAGTCGCAAAGAAGGAGGGCCATTCCAGTCAAACCCAGCACGGACCCTTCTCGAATCTAACTCCACACTTCAATTCGCAAATCAAGGCTCATCCTTACCCACAAGGCTGGTGGGACTTGCAACAGAACATGCAAGACAACCAGGAGAACGCGGCAGACAAGAACACGGCTCCGACCGCCACTACCACTAGCGACAGCAAAAGTGGTCTATTCGTCAAATTGCGAGGTGAAATTGACATCATGCTGACCCCACTAGTCCTCGAAAGCACTCAGAGATTCGTCGAGTCTCTCACTCCCATACTCGCCAATATTCATCCGATAACCGTGATCAATCACTTGCGACTGCTCTGCATTTCTTCAGTTCAAAGTTCAAACATTTTAAAACAAAAGCAGTACGCCTCAAATTGGCTGCCGTACATGCAGTCGCGGAACCAGTCTAACATAGCTATGGACAAAGATGACAAGTGCAAGTTGGCCACGATACCTCATTCAAACGTTTATGAAGAAACTATCTGCGACCAGCTCCAAGCGACAGTTACGGTGCCTAGAGTCAATGTGATATTCATACAATCCTCCGTTGTAGAGGACATGATATCGTTCTCGGCTTTAGACAACATCCAGGACTTGACTTGCGTGTCCTTATTCGGGGTTTCAGTAGAGAACATTACAGCGAAATACGTCAGTTCCAGAAAGACTCTGGAGTCAGTTCAGTTGTATTACCGGCCGACGCTACGAGCGCTTGGCAGTAAAAAGACTTTCGGCATCATGAAAGGGCCTCGGGCGCTGATCTCGGCACAATCCTCTGGGAGGAAGAGAGGGCCTGAAAGAGGGGATCCCGTCTATATTGAGACTTCACAGCACCAATCTGAAGATACGACAGTTACACTAAACGTTGGTGAGTTATTGTAATTTTGAGATCTTCCAAATTGCGATTTAAGCGATGTCGTAAACTTTGCTGTTGTATTTTTCAGGTAAAGTCCACGGCCAACTGAGGCGGATTCGGAACGAATCCTCTCAGCTAAAGGACGCTACTATCACTGGAATTCCGTGCCAACACTCCAAAGTGTCCTTTAAGTTCATCAAGATAGATCCTGGCGCGAAAACTTGTGAAGCAGCGGTAATGAAGCATTTTTTCCAAGGACATTAATCTGCATGATTCCCAATATATTGTTTTCAATGTTATGTCATTTTCAGTGTTGCCAGAACGGTGCTACGGACGCCCAAAAGGAAAACGCCATAGGCTATATAATGTTTGAGTGCGGACTCGAAGGCATCTCGATCAAAGTCTCGAAGCACGCGCTGTCTCACAAGCCGAACGAAGAAAAGAAACCGGCCAAACCTGACCCTGAAAGCTGCAGGGAATCCGTCAAGTCCGCAGAAGAATTGAAGGCGGATAAAGAGAAGCCTAAAGGGAGGTCTTCTGGGATCGAAGACCTGTTTAGAAAAAGGGAGTCTACCTCTAAACCGAGCACGCCTAATTTGGGGACGGCTCAGCAAGCGCCTATTCCTCCGGAGCCGTCGACGCCAGGGCCGGAAGAGCCGACGAACAGTGACGCCACGGCGGTGGTGCCAGTCAAGGATAATGGGAACATGTCCTCTTGCGCCATTGATCTGAAAGTGGTGTGGTTCAACTTCGCCGCGCCTCCGAGGACGCCTATTACGAAGAAGATTGATTATACGAGGTAAGTCAAATAATTGAATGAACGTTTTCCGTGTGTGAAATTTTTTGATAGCCGGATAAAGTTGTTAAAACGAATAATATGGAGAAAGTTCATAATTTTTGAGGAAGCTACGCAAATTGTACACATTGCCGGTTTTAGGTTTCCGTTTTTTGAACAAAATACAATTTTGAGTTGTTCTGCAATCTACCTCGTCTCTTTTTCGGTATTAGGCAGAAAGTAAACAAAAAAAAATTGCTATCAAATTGTGTGGTTTTATAAAACCACGAAGCAAGTTACACTTTTTTAGACATTTACTCTTAAGGCCTCGTCCAGAAATCACGTGATCATATTTGGCCTATTTTGACCTTTCCTCTTGGTGATATTTGGTGATTATAACGCTACCCCCTCCCCCCTCCATTCAAGATCACGTGTATTTTTCGGACTTTGCCAATACTGGGTCCACCATGTGCACAGACTGGACTGGAACTTGCTGAGCACGGCGTCGCCGGCCATCAACGCGTGGATGAACCCGTGCAACCGGCTCGGCATCCGCGTGGTGGCGCTGTACAGGGCGCACGCGCGCCGCCTCACCGCCACCGCCGCCAGCCTCATGGCCGCCGCGCTCGACCTGGCGCCGCACCACACGCTGCCCAAGGTATACACACATACAGGCACGCCTCTTGCCTAAAGGACTAGGCAGATACTACTTTGTCGCTTGGCTCTCACGCACTCATGTCCTGCTCTGAAAGTAGAGCGGTACCGAGGGCATGTATCGCTTCCGTACCCACAGGCACACTATGGGAACGTTTTAGGAACTTCGACGTCGCTAGCCTGCTACTAAATAGTAAAAGAAAAAAAATGAAAAATGAAACTGGAAACCCATAAGCTTAACAATAATACCTTTTTTTTTTTTTTTTTTTTTAACGTGTGGAAAATGCGCCTTATGCATCTCCGCGCTCGGGGCAGCACGAACGGAGGTATGACGGGTTCTCCATCTCGCCGCTGCCTTCCCTATGGAAGGAGGGGAGAGGCCTACCGTCTAAAAACACACACGTTCCCTCCAGGCCTTGAACTGCGGGCGTTGCGGGCGAACACCGTGACCACCGCAACGTCCACTGGCCGCCCCGGGATGGGGCAGGTGGCGACGGCACCGTTGAATGCGGGTTCCGGATTCCCCGCCCTCCCCCGCCAGTGACCGTCTGTTTTTTTAAAGAGGTTGACTCCTCGTAGCCCCCTCAGCGGCCCACGTTCCCAGCGCCAGCGGGCCGGGGTTACGTGACGGCCGACATGACCGAGATCACGCCGCCCTGTTGATTTTTATAGAGGTTTACTCCTCGCGGCCCCCCTATCTTGAAAAAGACGAGGCGGCCCACGGTCCCGGCCCTGCGGACCAGGTTTACGTGGCGTCCGACCGTGACCGAGGTCACGTCGCTCCTCTGGATTTTTATAGAGGTTTTCTCCTCGCGGCCCCCTTATCTTGATAAAGACGAGGCGGCCCACGGTCCCGGCCCTACGGACCAGGTTACGTGCCGACCGAAAATGACCGAGGTCACTCCGCTCCGCGATCGCGTCCCTTGCGGAACGCACCGCTTCGACGGCAGGCTTTCGCCCGCTGCCAGCATGAGGCTCGCCCTTCCGTTCCCCGCCCGGGGCGAACAGCAGGTACAAGGTTGGACTCGCCCCCGTCCCTCCCCGTACGAGGCGTTTGGCGCCTCCAGGTTTGGTGCAGAGCTGCGCTACCTTTCAACCTCCTGGCACCGCCCCGCGGCACCAGTGGCTACTCGGCCGCAGATGCAGAGCAGCTCCCCGGCAGCTACCGCACGCCCCGTCCCCCCTAGGCTCCCCCCCCTCAGAGAACGAAAGGCCTGCCGGTAATTAACCGCAAAGCAATACCTACTTTTCGCCAGCTCCAGGCCGAGTGACCAGCTCGGCGGGAGGGGCTACTCAGTAGGCAGCTCAGCTCGGCCCGACAGTACCCAACGCTTCTGTCCCTCGTCTACCCAAGGCTCCCCTTCCCCCCCAAAAGGCGTTTGGTGCCTTCAGGCCTGGTGCAGAGCTACGCCTCCTTTCACCATCTGGCACTGGCCCCCCGACCTGCACCAGTGGCTACTCGGCCGCAGATGCAGAGCAGCTTCCCGTCAGCTACCGCCCGCCTTTCCCCACCTAAACTCGTTCCCTCCCTTGATAAAAAGGGGCTTTCGCCCCGGCCCTCGCCAGAAAAATATATACTTAGACATAATAATTCGCCCCGCCCTACCCCCCCACCCCCCCAGGTCGGATATTTGCCACCAGCTAACTAATCCCCGAGGGGTTTAATCAGCCGTTGTTGCCCAGGGTGCACCGGCCTAAGCGTTACCCTTCCCCCCCCATGGGGCCAAAGCCCCTGATAGAAGGGAACTGTAACGCTAGAGCTCTCGGGGAGGTTTCCGACATAGCACCCCTAACAATAATACCTAGTTTAATACACATACGACATAGCGAGCTGTTGCTGCAACTGTTGCGTGCTCTGTTACAACAAAGTGTAGTGTTTTCGTGGTTTGCTTTGCGAGCAGAACACCCTGCCCGTGGTATTCATGCCAATCCCGATAGCGAGCTGTTGCTGCAACCGTTGCGTGCTCTGTTACTACAAAATGTAGCGTTTTCGTGGTTTGAGTTGCGAGCATAACACCCTGCCCGTGGCATTGATGCCAATTCCAATAGCAAGCTGTTGCTGCAACCGTTACATGTTCTGTTACCACTAAATATAGCGTGTTCGAGGGTTCTGTTGCGAGTATCGCTATAAGTTTACGCGTAATGTTTTTTTTTTACAGAGCCGTTACGGCCGTCATACGCCAATGGCGAAGCAGCTGCGAGAAGAGCCGTCGCTGCAGCTGTGCTGCGTGCTGCTGCGTTACGCGTTACAGGCGGACGCGGCCGCCGTGCAGGCCGACCTGGCCGAGCGACACCTGCCGGCCCTGTCGACACTGCGCCAGGTCTGTAACTGACACTCGCTACTAAAATTCTTGTTCCGTTCATTTTTTTATCTCGTATATTACAATCGACTTGAGAGTTGAAGTCGACACAACCCTAGATTGTCTATGAATTTAATAGAAAAACAGAAACGTTTCGAACTTTCGAAAAATAAAACTTATGATATGCATGATGAAGTTATAGGCATAAGAGACTCGCTGCGGCGATTAAGTTAACATGTAATAATATACCGCAGCGAATACTCGTGTGATGTTATTATGAAACTCGCCTTGGGTTCGTTTCATAAAATTACACTAATAAGTATTTCTGTTAACAGGGTGTGATAGTTCTGAGCCGGCAGTGGAAGAACATCCTGTATACGCCTCTGTTGCTGGAGCACAACTACAAGAGTAAAGTCATGAAGCCGCTCAACGTTACCTTCGCCCTGCCAGACCTTATTGAGGTGAGGAATAAATACTTTGCTTTGACTATTCTAATCTAACTTACGACATGACGACCGCGGGGGCCGAGAGAGGTGCGGGCGGCAGGCGCACTACCCGCCTGTACCGAGAGAGTTCCCCCCGGTCGCCTTACCCCGCACCCCGCAGCCGCGCGTGCGAGGACTCATTTAAGCGATCGGTCTATAGCCTCATTAGTCTCGACGTTTAATGCAGTGCTTGAGCCCGTGAGGAGATCACCAGCATTGTAATATTTGGAGATTAGTTCTGCAGCTTTTTAATTAATTTTTCATTGAACAATTTGTACTTTGTGCAGTACGGTCGAAGACGGTCGCTTTATATTAACTTGCAACGTATGTAATTTTGAAGCAGAGATCTTCATCCCATCCCACTGACCTGAAATTTTGTATACTTGTGTATGTCAGATGTCAAATACAATAATCTGGTAGTAGAATTCTGGTGATCCAGCAAGGACCATCTCCGCAGGAGGGAAGTCTTCAACGGTTGGTCTGATTGACTTGAAATTTCGTTCACATATGTGGGACGGATGACAATTAGGTACAGTCAACAAAAAGTACAGTCAGCAAAAAAGCTTGTAGGTATCTAAAATGATTTTTTTAGGTTTGGTTATTCAATTTCTTTCACAAATTCGGCTATTGTTATTATTACTGATTTGTTCTTTATAAAGTACACGAGGACTTACGAGGCTAGAAGAGCTAATAGAAACGAAAACAGGGATGCTACTGTGCAATACGTTTTTCGATTTGGATCATACCGTCTCTCTCTGTTTCAAATTATTGACTAACTATTAGTGGGAGCGGAACGGCAACAATCGAACTTCGAAAATCGAATTTCGGGCTTATATTATACGGGGCCTGTTTCACCAATCTCTGTTAAGTTCCTGTTATCTTAAGTGTCAGTTATCTATGGTGACGTCTCTGTATGTTTCGTAGTAATAAATAGAGACGTACATACATACAGTCACCCCTCTTTCCCATATGGGTGACACTGAAAGACAGAATAGCGATAATGTGATAAGGGAACGTGCTGGTGTGAAAGAAGATATATAGCAACTAGGATAGAAAAAAGTATGCTTAGTTGGTTTGGTCACTTAGAGCGGATGGATGAAAGTAGACTAACTAAACAGATCTATATGGGGACTGTGAATGGTTGCGTTAGGAGGGGAAGGCTTAGACGGACGTTCCGGGACCAAATAGGAGACGTTTTGAAAAAAGGTCAGGTCAGGAGTACCCGAAACCGACGAGCTTGTATAAAGAGATTGATGAATGTGGATGAAGGGAAAGAGGTATGTGAGAATCGTCGTGGGAAATAGAGACGTCACCATAGGTAACTGACACATAAGACTACTGGAACTTAATGTAGAGTGGTGAGGGCCTAAGACTATATTTACATACATACATATATATAACTAAAGTTATTTTAGGGAGGTTCGTATTATGAACAGGATACCGTGGAGGGATGGCAGGAGTACCAGTTGGACAATGAAGTATTGGATGAGAACTGCCTCCTCCTCAACATGGACACTGAGAAAATTGAAGTTCCTGGTGAGTTTTTATTTATTTATACGTACTCGTAGATGTGAATTTGTGTTGTATTTAGCACTTGGTAAGAGGGTTTTAAGAATGACGGAGTGCGACCGGCCTCGGTATGTCAGGTCTTACGTGCCTCATTTGTTTTTTATAGAATACGCGATATCAGGTTGCACGTTGAGGTCGTCTATTCCAGTGCATTTGTACTATAGTTACACCCATTCGTTGATGGAGACAATAGGGTTAAAAAAAAACATTTCATAATAAAATATGTAAATACCGTAAAAGAGATGACAAAGAGTGAAATTAAGGAAAGTATAAGAGTTTTAAACTAATGATTAGACAGCGATTAGAAAGAGCTGATATGACATGTAACGCCCATATAGACTCCATATTAAAATTCCGTTTTTCTAGAAAGGTAGGGACAAATATGTGTTAGCTTATATCTCGGTTATTTTTATAGTTATTCGATTTTTTTTTTATATTTTTTACTACACTAATGAGCTTTTAATGAAAACCATGTAAACAATCATGAATATTCCCTATTCGCCTGCGCACAAACCGCACTATTTCTGTGCTGCAAAAATCACAGTACAGAAACAGAAAGCCACGGCCTTAAGTAAAGTACCCCTAATAATAACTTAATTACAGTAAGAATGGTTAATGGTGCATATTGGGATATAATTAATGCACTTTGATTTATTGAATACTATTAGAAAGGGCATAAATATATGTACGTTACCAAGACGTCAAAAACATCTATACACCTTTAAGCCACAAACAATAAGGTCGGTGGCACATATATCTGACATAATAGTTGTATCGATATTTATGCCCTCGATTGTACACAGTATACCAATTACAACCATGGGTGTAGATTGGTTTTTCGTTTTTAAATATTGTTGTTCCTCTATCTGTCGAATGTAGAAAACTCGAATAACTTTTATGGGTTGTCAATGCGTTGTTTTTACGGTTTTGTTTGAAAAAAGTTATAAATGACTGATTAAAATATTAATTTTTCATCCAAGTATGGCGGTTAGAGACACAAAAGGAACAGGGTATATCGAATGCACAACTGAGGCTTATGTTTTCTTCCACCACTCTGTTAAGTTCTTTATATTTTAAGTGTCAGATATCTATGATGCCATCTGTCTGTTTCGGAATAATAAGGGACAGATGGCACCGTAGATATCTGACAGTTAAAATTTTCAGGAAGTTAACAGGCGTTCTTATAGTTAGTAGTTATCAGTAGTGTTGGCCTTGAGGGGGTAAGTCTAAGGGCCTGTTTCACCACTCTCTGTTAAGTTACAGTTATTTTAACTGTCAGTTATCTATGATTCTTCCATGCTGTTCTGGGAGTAAAGAAAAAACATAGAATGTACCAGTTGCTTGTCTTCCCGTGCAGATGGTAAAAACTAAAAAATAAAATCTTAGGAATTATGTTATAGGCGATGCGGCTAGCAACCCGTCACTATTTTGATTCACCTTTCCACCTATACGCCCACAATCATGCTAAACGTGGCCTTAAGGTTTTGTTACCTTAGGCTCTGTCTACCCCGTAAGGGATAAAGACGTGATAAATGTATGTATGTATGTATCTATGATTCCGTCTCTATTTATTACTACGAAACAGACACAGACGTCATCATAGATAACGGACACTTAAGATAACTGGAGCTTAATGGAGAATGGTGAGACAGGCCCCAAGTATTGCATTCTAACTGGTACTATGTTGAAGCGCCGGCGGCGAGCCCGCGCCCGCACTCCTTCCCCTCGTCCACGCCGCCTTCTGGTTCGTACGCTATGTGTTATCACGTTTTGATATTTGTGTTCGCTGGACTGTCAACTGTCAATGAACTGTCAATGGGCTGTCAATGCACTGACACTGGCTTGGTAGTGTTGCCATAGTAAAATACGTTGTGCTCTATAAGCACTTCTAAATTTCTAAACGTCACAGAATTAGAACACAGAAAAATCCAAAAAGTCATCATTCCGTGACGCCCGTAGCAGGTGGCTAAGCCTTGGATTTTTTCTATCTGTTACTAGCTGTCACGTGACCTTGTTACTATGCGATTTTTTGTCGCTAAGCGTCATCTGTTTGAATGTCTCTGTACAACACAATTTAAAAACTCCTGTGGAACATCTACTGCTCACCAGGGACGAGATTTAAAACCTTGTAATATTGACATTTCTTCACCTTCATATCATAAATTGATAGTTGAAGATATTCGATATTTAAATTTTATGCATTTTTTAATCTGTTATGAAAGTTGTGCGGCTACTGAGAAAATTTAATGATATGAATGTCTACGATTTTCAAAGTTAATTCAGATTTTGATGCGTCAGTTCTTTTTGTATTTTACTATGGCATAAAGTTCTTGACGCTAACTGTGTGTGTGTTTTTAAATTAAATCTGAACACAACGATCAAAATTTATTGGAGTCGTTCCAAACGAATACGAAGGAAGAAAGTGATATATTTTATGAGATGTCCATTGGGTCTTAAGTTTTGAAACAATATGTAATGGAATTCACAGTGTCGGTTTTGTGTGTGACCCCAACCTGAGTTTATCACGGCAAATTTATTTTGTGACTTTTAATTTAGCCAACACAATCATTAAAATAACGATAACTTTCTTGAAAATTAGTTTTTTTCAACTCTTTCGTCTTGGTTTGGAACTACTTGTGTTTGTGTGAGTGTGGTTATAAATATTTAAATACAGCTATGTGTTTGACGCATGGTCGAATTAACTCTTGTGTGTTTGTGTGTGCTGTGCTCTTCTATCTAGATGTGTTGATAACCGGCTCGTGTGTGTTTTCGAGTAGCGTTTAGATTGATGAAATGATTTCGCACTTGTAGATTCTTCACCTTGTTTCTAACGGTTTTATTTAACCAAAAACGTGTTGTATATTTTTTATTCTAAGCTCTTATTTGGCATGCTGTTTGTCGTTTCCTGCTAATCTGTTTTTTACATTATTAGTGCTTTCTTAGACACTGTATGATTTTCGCTGACCGACATTCCACGAATAACGCGTGTGTAACCATGATTTAAGTGTCAGTATCCTTACATGATTAATCATTTTACTTGACTTGCTATACCTAACTCACCTGCCAACGTCTATTTTGAAATAATACGGAATGATTTATTGGTTTAATTTAGGATAAGCAAGCTAGCACGTTTAGTGATAAGTCATCCTACCTTCTTTAATGACAGTGATAAAAAATCATACCGTCTTCCTTTTCGGCGGCCAACCCATGAGCATATCCACCCAAAAGTGATTAAAGTATCCACTGGGTGCTAGTTCGGAATAAAATACAAGTTGTTTTAGCCTTGACATTCACAGTCACATCGTTTTGCATTCACAATATCGACTAGCACAATTTTGCTGTTGTGTCGAATACACATGCAGTTGAGCACCTGAGATGCTCTAAACATACAGTCTGCGCGCGGGCTCGATGGAAACGGGGGCTGGGGAAGCGGGGGTGCGCCCCGCACGTCGCTTCATACCCCGGACTCGCCCGCTGCGAGCACGCTTCTAGATTATTTCTGTTTATATGTTGTGTTATGTAAGATTATGAACTCGCGCGCGGAACGTACCTCATTGTGTGGTCTTTACATGAATACGGATACTCATGATACAGCCTGTACGTTGTTAAAAATGTATTACTAAAAATGTAGCGTAACCTGTGTGCGTGCGTGAAGACAATGTCTACATTTTAATGCTTGTAGACATTGAACTGGTAGGCATTTTAAGTCTGTGGTGGCGCCTGTTGATCACACTTGCGGCTAGTTGAATGTAGATCAGATTCATATTATTTGTTGATTATATATATTAACAAGTGTCAAAATTAAATGTCAATAAAAAAAATAAAAACGATGGTGTGATAAAATTTCACAATAAAACAGGCTGTTCTAAGAGTATCAGGGTTCATGCGGTTTACCGCTAGAATTACGCCGTGACGGCACGTGTTTCACCCATCGCTCGTCACCCATTGCTCACCACCCATTGCTCATCACCCGTCACCCACGTGTGCAGTGCGCGCTACGGGCGGCCGCGCGAGCCTCGCGTTCCCGTCGCTGCCGTTCTCGACCCGCAAGCCAGCGTTCCACGACGATGCCATCGCCAGTAAGTACATGTAACCGGACGAATCGCTGGACTAGTCTTAAGATATGTGGACTTAACACAAATAGAAGGCCGTTTAAATCAGGCAGCCAGTAGCTACGGTGCTTTTATACTCTTACCCCCTTATTCATAAACGCTCTGTAGGCTTCTGCTAACTTAGCAATCGTTTGTCCTTATCTGTCATTTTGACATTTACCTTTCACGGATAAGGACAAACGATTGCTAAGTTAGCAGAAGCCTATAGAGCGTTTATGAATAAGGGGGTTAAACTTTTCGCCGCCACGTCAAATACAAGAGATCACCCTTCGACTTCTTTATTGCGAAGTCTTAAGTTGAACCTAAACCCAATTGAACGAAGGTTTTGCATTGAAGAAATGGACGTATATATAGGTCTTTACTTTACAGTGAAATTACTGGCACAGGTTGTCCATCTTAAATAGCCCTCTAGGTTGGCAACACGCCTGCAATCCTTAGGTGTTCTGGTAGCCATGTGTGGTCGTGCTCCCTTGCTATTAGGTAATTCAATCGCTCGCTTTTTATTATATAGCGACCCTAGCGCCACCTAGTTGGCCTCTACATAACTACTACGACACACGAGTTCCTAGCGCCAGTTGCAGACAGCTGTCACATCGTTCTACATGCCGCTATCGAAGTTTCTCAATGCGGCAGCATAAATTCAACTCTCAACTCTCGTCCTTCGGACTTCGGTCCCCATCTGCCTGGAGAGAGATCTCTCTATTATGACATTCCCCCACAATTAGAACAAAACGGCTCAGTGACGGCGGCGATGGATAAACATAAACCACCTATAAGTAATATGTAAGCAGTTTTATTGTATCATATAGTGTGTATGTCAGATTACGGCACGCTGAAGGAGGATCTGCCGACTGTTGGCTCGAACCCGTCCCTGTACTCGCCGCACGGCAGCGATGAGAATATAAAGAACGACCGCGCGCGCGAAGACCTCTACCAGTGGATGGCCAAGCAGGAGCCTATCAAGGTGGTAAGTGGATGGAGATTTTTAAGACTTCAATAATAGAGGAGGTTCTCAATTATTCGGATTATTTTTTCTAAACGTTCCCGCGCAGATGGGTGGTGGAGAGAATGGGCGAAAGTTTTAGGAATTATGTTATAGGCGATGCGGCTGGCAACCCATCACTATTAATCATGCTAAACGAGGCGTGGTTTTGTAACTTAGCTCTGTCTACCCCGTAAGGGATAAAGACGTGATATATGTATGTATGTACCGTCAAAAAGTGAAAATGCCCATAGAAAATTCTAATCAAAAATTATATATTTTGGTGTGAGCTACCTACTGATCTGTTTGAAGAGCTGAGGTACCGACTTTCTAAACCGGCGGTTATTTTAAAAGCGGTTTTATTTATTATGTAGGTAGATACCATTCAACTGTTTTACTAAATTGAAAGACTCATTCTAACTTAAGCAAGAATCTGCATCGATCAACCGTCAGCGACGATCTCCAAAAAATGTCCAAATTTTTCAAAATTATGGTTTAGACCGCGCGTCGGAACTATAGCCCTTTCATTCAGAGAGGAGCCCTGTGCCCAGCAGTGGGTCGTATATAGGTTGGAGACGATGATGATTTTGACATTCGACCTGGAATATCCTCAGGAGTCAAAGAGCAAGAAGCCCATGATCCACCCGAAGATGAACCCTCGCGCGATGGCGGCCGCGCTGCCGGCGTGCAGCCTGTACCCGCTGCAGGGCTCCCTGATGCTGCTGGACGCGCACCTCGTGTTCCAGCCCTTCCTGGCCGCGCTGGGCGTGTCCCCGCACCAGGTGGCTCAAGGTCAGTGACTTTAGGTCTTGTTATCGTCAACTGTACAAATGCGAATCCTCAAGTTCTTTGGACACATCACCCGTAACGAGGACTCCATGGAACGGCTTGTGGTGCAAGGGAAAGTCGAGGGCAAAAGATCTCACGGGCGCTCCCCGACACGGTGGAAAGACCTCATCAAAACTGTGACGCACTCCAGCATAAACGATTGCTCCCACACTGCTAAGCATCGAGATACTTGGCGACGCGTCGCGAGAGCAGCGGTAGCGCAGGATGCGACCGAAATAATAATATGACCACGACCACTCTGTCAAGAGTGCACGACTAAGAAGAAGAGAGATCGTGGACTCTGTCTTCTCTGTTAGGGATATAGATATAGCCGTGATTTGTGTGTTATTAAACCTGATTGTCCCTCCAATGTCTGGTCTCCAGGGGAGTCGAAGAGCAAGGGCGCCGGTGAGGGCGGCGCGTCGCCGGCGCTGGAGTCGCTCGGCTCCAAGCTGTCGCTGCTGGCCTGGATGGACATGTTCCGCATCGACATCGTCGTCAGCGAGCTCGGCGCGCGCGACCGCCGGCACAGCGGGAAGGGGAAAGGTAACTTTACTAGCCAGTGGTTTCTAGGGAAGTCGACACGTAATAGTACATTACTGTCTAGGCCAGGAAGTA
Organism: Pandemis cinnamomeana; assembly: GCA_932294345.1. Lineage (NCBI taxonomy): Eukaryota > Metazoa > Arthropoda > Insecta > Lepidoptera > Tortricidae > Pandemis > Pandemis cinnamomeana. The sequence continues at coordinate 16,560,869 of OW028703.1, forward strand.
ATCAATTGCTGGCTGAGTATTGGTTTGAACGGACGAGCTTGGGAGTCCGTTTAATAATACGAAGCCAACAATGCTATTCGGGCCGAGGCAAGTATAGTGCTTTTCTCAAAAATCGAAAATAAACAACAACAAAATTAAATGAAAACAAAATAGTGAAAATTGTTTTGCTTTGCCGCCTCTTTCTATCAATGGCATTTGAAGAGAGTATTTTTCTACCCAGAACACCTAAAGCTATTTCAGACACAGATAAAAACGTTGCCGTACTATCTTTTTTTTTTAATTTGGTGTTTTAAGTCTTGTGCCTCTATTTTATAATGGTGATTTGCATTTTTAAAAAGTTAATAACTAGACAGTAATGGAATTTGTATGCAACATTACTGGAGAGTTTAGCGCGACAGTAATGTTTTTTTTTTTAATTTTGGACTGACCGGCAACAATTAACTTCCTGTTCTGATATGTAGTTAACTATGACGACTTTACCGGACATTTTTGAGAAAAGGCTCTGGCTAACCCATCAGGGGAAAGACGTGATTTATGTGTGTACTTCTGTCTAGGGCATCCCCACATCGACATACCCTCGGAGACGCCCGCCTTCCTCTGCGAGAAGGTGTCCATAGACGTGGACCTGAAGAAGGTGGCCGACATGGCGGTGGACGATCTGATCCAGCGGCAGAACGTGCTGTACATATCGCGGGGGCAGCTGAAGAAGCATATCAGCACCATGCTCAACTTCAATATCAGCGTGAGGTTTATATCGCAACAGGTTCGTTTGCTTTAACATTTTTGATTTAGCCGTTTTTCTGAAGGAGTTTGATTGAAGAAGCTGCATACTTGAAACCCACTATGAATATGAATTGCTGTCGTTTGTCTTGCTAAAACTCGTGACTGGACCGATTTGGCTAATTTTTGTATACTTACACAAATTACGTCTTTATCCCTTACGGGGTAGACAGAGGCAACAGGTACCTACAGGCTACCTTTAGCAAGATTGTGGGCGTATAGGTGGAAAATGAAATCGAACTAGTGATGGGTTGCTAGCCTCATCGCCTGATTCCTATGATTTTCGCCCATTGCCTCGATGGGCCTTTATCATCTGCGCGGGTAGAGAAGCAACTGGTATATTCTATATTTTCTTTGCTCCCAGACTAGCATGGAAGAACTTGTCTTGATATACTTGTAAAAGTCCAGAAAACGTTAGAAAGCGGCGGGCAACGGCTAGTAAATATATACAAACCAATTAAACCACTAAATAAGCAAAGCTTAGATTATGGATTCTAGTAGTAAATACGTTTAAGACTCTAGAACAAGCGCTCGTATTCTTCACGCATAATATCTACCCCGAGTGTTGATTTAACGCGGGATCTCAAACTTCATAGTCTACCTCTCTTACCACAAGGCCATCCGGGCTGTGTAAAGATTCTTGACGGCAGTGGTTGTGTCCAGGTGAACATGCCGCTGCTGCGACTGCTGCATCAGATCAGCAACATGTACCAGAACGTGAAGGACACGCAGACGGAGCTGCGCACGCAGACCAAGATATCCCACCGGCAGAGCAAACACGCCGCCGACTCCGGTACTTGTTACTACTATATTTTTGTTACTAGGAAGCAATATGGTGTGTTAACGGCGAGGGTGTATATTGAATCCAGAATGTAGCGAAGGATTCTAAAGTAGAATCCTGAGCGTAAGGATTCAAGTGTTAGCGCCCAAAATGAAAATAATTTTGCTCCCGTGGCTCACAACTTTTCACACGAGTATTAAGAAACTTGAAAAAAAAAATATCTAAATATAAGTTAAGAGCAACTATCATAGAAAATGTAGTGGTTTTGCAATTATCAATTTTCAAAAATTGCATTAGTGAAAAAACGCTAATTAAATTTTGATTCATTTGATAGTACCTTTTTTTTTTTTTTTTTTTTTACTATGAACTGACCAGTGATTGACCTCTATCTCACTTGGTGGAAGGTGCAGATGAGGCCAAAGGTGTAACTCACTGGTTCAGTAATAGCCTATTCACTGTAGCCTTGAAGAGCCCTAGATTGTATAAAATTGTAGATTGTAGATTGTACGTGTTGTGTTTGTCCTAAATATTTACATAGTTACTTGAAGTGTCACAAAACGGCCCCAACTCAGCATTATGCTGGTGTTACAGCCTGCTGGTCTTTCGTTAGGACCATCGGGTTGACACATAAAATTGTCCAGTTTCAGACTTCCGTGAGAACTTAGTCAGCGTGTCGTCTCTGGACAAAGAGAGCCAGTACGCCGTCCTGGACCCCAAGTGGGAGCTCCGGACGCCGACCCCGAACCCCGAGCTGACGGTGCCGCTGTCGCTGAGCCAGCACAAGCTGACCGGCGGGAAGAGCAGGCCGCAGAGCTTCGCGCAGAAGCTCAGGTCTACTGGGAAGAGCGTCAAGGGGAAGTTGGGTATGTTTGAAATTGAGTTTGAATGTTGACTTTATTTAGAAGCCTAGCGTTTTCTTTTGTATAAATAGAATAGGTCAGTTGTTTTTAATAGTTTTTTATTGGTTTAAGCGGTTTGCTAACTTTCAAAGGAAATATAGGGGAGGCCTTTGCCTAGCCGTTAGAGACCAAGAAAGCCATAAAAAAATATATATTCGTCGCTTTCCACAGTCAGACAGCCTCCGCGAACTGAGTCGCGAGCGCGAACCTATCGTGCATGTTTTTCAACCGAACGAATTGAATTCTTTTAGAAGGCAAGTCTTCGTTACCAGGCTACAGCTCCCTGAACGAGGGCGCCCACACGCCGTTCGCCGGGGCGGGCGGGGCGGGCGGGGCCGACACCGACGCGGCCGCCGCCAGGGCGCGCCTGCTGCTGGCCACGCCCCCGCCCGCCGACGGCTCGCTGGCGCCGCGCTGCTGGCAGACCGTCTACTCGCTGCTGCGCCTGTACGCGGACATGCCCGACGCGCACACCATCACGCACAGGTACACGCTGCTCAGGGCGCGCCTGCTGCTGGCCACGCCCCCGCCCGCCGACGGCTCGCTGGCGCCGCGCTGCTGGCAGACCGTCTACTCGCTGCTGCGCCTGTACGCGGACATGCCCGACGCGCACACCATCACGCACAGGTACACGCTGCTCAGGGCGCGCCTGCTGCTGGCCACGCCCCCGCCCGCCGACGGCTCGCTGGCGCCGCGCTGCTGGCAGACCGTCTACTCGCTGCTGCGCCTGTACGCGGACATGCCCGACGCGCACACCATCACGCACAGGTACACGCTGCTCAGGGCGCGCCTGCTGCTGGCCACGCCCCCGCCCGCCGACGGCTCGCTGGCGCCGCGCTGCTGGCAGACCGTCTACTCGCTGCTGCGCCTGTACGCGGACATGCCCGACGCGCACACCATCACGCACAGGTACACGCTGCTCAGGGCGCGCCTGCTGCTGGCCACGCCCCCGCCCGCCGACGGCTCGCTGGCGCCGCGCTGCTGGCAGACCGTCTACTCGCTGCTGCGCCTGTACGCGGACATGCCCGACGCGCACACCATCACGCACAGGTACACGCTGCTCAGGGCGCGCCTGCTGCTGGCCACGCCCCCGCCCGCCGACGGCTCGCTGGCGCCGCGCTGCTGGCAGACCGTCTACTCGCTGCTGCGCCTGTACGCGGACATGCCCGACGCGCACACCATCACGCACAGGTACACGCTGCTCAGGGCGCGCCTGCTGCTGGCCACGCCCCCGCCCGCCGACGGCTCGCTGGCGCCGCGCTGCTGGCAGACCGTCTACTCGCTGCTGCGCCTGTACGCGGACATGCCCGACGCGCACACCATCACGCACAGGTACACGCTGCTCGCGGCAATCTATGGCCTTAACCAACACTGCCAAACACAAATTATCCCGACTTTCCGAGCGCTTCAATTGGCTTGAACCACGAGTAAATGCCTTCAGTCAAAACCTGTTCAGACCAGTCTTTTCCTCTCGCTTACCAGTCTTCTTGCCCACAGATTTTCCGTGACGACGGAGCTGCCCGAGCAGTACCGCACGGGGCGGCCGGCGCGGCCGAGCTCGCGGGAGCAGAACACCAGCAACTCGTCCTCCAGCGCCGCCGGGATGGGCATCGTTGTCGTCGGCACAGCCAGGTAACTGCCGCTTTTGCACGATGGTACTTAATATGGTATTTTCTGATATAATGCGGTGTTAAAGTTACACACTTTACACTGTACTGTAGCATTTCAGTTGCGAAAGTTGGGTAGAACTAGTAGTGAACTGACGCCGGCTATACTACTAAACTATTTTATTTTATTTTAATGGCGAGACAATGGTAGTTTTATTGGAATTTAATTACAGCTCAGAGGTGGTGTACGTCACTTTCCATATAAAAAAGTGACGAACTGGAATGGATGTCTTGGCACAATTTTTTTCTTGTATAAGAATCGATATGGTAAACGATTCTGAGTAAGAAAAACCCAAAATTCTCGAAAAAAATATTCATGGTAATTTTTTTGAAAAACGGTCAAATGCCGACGGGCGTCTTTTTTGTACTGCAAGTGGCTGAAATACCCGCCGGGAATGACTCCGAGCCTGTTGGCCCGTAGGATAACCCAATGGTTGGTGGTTTTCAGGATCCATCGCACCCGTCTGCTGGCCTCGCTGTCCGGTCTGAAGCTAGAGGCGGAGATAACCTCGCTGCAGGCGGCACTGTCCGCGTCCCGCACGCGGCAGTGGTCGCTGACCGGCAACGTGGGCCGCAGCATGATCGTGCTGCTGGAGGGCGGCGCCCCCCACCACCAGTGAGTAGCGTGCGTGTGCTAGAGGCGGGGATAGCGGCGCTGCAGGCGGCACTGGCGGCGTCCCGCACGCGGCAGTGGTCGCTGACCGGCAACGTGGGCCGCAGCATGATCGTGCTGCTGGAGGGCGGCGCCCCCCACCACCAGTGAGTAGCGTGCGTGTGCTAGAGGCGGGGATAGCGGCGCTGCAGGCGGCACTGGCGGCGTCCCGCACGCGGCAGTGGTCGCTGACCGGCAACGTGGGCCGCAGCATGATCGTGCTGCTGGAGGGCGGCGCCCCCCACCACCAGTGAGTAGCGTGCGTGTGCTAGAGGCGGGGATAGCGGCGCTGCAGGCGGCACTGGCGGCGTCCCGCACGCGGCAGTGGTCGCTGACCGGCAACGTGGGCCGCAGCATGATCGTGCTGCTGGAGGGCGGCGCCCCCCACCACCAGTGAGTAGCGTGCGTGTGCTAGAGGCGGGGATAGCGGCGCTGCAGGCGGCACTGGCGGCGTCCCGCACGCGGCAGTGGTCGCTGACCGGCAACGTGGGCCGCAGCATGATCGTGCTGCTGGAGGGCGGCGCCCCCCACCACCAGTGAGTAGCGTGCGTGTGCTAGAGGCGGGGATAGCGGCGCTGCAGGCGGCACTGGCGGCGTCCCGCACGCGGCAGTGGTCGCTGACCGGCAACGTGGGCCGCAGCATGATCGTGCTGCTGGAGGGCGGCGCCCCCCACCACCAGTGAGTAGCGTGCGTGTGCTAGAGGCGGGGATAGCGGCGCTGCAGGCGGCACTGGCGGCGTCCCGCACGCGGCAGTGGTCGCTGACCGGCAACGTGGGCCGCAGCATGATCGTGCTGCTGGAGGGCGGCGCCCCCCACCACCAGTGAGTAGCGTGCGTGTGCTAGAGGCGGGGATAGCGGCGCTGCAGGCGGCACTGGCGGCGTCCCGCACGCGGCAGTGGTCGCTGACCGGCAACGTGGGCCGCAGCATGATCGTGCTGCTGGAGGGCGGCGCCCCCCACCACCAGTGAGTAGCGTGCGTGTGCTAGAGGCGGGGATAGCGGCGCTGCAGGCGGCACTGGCGGCGTCCCGCACGCGGCAGTGGTCGCTGACCGGCAACGTGGGCCGCAGCATGATCGTGCTGCTGGAGGGCGGCGCCCCCCACCACCAGTGAGTAGCGTGCGTGTGCTAGAGGCGGGGATAGCGGCGCTGCAGGCGGCACTGGCGGCGTCCCGCACGCGGCAGTGGTCGCTGACCGGCAACGTGGGCCGCAGCATGATCGTGCTGCTGGAGGGCGGCGCCCCCCACCACCAGTGAGTAGCGTGCGTGTGCTAGAGGCGGGGATAGCGGCGCTGCAGGCGGTTGTAACATAGTATTGCGTGTTCGCAGGACGGTGGTGCGCGTGTCCGTGGGCAAGTCGCAGGCGCTGTACTCGTGGGAGGCGGGGCGCGGCGGCGAGGGCGCGGCCACGCTGGTGAGCGTGGGCGGCGTGCGCGTGGACCTGCCGCAGCACCCCGTGGCGCTGCACGGCGTCATGACGCGCTCCAGCCGGCAGCTGTCCTCCACGCTGCAGGTCGGTCGGCTTACTGTGGCCCCGGTACACAATAGACCGAGCACCGTTACTTGTTGAATCACTATCACTACATATTATAAAACAAAGTCGCTTTTTCTGTCCTCAAATCCGTATGTATGCTTATATCTTCAAAACTACACAACGGATTTTGATGCGGTTTTTTTTAATAGATAGAGTGATTCAAGAGGAAGGTTTATAATGTATAATACATCTCCTCGTGTCGTATTAAAGTCTCTTCCCACTAGTTCCGTTATCAGTTGATGATGGTCTTTCCGAATGTGCTGGTAGTTTCAAAAAGACATGTAAAAGAGCCCTTGGCGGCCAATTTGCAAAATAAATTTTCTTATTCTTCTTCTTATTCTTCTTATAGTTCCGTTGATGCTACTACTCTGTATAGTGATAATGGAACTAACGGGAATAGACCCGCGTTACAGTCGGCCGCGGAGTGGGGATAAAGCGACAGGCGCTCGGCAGAGTAGCCAAGGCCAATATGATGACGCCCATAGCTCGCATCAGCTGACGTTATTGATAGAGAAATTGAAGTTTATAATGATTCAATGATTTAAATAAATGTTTTTTTCAGGCTATCTATAATTATGTATATGCGTCTATCATCGAATACCTACCTAATTTTCTGAATTTTTTCAATTAAATGCCTGAAAAGTTTTTGATACCTGAAACTGGTTTGAACGTGTTGTCCGCGTGCGCCCCCAGGAGCTGGGCGTGACGCGCACGTCGTCGCGGCTGTCCCGCGGCGCCGGCGCGGAGCCCGAGGACGAGGAGGGCAGCCCGGGGCCCGCGCCCGCGCCGCCGCCGCGCCCCAAGCCCGCGCCGCTGCTGCCCGCGCCCAGGGTGCACTTCTCCGTGGTGCTGCAGGTGAGAGCCCGAGCACGAGGGGGGCAGCCCGGGCCGCGCCCCAAGCCCGCGCCGCTGCTGCCCGCGCCCAGGGTGCACTTCTCCGTGGTGCTGCAGGTGAGAGCCCGAGCACGAGGGGGGCAGCCCGGGCCGCGCCCCAAGCCCGCGCCGCTGCTGCCCGCGCCCAGGGTGCACTTCTCCGTGGTGCTGCAGGTGAGAGCCCGAGCACGAGGGGGGCAGCCCGGGCCGCGCCCCAAGCCCGCGCCGCTGCTGCCCGCGCCCAGGGTGCACTTCTCCGTGGTGCTGCAGGTGAGAGCCCGAGCACGAGGGGGGCAGCCCGGGCCGCGCCCCAAGCCCGCGCCGCTGCTGCCCGCGCCCAGGGTGCACTTCTCCGTGGTGCTGCAGGTGAGAGCCCGAGCACGAGGGGGGCAGCCCGGGCCGCGCCCCAAGCCCGCGCCGCTGCTGCCCGCGCCCAGGGTGCACTTCTCCGTGGTGCTGCAGGTGAGAGCCCGAGCACGAGGGGGGCAGCCCGGGCCGCGCCCCAAGCCCGCGCCGCTGCTGCCCGCGCCCAGGGTGCACTTCTCCGTGGTGCTGCAGGTGAGAGCCCGAGCACGAGGGGGGCAGCCCGGGCCGCGCCCCAAGCCCGCGCCGCTGCTGCCCGCGCCCAGGGTGCACTTCTCCGTGGTGCTGCAGGTGAGAGCCCGAGCACGAGGGGGGCAGCCCGGGCCGCGCCCCAAGCCCGCGCCGCTGCTGCCCGCGCCCAGGGTGCACTTCTCCGTGGTGCTGCAGGTGAGAGCCCGAGCACGAGGGGGGCAGCCCGGGCCGCGCCCCAAGCCCGCGCCGCTGCTGCCCGCGCCCAGGGTGCACTTCTCCGTGGTGCTGCAGGTGAGAGCCCGAGCACGAGGGGGGCAGCCCGGGCCGCGCCCCAAGCCCGCGCCGCTGCTGCCCGCGCCCAGGGTGCACTTCTCCGTGGTGCTGCAGGTGAGAGCCCGAGCACGAGGGGGGCAGCCCGGGCCGCGCCCCAAGCCCGCGCCGCTGCTGCCCGCGCCCAGGGTGCACTTCTCCGTGGTGCTGCAGGTGAGAGCCCGAGCACGAGGGGGGCAGCCCGGGCCGCGCCCCAAGCCCGCGCCGCTGCTGCCCGCGCCCAGGGTGCACTTCTCCGTGGTGCTGCAGGTGAGAGCCCGAGCACGAGGGGGGCAGCCCGGGCCGCGCCCCAAGCCCGCGCCGCTGCTGCCCGCGCCCAGGGTGCACTTCTCCGTGGTGCTGCAGGTGAGAGCCCGAGCACGAGGGGGGCAGCCCGGGCCGCGCCCCAAGCCCGCGCCGCTGCTGCCCGCGCCCAGGGTGCACTTCTCCGTGGTGCTGCAGGTGAGAGCCCGAGCACGAGGGGGGCAGCCCGGGCCGCGCCCCAAGCCCGCGCCGCTGCTGCCCGCGCCCAGGGTGCACTTCTCCGTGGTGCTGCAGGTGAGAGCCCGAGCACGAGGGGGGCAGCCCGGGCCGCGCCCCAAGCCCGCGCCGCTGCTGCCCGCGCCCAGGGTGCACTTCTCCGTGGTGCTGCAGGTGACTCACAAGCCTAAAGAGCTACTCGACTAGCCGAGACGAGACGAGGCCGTCTGTTATAATAATCCAGCAACCGCCGTTCCGGCAGGTTTCAATAATGTTTTTTTTCAAAGTTGTGATGGAATTAAAAAATAGTCAAAAAGTTACATACTTACTTGCTGCCTAAAAACTGCGCAATGAAGTAGTGACCAGAGTCTTCTATGAATGTTAAATTTTTGTTGTAATTTTTAAAAAATAATGTAAATATTATTTTATTATGTTATAATGTTAGTATTCAATTTCCTTACAGCTTAAGTGGGAAATGGAATATACAGTAGCCGGCCACAAGGATCGCATATCGGTATCTTTGTCTAAATTCGGCTTCCTAGAGCGTTGTCTCGCTCTAACTTACGTGTCGCCAATTCTTTCAAAGACCGAAGCGCAACCGTACAGCTCGTTATGAAAACCCATTTAGGCTTAGCACGCACTGCGGTTTTTAAAAAGCGGTTCCGCTACCGCAAAAAATGTAACGTACGGCATTCTTTACAGGCGCACGCACTTGCGATTTATTTCATTGACTGATTTTAAAAACGCAACTTGCTACATTTTGATTCGCGGTTTGCAACCGCGCGTTTTTATGTCTCCCATACTTCATGTAGGGCAGCGCCCCCACTGCGGTTCGTAAAAAGCGGTTTTTTCGTCAGTTCGGCTCAGAGAGCGGAGCAGTGAGGTATGTATTGTGCGCTGCAATATGTCGTCGGAGTCCGAAAGTTCGTTGCCGGTCGAAAGTGAAGCGTTGCCGGTAGACAACAAACACATAATCTGTTAGAGGATGCACCCAGTATTTATGTTGGCGAAGACGTTTTCTATTTTTTTTATTTCTTAAAACTAAGGCCACAACACATACTGCTCTGAGGAAATCAATTGTCATACTGAACGTGAAAACCGCGGAAACGCAACCGCAGTGCGAGTTCCTCCGCGGTTCTGCGTTTTCGGCCAGACCGCAACCGCAAGAAAAAAACCGCAGTGCGTGCTAAGCCTAAGATCCAACTTAACCCACCGTTGCAAACGTGTCGAGTAGTCTGTATGCAGTGCGTTGTCCTCAGAGCCTGAGCGTGACGGCGGCGCTGCTGCCGTCCCTGCAGGCGTCGTACAAGATGGAGCACGTGCACAGCTCGGGCGTGTCGGGCCGCAAGGCGCACTTCACCATCGACCTGCCGCACCACTCGCTCAGCTTCGTCACCAAGCTGCAGGTAATATATATATTGTAAGGATCATAACTATTACAGCGATTACTTATTTTTCTACCACTAATCACAATAGGCAAAAGATTAGATATGGCTCACGTGACCTTGATAAAGAAAGATTCTGGAGACGTCCGTCTGCCGCAAGCGCCACGATGTCAATGCCAGGCCAGGCGATGACTGTGTGTCCGCTCGCCTACCCTACCGCTAGCTAGGTAGGTAGCCAGGTACGGATGGTGACAGTGACAGTTAAAGGTGGCGCCAGACGGATAGCGCTTACAATATATTAGTGATGTAACGAATGTCATTTTTTAAACATTCGCGAATGCGAATGCGAATGCAAATGTCTGCTACTGACATTCGCGAATGCGAATGCGAATGCGAATGTAGAAGTGTTCAAATTTGGCACCAATTGTCTATAGCTTTGCTGGCAGTTACGAGGTGCGTTCCGTTTGTATTTTGTTCCGAGAATTGCCGAGCACCTAATACGAAATCATCCAACTGCATTGTCATTCCGTAAAATGATGAATAAATAATACCAAATGATAAAGTGAAGACTGTTAATGTGCTTATGAGGTTAGGTTACTTTTTCTTGCATTAAAAACATAGGAAATGAATGGGTTTTTGATTTTATTAACCTACCATTACCTTCAAATTGTTTTTTTTCTGATATTCATATTCGCAAAACATTCGCAGAAATTTTGCGAATGCGAATGCGAATGCGAATATCCAAAAATATGCGAATATCCGCGAATGCGAATGCGAATGCGAATATTCGTTACATCACTACAATATATATATATTTTATATGAGTAGGAAGGCAAACGAAAAAGTGGGTCACCTGATGGTAAGTGATCACCACTGCCCATAGACACCCGCAACCCCGGAGGGATTGCAGATGCGTTGCCAACCTAGAGGACTAAGATGCAATGCCTCTTGTGCCCGTAATTTCCCCGGCTGTCTTAGTCTCCACACCGGAACACAGCAGTGCAAGCACTGCTACTTAGCGGCAGGATTAGCTAGTAAGATGGTGGTAGCGATCCGGACGGACCCAATAATAATAATACCATTAGTAATAATGCCATTTGTAGTTAGTCAATTCTGATTCTGCGCCACTGCTTTTGTGCTGTCACGCGTTCGCTAGAACTCTATCACAAGCTACGAGTAACCCGGTCTAACTCGGTCGCAATCGCCATCGTGTTCGTTTTGACAGTTCTTGTATGAATGTGACAGCTGGCTGATTCCGATGCCAAGTGTCGACACATACTTGAAATGTCATAATAAACACGATGGTGGTGTATTTAATATAAACTTAAATAGAAAACATCCATGACTCACGAATAAATATTCGGGCTCATCACACAAATATATGCCGTTACCAGGATTCGAACCTGAGACGCTCGCTTCGCAGGCAGGGTCACCACCAATTAGGCCAACCGCGTCGTCTACGTAATTGTATATTTTTGACAATGGTTTGGCTGACCTTTTGCAGCAACACCAAGTAAAAATATCCACCATCAAGCCAACTCTCCAACCCTCCACTCCTCAATGTTCAGGTGTCGGAGGCCAACATCCCCGCGTCGGCCATGGTGGCGCTGCCGGCGGCGCACGTGGCGGCGCGCGTGCTGGAGAGCGCGCCCGACGCCGCGTCGCCCGCGCCCGCGCCCGCGCCCGCGCCCGCTCCCGCGCCCGCGCCCGCCTCCGCGCCCGCGCCCGGCGTGGTGCTGCGCGCCGGCCGCTACCTCTCCGCCACCGCCGACATAGGCTTATTCGAGCACACGCTCTCTACGGATCTGCTCAACCATCTGGTCTTCGTGCAGAAGGTGTTCATGAAGGTGAGTCCTTGGAAAATTCTGCAAAGCGTTTACATTGCGGCGCTGGGTCGACGTTTTCTAATTAGTTCGCATAGCGGCCTGGCGATGTAACTAAATTTATTTATTTATTTATTTATTTATTTATTTAATGCAATTCACATGTTACATACAGGTACAGTAGAGAGATGGCAATATGCACAATATATCTAACATATGAAACCCTGTTGGGCGCAGCATTTTGGAGAGGAAGAGATAGGCCGAAGTTACATAGCAGAAATGAACTGTATAATAATATGTATAACATTATGTGAAACTAGACTTAAACTATACTATAAAATAAACTTAAATAAAACTAAGTTCTAGGAAGGTAAATAGTACTTTAAGAAAATTCATCATTGAAATATTCTTCAAGCGAGTAATAGCTTTTTTTTAATAAGAACTGCTTAAGTAGTTTACTAAATTTATTATCGTTTGCTTCGTTTTTTAGTTGGCCGCTAATTTTATTATATATTTTTATTGCCATTGAATTTGGGCTCGATTTGTGGAGTTTTAGTTTTGATCCAGGTATCAAAGCTAAATTATTCTTAAATCTGGACTCAAAGCGTCGCGTTTGATCTTTTAGCTTCGTATAAAATTGTGGGTACTTCCTAACAAATTTGCAGATTTCAAAAATATATATAGATGTTAGAGTTAAGATTTTAAGACTTTTGAAGTGTGGTTGGCAACTTTCCGGACTCTTTATATTGGCGAGTATCCGTACACACTTTTTTTGCAAAATGAATATGTCTTGAATGTCAGTGCTGTTTCCCCAAAGAATAATGCCGTATTTAAGACGCGAGTAGGCATAGGCGTAGTAGGCGGCCAATGCGCATTCCATATTTGTGTTTTTTTTCAACTCTCTTAAAGCGTATGCGAAACTTGACAGTGTGGTTTTGAGCTTTTTGATGTGCGCTTTCCAATTTACATTCGAATCAATATCAAAACCGAGTAATGTGAACGTATCTACGCATTCCACTTTTAAACCTTTGTACGAAAAATTTATACTTAGAGGTACTTTTTGGTGCGGTCTGAATTGTAGTAATTTTGTTTTTGAAAAATTTATTTCTAAGTTGTGATCATTCATCCAATCCACGAGCTTATCAAAAAGAGTATTTAAGTCTTGTTGCAGTTTTAGGCTGCTTGTACAAGAAGTTAGTATTGAGACGTCATCTGCAAACAAGACACATGTCTCTTTTAGTACTTTTGGAAGGTCATTTATGTAAATCAAAAATAGCAAACAAGAGGTAACACTCCCTTGGGGGATTGAGTTTTCCATTTGTAGTACATCCGATTTGACATATGTTATTTCGCCTGTTTGATGGTTGTAATTTTGTATTTCAACACATTGTTCCCGGTTTTTTAAGTATGATGCAAACCATTTGTGTGAGATGCCTCTTACGCCTATTCCGTACAGTTTGTCTAACAGTATCTTGTGCTGTACCCTATCGTACGCTTTCGACATATCAAGCAAAACACCTATCGCGTATTTTTTTCCGTTCAGTATGTTTAGTACTTGCTGTATGTTACTACAAATTAAAATTACTTTGGACTTTACGCTTGTTTGTCAGCTGTTATTACACTAATACTAGCTGTTACCCGCGGCTCCGTCTGCGTAGAATTCGCTTGTCGCTATCCTGCGGGAACTATGCGATTATCCGGGATAAAAACTATCCTATGTCCTTCCCCTGGACTCAAACTATCTCTATACCAAATTTCAATGTACAGATTTTAAGTATTTTATTTTGAAAAAATTACTTTCTGCCAAGTTTCTTGCGACGCATTCTTCTCGACAATGGTCTTTCCGAATGCGCTGGTAGTTTAAAAAAAGACATGTAAAAGAGCCCTTGGCGGCCAATTTTTGTTTTTTTTTATGGCATTCTTTTTTCTTGGTATCGATAAGTGACCCTAGCGTATCGATGATTTATGGTACCGTTGGCAGCGAGTGCTTGACTGTATAGTTTAGTGTCAGTCAGTACTTTTTTTACTAAAAACTAATCTTTCTTTCTTTCTTTCTTTCGCATAGTAACAAAGGTCACGTGACGGTTGGTAACAGGTAGAAAAATTCGGAGACTACCCACCTGCTATGGGTGGTGTAGGGGTATAGCACGCGTCACGGAATGACGAGGATCCGGGTTCGATTCCCGGCCATAGCTTTACTTTTCGGATTTTTCTATGTGTTCTAATTTTCACAGACATTTAGAAATTACTAATCTTTCTGTTTATAGGAGGTAAATGAAGTAGTACAAAAAGTGTATGGAGGTGAAAAACCCGTTCCGCTGTGGAATGAAGAAGAAGCATCGACCTCTGCGCTTAACAGGATATTGTTCACGCTGATCATTAGGATGAAGGTAATTTTTTAATTTTGCAATATTTCCTTATGCGGCTAGCAACCCCCTTTTGATTTTGATTCCCCTTTCCACCTATATGCCTACAATCATGCTAACCGTGGCCTTTAGTTGTTATCTCAAGCTCTGTCCACCCCGCAAGGGATAAAGACAATATATGTACGTATGTTTTTCACCTGCGGTAGTGTCATGTAGTGTGTCTGTGTCCGTAGCGCATCCAGCTGACGGCGACGACGCCTAGCAACTCGGCGGTGCGCCTAGAGACGGGCTGCGTGGAGTTCGAGCTGTCCAACCGCGTGCAGAACGTGCAGCCCGCCGCCACGCACTCGCTCCGGCTGTTCGCGCGTGCGCAGGTACAACCCACGCACCCCGGGCAACAACACGCGGGACCAGAGGCACCGGCGTATACTCCATTCCGAACGATTTTTGTCTTTTTATTTTTTAAAGTACCTATCGTTTGAGAAACAGCGCTTTCTCGTCCCTGGTGAGCAGTAGATGTTCCACGGGAGTTTGTAATTGTGTCGTACAGACACATCATTCAAACAGACGACATACAGAGAGTAACAAGGTCAGGTGACAGCTAGTAACAGGTAGAAAAATTCGAAGACTACCCACCTGCTATGGGTGGTGTAGGGGTATGGGCACGCGTCACGGAATGACGAGGATTCGGGTTCGATTCTCGGCCATGGCTTTACTTTTCGGATTTTTCTATGTGTTCTAATTTTCACTGACATTTAGAAACTTAAGTTTAAATATAGAGTTTGGCTTTAAGTAGTCCATTCTCAAACGGTTTCTTATCGTAGGTGGATCTAAACCTGAGTCTGGGACAGCTGATTAGGAACGCGATGTTCGAGGAGGCGGAGCCGGAGTTCCAGCAATACGCGTTCTTCAACACAAGAATTAGTAAGTGTTACCATCTTTAACTTGGTTCAAAGTTCACAGTGTTGAATAATACACTCCCTTGCAAAAAAACCCATGTTTTTGTATTTTAAGTTTCAATGCCTAAAAATCTGAAAAACCATAAGTGCTCGATTTTTTTGCAAGGGTTTGTAGCTTGCGCTCGCAATTTCGCTCTTTGCTGAATCTGTGCATATTTTGTAAATATTCCTTAGGGTGGCAAAGGAATTTCTTGATCGACTAAATATACAAGGAATATAATATTTGGATAGCTGGAAAAGATCTATTTTTAGGGATAAGTTGGCATTTGCACTTTTTGTCTATTGTCCATCAACTTACTCAATAATCCTGCCGCTTGCTGTCTGGAGAGTAAAACATTAACTTGCAATGTATATTATGTAAGTAAGTACTTTATTGTACAAATATAAAGAAGCAGAGACAAATCACAAAAAAGACCTTAAATATATGCACAAAGGCTAACTAATCATAGTCTCTGCAGGAGGGAACACATAAACCGTTGGCCCGATAGACTTGTGGTACACATATGTAGGACGGATGACAATGTAAATAAAGTCAGCAGAGAAAGCTTATAGTCAAAATGGAAGAGTACAAAAGTCTGACCACCCCCCCTTTTCTTTCCTCACCCCCTCAGGTATGCGGAACGCGTTCCAAGACGAGATGGTCAGCGGGGAGGATAAGGAGGTGGTCTTGATAACGCTGAAGCGGCCGCTCATCTACATACAGCCCGTGGCCATAGACCGCGCGATCCTCGTCTGGCTCAACTACAAGAACGCGTACGAGTACTGGACCGAGAAGCGTCTGAATCTGAACAAGGAGGTGCTTACGGCGACGCAGCAGGTCTTTGAGAAGGTAAGTTCAACGCTGTAATGTTAGTAATGTAGCGACCCTAGCGCCACCTAGTTGGCCACTACATAACTACTACGACACACGAGTAGCTAGCGCCAGTTCTAATGACAGCTGTCACATCGTTCTACATGCCGCTTACGAAGTTTCTCAATGCGGCTGCATAAATACAACTTCCAACTCTCTTCCTTCGGACTTCGGTCCCCAGGCATAACATCTGCTTGGAGAGAGATCTCTCTATTGTGGCACTCCCCACAGTAACAACGTTCTAAATGTGTTTCATGTATAATATACTAGCTGTTGCCCGCAACTTGCTCTGCATAGAATTCGTTTATAGCTATCCCGCAGGAATTACGCAATTTTCCGGGATAAAAAGTAGCCTATGTGTTATTCCGGACTATAATCTATCTATGTTCCGAATTTCATACAGATCTGTCCAGCCGTTCTGGCGTGAAAGAGTAACAAACATCCAAACATCCATACTCACAAACTTTCACATTTATAATATTAGTAGGATTGCACCACCTGCTCAGATCTGTACTCCAGTCCATTATGGTTGCCTGGTAGAGATCGCTCTGTAGCGTTAAGGCCGCCTATTGTTATCTTGTAATATTCTATATACGTTTTTTTCTGTTTTGGTTGTTATATGTGGTGTTCAATAAAGAATAATATTGTATTGTATTGTTGCGGCATTCTGTTTGGTTGACCCTGGGCACAGTCTCGTGGAACACTCCATTAGGCTAGCAGAATAATAATAATTTCACGGTGGCACCCTAGGTTATGTTTTTATTGTGTTTCTATATTTTGTATTAGTATTTTCTTATTACTTTTATATAAATATTGTAAAAATCTAGCTTGTAGAACGAAATAAATATTATAATTGTACATGAAAATAATTTAAAAAAAAATTCCCGGCGTCAAAAGGCTATTATGGATATACAGCGTGGAGTTTGAAAATGCGGATATTATTCAATGTATCAATGTATAATAGTTTACTGAAATATATTCTCTACTAGTTGCCCGCGACTCCGTCTGCACAGAACTCAAACAATCTCTGTACCGAATTTCATTAAAATCGTATGAGTGGTTTAGTCATGAAAACCTAACAGATAGACAGACAAAGTTACTTTCGCATTTATAGTATTGGTAGGGATTGAAAACGTGTATGAAACGTAGTGGTTTCACCCAGGTACAATTGACGTCACAAATAACGACACCACACGTCAGCACCCTCTTCCTGCAACTCAACGTTGACGACATCGGCATCTGTCTGCCGCTCAACCAACCTCCCATGGTAAGTCATACATACATATAAAAATCACGTCTTTATCCCTTATGGGGTAGACAGAGCCTAAGGTAACAAGACCTGGCCACGTTTAGCATGATTGTGGGCGCATATAGGTGGAAAGGGGAATCAAAATAGTGATGGGTTTGCTAGGCGTATCGCCTACATGATTCCTAAGATTGTCGCCCATTACCTCGATGGGCTTTTACCATCTGCGCGGGTAGAGAAGCAATTGGTACATTCTATGTTTTTTCTTTGCTCCCAGACCAGCATGGAAGAAATTTTTAAAATATTGTTACAAATAACTTATTTTTTCTATTCTTTCTAATATTAGTGAACCTTATTACCAGTTTTTTTTTACCAATGAACGTGTTTCTCATCAAGTAATTGTAGTCATTGCAGTATTATTACGCTGTCTTCAAACAACGAACCTATTCTTTTCTTAAATGGCCGCCAACACACTCCTAACCCCTTGTTATGAGCGTCTATGGGCGGCGGTTGCTTTTATCAGGTGACCCGCATGCTGGTTTAATCATTTGATCATTTAATCATTCAAGTAATGTTCATTACATAAATATCAAGATGTTACTGTGCTAAATGGAGGTAGGTACATAACACCCTGTCAGGGTATAAAATGTCAACAATGCTTAATCTAAAGGTATCCCATTCTAATAATATTGTAAATAGTCATCCTTAATTATACAGTTTACGTACAAGTGTAATAATATGTATCTAGACAACGTTTCAAAAATAAGTATCAGTATAATGGAATATCAATTAAATCTAGGAATCAATACAATGGTTTATAAATAATGTCATATAAGTTTAAAAAATATCAATAGCTTAAAATGTGAATGTTTCTATAGTTTTCATTTAAATTACTTGACAGTTTCATCATTTAGGAAGTCGTTAACAGAATAGTAGCATTTTTTTATTAGGAATGTCTTTAAGTTATTTTTAAATATATTGTTTCGGGATTCTTGTCTAATGTATTCAGGGATTTTATTCGCTATTTGTGTACATTTATTTACCCCGTATCATATTAAAAAACTTGTGCGCAGGCGACGTGGGGCCGCGGCGGGTACGAGCAGGAGTCGCGCGGGGCCGTCGTGGTGACGCTGGAGAGCACCAGCATCTCCGCCTGCTCCTCCGGCAGCCTCGTCAGCAAGGTAGGCTCTGGCAACCCGCGTTCTATAGGTGAGTCATAAGGTCTTCGCACATTACACCAACTCCACGCCAATCCGACACCAACTCAACTCACACTCTCGATGAGTAGTCAACTAGTTGATCCACCCAATGGCAGGGGCGTGCAGTGGGTTCTGACAGAGGGTAGGCATATTGACAACAAAACCAGTATTGGTACGTAGCGTAGCGGGCACATTTACGTATGCTTACAAGCACTGCTTATATGCCTGTAAGGGATGAACGCGTCTGCCCAATGGTCACTAGTGGCCAATGCGTTGTCAACGAGTGGACAACGCGGTGTCAACGAGTGGACGAACGCAGTCAACGAACAGTCAACGCAGTCAACGAACGCAGAGTCGTTGCGTGGACAACGTGTGGTCGTTGCGTGGACGACGTGTGGTCATTGCGTGACAAACGTGTCGGGGTTGACCTTTAGTGTACGATGCGTAGGCCACTCGTTGTACACTACTTTATAATCATTTTTTGAAATTAAACCTAGAACATATGACACAGGGCTTAAATTTCAATGTCTAGCATAGAGTCGAGTCGCCGTTGAGTTGTTTTAATGTGCGAAGACCTATAGACGGTTCTGGCTGAAAATCAGTGCTGCAGGTGTCTAACACCTCAGCGTAATGCTGAGCCAGCGACCGTTTCACTTTTGCGAAGACACACAACGCTGATGATCTATTTTTTATGTCTATGTTTTTTTTGTTACCTTGTTTATTTTATATAAAATTGTGTATATTATCTTATATTTGTGTGTCTTGCAAAAAGGAATAAATGTCATCTATCTATGTTAGTACAGTGTTCAGCCACGGACCCCTAGCAGAGCAAGTACAACTTTTAAGGACCTCCTAATAGAAGATAATTCAGTGGTTCCTAACCTTTTCAATGTCACTACCCCTGTGAACAAGTATGGGAATTGAGTTTACCCCTAGCTAATTTAAAATAATTAAAACCACACAAATTCGAACGAAAATATGTTTATTATGTAAGAAATTGCACGTTTAGGTAACTAGTAAGTAAAGTAAGAAAAGCCGCGTATTCGTATTCGTATCCGCGGATCTTGACACTAAATATCCGTAATCAGATCCGTATCCGCGGATATACATTTTTGACGATTCGGCACATCACTAGTAGAAACACCCGTATATCATGTTAACTAACCTCGTGATGTGAAAATGTGAAACAGTTAATTCAATTAAAGACTTGGCTTAAAGGTCCAGCTACCAAGCCATATTCTCCAAAAAAAAAAAACATGTTAACTGTCACGCCTCGTGCTGTCCCCAGGGGCGCTTCGTGGGGCTCTGCCTCCGCTTCGCTGACGACTTCGAGACGTCGCTGGACGACTGGAAGCCGGAGCCGGGCCAGCTGACCGTCAACAACTGCTGCGTCTCCGAGGGCACCTACGAGGTCTGCAGCAGGACCAGCGCCGCCAAGCACAACGGTACTGATATTGCTGTTTCAGATGGTATACAGTAGGAGCCTCCAGGCACAGTATATATATAAGCTAAAGCAGTAAGGAAACTACGAACAAATCGGTTGAAACGAAACACGCACACAGGCGCGCGCTTTACACGGCCCCTAAGCGGACCTGAGCCTGAGCGGAGTGGACGAGGTCCGCTTAGGAGCCGTGTAAAGCGCGCGCCTGTGTGCGTGTTTCGTTTCAACCGATTTGTTCGTAGTTTCCTTACTGCTTTAGCTTATATATATACTGTGCTCCAGGTGGTAAGAATTTAAGCAGGGGATCCAAATAGTGAAGCCGTCAGCTTATGTGACTATTGCGCTTTGCTATGGGTGGTGTAGGGGTAGCACGCGTCACGGAATGACGAGGATCCGGGCTCGATTCCCGGCCATAGTTTTACTTTTTTTTTTTTTTTTATTTATTTAATATACATACATACATACATACATACCGTCACGCCTCTTTCCCACAGGGGTAGGCAGAGACTACTTTGTTCCACTTGCTACGATCCTGACATACTTCTTTCGCTAGATATAATATAAAATATATATATATATATAAAATTATACAGAATTGGGGTTCATATGCCACTATTGAAAAACCCTCTGGGGGTTTATGTACTTTTACCTGCTATGGGTGGTGTAGGGGTATAGCAGCGTCACGGAATGACGAGGATCCGGGCTCGATTCCCGGTCATAGCTTTACTTTTCGGATTTTTCTGTGTGTTCTAATTCTCACTGACATTTAGTTTTTTTTTTCGTGTGACAGAGAACGCGAAGTGGTTCCTGAACGTGGCGTGGCAGATGGAAGGCGTCGACATACATCTCGACGTTAACGTCGGCAAGCAGCTGTCCGCGCTCGGGCACACGCTCACCATGCTCACCGGTAACCTCATACATACATACATACATACATACATACATCATACATACATACATAAATCTCGTCATTCGCCCATCGAGGGAATGGGAAAATGTTAGGAGTCATGTTGTGGGCGATGCTGCTGGCGACCCATCACTGTTTTGATTCCCCTTTCCACCGCAATCATATTAAATGTGGCCTTTAGGTCTTGTTACCTTAGGCTCTATCTACTTGATTGGATGAGATTTGTGTTTTGTGTGTATGTATTTATTAAGTCATGCAAAACACCCACAACCCTGTTGAATCTTGTCAATTTATGCCGACAGTGCTTTAGAAAATGCAATAATCAAAGAAAAAGTAATCACTATCGCAAAAATACTCTACACCAGCTGGGTCCCACAGGCCCACTGGTGGGTGGCGATCGAATATTAAGTGGGCCCTGCCTGTAGAACGACACACCATAAAAAAATTATTAACACTTCGTTTGTTATTTGAAAAGTCCTTTCTTCATATTGGTAACGGTTGAATTTCTTAGAGGTGGGTCCCAAGTTTGTAAACTTGTATTAGATGGGTCGTAGCCCAGACAACTTTGGGAACCTCTGCTCTACACTGTTTCAACTTTCTCTGAGGCATTTTCAGCGGAGCCTACCACGCTTAATAGTTTTAGGTGAAAAACTAAGTCAATGACCGGTTGCTTGTGTGAGTAATGTCTGCGAATAGACAAATTGACGTTCCAAATTAGAAAAATGACTTAAGTCCCATATCTTCTGTACACTACATACAACAGGTCTTTTACTTAGGTTTTTCACCTATACTGTACTCTAGGTTTCGAGGAAGAGGACAACTTCAAGATGGACTATGAAAGCGACCCGGACGACGAGGCTGACAACAGCAAAGATTCACAAGTAAGTCTACAATGGAGCGACCGCTTAATAGACTACAAGCCCATGGAATAGTACATCACTGTCTAGGCCAGTAAGTAGGCAATTGCTGGCGGAGTATTGGTTTGAACGGACGAGCTTGCGAGCCCGTTTATAAATACGAAGCCAGCAATGCTATTCTGGCCGAGGCAAGTATAGTGCTTTTCTCAAAAATCGAAAATAAAACAAAAAAATCGTTTTGCTTTGCCGCCTTTTTCTATCAATTGCATTTGAAGAGAGTATTTTTCTAACCAAAACACCTAAAGCTATTTCAGACACAGATAAACACGCTGTCGTAACTACTAGCTTTTTTTAAAATTTGGTGTTTTAAGTCTTGTGCCTTTATTTTATAATGGTGATTTGCATTTTTAAAAAGTTAATAACTTGACAGTAATGGAATTTGTATGTAACATTACTGGAGTGTTTAGCGCTACAGTAATGTTTTTTTTTTTAATTTTGGACTGACCGGCAACTATTAACTTCCTGATCTGATATGTGAAATGAACCAGCGTGAATAACGCTTAGAAGGCGTTACTATATCATAAAATAACTCTGAGCGCTATGCCGTCATTTCTGAGCTGTACACGTGAGTACATGGAAAAAAAATGCACTAACTTCCGGCACCACCAGGGTAGGCAGGAAGAGTAACACACCGCAATAGGAAATTATGAATATAGTATATATTTTTTAATTGCTATAATAAAAGCTTATTTATGTAACAAAAATTTTATAAAAATAACCTTTATTCTGCCTTTTTGTAGAAAACAGAATTTATATGGGCGTAGTGTTTTGTAACGTCATATGACATGTCGGATCTCTCTTTCTAATCATTATCTGATTAGTAGTTTATAATTCTTATATTTTCCGTATTTATTGACCGATATTACTTTTAATTTCACTTTTTATCACCTCTCTAACATGTTTCCTACTAGCGATTGCCCGCGACTCCGTCTGCGCAGAAATCGCTTATCGCTATCCCGCGGGAGCTATGCGCTTTTCCGGGATGAAAACTATCCTATGTCCTTCCCCGTAATTGATACTAACTCTGTACCAAACTTCATTAATATCGGGTCAGTGACAGTCAGACAAAAGCTACTTACTGAACCCATATTAAGTATAGTTCTCATCTAATTATTTCCTTTACATCATCTCATAGGAGAGCATAGTCCTCCGGCGCAAGTACACCGATCACCTGCCGGCGTTCGTGTTCGACAACACGATAGACGCCAAGAAGCGCTCGAAGCTCATCGAGAAGGAGATGAACGAGCAGGCGAAGATCATCAACGACCTGCGCACGCTGGGCGCGAGCCACAGCACCATAGAGTACGAGATGAAGAGGCTGCACGATCTGGAGGCGCTCGTGTTCAAGGACTTTAGAAGGTAAGGCTGTGCTCAGGTGAGTCAAGGCTTGGAACTTTTTACAATTATGCAAAAAGAAGGGCTTCATAAGTTTAACGTCAATGTCTCTCTCTCTTTTTTTCGGTCTTTGTGTTTTTGTGTGTGTTTGTCTGCGACATCGTAGTTTTTTTTTTACTACGAACTGACCAGTGATTGACCTCTATCTCACTTGGTGGAAGGTGCACATGAGGCCAAAGGTGTAACTCACTGGCTCATTAATAGCCTATTCACTCTAGCCTTGAAGAGCCCTAGATTGTATCTGTCCGGAAATACAGATGATGGGAGCGAATTCCATTCCCTAGCAGTTCGCATTAGGAAGGATGAAGCAAACCGCGTAGCTCTCAAACGGATGGGCCGTTTTCGATAAGGTTTTTTCATTTGAAAACCAGTTTCCTTTCTGTGGTTTTTAGCCATGTATGGTAAAAATCGGTCCAGCAGTTTGAAAAGTCTCAGCTCTTTTCCAATATGATGTAAGTTTTTAATATTTTAATCCGTGTATTGCCCCATAGTACAGTAGGCTTATTAGCTAACTCGCTCGCAATCGCCATCGTGTTCATTTCGGCAGTTCTTGTATGAATGTGACAGCTAGCTAATTCCGATGCCAATTGTCAGCCCATACGTGAACTGTCAAAATGAACACGATGGCGATTGCGAGCGAGTTAGGTAATAAGCCTGCAGGGTTTGACGGTGTACATTAAGGTACTAATTATGTTATTAGCTAATTCCCAGAGACAAGTCTCATAAATAAAAATACTTCTTTTAGCCTTAAAAATCCGTAAAATTTAAAAGTAGCCGTAATAATTTATGTTTGCTTACTTTGAAATAAATAGTTAGTAAATCATCAAATACGCCTGCCACATTTGTACATTATCCGTATAAAACTGAGACATCAGTTGTTATACTGATATACTGCTTTTAAAGTCGTACCTGGGTCATTCTACTTTTTAGCGCATAATAATCATTGGTGAAATTAAAGGCATTTTTAGACATTTTTTTCACGTAAATTTGACTTATATTGAAAATGGAACAACTGAATTTAATAGTTCAAAACAAAACACTTTAAATTTATTGATATTTTATCAGGAAAAGTTGGTAACACAGCGGTAAATACACTTTTTCCATACAAATGGCGGGGACATGCGTGACCACTATGTTACCTACTTTAAAGTTAATTATAGTAAATAAATAAATAAATAAATAAATAGTGACTTTTTAAATGTAGTGATAATTTTAAATGTAAGCTAAGTTGTGTAACTATTTCAACATTAAATTACAGAACCGAGCACTTTAACGTTTTTATAAAAATATTATTTGACGAGCACTTGTCAAAAAATCGACCTGCGCTTAAAAGTAGAATGACCCACCTGTTGTCGGTGGTGACGTGTAACGTGGTGGTCCTCAGGGACATGATCCAGAAGCTGCGGCGGCAGAGCGTGCGCGCGAGCAGCATCACCAAGGGCAAGCTCGGCCTCGGCTCCAACCGCTCGAGGTCCTTCGTCGTGCCCGAGCCCAACATCGACTTCGACGAGTGAGTAAATTGAAAAATGTTCCAGGAAGAATCTTACTTAGTCTTACAAGCAATAGTATGAACATTTTTAGCCTTATTCTTTTAGCGTTTGGATAGATAGGGGCCGTCCATTAATCACGTGAGGCTCTGAAAGGGGGGGAGGTTTTCGGCAAAAATCAGGAAATATCACAAGAGGGGCGGGGGGTGTAGTAAGATATCACGTGTATTGGTGTATTTATTTATTCGTCAAACGCGCGATTTTTAAACCGAAAAGCGGCATGTAGTGTGACCTTTACTCGCCGTAGCCAGGCAACGAACGAAGTCCCCGCGATAATATTCTAAAAAATTTATAATTCTTTGTAGGTACTAAAAATACACGTGATTTTGGATGGGGAAGGGGGGGGGGGGGGGGTAGTTTTAAACCTCACCACGTATCACCAACGGGGAGAAGGGTTTAAAGTGCTAAAAAAACATCACCTGATCAATGGACCTGACAAATAGGGATGGTGAATGCGATTATGATTACGAGTTCGTTAGATAATGTAGCCTCTGTTATAAGAAAAATGCGACTTTTGTCTATTATACGGACAACTTCGCAAATGTCGAGTAAAAGATAGGACGCCTCCACAGTTTAGAATTAAAAAAATAAATTATTATTACTGTGAGTTAGCGGTAATATTTCTATATATTTTAACACTATTTAATCCTGGTTATATGTATGATTTAACACGGGATTATGCAAGTCAATTTTTACTTCTGACGCCGTGCCCTTAGAACATCTACAGTGCCAACCACATAAAAAAAATACTGAAAAAGATTAACAGAAGTATTTAGCCAAACTAACAATGGGGACTATCGGGTTGCTAGCCGCATCGCCTATAGCATGATTCCTAACTTCCGCCCATTCCCTCGATGGCCTTTTACCATTTGCGCGGGAAGAGAAGCGACTGGTAAATTCTATATTTTATTGAATCAGGCGTTACTTTGCGGAGGTCCATTTCAACCAACAAAAAGTTTGCATGTGTAACAGTTGTGTTCATTAAACTTTGATAATGATCTCGTAGAGGGATCGAAACGCGTCAGTGTTTGTGTGGTGTAAGGGATAATTAAGTTTGTGGGATTTATGTGTTTTATTGGCAGCAGTGGTGGGAGGGATTGCATGAAAAACATATATATTTCACACAGGCTTGGTTATCTTGCACGTGAGTAGCGGAGTAGCAAGGAAATTTTTTTGTTGGTAAATTCTATGTTTTTTCTTTACTCCCACACCAGCATAGAAGGAACTTATGATTATGTGCGTAGATAGAGCTATTGTTTGTTCGTCAGGGTGGTTGAGTCGAGTTTGGGGATGAGCGCGGGCGCTGTGGGGGACTCGGGGGAGACGCTGTTGCTGGCGGACGACGACAACCGGCTCGCGGACATCATCGAGGGCGCCAGTTGGAGCTCCATGGAGAGCGAGCCGCTCACAGGTACAGAGGGGCTACTGGCATAGAATTAATAATAACGTAGTAGAACGGAAACTCCCGCTCCGGCCGGACTCAAGGTCACGATATTAGAGTACCCGTTAAGCGGGTATTTCAGTCGGGCTGTCACGGCCGGCGTCGCCGCACGCGCGTTTGGCTGCTTGCGCGTTCCGTACCTACTTTCGTATACGTAGCTAATGATTTATAAATCTCATATTTTGTAAAACTAGAATAAAATAATGATTTCAAAGTAAATAAAAACTTATAATTTAGCGATATTATCTTTAGACGTAAGTAATATTTATCAGTAAGCAACCCTAGCAACAGAGATTCCGTTCTACTCTGTTATTATTTATTCTATGCTACTGTTGGACAACTCTAGGCCAAACTGAGATTGCCAACGCTGAATAGGGAGCATGCATAAATTTTATCACTTTTCTTTCAAGATAGGAAAGTATCTATTTAATTACATATTTATTTATTATGGTTTGCCAATAGGTACGACACTATAAAACTAAAAAAGAATAAAAGAGTATAACTCCAAAACAGGCAAACTCAGCAAGCATTAATGAGTCGTTTTCAAAAAAAATGTACATAGTTAAGGGGTTAATCACAATAAAAATTAATTGATTCCTTTGTTGTTGAAAGTATGTTTTGTTCTAATAAATTTACCAAAGCACTCGATAGATGGCGGTACCTACACCCATTTCGCGCTATAATATCGAACCCGTACAACGCTTCCTAAATCACCTAATAGATGGCGGTACCTGTACCCATTCCGCGCTGCGCTTCCTTGTAGTAGCCATAAGGAAATTAGTTCCAACTACCGCCCATAGATGGCGCTTATACCTCCACGCTACATGCTAACGTTTGTTCGATTGAGAATTTTATATGTCCCGTGTTTTGTTTTAATAAATGAGTTTCACAAAAAGTAAAGGTGCGTTTTAATAAAGGTGATAAGTGCAAGTGTAGTGAGAGTTGAACATTGGTCCTTCGAGCTTGGATAATCGTGAGTACAGTGACATTGGAACTAAAGTGAAGTGAAGTGTATTAGTTAAATTAAAAAAGAACTCAGTATAAAAATATCGTAAAAAAGACTTATAAATTTCGCGTAGTGTTTTGTTTGGACTTAGAATATTCACGTCAAATGTGTCAAAGACTTAGAATAATTTTGAACAAAAAACACTTAGCAAATTTCCTGTGAAAAAGACTTAGAATAATTTAGAACAAAAAACACTTAGAAAAATTCGTGTAACAAAAAAGACTTAGAATAATTTTGAAGAAAAAACACTTAGAAAAATTCGCGAGAAAAAGGACTTAGAATAATTTTGAACAGAAAACACTTAGAAAATTCCGTGTGAAAAAAAGACTTAGAAAATTTCGCACCGAAAAAGACTTAGAAGATTTGAGCAGACTTAAACACTTAGAAAAAATAGCGTGAAAATTACTTCCCACTTAGAAGAAAAAGATTAGTATCTGAACTATGGCAGACTATACAACACAAGTAGAATTGTTTGAACACATCCAAAGGCTATATTCAAACTATAAGAAAACTTCAGTAGATCGACACACAATTAGTTATATAGAAACACGAACAGAGTCGCTAGAAGATTATTGGTTGAAGTTCATGGCTGATCATAGAGAGACTATTAAAGAAGGAGATGTTACTAAGGAAGAAAAACAAAAATTAAAGGATCTTTATCACAAAGCGGAGGATTTTTACTTAGAGTTCAAAACAATATTAAAAGAAAAGATAGCCGGCTTGACTTCAACGCAAAGTGTGACACAATCACAACCTTCCTGCTCATCAACAACTGTAACTAAATTACCACCGATTAATATACCCACATTTTCTGGTAATTATCATGAATGGCTGAACTTCAAGGATTTGTTTCTGTCGATGATAAACAACGACCAAAGACTGAGCGAG
Source organism: Pandemis cinnamomeana (assembly GCA_932294345.1). Taxonomy (NCBI): domain Eukaryota; kingdom Metazoa; phylum Arthropoda; class Insecta; order Lepidoptera; family Tortricidae; genus Pandemis; species Pandemis cinnamomeana. The sequence continues at coordinate 16,588,767 of OW028703.1, forward strand.
ATACAAAAGCATCACTATTTGCGGTCTAGTTTAAAAGGTGAAGCGGAACAACTAGTTCGACACTTTGATGTGACAGCAGCAAATTATTCAAAGGCTTGGAATGCTTTGGTTAATCGCTACAGTAACACGAGAGTGATTGTTAACACCATTCTGAATCGTTTGCTTAACCAAAAGAAACTCACAAGCGAATGCCCTAAAGGACTCAAGGATCTACTGGATACTACAAATCAAAGTTTGAACAGCTTATCGAACCTGAAGATTGATATAACTTCTTGGGATCCGATTGTGGTACACATGTTAGTATCAAAGCTAGATAGTGAAACACACAAAGCGTGGGAGCAGTCACTTGGCTCATCTATAGAGTTACCTACCTATGAGAAGTTGACCACATTTTTGGAAGGACGATTTAGAGCTATAGAAATGATACAAACAACACAAAAGAAGGAAAGGAAAGAACTTACATATCAACCACCACCAATGACACAAAAATTCAAGACTGTCAAATCTTTCACTACTGGAATCACAACGGAATGCTCATATTGCCAGAAAAATCACTACATTTGTCACTGCACTGAATTCACACAACTAGATATAGATAAACGCAAACAATTTGTTAAGAACAATAACCTATACTTCAACTGCTTGGTCAAAGGACACTCGGTTCAGAATTGTAGACAAGTCACATCCTGCCGCACCTGCCATCGTAAACATCACACGTTACTACACTACGATGTCGTGGTTTCAAAGGCAGTTATTACGGAAACTCCCATCCCTGACGCTGATGGTCCTGAAACTCCAATCACCAGCATGAAAGTTTCCATTTCGAACAACACTCAAGTCGTACTGGCTACAGCTCAAGTCGGTGTAAAGGATCGCCGAGGCGCTATTGTCTACTTTCGAGCACTAGTAGACCAAGGGTCACAAGCAACCTTCATCACAGAATCGGCAGCACAATTACTGAATTTGAAGAAGACACCTCTCTCAGCTAATGTGACCGGTATCGGAAATCACGCAGTTAAGGCACGACACATAGTAGATTTGGACATCTACTCACCGATTGACACTCACCATGTGATGCAAGTTAAAGCACACGTGCTCACCAAATTGACTCCAATGCTACCCACGAAAGAATTTGACATCACTCAATGGCCAGCACTATCACAAGTAAAGTTAGCGGATCCTCACATGAACAAACCTGGGCCAATTGATATTTTATTAGGTGCAGATGTCTATGCTTGCATCTTACTCCAAGGATTACACAAGTTTGATACTCTTCTCGCACAAAACTCCAGATTGGGCTGGTTAGTGTCAGGTGCTACGACATCAGCCACTGATCTATCCTCTGTCAACATCACGGTCTCGACAGCATTATTAGAAGTAGATCATCTACTACGCAAGTTCTGGGAGACTGAAGAGTATCAACCCCATGAGAAACCGATGACGTTACTTGATGAGAAATGTGAAGATCACTACAGGAAGACACACACTAGACAAGAAGATGGACGTTACGTCGTTAGATTACCTTTTAAAGATGCTCACGAAGAAAATTTTGGCGATGCTCGACAAATCGCAGTACACAGACTAAGACACATGGAGAAAAGATTCACAAACCAACAAGCATTTAAAAGGGATTACACAGACTTTATCGAACAGTACCAAGCCCTAAATCACATGGAAGATGTGAATCCTCAAGAAGAACTTACTCACAAGCCTTACATTCTTCCCCATCACGCCGTTGTTCGACAGGCTAGCACTACAACCAAGCTCAGAGTCGTTTTTGACGGGTCTGCAAAGCCTTCAGATGGATCAGCTCTTAATGAAGAGTTACTAGTTGGTCCTCCACTACAGCAAGATCTGCGAGACTTGATAATTCGTTGGCGCACTCACAAGATATGTCTACTTGCAGACGTCAAACAAATGTACCGACAAATACTAGTCGCAAAGGAAGATGTCGATTATCAGCGCATTCTCTGGCGCTCTTCACCTCAAGATGAGATAGTTGAAAAGCGTCTACTAACTGTCACTTATGGTACGGCTTGTGCACCGTTCCTCGCCATTCGCACACTTAAGCAACTTGCGCAAGATGAAAAATCTAATTTTCCCGAGTTAGTTGATGTCATCAATAATGACTTTTACATGGATGATTTGCTCACTGGTGCTAGTGACGAAGAGGGCGCAGCTAAGTTACAAAGTAGAATCTCACAAGTTATGGCTAAAGGCAAATTTGAAATGCATAAATGGGCATCAAACAGTATTGAGGCATTGGAAAAGGTTCCCAGCGCGGCCAAGGCTAACAAGGAAAGCGTTAACATCACAATGGACGACACAATTAAGGCTTTAGGAATCAAATGGAACTCACATCACGATGTATTCGAACTCAAGTTGGAGATCTCTCCATCGGTGGAACGCTTTACCAAAACCTCAGTACTGTCCGATATTGCACGCGCCTTTGACCCCTTAGGGTTTTTAGGGCCTGTAATTGTCACTGCAAAGATGTTTCTACAGAAACTTTGGCTAAGTGGTGTCAACTGGACCGATGAACTTCCCCTTGAGCTTGCTTCAGAATGGTCAAGTTATCGCAATCAACTTGTTCACATGCCAACACTATACTTGGAACGTTGGGTTCATACTCAAAAGGATGGCATTGAGAAGGTGGAAATTCATGGATTCAGCGACGCTTCTTGCCTTGCTTACGCTGCTGTAGTCTATATAAGAGTAATTTCTAAATCTGGAATACACGTCTCAATTGTAATAGCTAAAAGTAAGGTAGCTCCTGTAAAACAAGTGTCAGTTCCCCGCTTGGAACTGTGTGGTGCGGTGCTGCTCTCTAAGTTGCTCAAAGATGTTCAGAGAAGTCTTCAACTTCCTGAGGAGGCAGTCTTTGCGTGGACTGACTCAATGATAGTTTTGGCTTGGCTTCGACGAAGTCCAAATACTTGGAAAACTTATGTCGCTAACCGCATCACAGAAATAGTCAACAATGTCAGCTGTGGCCGGTGGCACCACATCAAATCAGCTGAGAACCCAGCTGATGTCGCTTCACGTGGCATCCGTCCTGATTTAATGAAAGACTGCGAGTTGTGGTGGCTCGGACCGAAAATGCTGCATGAACGCACTAGCTTCGATGATAGACGTTCATCCTCTCTCGACATTCCCGGCACGCACTTAGAAGCTAAAGAAAAAGACACTACTAATCTACACAATCTCACTACGTTGTCAGCCGAGGTGTCGAGTGAAGATGACGAAAAATCTGTGTACCTCGCTAGATATTCTTCTTTAACGAAGCTAGTACGTGTCACTGCGTATCTACTACGTTTTGTCAAAATTTGTAAATCCCGTATCGAAACCAAAAAGAATCAAACTGAACATGAACCATTCCCTCAATATTTAACAGTTCGCGAATTACGACACGCTTCAAACTTGTGTATTCGCCTGTCACAAGAAATTTGGTTTCGAAACGAGTTCAATCTACTAAAGAAGAAACGTCAACTCCCAAAATCTAGTCCATTGTGTTCACTTGTCCCGTTCATTGATGAGCACGGACTTATCCGTGTCACAGGGCGCCTGCACAATGCCCAGGTGAGCGTCAACACAATGTCGCCTGTAATTTTGTTTTCGAGGTGTCACTTGGCGTCGCTCATTGTCAGTGACTCTCACCTACATTGTTTGCACGGTGGTCCTCAATTAACTCTCAATATAATTCGATGTAAATATTGGATAATCGGCGCTAAGCAATTAGTAAAAAAGGTTTTGAGTCGGTGTATTCCTTGCTTTAAGCAATCTGCAGCTCCGATTAACCAATTGATGGGTCAACTGCCAGCATGTCGAGTTACGCCAGCCAAACCTTTTCGCAACAGTGGTGTTGACTATGCTGGTCCAGTTCAGTTAAAACTATACCCTGGCAGATGTAAGCGTACCTGTAAAGCTTACATTTCCTTGTTCGTATGCACTGTGACCAAGGCCATTCACTTGGAGTTAGTGAGTGACCTTTCAACTGCAGCTTTTATAGCTGCATTCCGCCGTTTCACTTCTAGACGTGGACATTGCAGTGATCTTTGGAGTGACTGTGCCACCAACTTTGTTGGGGCCTCTAAAGAACTGGATTTAATGTTTAAAAATAGGAAATCGGAAGCGATTGGAGAAATAGCCGAAATTCTCGCTAGTGAAAATACGACTTGGCATTTTATTCCTCCTGGCTCTCCTCATTTCGGTGGGCTCTGGGAGGCCGGAGTTAAATCTATTAAGACCCATCTTAAGCGCGTTATTGGTCAGACTCTTCTCACGTTCGAAGAGTATGCCACTTTGCTGACTCAGGTCGAATCTTGTGTTAATTCACGACCGTTATCTCCGATCAGTCAATCAATTGATGATATTTCTCCAATTACACCCGGACATTTTCTTATAGGAGAAGCTCCTATTGCCGTTCCAGAAGAAAGTCTCGAATCAGTTCCTGGTTCTCGATTAGATCGATGGCAAATGCTGCAAAAAATGGTGCAATCTCTTTGGTCACGTTGGAGCTCTGAGTATTTAACCACTCTTCAAAATCGCTCTAAGTGGAAAATTAAAAATTCAGAACCCGAAATTGGAACGATAGTTCTCGTCAAGGATGAGAGACTCCCTCCTGGAAAGTGGTTGTTAGGCCGCATTATAGATAAGCACCCGGGTCGAGATGGCTTAAATCGCGTAGTTACCTTAAAATATAAAAATGGTACTTTCCGCAGACCGGTAACTAAGATCTGCCCTTTACCTCTGGATGCTTAACTATATTTTAAATGTACGTAAATGTACTTATGTTAGAAATAAGTTAAAATTTAATTTTCTAGTTCCCTATAGTGATTAGCGATCTATTGGCAGCCTGTTTAATTCATTTTGTTGTTCCTATGAAGGACTAAATCGTCCTTGGGGGTCGGTAATGTTGAAAGTATGTTTTGTTCTAATAAATTTACCAAAGCACTCGATAGATGGCGGTACCTACACCCATTTCGCGCTATAATATCGAACCCGTACAACGCTTCCTAAATCACCTAATAGATGGCGGTACCTGTACCCATTCCGCGCTGCGCTTCCTTGTAGTAGCCATAAGGAAATTAGTTCCAACTACCGCCCATAGATGGCGCTTATACCTCCACGCTACATGCTAACGTTTGTTCGATTGAGAATTTTATATGTCCCGTGTTTTGTTTTAATAAATGAGTTTCACAAAAAGTAAAGGTGCGTTTTAATAAAGGTGATAAGTGCAAGTGTAGTGAGAGTTGAACATTTGTGTTACGACCGTTTCACCTTTATTACATTGCAATAAGTGTGAAAATGTAGTAACACAAAATAATCAATTAACTTTTGTTTTAATTAAGGCCGTTAACTATGTACATGTGTTTTGAAAACGACTCTAATAACAGTTTAGTGGTACGCGGCTAAACCAAATTCAAACACTAAAAGTAGGTAAACACAATTCAAAAGGAAGTGTTGCAATGATGGATGGAAGTGTATCCTAAAAGAGATGACAGAAAGATAAATTAAAAGGCATATCGGTCGAGAAGTGCGGAAAATATAAGAATTTTAAACTACAACATAGCGATTAGAAAGAGAGATTTGACGTGACATACGACGTCCTAAACCACTGTGCCCAAATAAACTCCATAGGGTGATAGCACGTGTAATGGACATGTCCCAATAATACGCAATAATTCTTATTTAAAATACACCAAGGCATTGTCATTTATTTTACAACAGTCAATTTAACCATATCATCTTTAAATTAAGAACTGAAGTGTCCATTACTGGTACTTGTCAGCTTAAAGTGTCCAGCATTGATGCTGTTGTAGTGGAGTAGTGACGTAGTTATAAGATCTATATATAAACAAGATGCGTTATCCAATAAATCAGTATTTACTCATCATTCGGCAGTTTCACTTCCACTCATATCCTTACATGGCGACCGTGACAGGACTAAATTAAAATTTTGTTTTTCCAGGAAGAGATAAAGACAAATCTTTTATAGCCTATATGTCTTCGGTGGTTTATTTTAGAATAATCTTAATAATGTTTTATTAATTGTGTTGAGGTGCGCGATGTCGCTTTTAGGGGTTCGCAGCATGAGCGCTGTCAAAAGTGACAGCTCATAGACAGTCAATTGGGTGCGTTTTGATACTACAATACAATTAGTGAATAAATTAAGTTTTTGTGAAAGTTATGACAAAATCATGAATATCCCCTATTGCGCCTCTCGGTTGGTCCGACATTGTCCCAATTGGAAGATCGGGCGTTGAGTGTTGTTTGTGGTCCAGGTCCGTCCCGCTCGGCGTCCCTGCGCGGGCACACGGGGGGCGGCGCGCGCTCCGTGACGTTCCAGCCCCCGCCGGTGCAGCGGCAGAGCTCGCTGCCCGCGCAGCCCGACCACTGGCCGCAGCGGGACGCCGTGCAGCTGCGCCGCCGGGACGGGTGAGCAGTCCCCTAATGTCAATCATTTCATCTGTAATTTTAAACTCACTCTTTCTCGGTCCCTAGTTTGATGCTCCTCTCATCTACTCAGAGTCAGAGATGTTAAAAAACTCGTGGTAAGTATCCCGAGGCTTCCTACAATGCTTATGGTGAAATCATTGTTTGCAGGCTCCCGTCCGATGGCGCCAGTTCGGAGGGCAAAAGCAATAAGACGAAGACTTCGGAGCCGAATATCGACTTCGAACTGGACGTCAAGGTGCACATCAATAGCGGCAAGTGTGTGCTGCATACCAAAGAACCCACCAAGGATGACGATCTGAAGATGTGAGTATCTGTAACTAATAAAAATAGGAAAAAACGTTTTTTTATACGAGCAAATTTTTCCGAGTGTTAATTTTAGTTGAATGTTCTTGCATTTTCGTCTTTCGTAAAGCAAATTTCAAGGCAATCCGACTAAGAATTAGGGCTAATTGTACATTGGAAGAATAATCTCAAAAAATTATAAGTAAAGACCTGGATACCGGGAAAGGCGAAGCTAAATAAGAGTTGATATTTTTTTATACAACAGTAGGTATCGTAACTGATTAACTAACTGAAGATTGACAGATAGCTCTCTCTCTTTCCCCCCCCCCCCCCCTCTCCCCCTCCCACTCTCTCTCTCTCTCTCCCTTCTCTCTCTTTCTAAAGATATCTAAGGGTCCAAGAGGTCGCCCGCCATCAAATTCGGTATTTAATATGGCGTGCCACTTTCATTTTATCGGTGAATGTTTTCGCCGAGCGTTCCCGCTGTTCGTGTGTGTATAGTGTTGTGTGTGTGCGCAGCGGGGCGCGCATGCGCGTGGGCCGGTCCGCGTCGGGCGGGCTGGGGTCTGCGCCGGGCTCGCCGCCGGGCGGCCGCCGCAACAAGCCGCCGCACCACCAGCGCCACCCGCCGCCGCTCGACGTCACCGTGTTCCGCGTGCCCGGGCTGCACCTGCAGGTTAGTGTTGTGTGTGTGCGCAGCGGGGCGCGCATGCGCGTGGGCCGGTCCGCGTCGGGCGGGCTGGGGTCTGCGCCGGGCTCGCCGCCGGGCGGCCGCCGCAACAAGCCGCCGCACCACCAGCGCCACCCGCCGCCGCTCGACGTCACCGTGTTCCGCGTGCCCGGGCTGCACCTGCAGGTTAGTGTTGTGTGTGTGCGCAGCGGGGCGCGCATGCGCGTGGGCCGGTCCGCGTCGGGCGGGCTGGGGTCTGCGCCGGGCTCGCCGCCGGGCGGCCGCCGCAACAAGCCGCCGCACCACCAGCGCCACCCGCCGCCGCTCGACGTCACCGTGTTCCGCGTGCCCGGGCTGCACCTGCAGGTTAGTGTTGTGTGTGTGCGCAGCGGGGCGCGCATGCGCGTGGGCCGGTCCGCGTCGGGCGGGCTGGGGTCTGCGCCGGGCTCGCCGCCGGGCGGCCGCCGCAACAAGCCGCCGCACCACCAGCGCCACCCGCCGCCGCTCGACGTCACCGTGTTCCGCGTGCCCGGGCTGCACCTGCAGGTTAGTGTTGTGTGTGTGCGCAGCGGGGCGCGCATGCGCGTGGGCCGGTCCGCGTCGGGCGGGCTGGGGTCTGCGCCGGGCTCGCCGCCGGGCGGCCGCCGCAACAAGCCGCCGCACCACCAGCGCCACCCGCCGCCGCTCGACGTCACCGTGTTCCGCGTGCCCGGGCTGCACCTGCAGGTTAGTGTTGTGTGTGTGCGCAGCGGGGCGCGCATGCGCGTGGGCCGGTCCGCGTCGGGCGGGCTGGGGTCTGCGCCGGGCTCGCCGCCGGGCGGCCGCCGCAACAAGCCGCCGCACCACCAGCGCCACCCGCCGCCGCTCGACGTCACCGTGTTCCGCGTGCCCGGGCTGCACCTGCAGGTTAGTGTTGTGTGTGTGCGCAGCGGGGCGCGCATGCGCGTGGGCCGGTCCGCGTCGGGCGGGCTGGGGTCTGCGCCGGGCTCGCCGCCGGGCGGCCGCCGCAACAAGCCGCCGCACCACCAGCGCCACCCGCCGCCGCTCGACGTCACCGTGTTCCGCGTGCCCGGGCTGCACCTGCAGGTTAGTGTTGTGTGTGTGCGCAGCGGGGCGCGCATGCGCGTGGGCCGGTCCGCGTCGGGCGGGCTGGGGTCTGCGCCGGGCTCGCCGCCGGGCGGCCGCCGCAACAAGCCGCCGCACCACCAGCGCCACCCGCCGCCGCTCGACGTCACCGTGTTCCGCGTGCCCGGGCTGCACCTGCAGGTTAGTGTTGTGTGTGTGCGCAGCGGGGCGCGCATGCGCGTGGGCCGGTCCGCGTCGGGCGGGCTGGGGTCTGCGCCGGGCTCGCCGCCGGGCGGCCGCCGCAACAAGCCGCCGCACCACCAGCGCCACCCGCCGCCGCTCGACGTCACCGTGTTCCGCGTGCCCGGGCTGCACCTGCAGGTTAGTGTTGTGTGTGTGCGCAGCGGGGCGCGCATGCGCGTGGGCCGGTCCGCGTCGGGCGGGCTGGGGTCTGCGCCGGGCTCGCCGCCGGGCGGCCGCCGCAACAAGCCGCCGCACCACCAGCGCCACCCGCCGCCGCTCGACGTCACCGTGTTCCGCGTGCCCGGGCTGCACCTGCAGGTTAGTGTTGTGTGTGTGCGCAGCGGGGCGCGCATGCGCGTGGGCCGGTCCGCGTCGGGCGGGCTGGGGTCTGCGCCGGGCTCGCCGCCGGGCGGCCGCCGCAACAAGCCGCCGCACCACCAGCGCCACCCGCCGCCGCTCGACGTCACCGTGTTCCGCGTGCCCGGGCTGCACCTGCAGGTTAGTGTTGTGTGTGTGCGCAGCGGGGCGCGCATGCGCGTGGGCCGGTCCGCGTCGGGCGGGCTGGGGTCTGCGCCGGGCTCGCCGCCGGGCGGCCGCCGCAACAAGCCGCCGCACCACCAGCGCCACCCGCCGCCGCTCGACGTCACCGTGTTCCGCGTGCCCGGGCTGCACCTGCAGGTTAGTGTTGTGTGTGTGCGCAGCGGGGCGCGCATGCGCGTGGGCCGGTCCGCGTCGGGCGGGCTGGGGTCTGCGCCGGGCTCGCCGCCGGGCGGCCGCCGCAACAAGCCGCCGCACCACCAGCGCCACCCGCCGCCGCTCGACGTCACCGTGTTCCGCGTGCCCGGGCTGCACCTGCAGGTTAGTGTTGTGTGTGTGCGCAGCGGGGCGCGCATGCGCGTGGGCCGGTCCGCGTCGGGCGGGCTGGGGTCATCGTGGAGTTATCGTGGGACGTTATTTAATTTAAGTTTATTTCATCCAGGTGCACTACGAGTCCAAGACGCTACTAGAGGAACCAGCGTCGCCCTCGCCGTCTCCAGCCCGCAAGGGCATCAAGAAGGCGGCTCTGTTCGCGTGGATCACGCTGCAGAGCATCCCCGAGGAGACGGTCATCAGCCCTCACATACTAGAGTTTCTGGAGCAGACGCTCGAACCTATACCCACTAAGGCTTCGTTCTCTACGCCTACTCCTGGTGAGTACTATCTCTAAGGCCATACAGTGCGTGTTTTTTTCGAAACGATACACAAACCGTTAAAAACAGATACTATGTTCTTTGCCTTTAATTTGTGTCCAAATTTTTTGTGCTATTCACGCTTTAAAAAATGCCTGTCCTTTTTTTATTTAAGGGAAAGCAAATTCATTCACGAGTATTAAGAACTCATAATTCATGTTTCTCCTTTTTAATTAACCATCGATACTATTTTGGTTCCTGTTATTAAAATTTAACATGGTGTCACTGGTAGTTTCAATTGCACACGAAAATATATAATAACAGTTGTAACATGCTTGTACACAACTTCGTCTTCGTTTGCCGCGCCCGCGGGAATTATAAATTTTCCCGGGATAAAAACTATCCAATACCCAAGGTCTCAAACTATCTCCATACCAAATTTTATCAAAGTCGTTTGCGCAGTTTACGAGTGAAAGCGCAACAAATAAACAACCTTAGATCCGCATTTGTACCTAATATCTTCCATACTGGTCTGGGAGTAAAGAAAAAACATAGAATTGACCAGTTGCTTCCCTTTCCGCGCAGATCGTAAAAGCCCATCGAGGGAATGAGCGAAGGTCTTACGAATCATGTTATAGCTGATGCGGCTAGCAACCCATCCCTATTTTGATTTCCCTTTCCACCTATACGCCCTTAGTCATGCTAAACGTGGCCTTCAGGTTTTGTTACCTTAGGTTCTGTCTAAGGGATAAAGACGTGATAAATGTATGTATGTTCGGAGACTACCCACCTGCTATGGGTGGTGTAGGGGTATAGCACGCGTCACGGAATGACGAGGATCCGGGTTCGATTCCCGGCCATAGCTTTACTTTTCGGATTTTTCTATGTGTTCTAATTTTCATAGACATTTAGAAATTGAATTTCTAACGGTAAAACCGTAAAAGTAAACATAAAAATCAAGAAATAAAAATTTCTTGATTCATTTGATATTACCTATCATTTGAAAAACAGCGCCTTCTCTCGTCCCTGGTGAGCAGTAGATGTTCCACGGGAGTTTGTAATTGTGTCGTACAGACATCATTCAAACAGATGACGCTTAGCGACAAAAAATTCGCATAGTAACAAAGGTCACGTGACGGTTGGTAACAGGTAGAAAAATTCGGAGACTACCCACCTGCTATGGGTGGTGTAGGGGTATAGCACGCGTCACGGAATGACGAGGATCCGGGTTCGATTCCCGGCCATAGCTTTACTTTTCGGATTTTTCTATGTGTTCTAATTTTCATAGACATTTAGAAATTGTATGTATGTTGTACCCAATATTAGTTAGTACTAGGATGATTTCGTGTGCAAACCGCGATGAGGCATCGCATTCTTCGTTATGCAACATTCTCCTGGTGTGTCAGAAGCGGAGTCGGGCATGAACGCGCGCACGGCGGAGGCGTCGTACGGCCAGTACGTGTACGCGTCGTTCCCTGTGGACGTGATCGTGCAGTTCCACATGCAGCCGTCCACGTTCCGCTTCTCGTGCCTGCCCGCGTCGCGCGTCGAGTGCCTGCTGCAGCTGCCCTCGCTCAGGATCGTGTTCAGCTCCAAACGCGCGCAGGAGTGAGTGTTATTTCTAAGGCTCACGAAAATCCTGCATGTTGCGTTGCAATGCTGCGCTGGGTTGACGGTTTTTAATCCGATCGCATCACGGCCTGGCAATGTAAAGGTTATGAAAATGAAAAAGAAATCTTCTAAATTTAAACTGCGCTTGTGACGCTACACTCTTGACAGATGGTGATTGCCGCTTGAGGATTGATTGCCTTATTCTGTACCTTTATGTTGAATGTTGTGGTTTCCTTTCGCAATTCACAAGTCACGCCTGAAGTCTAGAGTTCTTAGTTCAAACAATTAGAGAGCTCTGCTGGCTGCTTTCACATCTTGTCCCTTTGTAGCCTTATGCGAAACCCCGTGGTAAGTTACGGGTCTATTTCGTTCTATTCTACAGCCAAAGTAAGGCGTTAAAAATTTAAACAATCTGGAATCTGACAGACTAAAACTGATCAATTTCGGCCGCTTACTTTAGCGTTCGCATATTTATTCACATTAGGGCCAATTACGTCACGGGAATCGATCATTGACGCTGTCAAATTTTGTAATCGATTGATTTTGTAAAAACACCTGATTCCTAAGCTTACACGTGATCGCTTTCTTCAGAGAGACGGCTCTCCCGGCAGTCGCGATGGGCGGGCTGAGCGTCACCGGATGTTTGGCCGACTTCTCTGTCTACATCTTCCACCCGTACGGCGGCAAGAAGTCTAGCCTCAAGGAGCCGCAGTGGTCGCCGCTCTCCGACACGGAGCGGAAGGACTCGCTCAGTATCAACGTGGAGTTTGTCAAGTTCCACCTGTCGCGGTCGAGGAAGCTCGACTTCCAGACTGAGCAGGACCAGTCCAAGGCTACAGTGAGATTTTCAAGTGAGTCTATGACGAATCCGTTTATTTTGTTGGTCTATTTCTGTTTTCATTCGGTTAGTGCAGTGATTATTCTACGCAGACGAATACGCGAGCAGCTAGTTGTCTTATAAAATTAAGAATGCTAACATTTATATCAGTTGTAATTTGGAATTCGTTATGTCATTAACATCCCTAATTGCGCGATAAAAATTTACACTTGAAAGTTTTGATACTGCATTCCCATATACTTCCGGATTGTGGAGAGCAGAGGGAAAATGCCTCTGTTAGATCATTGACAGTTTTGATCTAAAGTAAGTTGATTCTATCCATGTTCAGGAAGCATTTGAACATGTTATCCATGGTTTTTACACGTAAGAATTTCAGTAAGGAACTGTGTCTTGTCCTACAGCAATCGTGGATGTGGGTTCGGCGTGGTTCAAGTACGACATGCGACGTCTGGGCGAGATCCTGGCCTTCCCGAAGGCCTGGTACCGACGCACCATCGTTAGGAGAATGTTCCTGGGGGATCTCAGCGTCGAAAGGCCCAGGTAAATAGTTGTCTTCTACCAATTAGTACAAAGAAACACTTTTTTCTCTACTTGGCGACAAGTTGTCAGATTTCGAAGAGAAGGATTAATCAGACATCAAAAAGTAGTTATAAAACGAAATTCAATTTGTTTCAGACCATCAGCAACGAACGGCCCAGTGTCGCCTGTTCTCCCACAAAGAGAGAAAACAAAGACTTTAGAAGTACAAAAAATTAAAGGTCAGCCACTAATTCTTCTAAAGTTTTTTCAGTCGGTGTATAGTACTGGTGTTTTAGAGCTTTGTAATGATTTTAATTTTTATTGTAGAAAACGGAACGACCCCAACCGCAGGAAACGCTGCTTGGGAAACCCTTGTGCTGTTTGCGGTCAATTTCACGAAGCTCAACGTGCATATGAACATGGGAAACGTTATGGGAAACGTGAGGTAAGTTCTGTACTGTCTAAAATATAAATAACTTATTCCAATTTGGTCCTTGCACAATTTTGACGGCTGACTTTATTAAGTTTAAAATTATGTCTTTTTTTACCTGGTTTTTATGGGAGCATTTCCATTAAGTTCTTGTCAGATTAACCCTTTTAGAACAATAGAAAATCGGGCATATTCTGACGCGCTGTAAACAAACGCCGCTTTCGGTTTTCTTAAATTCTGCTCTTGTACGACTGACCAGCCGTCTTTTCGCTTGTCGATTAACCCGGTTTAGGTTGTACTTGTGTAGGTTACAATAAAGTTCTTAAAACGTTTGCGTTCTTATGATAGTTCAGAGTAAAACCGGAATGAACTGGTATTAATCGCTTCTTTAAACCGTTTCCGAGCTTCGAGCAGCCGGTCGTTTGTCTCGCTCTTTCTTAGTGGTGTGTCGGTTCGCAGCTGGCAGAGCCGCGACTTCAACTGCACGGGGCGGCTGAGCATCGGCAGCACGGGGCACCGCAACATGCTGGTGGGCGTGGCGCTGGCCGGCTCCTCGCTGGACGCGCGCGGCGGCATCGTCGGCGGCGCCATCTCGCTCGCAGACATACACACATACGGTGCGCACCGACAATATGGCGCCTGATGGTTTTGCACAGGTTTTGAAAGACACTGATCTAATTGTTAATTTGTTCGTCCAGTGCACGTCCTAGAGGAGCCGGGCTGCAACCCCGGACACACGTGCGGCGTCCGCCTGGCCGCGCTGGAGCTGCGGCTCGAGTACATGGGGACGTCGGTGCTGCTGGCGCGCGTGTCCAGCCTGCAGTGCCAGCTGACCGACGAGTGGCGCTGGGACAGCAAGCAGGCGCCGCAGCCGCGCCAGCCCGCCGCACGGTCAGTACACAGCACGCGGCGCTGCTGGCGTGTCCAGCCTGCAGTGCCAGCTGACCGACGAGTGGCGCTGGGACAGCAAGCAGGCGCCGCAGCCGCGCCAGCCCGCCGCACGGTCAGTACACAGCACGCGGCGCTGCTGGCGGGGCCAGTGACCCCTGACTCAACGTGGTGACTTTTTCGTGTGGTTAGTCCATTCAGGGGCGTGCATAGGGGGAGGGTGCCAAGGCAGGCAGTGCTAGGCAGCGAGAGGCGGGCACAATCCAATTTGTATGCGCTGCAGATTACCCTGGCAACACATCCTGAAGTCCATTGCGGCAAAACTTTCATAGTTTTGTTTCTCATACAGGCTAGCAATAATCCTGACGCATGGCAAGCTGTCGTGGCAGCAGCTGCAGCTGCTGATGAGCCGCAGCACGACGCCGGACCTGCTCAAGATGCAGTACAAGCTGGAGGAGTTCTTCACGCAGCAGTTCAACTCGTCGCGCCGCGTGCTGTCCGCGCTGCATCCGTACCCCGCGAGACGGGACAAGAGGGAGCGTGAGTACAGCTTAGATTGTAAATGCTGCGCTCGAAAACCATAATGATCCTTTAATTTACGCGTTGATTGCTCCTTTGTACCATCTGTGTGCGTGACATGTTTTAGATACTTTTTCGTCAGATGTTAGATTTATTTGATAGTACCAATTTGTTTTTTTTACAAACTGTCATCTGTAATCTTGGTTTCATAGCTTCTGTCCTTTGTATTTTTCATATAGAATTGCCTTCTTGTCAGTAGTGTTCCATGAAAATTTCCGTAAGGCAGTCCGGAAAAACAAATCTAAACAAGGTAGCACATGGATGATAATACGAACAATATTTACGTAATCCACTGATAATTGAGTTGTTAGAGACACGCCAAAAAATTTTATAAGAGTTATATTGGTATTGTAGCAGCAGCATCAGCGGCATCAGGCGGCGACGGGCACGCTCCGCCGGAGCTGAGGCACCACCGGCACTGGCAGGACGTGCTGCGCGCCGCCGCCGGCATGCAGCTGCCGGCGCTGTCGCCCGACGGTATGTGTCACACAGCAGCACCAGCGACATCCTGATAATGTCCTAAACCACTCCACACCGTTCTATTTCACTTCACTTTTGTCCAATTTGTACCCATTTGTATTCTTCGTTAAAGCACTGGCAGGGTCGCCATATAAGGATGGCCTTTAAGAGTATTAAAACATTAAAAGTAAATAGTAGGTATATTGCAATAAAAGTTTACAAACTAGTATTGTGTGAGTGTGCAGTTTACGGTACAGAATTATCGAAAGAAATTGCAATATGTGAAAGAAAAAAAAGAAAGAACACATTTATGATACGAATAGTATCTGTAAGTCACTTTCTTACTCAGCAAATCTGGCCAAAAACATTTGTCCAGATCTTTAAATTAAGATCTTTTAATTAATTAATTAATTTTAGTCATTAAGGATTATTTTGAGTTTCGATCGGTTCTTTTACTTTTTCTGTGTGTCTACTCTTGCCTAATACTTATGTCCTGTCAATCGTTCAAAGGTTAACTGGAAGAGATCCCTTTTAGGGATAAGTTCGCCTTTGTGCATGTGTGTTATCCTGTATTCATCTTTTTCTTGTGTTTTATGTACAATAAAGAGTTATACATTATACATTACATTAAATGTTTGCGCCGGGGAATGGCCATTATAATAGGGTTTATTCCTGCCTGCAGGCACTGTGCTGGGCGGCACTATGGAGCTGCACGGCGCCAACATCTCGCTGGCGTGCTTCCACGGGAACAGCTTCAAGGCCAAGTCCTGGGCGCTGTTCAGCCTCAAGGACCCCTGTATCAGCTTCGACACCGAGGCGCAGCAGCTCACCACGGACGAAGGTCAGTTGTAACACACTTGGGGCTTACACACTAGCGATTTGTCCGGCGATTCCTCAGCGATGAGCCGCGAGGTCGTGGCGTGCACGCGGCGAGCAAATCGCTGAGAAATCTTAATTGCACCACCTGCTCAGATCTGATATTTTCTCCAGTTCATTATGGTTGCCTGGTAGAGCGCTCTGTAGTGATAAGGGTGCCTATTGTTACCTTATTACATCTGTATCCCTTTTTTTCTGTTTTGGTTGTTATACGTGGTGTTCAAATAAAGAGTTATTGTATTGTATTGTATATTGTAGTGTGTAAGGGTACTGTAGAAAACATTTTAAACAGTAGCTATATTTAAAATTCTGATTTATTTGGCCATTTTGGTTTCCACGTCAGATATGTATCTGACGCTAAATGTAGGGTAAGCTGACGAGACATTTGAGGTGATAGTTTTATGTTTTACTGTCAGTTGAACTAGAAGTGAATGTGAGGCCATCTGACGGGCAACTGGACGAGATTAGAGTTGATAGTTTATTGTTTGTCGCCGTGCGAAGTAGAAGTGAACGTAAGGCAATCTGACGTTGATTGTAGATCAAGTAGACGAGACATTCGAGTTGCTAGTTTATTGTTTGTCATCAGGCGAACAGAAAGTAGACATTAGGTAATCTGACGCCGACTATAGGACAAGTAGATGATACTTTTGAGTTGATAGGTTATTATTTGTCATCACATCAGGCGAACAGAAAGTGGACATTAGGTAATCTGACGCCGACTATAGGACAGGTAGATGACACTTGAGTTGATAGGTTATTGTTTGTCATCAGGCGAACTGAAAGTGAACATTAGGTAATCTGAAGCCGATTATAGGACAAATAGATGACACTTTCGAGTTGATAGGTTATTGTTTGTAATCTGACTCCGACTCCTAGGACACTGGTCTAAAGTTGAGTATCGTTTGTGCGTAGGCTCGCTGGAGGTGAACGTGCGGCAGGGGCTGATCGCGGCGCTGGGCGGCGGCGAGGCGCCGGGCGGGCACCAGTCCGTGGGCACGGTGTGCCGCATGACGCGCGCGTTGCTGTTCCCGCCGCAGTTCAAGACGCTGCAGGAGTGGTTCGTCTACGCCTTCGCCAACAGCGAGATTGACGGTACGCGCCTGGCGACGGTTAGAGCCGTACAACAAAATAACCTAGTAGAGTGGAGATGTGATGAAATTAAGCCAAGCCGAAATTGGCGATTACTGTTTTTAGGTTGACCAGCCAAAGGTTAGTCAGGTTAATAGAGTCGATCCAGCAGCTATTATGATCGATATGGATAGTTAATGTGTAGTCGTTGTACGGCATAGTGAATGAAACTCGATTATTTTTATGAAACTAAAAAGTAAATATGTGGTCAAAATTATAATTACTTAAATGACTTTGTACATGGATGTAGAAGATAAAGGAAACAATTGAAAAAAAAATGTATATGCCCTAACTTTGTAGCCATGTTTTTTGCCAATTTGTTATTTCCTCTATGTTGGACATTTTCGACCAAAAATGTAGTTTTCGGCTACTTAGGCGGCCCTGAGTCCTGAGCTCAAATTTGGCATAAGTTTTTGGATCCAAGATGGCGGATGACATTTTGACACTATCGATAAAAGAAATGTTGACGGATGTCGTTTTTGGGTCGTTTGCTGGTCTCTTTTAGCGTGTTTCATTATTTTTTTTATTGTTTATTTCCTCGAAAATGTGATCGTGTGAAGGTGATTACAAACTCGAGTCATTAAAAGACCTCCGCTTTTTCATCGGGCTTGTAATTGACTCTCGATAGTAATCCCTGTGTTACCGCCCTCTGTGCACAATGTAGTATTATGTGTAGCGATCGAGCTGTTCCCGTCCCTGGAGCGCGAGCGCGGGGCGGAGGGCGGCGGGGGCGCGGGCGGGGGCGGGGGCGGGGGCGGGGCGGAGCGGGAGCGCAAGGCGGCGCCGGCCGCGCCCGCCGCCGCGCACCAGCGCGAGGTGATCTTCGCGCTGCCGCCCATGCAGATGCACGTGCGCACCAAGCACAGGCAGAAGCCGCAGCCGCCCACGGACCAAGGTCACACCACTAACACTACAATACAAACTTTATTTATTTATTTAATTGAGGTGTTCTACAGCGTTACAATCATACTTATACTAGTTTACAATGCGAGTCTTAAGGCCAATAACAGAACTCCCAAATTATTGTCTATACCAGACCTCTCTCAATATATCGGCAGGTGGTTGATTCAAAATTTCGTCGTTAAGTGTATGGGAACATTAGTCAACTGTGATTGAACATACACATATATACACAAATCACGTATTTATCCCTTACGGGGTAGATAGAGGCTAAGTTGACAGGTGCCTACAGGCCACATTTAGCAAGATTGTGGGCGTATAAATGGAAAATGGAATCAAAATAGTGATGAGTTGCTAGCTTCATCGCCTATAACACGATTCCTATGATTTTCGCCCATTCCCTAGATGGACTTTTACCATCAGCGCGGGTAGAGAAGCAACTGGTACATTTTATGTTTTTTCTTTGCTCCCAGACCAGCATACTTCATTTAATTTAGAGTGAGAAACCACATCAACATTATATCGAGGCTCGTGAAGTGTACTCTCTTTGCAATTTGTACTAGCTAGAGTCTTAATAATTGTAAACGACACGAAAATAAAGTGGCATTAAAACAATTTTATTTTGCGGCTCCCAGACTACAGTCGCGTGCACTTCATAAAAACAAAAAGACAGAGGTGGTTAATTACTTACGTCATATTTACCAACTAAACAAAATAACCAGGCAGCAAATCTCTGTGCACGCCACTGCCAGACTGCACTGTACTATTTGCTAGGTAAGAAATAGTTAAACAGACGCAATATAATTTTGTTGTGGTTTCTCATACTAAATTAAATGAAGCATAGTCGAACTAACCGGACCACCTGCTAGAATATTCTGGAACAATTTTTATAGACCCTGTTAATGTATAAACTCAGGTGAAATGAGACCTACTTCCGAGTGGTTGTATTAATATGAAATATGCCAAACCAATGAAAGTCTAGTGACGACCTAGACCACCTGACTAAACGGTTCTGTTTTCGTAACCCCACTGTTATAAAAAAGTCGAATTATACTCCACCATAAGGTCGACGGAACCCCGAGGCTCGGACGGGGCTCCTATTTCTATTCCATTTGCCCTTCGGACATTTGAAGATACTTAAAAACCTAACCTAATTTTATTATTTTTATTACTGTCTAGGCCAGGAAGTAGGCAATTGCTGGCTGAGTATTGGTTTGAACGGACGAGCTTGCGAGTCCGTTTAATAATACGAAGCCAGCAATGCTATTCTGGCCGAGGCAAGTATAGTGCTTTTCTCAAAAATCGAAAATAAAACAACAACATTTATTTATAACAAAAATAAATGAAAACAAAACAGTGAAAATTGTTTTGCTTTGCCGCCTTTTTCTATCAATGGCATTTGAAGAGTGTATTTTTCTACCCAGAACACCTAAAGCTATTTCAGACACAGATAAACACGTTGTCGTACTAGCTTTTTTTTTTTAATTTGATGTTTTAAGTCTTGTGCCTTTATTTTATAATGCTGATTTGCATTTTTAAAAAGTTATTAACTAGACAGTAATGGAATTTGTATGCAACATTACTGTCGAGTTTAGCGCGACAATAATGTTTTTTTTTTTAATTTTGGACTGACCGGCAACAATTAACTTCCTGTTCTGATATGTAGTTAACAATGACGACCTTAACGGACATTTTTGAGAAAAGACTTTTATAACAGTGGGTCCACGTGAACTAACCTGACTAAACTAGTGTCCTGTGCAGACGAGAAGCCGGTGGTGGAGTGCAGCTTCATCACGCACTTCGAGGACCACATCTTCGTGTCGGTGGACGCGGAGGCGTTCCTGTTCCTGCACGACCTCATCTCCTCCTACATCAAGGAGAAGGACCGCGTCGTGAGTTCACAGTGTACATTAAAACAGGTCGCGAGAGCAGACAACGGAGTATAGACGTCGAGGCGAGATGAAACTAGAACTAAAAGTAGAAAAAGAAATTTTTGATTTGATAAACTTGACCTAGGTCAACTCTTATTAGACGGTAGGCCTCTCCCCTCCTTCCATAGGGAAGGCAGCGGCGAGCTGGAGAGCCCGTCATACCGTTGCTGCCCCGAGCGCGGGGATGCATAAGGCGCATTTTCCACACGTTAAAAAAAAGTACAAGGCACAGTAAATAAATAGAGCAGTATGGAAACTAGGCTTATTTTTTGAAATAAATACCTACGCTCCAATAGAGCGTTAGGGTTGTCGATTTATTATTAAAATTGAAAACCTTTGTGTTTAGTTAGCGCTATGTCAGTTAGTAAGGCCTGTTTTAAAGTAACTAGCTACACTAAATAAGAGTATTAGGGTTGGAGCCCCTAGTTTCCGTAAAAAAGAAACAAACCTTTATTTGGGTTCTATTTTAGTTAAATAATAATAAATTAACTCGTTTATAAATAAAATAGGGTATTTAAAAAAACTTCAACAGTTTAAGATTTTTTATTCTTTGGTAAGTATTATATATTACTTACTAAAAAATAGGTTCGCCTGCTACGACACGTTCGGAAAGCTATATTATAAAATTTTATAGTATGAAAAATTCTTATCCAAATGAATAGTTTTCTTAAATAAACAATTGGGAAATATGGACACACTGCGCAATATGCTCTTGGCATGTTTACAACGAAAAGATCGCGGACTGTCGTACGCACGCAGCAGACGGCCGCTTGTCTCAACGCGGCACTCGCGACTGACTGCACCGCGAGATCCGCTTAGGGGCCGTGTAGAAGCGCGCGTCTATGTGTGCGTTCGTTTCGACCGGTTTGTTCGTAGTTTCCTTACTGCTTTAGCTTATGTATATACATACTTTGACACGGGGCTAAGCGATTAGCTCCCTCTGGCCGAGCGGTCCCGCCTTTGTCCCACGGCCGGACCACACGAACTTCTTTTTCCGGTTGGCTCCATCAAGACCACCGGGAATCGCAATTCCGCTCCGTCCTATCGTTCGGATCCCCTGGTGTAGCTCAGGAACGATAGAGGTGGAAATGAAGAGATCGAGAGAGAGAGAGAGAGAGAGAGAGAAGAGATGTTTGTCCAGCAGTGTGACGTTTATATGTGCAGGTGCCGGGCACGGGCACGCGCGCGGCGTGGGGCGAGGCGCCGGCCGCGCGCGCCGCGCCGCAGGACTACCGCGACTACTGCTGCGTCACCTGGCATCTCGAGCCCACCGTGCGGTAAGCACGAGCACACCTAACTAATGCAGGTGCCGGGCACGTCACGCGCGCGGCGTGGGGCGAGGCGCCGGCCGCGCGCGCCGCGCCGCAGGACTACCGCGACTACTGCTGCGTCACCTGGCATCTCGAGCCCACCGTGCGGTAAGCACGAGCACACCTAACTAATGCAGGTGCCGGGCACGTCACGCGCGCGGCGTGGGGCGAGGCGCCGGCCGCGCGCGCCGCGCCGCAGGACTACCGCGACTACTGCTGCGTCACCTGGCATCTCGAGCCCACCGTGCGGTAAGCACGAGCACACCTAACTAATGCAGGTGCCGGGCACGTCACGCGCGCGGCGTGGGGCGAGGCGCCGGCCGCGCGCGCCGCGCCGCAGGACTACCGCGACTACTGCTGCGTCACCTGGCATCTCGAGCCCACCGTGCGGTAAGCACGAGCACACCTAACTAATGCAGGTGCCGGGCACGTCACGCGCGCGGCGTGGGGCGAGGCGCCGGCCGCGCGCGCCGCGCCGCAGGACTACCGCGACTACTGCTGCGTCACCTGGCATCTCGAGCCCACCGTGCGGTAAGCACGAGCACACCTAACTAATGCAGGTGCCGGGCACGTCACGCGCGCGGCGTGGGGCGAGGCGCCGGCCGCGCGCGCCGCGCCGCAGGACTACCGCGACTACTGCTGCGTCACCTGGCATCTCGAGCCCACCGTGCGGTAAGCACGAGCACACCTAACTAATGCAGGTGCCGGGCACGTCACGCGCGCGGCGTGGGGCGAGGCGCCGGCCGCGCGCGCCGCGCCGCAGGACTACCGCGACTACTGCTGCGTCACCTGGCATCTCGAGCCCACCGTGCGGTAAGCACGAGCACACCTAACTAATGCAGGTGCCGGGCACGTCACGCGCGCGGCGTGGGGCGAGGCGCCGGCCGCGCGCGCCGCGCCGCAGGACTACCGCGACTACTGCTGCGTCACCTGGCATCTCGAGCCCACCGTGCGGTAAGCACGAGCACACCTAACTAATAACTAGTCACCGACCGAAATTTCGGTTTCGGTTTCGGCCAAAATATAGCCGAAACTTTCGACCCCGCCGAAACTCGAGTGTGTTCGTGAATTTCCGTGCGTCGTTCGGTAAACTTCGCAGCTAACTCGCGCTTGCTCGCTGGCGAGGCCCCGGCTCAGTTCGCCACCGTTCATTTAATCGTGAGTTGAGGTTATATTTTGCAATTGAGTGATTTGGAAATCTTTTTATACATATGTAACGTGGTGCTTGCGGCGTCTCGTTAACATTAACCTCGGTCCCGATACGGCTGCGTATTGGGGGCCTGGAGGTTTATATACCTAGGCTAGTTCTACGGGTCCAGGTTCGGGAGACAAGGGAAACAGCGAGGCTTTAAATACACAACTGAGGGCTTTTACGCCTGTTTATTTATAATAAAGAACTTATTCTACTTAGGCTATCACTGTACTGCAGAATCTATAGCCCGACGCCCTCCGCTTCCCGAGGAATCAAGCCGCGGGGGGGACGCTGGGGTTGAACGGTAGCAAGGAGGAGATTAGTATTTATATCTAGGTCTACGGGTCTAGTACCGCCGCTGCCCGATAGATCAAGCCGCAGGCTAAGTACTAGCGGTTAGTGCCTAGGCTTATGTCTACGGTCCTAGTGTCGCCGCTGCCCGATGGGATCAAGCCGCTGGCTAAACACTAGCGGTTAGTATTTATGCTTTACGGATCTAGTGCCGCTGCTGCCCGAGGAGATCAAGCCGCGAGCTAAACACTAGCGGTTAGTACCTACACTCAGGCCTACGGATTTAGTGCCGCCGCTGCCCGATAGGATCGAGCCGCAGGCTAAGCACTAGTGGTTAGTACCTACACTTAGGTCTACGGATCTAGTGTTGCCGCTGCCCGATAGGATCAAGCCGCAGGCTAAGCACTAGTGGTTAGTATTTATGCTTTACGGATCTAGTGCCGCTGCTGCCCGAGGAGATCAAGCCGCGAGCTAAACACTAGCGGTTAGTACCTACACTCAGGCCTACGGATTTAGTGCCGCCGCTGCCCGATAGGATCGAGCCGCAGGCTAAGCACTAGTGGTTAGTACCTACACTTAGGTCTACGGATCTAGTGTTGCCGCTGCCCGATAGGATCAAGCCGCAGGCTAAGCACTAGTGGTTAGTATTTATGCTTTACGGATCTAGTGCCGCTGCTGCCCGAGGAGATCAAGCCGCGAGCTAAACACTAGCGGTTAGTACCTACACTCAGGCCTACGGATTTAGTGCCGCCGCTGCCCGATAGGATCGAGCCGCAGGCTAAGCACTAGTGGTTAGTACCTACACTTAGGTCTACGGATCTAGTGTTGCCGCTGCCCGATAGGATCAAGCCGCAGGCTAAGCACTAGTGGTTAGTATTTATGCTTTACGGATCTAGTGCCGCTGCTGCCCGAGGAGATCAAGCCGCGAGCTAAACACTAGCGGTTAGTACCTACACTCAGGCCTACGGATTTAGTGCCGCCGCTGCCCGATAGGATCGAGCCGCAGGCTAAGCACTAGTGGTTAGTACCTACACTTAGGTCTACGGATCTAGTGTTGCCGCTGCCCGATAGGATCAAGCCGCAGGCTAAGCACTAGTGGTTAGTGCCTACACTTAGGTCTACGGATCCAGTATCGCCGCTGCCCGACAGATCAAGCCGCAGGCTAAATACTAGTGGTTAGTGCCTACACTTAGGTCTACGGATCTAGTATCGCCGCTGCCCGATAGATCAAGCCGCAGGCTAAATACTAGCGGAACGGGGAGAGGGGGGAGGACGGAGGAAACAGCCACTCGGAGGTCTCGCGCTTCTAGCCAGGCTGCCCAATAAGATCAAGCCGCTCCGGTCTAGTCGCACCCGAGATCGCCGGGCGACTCTCTCTCCGTGCGGCGGTCGCGCGCTTATATTCGATCGCGGGGTGCGGTGCGGGACGCGGGTGGCGGCGGCGGCCGATGCGCGCGCGCCGCGCTGTGCTATCACGTGCCGGGTTCGTGCTCGGGCCCGCGCTGCTGGTCCGGCGCCACGTGGTCGGGTGCTGCGCCGGGGCTTGTGACGATTGTCTTCGTCACATTCCCCCCCTTCTTGTGAAGATTTTTAATTCTGCGGAAAGAAAAATCACCGGCGAGTAATCTGGATTCTGTGGTGTGTCGGATCCCTCCCTTTGGTGTGTCCCTCTATTGCGTATATCTGGTTACTCACCGCGTCTCCTCATAATTGGGAGTGATGATATGGTCGTCGGCGGTTTATTATTCTGCTTTTTAACCTCTTTGTTGTAATTCTCTCTATTCCGTACTTTCCGATGATGGGAATTTTTTCTTTGTGTTCGATGTTGTGGGGGGGGGATGTTTTTCTCGGTTTGTCTTGGGGTCGGCTATACTGATTTTGATGGTGTTTTGAAAAAAAAACAAAAAAAATCTCTTTGGGGGGGGGGGGGGGTTCTTCTCGGTTATTCTTGTTTATTGAAGGGTTTCATGTCCTTTATGTGGGCTGTGATTATTCGGTTCCGGTTGTTTTCATCCCGTAGTAGGTATATCACTGGTGACTTTTTTCTATGAGTCTATATGGTCCTGTGTATTTTGGGCTGAGTTTCGCACAAAAACTCTTGTTCGCGTCGGATAAGGGGTATGTTTTTTTTAGAACGTAGTTATTGATTTGGGGCTCCCAGTCTCTTCGTCGTTGGTCATAATATTTTTTTTTGCTTTTCTGATGCTCTGCTTTGGTGTTTCTGAACGATCTCGTACACTTCTTCTATCTTCTGTTTTTCTTTTATGTGAGGGCTCGGAAATGTATTCTTGTCTCTTGGCATCCTTAGTTCCCTCCCGAATAGTAGAAACGCCGGTGTAAATTTTGTTGTTTCTTGCACCGCTGTGTTAATTGCGAAGTTAAATTCCGGTAGATACTGGTCCCCTCTTTTGTGGTTATTCGTTATAAATGTCGATATCATTGTTTCTAGCGTTCTATTAGTTCGTTCTGTGGCGTTGCATTGGGGGGTGTAGGGGGGGGGTAAGGCGATGTTCTATTCCATAGGTCTTCAGTGCGTCGGTGAATATTTTGCCGGTGTACTGTCTCGCGTTGTCACTTTGTAGTATTCGCGGGCATCCGTACCTAAGTATTATGCATTCCTTGAGTGCTTTAGTTATAGAGTTGGCTGTTGCGGTTCTGAGTGCTCTGACTTCCGTCCATTTCGTGAACTTGTCATGGAAGACGATGATCCATTTGTATCCCTGTGATGAGTTCGGTAACGGTCCTATTAAATCTGTTGTTATTACTTCCCACGGTGCGGTTGGATTGTTTATGTGCATTTTCCCTGGTGTCTTGTCCTGTGTTGGTTTGTGCATTTGGCAGGCGATACATTTCCGTACGTAGTCTGCTACGTCTCTGTACATCCCTGGCCAGTAGTACCTTTGTGCTATCTTTTTTAGAGTCTTCGCTGTACCTATGTGACCTGCTTCTGGTACGTCGTGATTTTGCTGGAGGATTTCATGTTTTTCCTGTTGTCGTACGCACATTTTCCACTCGGATTCCGGGTTTATTTTTGTCTCGTATGTTGGGTTCATTACTTTCTTGTACAACTTCCCTTCTTTTACTTGATATTGTTCGTTTTGTTGTGGTTTGTTGAGTACCTCTGTTAATTTTGTCGTGTACCACTCTGGAGATTGTTGTTGTACTGCGCACATTGGGTTCCTGGATAATTCGTCTGCTACTTGGTTATTTTTCCCTGGTCTGTATTGTCTTCTTGCTTTTTTCCCCATTGAAATGTTTGGTTTTTTCTCGGTCACCAGTACTATCGGTGAGCTGTACGGGCTTTCGGATTGTTCTATTATTCCCTGTTCCAACATCTTCTTTACGTGTTCGTCAATTATTTTTTGTTGGTTTGGGTTTCTGGGGTAATACTTCTGTTTTACGGGTTCTGTGTGTTTAAGTTTTATTCTGTGTTCTATCCATGTGTTGCCTATTGGGGTTTTGCTGCATTCTTCGAATTCGGTCTGTAATGTTGCTTCTAATTTTTGTTTCTGTTGCGGTGTTAGGGATGTATCGGGTTCCTTCTCTTGTTGTGGAGTTCGAGTTGTGTCGGATTTGCTATCGTGCTGTAGCGTTTGGGACGTGTCGGGCTTCTTATTTTGTTGTGGTGTTTGGGTGTCTCCCCACCTTAAGGTTAGGCCTATTCGTCTTAGCAGGTCCATTCCCAAGATGGTGCAAGTGGCTTTTGGTAGTACCCTCACCCAATGTTTGAGACTGGATCCGTTGAGTTGTATTGTCACTAGGACGTATTTGTCTATCTTGATCTCTTTTCCGTTTGCTAATACTATCTTCCTATTTGTTTCCCTTTGTGTGGCGGCGTTTTCTATGCACTCTTTGTATGTTTCTTCATTGATGTAGGTGTTAGTTGAACCTGTGTCCACCAAACAGTTGTACTTTTTCCCCATCATTGCAGCCTCCACGAAGTAACGATTGTCCTCTCGTTTTAACTCGTTCGCGGAGCCGACTCCTTCCACTTTCCATCGGCAGCAGTTTTTGCTTAGTACTCCGAGTTTGCCGCATTTGCTGCAAAATATTTGCCTCCTTCCTCGGCATTCCCTCGTGGAGTGTCCCGGTTTTCCGCACGACCAACAACATGTCGCGGGATTATAGTTTGGCTGTATTTTACTGGTTGTATTTTTTGTGTCTGGACGCTTTGGTTTCCAATTTTCTGTTGGTCGGTAACTCGGGCCGGGTTGTGGTGCTGGTTCGGTTCTTTGCTTGAAGCTTTCCTTCGCTATATTCTCGTAATCTATAGCCAGCCGAATTAAATCCGGTACTGAGTTGAAGTCTTGCTTTTTAATGTACATCTTGTAACTTGGGTGCATATTTTCATATATCCGGCTTGTTTTTTGTTCTTCCGTCATTTTGGCTTGCCTTCTCATCAATGTTTGCAACCCTGTGACGTAGTCTGTGAACCTTTCATAGAACTTTTGTTTTCTCATGATTACTTTCTCGTCGAGTGCCGATTCGTAATCACTGGGAAAATAGTACAGTTTATAAAGGTCTACGAATCCATCCCAGTCTTCCCACGAGTGCGTGTTATTCCTGTACCACCACAGAGCTTTTCCCCTTAGCACGTGTGGCAGCGCTTTGAGCATTTGATCCTTCTTGATATTTTTTGTTGCGATCAGCTCCTCTATTCTCTCTAGGACTTCTATTGGATCGCCGGTTCCGTCGAATGTTATGCCCCAGGTCCTCGTCAGGTTCGTCAGGTCTGTTCCTGGTTGGTTCTCGGTACCCATGTTTGTTCGGTTTTCGGTTGATGTTGTGGCTTCTTTTGTATCTCGGGTTTCGGTGTCGTCTTGCTCTCGGGTGCGGTCTGCTAGGTTTTTCCGTAGTTGGTCTGCGGTTAGGTTGTCGGTTGGCAAGTTTTGTTCTGTGCACTCTTTTATTAGTTGTGCTTTAGATAGGCTATATATCCAGGACGTAGGCATAACGTTTCGTGACGCTTTAATATGTCCTTTTCCGTCGTCGGTCTGTCTGTCCCTCTCCTATATAATTTCGGCTCTTACGGGGGGGATGTGAATTTAACGTTACGTACTGTTTTTAGTAGGGGAATTTGACTCAGTTGGGTCTCCCCTGGACCGGAGTAAAAGACTGTGGGTTATTTCGTTGGGCGCCAAATGTAACGTGGCGGGTTATTTCGTTGGGCGCCAAATGTAACGTGGTGGGTTATTTCGTTGGGCGCCAAATGTAACGTGGTGCTTGCGGCGTCTCGTTAACATTAACCTCGGTCCCGATACGGCTGCGTATTGGGGGCCTGGAGGTTTATATACCTAGGCTAGTTCTACGGGTCCAGGTTCGGGAGACAAGGGAAACAGCGAGGCTTTAAATACACAACTGAGGGCTTTTACGCCTGTTTATTTATAATAAAGAACTTATTCTACTTAGGCTATCACTGTACTGCAGAATCTATAGCCCGACGCCCTCCGCTTCCCGAGGAATCAAGCCGCGGGGGGGACGCTGGGGTTGAACGGTAGCAAGGAGGAGATTAGTATTTATATCTAGGTCTACGGGTCTAGTACCGCCGCTGCCCGATAGATCAAGCCGCAGGCTAAGTACTAGCGGTTAGTGCCTAGGCTTATGTCTACGGTCCTAGTGTCGCCGCTGCCCGATGGGATCAAGCCGCTGGCTAAACACTAGCGGTTAGTATTTATGCTTTACGGATCTAGTGCCGCTGCTGCCCGAGGAGATCAAGCCGCGAGCTAAACACTAGCGGTTAGTACCTACACTCAGGCCTACGGATTTAGTGCCGCCGCTGCCCGATAGGATCGAGCCGCAGGCTAAGCACTAGTGGTTAGTACCTACACTTAGGTCTACGGATCTAGTGTTGCCGCTGCCCGATAGGATCAAGCCGCAGGCTAAGCACTAGTGGTTAGTATTTATGCTTTACGGATCTAGTGCCGCTGCTGCCCGAGGAGATCAAGCCGCGAGCTAAACACTAGCGGTTAGTACCTACACTCAGGCCTACGGATTTAGTGCCGCCGCTGCCCGATAGGATCGAGCCGCAGGCTAAGCACTAGTGGTTAGTACCTACACTTAGGTCTACGGATCTAGTGTTGCCGCTGCCCGATAGGATCAAGCCGCAGGCTAAGCACTAGTGGTTAGTGCCTACACTTAGGTCTACGGATCCAGTATCGCCGCTGCCCGACAGATCAAGCCGCAGGCTAAATACTAGTGGTTAGTGCCTACACTTAGGTCTACGGATCTAGTATCGCCGCTGCCCGATAGATCAAGCCGCAGGCTAAATACTAGCGGAACGGGGAGAGGGGGGAGGACGGAGGAAACAGCCACTCGGAGGTCTCGCGCTTCTAGCCAGGCTGCCCAATAAGATCAAGCCGCTCCGGTCTAGTCGCACCCGAGATCGCCGGGCGACTCTCTCTCCGTGCGGCGGTCGCGCGCTTATATTCGATCGCGGGGTGCGGTGCGGGACGCGGGTGGCGGCGGCGGCCGATGCGCGCGCGCCGCGCTGTGCTATCACGTGCCGGGTTCGTGCTCGGGCCCGCGCTGCTGGTCCGGCGCCACGTGGTCGGGTGCTGCGCCGGGGCTTGTGACGATTGTCTTCGTCACACATATAAAGAGTGAAAATTTACAAGTAGCCAGTACTTTACAAGCACAGTACAAACACAGCATACTTTTGTGCGCTAAATGAATGGTTGTTTGATTAAATTGAATAGACGCCGAAACTGGACCGATTTGCAAAATTCTTACACCATTCGAATCCTACATCCTGATGAAAATACATAAAACATAACTCGAAATTAGAAGTATCTATATTTCGCTTCCGTCGCCATAATCCATCAGCTTGTATAACTTCCCCGCAGCCTCCTCTCGTGGGCGGGCAAGTCCATCGAGCCGTACGGCGTGGACTACATCCTGCAGAAGCTGGGCTTCAGCCACGCGCGCACCACCATACCCAAGTGGCTGCAGCGCGGCGCGCTCGACCCGCTCGACAAGCTGCTGGCGCTCGCCATGCTGCGGCTCGTGGCGCTGCTGCCGCACAAGCCCGGCACCAGCTAGAACGCTGGCAGTGGCAGCACTGCGCTGCTGGTTACCGTGTAGAACCGTCCCCGCCTTGCTGTCCTGGATTTTATACGGATGCAATTGGCCAAAGTGGTAAGTAAAATTAGAAATGTTTACCAACATTCTTGGATTGGACACTCATGCCGCAAATATGAGAGTTAAGTCATATGACTTGGTACAGTCAGCGTTGTATATCAAGCATCCAGAATGACCATCTGTGGTATATCGAAGTATTTGCCTGACTTATTTTTGTCTCATATGACGGTGACTGTACAGAAGCTTTGATGTAGGTAAAATAGCGGAAGATAGGTGACTAACATTCGTGACAAAGAGACAAATAGTCAATCTCGGATGCGCCTTAATATAAATAAAAAGCGACACATATCTTCCGTTATTTCACTTCAATCTGACACTATAGGTACATATTTTGTGATGGTGCAAAAAGTGTTCACATATTTAAGACTATGACTTTACCGGCCCAACAGTCGAATCAGAACTGATTGGCGTAGATTATGGACGTTGTAGGTTTTGTAATAGAAACCAGTTCCCACCTAAATACTAATTTTAAAAAAGTAAACTTGAATCGGCAACTCCATTTTGTCTGTTGAGAGAGATGCAAGACAGTCGTCACCCTTTTATTCCTTAACGCTCACTTCATTAAGTATTTTAACATTGATTTGTCTAAAACAGTCGGATGTGTTTCTCATTTGCCGCAAGAAAAGATCGTTTTTAAATGACATAGGTTAAGGATAAGAGGGTTATTGAGACTTTATTATTGTTAATGATAACAATTAACTTCCTTTCAATGTGATGACAACATTTATCAAACTATAGTGAGATAATCTTAAGCATGACAATACAAGATGTGTATGAACTTATGCGTTTTGGAATACATATGTGATTGCTATTAATTGAGATGGCTCTAAAGGCTAATTTGAGCTGAATAAAACAATTAAAAGGATTGTGTACACTGCCGAGCAATGGTAACGTGTCTTTTGCCATACCAGTTATTGTATGAACAGTGACCTGTTATATTTGCTCGTATGTTTGACGGCAAAAGTTAATATGAGTATTGCCCGACTCGAACTAATACCTCTCGTGTGTCGCGGTTAGCAGCAAGCGTCCCGCTCTATCTAGAGGGTAAAGAACAGGATGGTGATATCCAACCGTAACACACGAGAGTCGTTAAATTACATAAAACGTCTTTTATCTATTGATATAATGGTAAGGTAGAGGAAAATTATTATGAAAAGTATGGCAGCAATAGTTAATTTTTAAGGTCAAATTCAATAATCTTTATGAAAATTTTAAATTATGTAAAAGCAAAAGAGAATGTGCTGTAATGAATATGCTTTCTAAATATGGGCAGAGGTGTGAACACTATAAAGTATTTAATTTGAATTGGAATATTTGATGCGTGGCATATTAAATTATTAATTAAAATGATGTAGTCAAATTTTATCAACAATAATGAAGACTTTAGCGAATTCTGAGTGCAATTTATTCAGGATATTTGTTCGCTTTATTGTTTTGAATCGTTTAATTTTGTAGTTTTATTTTATCGAATGACAAAATAATTGATATGTTTTCTTTTGTCCGATAATTGAGATTTAATGTAACTATTATAATATTTATAATATGCTTTTAGTTTTACTTTATGAGAGTCGCAAATTATTTCATCAAATTGAAATAGAAAACACTTCACACTTAAGAACATAATGTCGCAGGTAGCGAATTATACTCAGAGGTCCAAAATACGGCTTAATGCCGCACTCAGAGATGTCAATAAGTGACAAAATCCCTGCAATGATTTAAAAATGAAATAGGTAAGTTACGTGTTCATTAAGCTTTAAATTAAATCTGTTTCTGTATATTTCTATCTCGTCACTACTGCTAAGAGCGGTAAGTAAGCATTACTCAGAGTATTTTGAGGTTCACTTTCAATCAACATATCGATTTGAGATTGGGATAAGTATGCGTTTTTCAATGTATACTTTTGACAGTGTGACCTACAAAGATATTCAAAATCTTTGATATTAATTTTATTTAAAACTAGCGGTTGCCCCTTATCGCTATTCCACGGCAACTATACAATTTTCCGGGATAAAAACTATCCTATATCCTTCCCCGGGACTGAAACTATTTGTGACCAAATTTCATTAAAATCGGTTCAATGGTTCAGGCGTGAAAGCGTAACAGACAAACAGAGAGACAGAATTGCTTTCGCATTTATAATATTAATAGGGGTAATCGAAATAGCTTTTAAAAATGTTTTTTAAGTGATGCAATTTGATAGATTGTTCATGACTTCGGCGCTATAATTAGGTGAAAGGGCTTTATATTTGCAATGAAAATTATCTACGTATTTTTTCTCAAAGGATTGCTTTCGGAATCGTAAAAGGTGATAGTAATCGTGCAGTTAAAAGTCCTTGTTAGGTTAAGGTGCACGATCGGCCAGTTGTGTGTGCTAACAAAAGTTCAACTTTTAGTCCCATCTCGTAATCAGATGCGGTAATAACTTTGGTCTAATTCAAAATCATAGCTTGCTACGAAATGGACAACCTTTGGTCCCATCTCGCAAGTTAGTCGAATGCGGTGTGTATATGCAAAACACGGTTCTTATTTCATACCAATTCACAACTACAGGGCAAAAGTAACGAGTCATTTCATACAACTTTGTATGGAAATTGACCCGTTATTGTATGCTGAATACGGTTACGAATGGAATTAAAGGTTCAAATTTGCCGTCTTGCGAAACAGACAAGTAGGGTGATCAGTGTCGTACACTTTAAGCTGAGAAGCCCTAGTAATGGACACTTCATTCTTAATTTAAAGATAAAAACGGTTATAAAATAAATTGCTCTCTTCGTTTCTTAAATAAGAGTTTTTGTGCATTATTGAGTGCATCACCCTAACTTGTTCGATTCTACGTTGAAAAACGATGCCTGTTATAAAGGCACTTATTTAACGCATCCGCTGCCAGCTGTCAAAACCGAGACTACTTCAAGTGCCTCAGACGCACATGTGCGTTCAAATGCCTGTAAAATTATAAGAGTGGCACTGGGCGAGTCACGAAAAGGCATTTATGCGTCGGTGGCAGTTTGTCTTAGAAAGCGTAACGGGTGCAAGGTAACGTTTTTGGGAGTTTCTGTAGCGAGTTGACAAGTGACACTTTGCTACCTTGTCATTTTACTGTTGGCAGCTGTAGAATTGGAAATTGTGTTGCGTCGGCCTAGATCCTGCTAGACACTGCCGCCATTGATATGTCTTGCGTGTAGTTTCAAAGTCTGATGTAATTATTTAAATCAGTGTTTTTAATTTTTTTTACGATACGACCCCCTATTATGAATAAAAATATTTCGCCACCAAATTATTTTTTCATGTAGACATTTTAATGATGTTACACATATTTTCATGAGGTAGTTTTCGCGACCTCTCGCGACCCACTTGTAGAGGCTTTGCGACCCCCCAGGGGGGTCGCGACTCACAGTCTGAAAAACACCGATTTAAATTATCATGCAAAGTATTGAAAAATTGCCAACCAATTTGTAGCGTTAAGCTTGAATGCCGTCTCTTAAGTGATTAAGAAGTTTATATTTTAAAATTTTGTTCCGAGTATGATTTTGTTCTGTAGCAATGAAAGCAATACTTATTTTTTTACGCTAGTGTATAGAAGTGTCTGTGCCACGCTTTTAATAGCTCGCGTGAGATTAGATTCGTACTACCTATCTGTATCTGTATAAATTTGTATATTATGTTGATGAATAATGTAAGTAGGTTGAAGTTTATTATAATGTACCTATTGATAGTATAATATTTTTATTATGGAACCTGGTAGTTTGTACATAATGAATGTGATACGAATAAATTATTAGAATCGTCTCCTTGTTTCATTTTGGTCAAATAAAACGAGTGCAGGTAGCAAAATATTTTTATAATAAAAAATAATTTGACGTGTAAAATAAAGTATTTATACATAAGTTAAAATTATCATTTTACAAGACTTTATCCCATTACAAAGTATATTGAATTCAATCATATTAAATTAAAATACAAAGTTCAAAATGTAATTCTATAGATTTTACAAAATTATGCGAGTACATCCCTTACATTATAATATCAAAACCACAGAGGTGTGTATATAGATTTAGCATTTACAAAACAAGCCGAATGCAGCTAACGCAAGCCTGAAGACCGATGCCTAGCGATCAAACCGGAATGTTTCCAAACGAACGGAACGAGTTTCACAAAATTATGCTATAGGTACAAAATTATTGCTAATATTCAGTTAAAAACGCACTAGTTTAGAGTATTACCTATGGCACT
Organism: Pandemis cinnamomeana; assembly: GCA_932294345.1. Classification (NCBI taxonomy): domain Eukaryota; kingdom Metazoa; phylum Arthropoda; class Insecta; order Lepidoptera; family Tortricidae; genus Pandemis; species Pandemis cinnamomeana. Next base: position 16,622,974 of record OW028703.1, read on the forward strand.
ACTACGTGGCACTATACAGACTAAAATTAATATCATAAATGGGAGGTAGGTTTAGGTTATGTCCTTATGTCATATCTTCAACAGGCCCGAAGGGCCAAAAATACCCAAAAGTAGGAAGCTCCGCTTTTGAAATAGAAATCTTTGGACAGTAGTGCCACCCAGTAGTGCTACGGCAAATAAAGGCCTAGTTCAAGGGCGGATCCAGCTTTGGCGCCAGGAGGGGGTCAATCCAGCTTTGGCGCCAGGAGGGGGTCACATAGTCGTGGTCAAGACAAGAACTTATAATTGAATTTTGATAACAATAGTCCTGGAACTAGATAACAAGTCCTGGAACCAGCTCAGGAGGGGGGGGGGGGTCATGACCCCCCCCTGGATCCGCCCTTGGCCTAGTTTCACCTACATGCTGCTGGTAAAAGGCTTCGTCGTAAGTTTACTAATATCCTAAACTTGACAACTTCCATAAGTTCGCATTTAGCTAGGCATCATAATCCACGCTTTTGCGTGTTGCCAGCTCACTACTGTGCGGTGAATGTCTCAACTGGGAAATTAACAGAAATCGATCGCCCCGCCGCCCGTCTTGCGTAGCAACACTCCTTGCGTACGGTTGGCTAGTCGAGTTACCACGATTAGCCAATCACAGCCCAGAATACGACGGCGAACTAGTTCGCGTTAAGAATGCAGCGAGTCATAACTGTCCGCCAGCCTAGCCCCGCCCCTTAGCCAATCAATAGCGCTCAATTGGAAAGTGGAGTTCGCAGTGACCAATTGAAAGCATAATTTCGAACGCAACGGTTGTCCCTTGTGTGTTGATTGGATCCAATTTAAAAATGTATGAAACCTGTCCGTAAACAAAAGATGTTCGGTAATTTATAGTGGAGAAAGAAAAGTGATTTACAATGTTTTTAAGTACTTTAAACAGTGTGAATTAAATACGATTTAACAAATTTTAAATAAAATGTACCTTTTCTTTATTGCGATACCTTAAGTTGAACCTAAACCCAATCGAACGAAGGTCGCTTTTGCATTGAAGTAATGGACGTGTATATAAGTCGTTGGGGTTGTACCTGCGGTGCTGATATGTGTCGTTGGAGTCGAAAAGGTTAAACTCAATCTTTAAAAATAATGTTTGAATCCTAACACCACGAGCAGTGCCTTTACTCTGCAGTTGCACTGACTCACTGCATTCCTACCGTGAACAAACATTCCCATTCCACAGGCTTAACTAGGTACCTACTTGTATTGTGTACTGTGGTGGTTATGAAGAACATACATATTTAATCATTGAATATATCGAGGGCTGAGTGGTCAAACCCCTATTGACTTTGACCACTCAGACCGTAGCCGAAATAATTGACAGTTGATAAAGAACACTATGTAAACAACGTATCTTTTATTTCAAAATTCCTATGGAACTTTAAGTCGACTTATCGGGTTTGACCACGCAGCTCTCGATATGTAATAAATATTTGCATTGTTTTGTATTGAATCGATATTCTATTTCAAATAAGAAATTGCAGACAGCTATATTCATTTGTTTCAATTTTACTGATGAAACTCAAAATGGCACCTATCTTCTCCTATTTTTGTACTAAATTTATTGCACAAGTCATAAATAAAATGTGATAGCTGTGATACCCTACAATCTTCTAACTATACAGGTGGAGTGAATATAAATTAATTATTTAGTTACACAGTTGCCAACACAGAATCGACTCTGAGTGCAACTCATCCCCTAGGTAATAAGTTTACCTAATGCTCGGCAATTATGGAATATTTTCACATTTACCCATCTCAAATGCCAGCCACAAAAAGTTTTACTTTGGACTTTCGTAAATTCAAGTTGTAGCTGTCAAAATCGTAACTAAAACTCACTAGAATTGTATATCATTCGTTCTTTGTACGGTATGTTTAAATTCGATGATGGCAAGAATTTAGTCTGTTATTTTTATTGCATATTGGCAACACTGGGAAGTAGCTGCCAAAATTGATCATTTCTGTAACATATTTTTTATTTTCGTTTTTAATGATCGATAAATAAAATTTTATGTTTAACACAATTAATATTTCCATAGTATTGGGGCTCCTGGCACATTCACGCCTAACAAAAATGTACCTTACAACTCGATCTGCAGCACCAGTGAAGAAAACCTTAAACAATTTGAGATAAGGTGCATTTTTGCTCAGCATTGCAGACTAAGAATACACATTAAAGCAACAGTAACAAGGGCTGCTCTTTGAAGCTTGCGAAATGACGTCTTCAATGATACGTGACGTTATAAAATATTTCTACCAATGAGAAAATAGCACGCGTCCATATCGACCAATAACAAGCCAGCAAAGGCGAGAGTTGGGCACTTGAGATAATTTATAAAAAAACATAGGTACTTTTTTTAAATTACGTAAATACAATCCAAAATTTATATAATTTAATTTATGCGATTCTATATTCCATTACAAGCTAGTCTGTGTAATGTAACATTCAGTCACCAAATTGCTTATTGAGGGGTTTCTAAATGAGAAAATATCGTAAACGAGTCGTTTTCAAAAAAAAAATGTACACGTAAGATTTATATTTAGATTATTTATTCATTCAATACAAAATAGAGCTTATATTAAAACAAAAGTTAGTTGATTCCCTCGTGTAACGACACGTTCACCCTAATTGCAATGAAATAAAAGTGAAAAGGTCGTTACACAAAGGAATAATTAGTTTTTGTTGTAATTAAGCCTTTTAAGTATTTTTTTTTGGAAACGACTCAAATATCGAGAAACATCACGTTCAGGATTGGCTTACAACTCAAACAGCCTATCCCTAACATGATAAATGTGTCAAAAACACCTCTGTACATGGGAAACATCAAACACGTAACAATGCCCAACTCATTGCACAGCCCTCAAGCCCGGTTCACACACGCAAGAAAAATCCCACACACATTCAACTATCAATTTAGCCGCACGTGTGACCGGGGTTTATAGATTAATTCATTCAGCGTAGAGGCGACTAGTTGATGGAGAAATTCTGCGTGAAGTCGTACTCGATTGTGGGTATGACGGTTTGCACAAACTTGAGGAACACGATGAGATACGAGTGGACGCCCATCTCGCCCCCGCTCTCTGTCACCGTTTCTATAATTTTCTTCATCACTTCTGCGTGCCTGTAAATGCAATAGGTATTTGTGGATTAAGGTTGCATATTCGGTTTATGTATGTATTTATGTATGTGTAACTCTTTATTGTACATAAAACACATTCAATTTTACAGGTAATGAGGAAAACAGATGCGAACTTATCCCTTAAAGGGATCTCTTCCAGCTAACCATCGAACGATTGACAGGACAACAGAAACCAGAGTATAGAGAGTAGACATACTAAAAAGCTAAGACCAAAGACCCAAAGTTAACCAAAAACAAATAAAGCATTAATAGTACATTACTGCAGAGGCCGTGAAGTAAGGGATTGCTGGACGAGTTTGGGGTAGGTGGCCGAGTCGAAGACGAGGCCAGATAGAACGAGTCCTGCAATCTCTGTTCCGGCCAAAGCTTGTATAGTGCTTTTCTCAAATAATGTGAGGAAATATTAAAATTAAAATGACTACTAGACAATCAAGTAAATCATAGTTTATTATAGGGAAAAAAAAGATTTTAGATTTGCCACCTTTTTTATTTTTTAAATGTACTAATTTGATCCAGCTATTTGAGCACCATGTTTAACCGCACATAAATATAGTACCATAGATTTTTTTTTATGTCGCAATTATGTTTAGGTATGTACAGATTGTGGTGGTGGTTGGCTGTATGTAATTTTTTCCTTTGCCAATTTAATTTTAGTATAGAAATTTAAAAAATTAGAGCAGCGGACAAAAATGGATTTTCATACTAACTTTTGTGGCCTAAGCCAAGAAGTAATGTAGGGAGCCATAAACGAGAAACTTCATGTCCTCATATCGGGACATTAACGCATACATTTCCGAGCATGTTTGAGAAAAATAATAATAATACACCTACACTACAATACAGGTACACCCTAATCCATATAAAAAACCATATAAAAAATACGATAAAATAATATATGTCAATATGTCTGTGTCCGTGTGTGTATGTGTGTGTGTACCTATGTGTGTGTGTGTGTGTGTGTGTGTGTGTGTGTGTCTCTCTCTCTGTGTGTGTGTGTGTGTGACTGTGTGACTCTGTGTGTGTGTGTGTGTGTGTGTGTGTCTCTGTGTGTGTGCGTGTGTGCGGGTACCGGCAGGGGTGCACGGAGGCCATGCCGGGCCCGGCCAGGTGCGGGTGCGCCTCGATGGTGACGGTGCGCTTGGCGTGCTCGGCCGACACGTCCTCGTACATCGCCTCCACGCTCAGCAGCGCGCGGTTCTGCAACAACACACAAACATTGCTTCTCTTTCGCACACAGACAAACCAACAGTAGACTCAAAGTCATTGACGCTAGACCGTGTCAACACAATGTAAAAGCCAATCACACTCTGGTCGGCTCGGTTCTCTGGCTGTGCGGAGAGATGTAGCATCCCTCTGCATATTGTACCGAATCTATCATGGGGAGTGCTCCGATGAACTCTTTGGATTGCTGCCTGTGGCTAAATTCCAATACCGTACTTCGCGGAACCGTCTGTCCTTCCATCCTCAACATCTTCATGGTTGGCAGTCAAGTACCGTGAGCTTTAAACACAATTTCCTTCCTCGTACGACAAAGATCTGGAACCAACTTCCTGCTGCAACATTCCCTGAGCGGTACAATTTAGGGATCTTTAAAAAACGAGCCTTCCTGTTCTTAAAAGGGCCGGCAACGCACCTGTGATTCCCCAAGTATTGCAGGTGTCCCTGGGCGATGGTGATTACTTTCCATCAGGTGACCCGTCTGCTCGTTTGCCCCCTCTTATACATATAAAAAAAAAATGGTTGGTACCTCGTCGTAGCCGATGATCCAGAGCCGCGGCGTCTGGTAGTACTTGTCGTAGGTGATGTGCAGGTCGTAGGTGCGCGTGCGCAGGATGTCGTCCTCCGCGCCCGCGCCCGCGCCGCGCTTCTCCTTCGGCTTCACCTCCTTGCGCGGGGCGAGGTCTGTCGACTGGAACAACAGATTTTCAAAGTATTGTTTCGTTTTGTTAGGTTGGTGAATGTGGATGAAGCGAAAGAGGTATGTCAGAATCGTAGCAAGTGGAATAAAGTAGTCTCTGCATACCCCTATGGGAAGGAGGCGTGACTGAATGTATGTATGTATGTTATTCAACAGGAAAAATACGTAGGGTGACCGCACTAGTATTGAACACTAACAAGCTGGCAAGCGCCAGTAATGGACACTTCATTCTTAATTTAAAGATAACATGGTTATAAAATGACTGCTCTAATACATTACATTCCAAGGGTGGTGAAATAAAGAATGTCTCACATCGCAGGAATATGTCGCACGAGGCAAGGCGAGGACGATAAACATACGACCTGAGTATTTCTTTATCACCGCTTGAAGCGTGTTCACAATTTTACGTCTTCCCCTGCCCAGGATCACATCGTTTTTTGTTCAACTATGAAGATCAAACGCCCGATTCAATAAATTACTGTGATTTTTACGATCATGTTTTGAACACTCACAGGGTCCACTTCATCCAGCAGGCCAGACTCCTGGAACTGCTCCATGTCCTCAGCCTCGTCGTCTTCCCCGTCCTCGTCGTCGTCGTCTCCCGCGTTCTTGGCTTCATCTTCGCTGTCTCCAGTATCTGCCGCCTCTAATGTCATCTCACATACCTGGATAACGATAAAAGAATACGTTAAATGCACACCTCTAACCACATCTCGATACATCATTGGTGAAAATTAGAACACATAGAAAAATCCGAAAAGTAAAGCTATGGCCGGGAATCGAACCCGGATTCTCGTCATTCCGTGACGCGAGCTATACCCCTACACCACCCATATCAGGTGGGTAAGCCTTCGATTTTTGCTATATGTTACTAGCTGCCACGTGACCTTGTTACTATCCGAATTTTTATCGCTAATAATATAATTTAATTTCTAACGGTAAAACCGTAAAAGTAAACAAAAAATCAAGAAGTAAAATTTCTTGATTCATTTGATAGTACCTAGACACAAGACAGTAAAAAAGTTTAAGCCACAGATACGCTAGGGGACAAATGTCCCACGACATGTCAAGAGAATCTGGTCGATTTCGCCTGACATATCAGGCGGCATACATACATACATACAATCACGCCTGGTTCCCATAAGGGTAGACCGAGACTGCTTTGTTCCACTTGCTACGATTCTGGCATACATCTTTCGCAGGATATCCGTCATTGGCTCCAAACCGGTTGATTTCGAAAACCGGTTTCCGTTCACTGGTAACATTATTATTTTCAGGCCCACCTTTTCCTCGACAGCGGGCGACCCCGTGTTGTCGTAATGGTGGGTGTCCACCCAGCCCCCCTCCGTGTCGTTTTCATCTTCAATCACCTTCTCCTTGTCCTCGCAGTACTCTATCTGCAACAATCATCCAAATAAGAAAACATGATAACAAACAATACTAGGAACCAGATTATAGGCGATGCGGCTAGCAACCCATCACTATTTTGTTTCCCCTTTCCACTTATACATCCACAATTGTGACATGGCCTTTAGGTCTTGTTACCTTAGGCTCTGTCTACTCCATAGAAAACATGAAATGTGACAGTTTGTCATCATACATAATAAATAAATAGCAGGGAATAATTCACACAAATTGACCTAGTCCCAAAGTAAGCGCTAGTAAGGCTTGTGTTATGGGTACTAGACAACAATGTACATACTTATATAGAGAAATACATACTTAAATAGATAGAAATATCCATAACTCAGAAACAAATATTCATGCTCATCACACCAACATAATGCCCTTACCAGGTTTTGCATGCTTGCTTTGCGGCAGGGTCACTACCAACTAGGCCAAATGCGTTGTAGCGTACATGACTGCTGTGATTCATTACATATTATGTGCAGTGATATAATTATCTACCTTCACAAGTAACATTATACATTGATATGAGAAAATTGACAATTGTCCCAAGATATTATTATTATTTAATAGTAAAATAGGTACAATAGGACCAGTCTGGAAGAGGGAAACCAGCAACCATTCAAGATTGAGATGAATTGGAGAGGTGTATGCCCAACAATGGGCCATTACACACTGAAGAAGAAGAGTCGAGATTTAATACAATTTGTTATTCTTGTCCTTATTGCAATATTGGTAAGAGCACCAGTACTTATACCGCTTACCTGCTTGCATCTCCTGTAGCAAGGCACATTCCTTGTGATCAAGAACTGCTTGTCAGCCGGCAGGTACTGCCTGATCTTGGACTCCTCACCCTTGCACCACTGCCATGTCGGGCAATGGTGCACTAAGTGGTCGCCTGCAGCCACAAACTCTTCAGGGGTGAGGACACCAGTCTCTTGGAACTTAGATTCCTATTGGAAGTTAAGTATAATTTTTAATTCAGTTTTCAAGACTTAGGAGCAGATGAAAAGTTTAGAAAGAGTAGTGAAATTAAAAAGAATAGAGTCATCGCAGTCTTGTTATAAATATTACTTAAAAACAATTATTATTACATAGAAGACTCGACCTTAGCACTGAGTACATGGCCCCAAACGTCGTTGTTTACATAATAATCAATTACTTTAATTTACATATTGATACGGTCTCGGTCAAGCTAAGGCGCAGCAGCTCCGATAAACCTACCTTCAGCACAGGAGTTAGGTACCCGGCGACACCAAGGGCGGTTCCCTTCACCGTGTTGATAACACTTTGCATTGTATCTCGTTGCCTTCTCTGAACGAGGGAACAATGGCTTTGTTGAGCCAAACAAAAGGCAATTTAAAAAATTACCTAAAGCTAGACAATGGAATGGAATACGAAACGAAACTGACAACTTGACTCGATTGTCGAATCGAATGCAAATCGTCTCGTCTCGTATGACATTTTAATGACACTGTAGATCAGTTCGGAAATTGGTTCAGGCTAATGAATTTCAACGAGTTTCAGGCGAAACATGTAGTTTAAAAACGTATGAATGTAAAATATTCTATTTAAAATTATTTTCAAAAATATGTCATGATGTGCAATGGATGTGATATTACGCTATTTAATAAAAAAAATTAATTTTGGCAAAATACCAAGTATCTGAACTAGAGTGCAAGCCCGAAAAAAATCAATCTGTCACATATATTGACAGTAGTGACATTACCTAAATCGAATTTCACTCGCTACCGTCAGATTTTTCGACTGATAACGCAAAATAATGATAATATTAACTCTGCCTTAGATTCATTGTAACATCCGTTTTATATTCGTCAATTATCATATCCAGTAGCCATGGAAGACGTTTTGGACGAGGTGGTGTCCTCGGAAGACTTGCAAGTAATTATTGTTTTTGTGTAACACTTGTGAGTCACGGGGTGTAAGTTCATTGTGATGAGTTTTTGTTGTTCTACAGAAATTCGAGAGAGTGTTCCATGAGCAGCTGCATGCCGGCCGCGTCACGCACAAGGCGCAGTTCGAGTACGCGTGGTGTCTCGTGCGGAGCCGATACCCGACAGACATTAAAAAGGTCCGTTCTTGATGCTTTGCAAAGTGATGTCTCATGAGTTGTGTGCGATGCTACGCCCTAGTTCAAGGTTAATTTCTGTTGAATTTATGCGAGAAATTCAGCACTGCTACAATTATTTACATTGGGCAATGCAATGAATAATGTAGACTGAATTCACTGAATTCACTGAATTCTTAATGTTGCTTATTTTACTGTTACATTGACATTCAAAGGTAATAATAGTAGTTTAATTAGCATATTAGTTCCTATCTGTATACCTACTCAGCTCTGAATCAATTCTCCATGGATTTGTCACTGTCTCACATGTTATCTTTTCTGAGAAATGGTGATAATAACTGATTGTTGTGTATTTTGAGTTATTGATTGTTAAAACGGTCTAATGGACTTTGGAACGGAACATGATCTTTATTGCATTGTAGTGGATCTTTCATAATATTATTTACTCTGCAATTAAATTAATTAATTAATTCATTTTCCTTGGTGATGCCATAACTTTGAAATAACTGCAACAAATTGGATAATTCTGTTTTAGCTGTGAAAAAGCTGGAACTCTAGTGGGCTTGCATGTGTGAAGATGTGTGAAGGCACTAATCATTTCAGTTCAGCTTCTAGAAGATGCCTATCAGCAAGGCTTGGAACCGGTTAAAAAAATAGCAGTAAAAACATTGACGTACAATAAACAACCAATCACACTCAAAACTGTCTGAAGCAAAAGTCTGAACACGCGTCTATTGTTCAGAGTTTTGGTTCAGTTGTGTTTCGACCGTGCTTTGTTAACAATGTATATGTCTCTTTCGCACCGTAATCTTACTATTGAAAACAAAAGAGACAGGCAGGTTTCCAGCGCGTGGCGTCGTGTCATTACTTCTCACAATCCTATGCCATTAATATTAAACATTACTGCCACGAAATAAGGTGTCAATTTGAACGAATATTTTAATGTTATCTGTCTAAGGCGATGTGTTGACACAGACAACACATAGACAAAGCAACTCCGACGTTTCTTGAGGAACCTTTGTTAGCGACTGAGAGTCTAGTTGTTTATTGTAAGTCAATGAGTAAAAATGAATTTGTTCTGGTTTTGCTCTGATCTATCGCAAGAATGTGAATGTTTTAAGAACTTTGTCATAACTGAAATAAACCGGTTTATTCATTGAGCGATGAGACGGCTGTACATAGGCAGATTGTAAGAAAACAGTGTTTGTTAATAATGCACTGGAACAAACTAGTCTTAATTCACCACCATTTGGTTTTTGTTTTTATTTGTTTTTTCCATATGTACTACTACCAGGTACTTTGCCAGTAAAGGAGGATGTCACGAACTTGTTTATTCATACTGCACTTTCTGATGCCGGAAAACTGAATGTTGTGTTAAGCTCCATAACACAGGCTCACGTTAGCCGAGTACCTCTCTCTATTATCCTTCATCATTTCAGATTCCATCGAAAAATGTATTATATACTCAACCTTGCCACAATGCATGCATGTTGGGAATTGAGGGATTCTCGGTCACTCTTTAAACCATAAGTTTATAGGTTTAAAATTTGACAAAAATTTTGCGGTAGTTCTAAGCCTCTTCTATAATTGGTCATCTACTAAGCATGTTAGTATAATGAGACACAAGCAGACATAGACAGAATACCAACAAGAAATAGTCAAGTTTCTTGCGGCACATTCTTCTTGGCAATGATAGTCTTTCCGAATGCGCTGGAAGTTTAAAAAAAGACATGTAAAAAAGAGCCCTTGGCGGCCAATTCGTAAAAATAACTTTTTTTTATTAATTTGAATTGAGTTGATCCGGCCCGTAACAAAAGTTCTTTCGCTTCCCAATTGCAGGGTATCCTTCTGCTGAAGGAGCTGTTCAACTCTCACCCGGACGGCAAGCGGGACTACCTGTTCTATCTGGCCATCGGCCACGCTCGCATCAAGGAGTACAACAAGGCGCTGCACTTCGTCAAGGCTTTCCTGGAGATAGAGCCCGCCAACCAACAGGTGTTGGCTTTGGAGGTTAGTGAGATGATGTGTTAGGTTGTTCTTTCTCTGTTCCCTCCACGTAGCTGTGTTAGATCTAGTTAGGAATCTATAGTGGCTTATGAGGGACCACAACAGGAAACAAGGAAGGAAGGAAGGAGGAAACAAGGTATTGAGTACCTACTAGCTTCTGCCCGCGAGCTCTTGAATCACTCTGTCAGTAAAAAAAAACCGCATCAAAATCCGGTGCATAGTTTTAAAGTTATAAGCACACATTGGGACGGACAGACAGCGGAAAGCGACTTTGTTTTATACTATGTAGTGATTGTCGTCGGTAACCGGATAGTCTAGTGATTAGAGAACCTGATTATGAAGCTTATGGTCCCGGGTTCGATCCCTGGTCAATAGATATTTGTATGGTATGACAATACTAATGGTTTTTCTGGAGTCTGATGTTTAACATGTGTGTAATTATGTATTTACCTATATAAGTATGTTTATGTGTTGTCTAGAACCATTTTACAAGCTGCTTAGTTTGGTACTAGGTCAATTCTATTTTTTTTAAGATAATCTATCTATTTAAGTATGTATTTCTCTATATAAGTATGTATATCGTTATCTAGTACCCATAACACAAGCCTTACTAGCGCTTACTTTGGGACTAGGTCAATTTGTGTGAATTGTTCCCCTTTCACCGTTGCTGTATTTTAGCAAGACGCATGTATTTCGCCAATGTCGACGTTGTGAAATTAATAAAAGCATGCGTTACATAAGCTATAATAAATGTAATGTTAGAATAAATATGGTGTCAGATTGATACAGCTGTTGTTTTTAAAGATTTGAGTGGAGCAAAGAGAATCAGCCAAGCGGAAATTGAACTTGCAAACAAAAGGTTCCATCCCACCTTTTTTTGTTTTACTAAATATTGTAGGCAATGGTTCTCCGGCCATATGGAACCCTAAAAAAACAATGTTATAATAATATTCATTATTCTAAAAGGTGATATGAAGATATGAGAGCTACTCTATAAAGTAGGTACTCTGTATCCCATTATGTAATACTGATATTGATTTGATCAATGAGATCATCTAGAGATTATGTCAACTATAGAATTGTTATCAAAAACATGTTTACATAATAAAGTATGTGGAACATATATACATGTAATCATCATATAATTGGTACAAGTGACTGACTGGCAGACTCCGCACAATCCAAACCACTGGAGCTGGCGACTTGAAAATTTGCAAACTTAAACTTGAGTAGAGTAATTAACCAACACAGTAGAAATCATAATCAATGTAAAGCAAAGCGAGGTTAGGTATTTATTATATCGATTTCGATTAAAAATGTGTAGTTGTTGCGTGGCGTAGTAAACGAAATAGACTTATTTCTAAGAGGGCAAAGAAAAAAGCGAAAATACTGAATGGAGCTGATGATTTATGTACTTGTTTTCTGTAATTGTATGTATGTACGTTACCAACACGACAAAAACATATATACACCTTTAAGCCTCGTATTCATGGTAAATATCTGTTTGGCAATAAAGTTAAATTAACGTGTTGCGGAGTTACTGTCAACATGTTGCTGGCAACACTGCGTGGTGCAGAGGTGATAGCGTCATGTTGACAAGCTCTCGCCCGACAAGCGTAAACATTGATTCAACTTTGTTGCTAAACAGATGTTCACCATGAATACGAGGCTTTATGCCACAAACAATAAGGTCGGTGATACATATATATTAGAGGCTGTATAGCGCCTGATTATATACTGGCTGTAATCTATTTACAAGTACATTAGAGTTTAAACGGTTGTCTAAGCAACACCGAATGTTTTGCTTAGACATGACAACAATAACATTGTATCGTGATTGAGAGACTGACGTGCGTACACACGTCAGGGCCTGTTTTTATAGTTTTCCTTTAATATACATATTTACTGTTAAATCTGGCTGCTCATTTCCACATAATCTCATTTGGTTATGGGCCCAGGACCTCAGCAGTCCAGAAATAACGTGAAAGTTATTAAAGTGAAATAAAAGTGGTTTGAAGCTCGTGAAAATTTTCTCCGTGACAATGTCAGATGAAAACAGCTGTTCGATTGGCATGAGCGGAATAAGAAAATTGAAGGGTTCGTCTGATTACCCGAACTGGAAATTCTTGGTGAGGAATTACTTGGAAAATAAAAACTGGTGGGAAGTAATTTCAAAGGATGTGGTAGACGAAGATGTTGACAGGAAAGCACGAACAACGATTTGTTTGTTGTTGGAACCGGAGTGCTTTACTCACGTCTACAATGCCAAATCTGCCAAAGATGTCTGGAGTAATCTGCAGAGAGCTTACGAGGACAAGGGTTGGGGAAGACGAATCTGCATTCAACGAGAGCTGTTCAGTAGCAGGTTAGAAAATTTTGACTGCATTGAAAGCTACATTGCAAGAGTTACGTTTCTTGCACAGCAACTGTCGGATATTGATTCACCGATTCAAGAGGACTGGATCATATCGATTTTGCTCGGTGGCCTGACCTCTGAGTACAGCCCCCTCATCATGGCTGTAGACAACAGCGGTACCGAGATCACGTTGGAGCAAATAAAAACGAAATTGCTGCAAGAAGGAAGTAGACAGAGCAAGATGAACATAAACCACGAACAAGCCCTAATCACAAGAAGAGCACAGAACAATGCCAGATCTCGCACTAAACCCGATGATCGTAAGCAGAAGTTTGTATACAAGTGCTATAAATGCCATAAGCAGGGACACAAGGCGTCCGAATGCGAAGAGCGGAAGAGAACCGCGAATGTCTGCCTGAATGCAAAGGAGGCGATTAACAAAGACAAATGGTATCTCGACAGTGGATGTTCAAATCACATGACTCATGATAAGAGCAGGTTGTTGTCTTACAAATCCGAGAACGGCAACATGAAAATTTCGGTAGCGAATGGTGAAAAGCTACGCGTGCAAGGACGAGGGAACGCTGAACCTGGCGTCAGCGACGAACAGAAATTATCTTTGAATAATGTTTTGCATGTTCCCGATTTATCCATGAACTTAATTTCAGTTAGCGATTTAACCAAGAAGAATTATTGCATTAATTTTGACAAAGGAGGTTGCACGATTCAAAGACAGAATCGACCTATTGCAAGATGTCATGAAGTTGACGGAATTTACGAGTTGGAAGAAAACAAAAACAACGTCGTCAATTTGACATTGTCAAAACAAAATGAAAATATTTCGAACATTTGGCATAAACGACTGGCGCATTTAAGTGAAAAATACATGAATAAATTGAAAAGCCTTGTTACGGGAATGGAATTTAGAAGTTGTGATTTGACAGAACCATGTATTGCGTGTATTGAAGGAAAGACATGCAAGATTCCCTTTAAAAACAAAGGTACGAGAGCGGACGAGATTTTACAGCTCGTGCACTCTGATCTTTGTGGACCGATGGAAGAACCATCGTTCGGAGGTTCGAGGTATGTCCTACTATTTATTGACGATTATACTCGGAAGACGCATGTTTATTTTTTGAAAAATAAAAGTCAAACTTTCGATAAGTTCCGTGAATATAAGGCGGAAGTTGAGAAAGAGACGAGTAAGTCAATAAAATGCCTTAGATCTGACTGTGGAACAGAGTATTGTAATGGTCCATTTAATAAATTTTTGAAGTCTGCAGGAATTAAACACCAGAAGACCGTGCCCTATACACCAGAGCAAAATTCTGTTGCGGAAAGGGCGAACCGTACCATTATTGAGAAGGCGAGGACATTGTTATCCGAAGCAAAATTGAGCAAAAAGTATTGGGCAGAGGCTGTAAATACAGTTGTATACTTGAAGAACAGAAGTCCAACGAGAGCTTTGAGCAATGCTGTACCTGAGAAGCTTTGGACTGGAAAAGATGTAGATGTAAGTCATCTGAAAATCTTTGGTTGTTTGGCTTTTAGTTTGAAACCAAAACAGAAGCGACGCAAACTAGACATGAAAACGGAACCGACGATATTTATTGGATATCCAGATAATCAGAAAGGATATCGTTTAATGAATCCGAAGACAAGGCAAATCACTACAGCGAGAAATGTAAAATTTTTAGAAAATGTTTTTCTTCAAGATGTGAAAAGTGACGATTCTGTCGTACACTTAAGCCTGGATTCAGAGTCGATTGTTCAGTCTAGTGTACGCAATGACAGCAACAGTGGAGCTGGAACTTCGGAGGCGCATGACAACAGTTCGTCAAGTGACGTTGTTGATCAGGAGAGTGTACCGAATACACCAGAGCAGAGAGTACCTGAAGAGGAAGTTGCTGAAGAGGAAGTAACGTTACCTCAACCTATTGAAAGGAGGTATCCTCAAAGGGAGCGTAAGCCAGTCGATCGTTATGGCTGTAACGTCATGTACGCGATGGAAAGCGTGATAGATGACGATCCATTGACTGTTGAAGAAGCGTTGGCGAGGCCTGATAGTGATTTGTGGCAGAAGGCGATGGACGACGAGCTACAATCACTGAAGGAGAATCAAACCTGGAAGTTAGTCGACCGTCCAGTTGATAAGAAGCCAATACAATGCAAATGGGTATTCAAAGTCAAGAGAGACAGCGATGGCAAGGTAACCAAGTACAAAGCTAGATTGGTAGCCAAAGGTTTCACGCAGGTACGTGGCGTTGACTATGGTGAAACTTATTCTCCTGTAGTTAGAAGCTCTACATTGCGAATGCTATTTTCACTAGCGGTTGAATACGATTGGTTTATTGATCAATGGGATGTTACTACTGCTTTCTTATACGGAAAAATTAAAGAAGACATTTATATGCTCCAGCCTAAAGGAGCAGTAGCCAAAGGTCAAGAAACCAAAGTATGCAAGCTTCAGCGATCATTGTATGGGTTGAAACAAGCATCGAATGCTTGGTTCAACGAATTGGACAAAGAGATGCTAGCGTTAGGTTTTATTCAGTCAATACAAGAACCGTGTTTGTACCAGAAGCATCTTAAAAATAACAAGAGGCTAGTGGTAGTAATTTATGTTGATGACATTTTCGTATTTGGGAATTGTGAACGCGAAAAGCAAAAATTAAAAACTGGTTTGCTGGAAAAGTTCAAAGTGAAAGATCTAGGCGCGGCTAGACATGTTTTAGGAATGCGACTGAGGCGGGATAAAGATATTATTCATCTTGATCAGGAGCAGTTCATCTTAAATATATTGAACGACTTTAACATGACTGATGCGAAACCGGTTAGTACTCCAATGGAGGTGGGAATCAAGCTCGAAAAGTCAGCTGATTCGCACTGTAATCTGCCATATCAAAGTTTGATAGGATGTCTTAATTATTTAGCCTGTAATACGCGGCCGGACATAGCGCATGCAGTAAGTGCACTTTCGCAGTTTAATTCGTGTTACGATGAAACACACTTTAAATGTGCAAAGCGAGTCCTTAGGTATTTGAAGGGTACGTCTAACCTCTGTCTTACCTTTAAGAAGTCGGGGGATTTAGACTTACGAGGCTATGTAGACGCAGATTGGGGTGGAGCGCTAGATAGAAAATCTTTCACTGGTCTAATTTTTAAATTAGGTAAGAATGTCGTGACATGGGAGAGTAGGAAGCAGGCTACCGTATCCTTGTCCTCCACAGAAGCAGAATACGTAGGACTTAGTCAGGCTTCAAAGGAAGCGCTTTACCTACGTAGTTTACTGGACAGTCTTCTTTTGACTGTAGATAGTAAAAAGGCGGTTGTAATCTACAACGACAACCAGTCTGCGCACAAAATTGCAACTAACAAAATGATGCATAACAGAACAAAGCATATTGACATAAAGTATCATTTTATACGGGAATGTGTTCTGAAAAATCATGTAGAGATCAGGTACATGGCAACCGATAAAATGATAGCTGACATTCTAACTAAGTCCGTGCACAGCCCGAAACTGAAAGAGTTTTTAGGACAGTTTTCTTTGATAAATTATTCTAATAAGGGGGCGGACGTATAGTTGTTGTTATAATTGTTTTATGTTTGAATTGTTTTGTGTAGGTATTAGCTTAATTTATTTTTCTTGATGGTTATGCGGTTATTCATTTGTTAGGTTTAGGTTTTGTATGTTTTGTTTTATTTGTAAAATAATGTCAAGAGTACAGGCAAGCACTGTGTGTTTCATAACTTGTCTGTATGTGTGTATGTCTCCAACATGTAATAGATTAAGGGGGCGTATTAGAGGCTGTATAGCGCCTGATTATATACTGGCTGTAATCTATTTACAAGTACATTAGAGTTTAAACGGTTGTCTAAGCAACACCGAATGTTTTGCTTAGACATGACAACAATAATATTGTGTTGTGTTTGAGAGACTGACGTGCGTACACACGTCAGGGCCTGTTTTTATAGTTTTCCTTTAATATACATATTTACCGTTAAATCTGGCTGCTCATTTCCACATAATCTCATTTATATATTTGACATGATGAGTGTATCGATATTTATGCCCTGAAATGTGCTGCTGATATTTTAAGTTGAGTTTTTTAATTGCACAATTAAATTATTACTTTTTTGTGTATATTATGTACAAATAAAAATTTTGGTCGCAATAAAAGGTTTTATTTGATTTTATATTTTTTATTAAACAGAGGCAGATCAACAAGCGCATGGAGAAGGAGGGTCTGATCGGCATGGCGGTGGCGGGCGGCGCCGTGCTCGCGCTGGGCGGGCTCGTGGGGCTCGGCCTCGCGCTCGCCTCCACCAAGAAATAGCATTTGGCCTTCTTGTGAGTACCTTTGTCTTTGACAAGTTTTGGTAAGCACTGCCATCCGGTAACATGCGTTGCCGGCCTTCAGGACTAATAGCACAGTATATATATAAGCTAAAGCAGTAAGGAACCTACGAACAAGTCGGTTGAAACGAAACACGCACACAGGCGTGCGCTTTACACGGCCCCTAAGCGGACCTCGTCCACTCCGCTCAGGCTCAGGTCCGCTTAGGGGCCATGTAAAGCGCGCGCCTGTGTGCGTGTTTCGTTTCAACCGAATTGTTCGTAGGTTCCTTACTGCTTTAGCTTATATATATACTGTGCTAATAGACTACAAGCCCGTGGAAAAAAAACATGTGAAATGAACCAGCGTGGATGAAGCTTAGAAGGCTGTTACTATATCATAAAATAACTCTGAGCGCTATGCCGTCATTTCTGAGCGGTACCGATTTTGTCTCATACATTAGAAACAAATATAAATTGCATTAACTTCCGGCACCACCACTTTAAAGCGGCACTAGGTTTTTCGACATTTATTTTTACAACGGTTTTACAACCTAGCTAGATGGACTTGACACTCCCGAAAGTGAGTGTGAAAGAACGTAAAATACTTACTTCATATTTTAATAGGTTCTTTTGAGTTTCGATTATAAGCGATTTTAGCCGATTACCCAATTATACATAGTCACCTCTCTAGTTTTAATGACCATAGAACTAACCTAGCAACGGTACGTCTCGTAAATAACCACATAGGTATTGAAAATTATGTAAACGCAAAAAATATCGCTGTGATTCTTTTAGAACGTTATTAATGTACAGTACCAAGTATTGATTCATTTCCAAGTAATTCAATTTTGTATTTCTACACACATACACATACACATATCACGTCTTTATCCCTTACGGTATCCCTTGTATTTCTATTGCTGTCAAAACTTGCGTGAACGCTAACAGTTACATTCTATGGATCAGTCACCCAATCCTTCCCTATTGAAACAGACAGTTTATTAATTCATGGCATCATCATCATCAGCCTGAAGGCGTCCACTGTTGAACAAAGGCCTCCCCCTTAGCACACCACAATGAACGACAACTCGCCTACATCCGGTCTCCCGCTACTTTCACGATGTCGGTCCACCTAGTGGAAGGCCTCCCAACACTGCGTTTTCCCGTTCGTGGTCGCCACTCGAGAACTTTCCCCCATCGATTGTCTGTTCTACGAGCGATGAGCCCTGCCCATATTTATAACAGAGTTATAATGATGATGAATGGGAGTTTGTAATTGTGTCGTACAGACACATCATTCAAACAAATGACGCTTAGCGACAAAAAATTCGCATAGTAACAAAGGTCACGTGACAGTTAGTAACGGGTAGAAAAATTCGGAGACTACCCACCTGCTATGGGTGGTGTAGGGGTATAGCACGCGTCATTGAATGACGAGGATCCGGGTTCGATTCCCGGCCATTGCTTTACTTTTTCTGCTGTGGGTGGTGTAGGGGTATAGCACGCGTCACGGAATGACGAGGATCCGGGTTCGATTCCCGGCCATAGCTTTACTTTTCGTATTTTTCTATGTGTTCTAATTTTCACAGACATTTAGAAATTTAGAGTTATAATATTTAATAGCTTCTGCCCGCGACTTCGTCTGCGTAGAATTATACATAAAAACCTTCCTCTTGAATCACTATCTATTAAAAAACCGCATCAAAATCCGTTGTGTAGTTTTGAAAATATAAGCATACATAGGGACATAGGGATAGAGAAAGCGACTTTATTTTATACTATGTAGTGATTTGCATCGTTGGTTGCAGAGTGAATGCCGTGGCCGGCATTCATTACCTCCTCACTAAGAAGAGGAGCAAAGAGGACTAGCGGGCGAGCGGCGATGCACACCGCAGCCGGCGACACGCGCGTAGCTGTTAGTGCCACTTGCCATGTACAAACTTAGACTGAAGTGAAACGAACATGATTTAATAAAACAACAGATGGCTTTAGCACCAAAAGGATTTTGTGTTTCTATAGTTAATGTAGTGTAGCATTATATAAATATAGTATTAGTTTATTATGTATATGTGTAATTTCTCTAATTTTAGGCACTATTTAATAATATAAGAGCATTGTGATTATTAATAGGTATAATTGAAAAAAACTAGATGTGTCGACGCGATTCCATGAAATAAATATTTTTTGTTTTTGATATTGACTCGTGTGAATGGGCTTGTGCTCTTGTACCCTGCGGTTGGTGAATCCTTTCAGTCCAGAGTAAATGGATAACTTTACTTTGCTCACGTCTGTATCCCTTACGGGGTAGACAGAGCCTAAGGTACATTCCCTCGATGGGCTTTTACCATCTCGGCGGGAAGAAAAGCAACTGGTACATTCTATGTTTTTTCTTTACTCCCAGACCAGCATGGAAGGTAAGAGTTAAATTAAAAATACCATTATTGTTATCGAGTTAACTCGCATACAGGACTGACGAACATTATGGGAGATGACGAAAGGGTTAAAATCAAACCACACAATTCAAAACAATTATTTTTATTATTCTTGTATATAATAATAATGAAGTTAAGCGGCATACAACTAGTACACTAACGTACGATGGCGAAGGCGTGGCATTTCAAATTAAATATAAATGACGTAACTACTGTTGCCGCGGCCGCTGCGCATGAGCTCATGTCAATTATTGCGGCTCGAAAATAAACTCGCGCGCAGCCGCCGCGACAACCCTGAACGAAATGACGGAATGGTGACAACCCTATCGCAATACTCGTATACAGTGGCGCCGCAAGCGGCGGAGGGGCTCAACATAGAGTACAGTCTCTTGACTGTTCCGGGACATTTCAGCAGGCGCCTATTTCAACATGACAATTGTCGGTGACAAGTGACAATTCTGTTCACATTACAAACTCAACGAGTGTCGGCGACAATTGTCAGGTTGCTGAAAAAGGGGCGTGGAGGTTGAATTAGTTTGAGTTGGCCCCGTGAATAGCCATATTGACAAATCGACGGGGAAGAAACAAGATCTTACAAATTTTAATTATTGTACATACATACATATATCACGTCTTTATCCCTTACGGGGTAGACAGAGCCCAAGTTACATAACCTAAATACCACGTTTAGCATAATTAAGGGCGTAGCTGGAAAGGGAAATTATAACAGCGATGGGTTGCTAGCCGCATCGCCTATAACAAGATTCCTAAGGCTTGCTCATTCCCTCGATGGGCTTTTACTATACGCGCGGGAAGAGAAGCAACTGGTACATTCATGTTTTTTCTTTACTCCCAGACCAGCATGGAAGAATTTGTAGTTTGAATTCTATTGAGAGAACCAATAGCTCCTGTCTCACATTAATCCGAAATTACAGGTTAGATCTTGATTCTTCCTCGTCCCATGTTTCCATACATTAGATTACATCGATATTAGAAGTGAGGAACTGAATTTTGAATCAAAAATTAATGAAAAGCTTTTGTAGGGGGTGTTCAGTCGCCTTCATCCAACCTGCTGAGATACCCCTCAACAGTTTTCAGAGAGCTTGTACACTGGAGACCGTGAAACAAAGTTAAATATGTATTAAGGTCGCAGAGTAAGCCGCGGACCAGTAGGCTATTACCTAACTCGCTCGCAATCAAAATTGTAGGGCCGACAACGCACTGGCATCGCGTAAAGTGCTGCGGGTGTCTATGGACAGTGGTGATCATTTACCATCAGGTGACCCACTAGTTCGTTTGTCTGGCCTCTCTAACATAAAAAAAAAAAAAAAAAAATCGCCATCGTGTATTTTGACAGTTCACGTATGGGCTGACAATTGGCATCGGAATCAGCTAGCTGTCACTCGTACAAGAACTGTCAAAATGAACACGATGGCGACTGCGAGCGAGGTAATAAGCCTACAGGCCTTTGCAAAATTCTAATTTAGTTTTTTGTGCTGTTCCGCTCACTCCTATTCATTAATTTGAGAGTTGAGAGGGATGGTGACACGAGTTTCATAACACGAATATCGGAGTAACACCTAAGTTGCGGACGCTTTTCATACATTAGGTGGTTTTTTTTGTGACAAAGAGGAAATAATTAGTGGTAAAGCCATCAGACATAGTTTATTTTACACCAATTAGACCGTTTGGGGAAATGGAAGTCTTGCATCGAGGCATGCAACTTCTGCAACGAAGGACCCTATCCCACTTTGACGCTAGGGCGACGTCGCCAACTACGTGTAAATGCGACGTTTTCAAACCGTCGTGACGTGTTAGCTGCCACAATGTCAATGTAACTGGTTGGATCTGGTAGGTGGCGACGTCGTTAGAACGTCTTATTGGGTTAAGGTTCGGACATAAAAGTTGCCACTCTGTACGCTTTAACACGATCACTGCCGGCAACGCGTATGGGATTCCGTGACACTTTAGCAGTCGTTCGAACGCACATGTGCGTCTCCGGTGCTCCACGTCCCGTGTGACAACTGACAGTGAATGCGTTAAACGAATAAATAAAATTGCAATCCTAAAATATTTTTCTTTAGTTCCAGATTTGTAGGACGTGAAAGCTCAATGCAAGACTAATTTACATAGACTTATATCGAGTTTCCAGCCAACCGTCTACGCGTGTCAGAGTGAGCAACAGATAGTCCCGTCTTGCTCTAACACTAGCGGAGTACAAAGGTCCCGTACCCACTCCTTTAGTAAATTACATTCTGAGGGCGGTGAAATAAGGAATGTCTCAGATCGCAGGAACTCGCACGAGCCAAAGGCGAGGATGGTAAATATGCGACCCGAGGCTTTCCTTATCACCGCCAGGGGGGGGGGGGGGGGGCACATTTTTACGTGTTACTCTAACCATGTTTCACAGTCAATGATGAGAACATAACATTTTTGCGATACAATGCTTACATTAATCCGGTGGTAAACGTACAATAGTTTTACATTATCAAACAAATATGCCCTCAATTAGCTACTGGCATTCAGACATGAACTTAATTATTTGTGCTCGCTATGAGTCTATCCATTCGTGTGTATATCGAAGGACCTCCCATGGTACCATTACTCACTGCCTTGGGTACTTATTCCAACTAATTATGTTAACTAACGTAGCTCAAGTATTCAATTTGAAAAGGTTGTCAGTATATTTTCATAGAAGAATTCTCCCCTAAATTTGAGGCGAATCCGTCTAGCACCTAATCTTGGAGACCGCTGCGTTTCATTCATCCAATCGAAAACTAGAACAACGTGTGTTTTTTATTAAAGAAGCAGTAAGTTATCTGGCACCATGCGAGCCTCCCGCCCTACTTGACACGGCTATAGGTGTTCCAACTATGACAATGACCAAGGTTACAAAGAATTGACCGTTCAACACTTACCAATCGCTTAACTTATAATAACACGAACAGATCAATAAACAACATTGATAAAACGAATAAAATTGAGTTTTACATGAACTGTCATGCTAATGAGGTATTAATCGTAGGTAAATAAAGAAACTAAACGAACTTCCTAAGTTCTTAAGGTAACTAAACGTATGCCGAGAGAGCATCCGCCGACTCACAGTCCTATAGTTACACTGGCACGTACTATACATGTGTTTGTTTATGGGTTTGTGTTCAACGCGGCAGTAGCCAACAAATCTGCTCATACGTCGCTTCGTGAACGAAATATGAACGTTTCTACTGATATAACTTAGTTTAAAATCTTCATTGGCGTGTCTGCAACTGTCGTTTTATTCTATGGTATATTCTGCGACAATCGTGTGTGTATTCAAAAAATATAATATATATCCTATACTTTAATCACATTATGGTAACTGGCTATTGGTTAATTACGATAATATGTTGTGTCGTGCAACAGTATACATTCTGTAGTATGATTGAACATCGGATACGTCTAAATAATAATTATAATCAATAACTAATCGCAAATGCACACATCTTTCTAAACAATCAAAACTTATTTTATATACAGTCGAAATAATTACTCACTATGACAACACTGTTAACTGTCAACAAGGTTATTGTATACAGGCCGGGGAGGCGCGCGCGCCGCACGCCTCGCGCCGGCGCCGGAATCTCAAAAGAACCCTAAACGTTAATATCTCTCATATAAAAGGTTAAATGCTTCACTATTGCTCTAGTACTTAAATAACGTGAAATCTAATGTTTAGGGAAGTAAATATAATTTTGTGACTCGCTTACAAATATACTTATTAATATACTAAATAACTATAACATTGTACTCTAAAAAATATGTATAAGTATTGAAGGCTAATATGAGATTGTAATCACAGTAATTGTTATTTAAGTAACGAGCCCACATCATTACTACAAAATAAACCTTCTTACGTCGGCAGCACGAGCGCAGGTCTCGTGCCGCTGGCCGACGGCCGGCCGCCGGCTGGCGCGCGGCTCGCCGACGGCCGGTCGCCGGCGGCTAGACGGCGGCTGGCCGACACTCGTCCGCCTCCTATATACACACTCCGAAGGCAACATCAAGGTATACTTTATTTATTGCTTTTTGTTACTATTTGTTTATTATTATGTACTTTACATATCACTCAAATTTATATACAATGCAATATTATGTCTTATTACGATTTGTTAAGTTTCAAATTTGAACTTTTAATTTTCAATAAATTCGCAAAATTACAAATGCGACAACAACAAGGTCTCCCTGGAAATAATGTTCAGTCTCAAGGTAGTTGAAGATTCGGGTTGAAGTGGCGACGCGCGGTCGCTCTAGTATAGTATTTAAGCTCTGTTATATTTCTGTTCGTATACAAGATATCGTAGATTAGATATAGGTAGTCGTGTGCTCACCCGGCGGTGGCTATGTGGCTACCGTGTGGCTACGGTGTGGCGCGGCGTGGCGCGGCGTGGCGCGGCGTGGCGCGGCGTGGCGCGGCGTGGCGCGGCGTGGCGCGGCGTGGCGCGGCACACACACACGCACACAGTCTAATGTTCTCTAGTGAGTGCGCACTCTACACAACGCAATGAGAATGTAAACGAGATTCTACGGGCAGCTCTAACGATCACCTAATGACTTGCGTATATTTATCTACTATATGCTCTACGTAGTATATATAAATGCAATCTGCAAAATACATAAAACAACAGTTATTTATATCTATAAATTGTATAAAATATTAAATTAAATCTATTGAAGTGAGGTAGATGGATGGAATTTCACAATTTGTGTGGATATATGTTCTCTTTTAATTTTTACACGCCGGATTGGCCCGAATGCTGAGGTAGATGGATGGAATTACGATGTAAGGCCCTACTAGTGACAGGGACCGTTACATGCACAATACAAAAACACTACCCGCTAGTTCATTAACTACTAAAACAATCTCACGGCGGGGGCGCCGGGCGGCCGGCGCGGCCGCGGGCCCGCGGGCGAGGCGCGAGCCGCGAACCGCGAGGCCGCGACCAATTACATCCTAATTTAAAAATGTACATTACATCGGAAATGGCACCAACGACATTCCACGGGTTAACAATAAACTGATATATACTCGCGAAACGAATCAGCTAACCACAAAACATAACACTCAAGCACCGATTGAAAACCTTCACATAGACGCGGGCGGGGGCGCGGCGGGCCTTCATGACGCGGGCTTGTCGTCGTCGGAGTAGCCGCCGTCGTTCGCGTCGTGGTCGCGGCGGTCGTCGTGGTCGCGACGGTCGTCGTCGCCGAAGTCCTTGTTATAGTACTCTCGTTCTTTGTCCGCTTCCTTGTCGTCGTCGCCGCCGCTGTCGCTGCGCTGTCGCTCCTTGCCGAGGTCGAGCGGCTCGTCTGCGTCGCGCGTGATGTCGGGCTTACCGATGTCCGTGTACTTGCGCTGCATCTGTTTCAGGAAGCTCTGGTGTGAGAGTGCGGCGGGCGGCGGCGGCAGCGACGCCATCTGCGGTGATGGTTCTTCATACGTTTTCCGGTCCATATGCAGGGCGTTCATCTGTGCCAGGTGGTTTATGTTTGGCATACCTGCAATATATAACGTTGAAGTGAATTCGGCTGTCTTCAGCGTGCTGTTTAGTTGACAATTTAATATTTTTAGACTATGTAATGGGAAATATTCAAGTTATATCACAACTGGCCACATAAATATCATAGATAAGACCACATAGGTAAGGTTTTACACGCAATCAACGCTTTTGTTAGTCTATATCAACTCGTGTCATCTTTTCAGAAGTTAATCTGAGGCGTGCACAATTTTACGCCAAATCGGCCTGAAATTGGTGGGTATTGGGAGTGCTGGGTAAAAAGCGTGAACTGACCAATGTACTGTAAGTAGGTGTCGATGAGCGTAGACCCGGCGCCGTATCCGGGCGCGTACTCGTCCCGGCGAGCCGGAGCCAGCGCGCCCTCCGCGGCCCGCACGGACATCGCCCGCACCGCTGGCACCTTCGTGATGGTGGTGTTGGCTAAGCTATTGATGTCTGGAGAAAAAAGGACTCGTTAATTTTATCTCGAAGTTTTATTTAGTCGCATACGCCTTTGTAGGATTGTTAAATTGGTAAAATCGACTTCAGGGACGTACTTAAAAAAGTAGCCAGCCTTTGACGGAATAATAATAATATACTCTTTTTCAAGGCTCCGATGTCACAATCAGTTGGGAATACGACTAACGAGAGCCGATTCCACTACATCAGAGCACGAGATAGGAAATGCACCTACTCAGCGGCCCCTATATTGCTTACACTTGAGGGCTACATTTTTTGTCGCTTGGGCCATAGTAATGAAATACTCACGAGGTGGCGACACAGCTATGCTGTCTCCGTAGCGGGACTGGCTGAGGTCGTCGTTGTCGTTGTCGCCGCAGACGGAGCTGCTCTCGGACGCGGCCGACTTGGCGTCCAGCTTGATGTCGCAGCGCCGCGGGCCCGTGGGCGAGGCGCGCGCGCGCAGCTGTTCCGCTGACACTTTGACGCCGGCTTTAGCTAGTAGTCTGGGGAGAGAATGGAATGGAATTAGGTGATGGGTACTGTTGACGATCGAATTGGAACTTGGATTGTGAATATTAGGTTGAAGGTATGTTATGCTATGACGGAAGGTGTTAAGAAAAATGCAAGTTTCTACTCCAGTACCCGTAGAATTGTATCTATAGAACTATTGGGCAACGAAATGAGAGTCCATGTCCAAGTCGCTCTTTGTCGCATTGGTGTCACATAGCTTTTACTCGGTATCTCTACTTTACTCTCTATATTTCTCCACAGGTAGCACTTCAATCTATACAAGTTGTCGGTACAGCGACATCTAGCGGATAATAAGGGAACTAATCTTATGAACTACAAACTTAACTCTAACGTTTGGACAGTATCCTGTTTTTTAAGACAAGGAAAGCTGACGAGCAATGGGGCCCTGATGCTAAGTGACCACCGCCTCCTTAGATGCCTCATGTGCCAATAATTTTACCGTATCTTTTCATCTCCATGTCGGGTCGGATATAGTTTCTTTAATTGTACAGTTTGTGACGTTATTAAAGAGATTGCGGGTGGTAGGGCCTTGTGCAAGGTCCGTCCGGATCGCTACCACCATCTTACTCGCAAATCCTGCCGCTAAGTAGCAGTGCTTGCACTGCTGTGTTCCGGTGTGGAGAGTAAGACAGCCGGGGAAATTACGGGCACAAGAGACATTTCATCTTAGTCCTCTAGGTTGGCAACGCATCTGCAATCCCTCCGGGGTTGCGGGTGTCTATTGGCAGTGGTGATCACTTACCATCAGGTAACCCACTTGCTCGTTTGCCTTCCTATTCATATAAAAAAAAAACACATTTCTTCTAGTTTGGCTAACAAACAAAAATTCAACAACAAATATTTGAAGCAAGACAACATGCGCATGATTCTTCTTTACTCACTGGCTGGCTAGTTCTGGGTCGAAACGTGTCGGCATCTGCAGCACGGGCAGGTCCTTGGTGGAGATGCCGCGGTGCTGGCGGGACATGTGTGAGTGCAGGGAGTTACGGGACTTGGCCACTGTGCCGCACAGCACGCATCTGTGGAATGTTACACATCGTTACACACAAGACACGAATATTGTCACCGAGTTTTTTATATTCGGAAATTAAAAATGTTCTAAAGCGCTTCGCGAGAATTTATAGAGGGGATTTAATTGAAAAATTGAACCACGGGCCTCGATCACGTCAATCAAATTACACATACATACATATATCACGTCTTTATCCCTTTCGGGGTAGACAGAGCCTAAGGTAACAAAACCTTAAGGCCACGTTTAGCATGATTGTGGGCGTATAGGTGGAAAGGGGAATCAAAATAGTGATGGGTTGCTAGCCGCATCGCCTATAACATGATTCCTAAGATTACCATTTGAAAATATAATTAAACTTTGTGATACAAATAATATGTACGAAAGAATTACGGTCCTAACTCATCTAGCTAGTCGAAAACTTAATTTAAGCTAGTTTCGTAATAATAGTAATACACAGATCTTTATCACTTTTAAATGATATTTTCAAACATAGGACTCGTGGTCCTTCGAACCGGATCTTAGACCCCAAGTTAAGAGTGTTATTACAATGTTACTTAGCGGTACTGACCTGTATCCGGGGCATACGGTGTGCTTGTCTTCAAGGTGCGTACGTAGCGTGTGCGCAGAGCGGTAGATCTTTCCGCACTTGGGGCAGGGCCGGGGGTCCGTGGCGCGCACTCGTAAGAGGTCCTGCGTCCGCCGGGAGCCACCTGGTGGGAGGCAGGAATTAGTGCTACAGCTCGATGGGTTAAACTTGTTGGTGGGATTGACATTGTTTCGTTTTTGTTTAGCAGTTTGTGGTAGATCCGACACGAATTATAGCGACATCTATTGGTCAGTTTTCGAAGTAGAGGTGTGAAGAAAAAAGAAGCAGCGTCAATCCCGTCAGGCAGTTGCGTTGATCTTACCTTTTATGATTTTGTTAGTGTTAGTAGTTGTTAGTTACATTTAAACGCGACGTTCTACTTCGTAGTTTTATTGTTTATGTATATATCATTATATAAGCAGACACTTTTTTCGGGTAAAAATTAAATTATTACGTATATATCGTATCACTAATACATTCGCAACTAGAATCGTTTACTCACATTGAACATTTGGTTATTGGGCTGACTAATTTACATTGTAGGTAGGTACGCTTAAAAATACTTTTTATATAATAAGATATACGTCAATGCCTCTCAGGCGTCAGGAACAATTTCAACTACTCGCTAAGTTACCAATATTAATTTTCGAGATCTATTCGACGTGGGGCTCCTATCGCATATATTCTGAAGGCAACCATTGTATTACTATGTTTATTTACACGTTGAATTTCATAAAGACTGGACTCTTATTTCTAGGCCGTCTGAACAAAAAGAGGCGAATGAATTCACTGTATTTCTTTGGAAGACTAAGTACTAGTACAACTGACTTAATACCGAGTTAATAGTACCTAATGGTTATGGTATAAGAACCTATTTATATCCATAAACAAACGTAAGCGACGTCACGGCACTCGCGCGGGTCCAGTCACGTCGGCTGAACACGCCAATAAAAGAATAAATTCTATAAAACTTACTGTTTCTAAATACGAAAATATATGCGAATGGAAAACGGTTTATTTATTATTAAACGAACGCTCTGTGTGTTCGTAAATTACTACATTGACTAGATATGTTTAAGATTGTGCTCTCCACACGGTCTCTTCGAACCATTAAAAAATAAACACTATGCTTGTTGAACGTATCCCTAGGTACCTATTGCGCTAAAAAGGCATTTGATTTTTTAATTCTATTTCGTATTGTCTTAACTATGGTCGAAAATATACATAAGTACGTACGCAACGCCGCGAGACAACTTTAGTGTTTCGGGGAGCCGACGCAATAGTTACTCAGACTAGCTCGAAGGCTCCCAAAGTCCAGGTGACCCCCAGGGGTCCACGGAAGACCAAGTTTGGCAACCTCTGTCTAGCCACTCAAATTTCACGAGGTTCATAATGGCTTTTCACGAGGCCTATCGAATGACAGGGCCTTGCGTTGACTAAGGAAGCCACGTGTTTTTCGTCAACCATTGCGCCGACTAAAATAATTTTGTCTATTTCGATGAACACATTTCATATAAACGGCTCTCTATGAAAATATAAAGTACAATTATTGTTAAACTTGCGGTAAATCACTTTAGAATACAAATAGAAGTCAACAAGATGTGACGAGGTCAGGAAGCAGTTCATTTCTGTTTCCATGGAAACGGAGGCACTTAATAAGTTTAACAATAACTGCACGTCTCTGATTTACAGTTATTTTTGACGACACCGAAACGAAGGGATCAAAATAAGTCACCGCCAGGCGGGCGGCGACGACCGGTCACGGGAGAAGTTTCGAAGCAACAATGGAAGAGATACAGGCGTTCAGGAAGTCGAGAATGATCTTCACTCCTAGCACACGGTAATCTATCAATGGCACCAATCATCACATGTCTTATTTACGCGCTTAATAATACCTCACGTAAACAATATCAGTCTAATCTACTACAAAAATAATTTTCAGTCGACACCCTACCGTCTTCGCGGATAACGGGATTTACGACGAGATCAATATTTCGGTTTTTAAATAATAAGCCGCACTTGAGTTCGTTTCACAGCCGATCGTCGGCGCGCTAGGCGCGGCCGCAGCTCCAGCGCAGCGTCTTCATGCGCTCCCACTGCGCGCGGTGCTTCAGCCGCATGTGGTTGCGCACCGAGTTGGGGTGCGCGCACGCCGCCACCGGGCAGCGCGCCGAGCCGCGCGGGAAGTGCGCCGCCAGGTGCCGCCGCGCCGCGCATGCGCCGCCCAGCGCGCCCCCCACCCCCCCGCATCTGCAACGCCGACACGCACGTTATCCACCGACACTCCGAGCCCGCGCCCACGATACTATCTAATACACCCTAGGCGGTAATCGTGTCTTCGAACGGCCCCGGAGACGTCCATTGGCACAGGTTTCTATGGTTATTTTTGACGAGGTTCGGTGGTGTTTCCGTTCGAGGGACAGGTTTCCGCGGCTGCGAGCCCTCTTTCCGTTCCGCCGCTCCGAGTCGGGCGGGTCCCGGCGTCAGTCGTCGGCGACGAGCGCGTCCCAGTGCGCGTGCGGCGCGTGCGCGGGTCACCACCAGGCGGGCAGCGGCGGGAAGGCCGCGGGCGGGGCGGGCGGCGCGGGCGGCGGCGGCTCGGCCGCGGCGCGCCGTCTCTAAGAGTTCTGCCGCTGCCGGATGCCGTGCGCTTGCAGCTGGTGGTTGATGAGGTAGTGCTTCGTTTTGCACTTCTTGCCGCAGTGCTGGCACGGGAACCACTGGTCGCGGTCCGTCTGCGAGTGCACATTGAGCATATGCTGGCGCAGGTTGGAGGTGGACGAGTACACGCGGCCGCACAGCGGACACTGCGGCCGGTAGCCCAGCGCCCCGCCCGCCAGAGCCGCCCCTGTAACACAGAGGCGGCGGTTAGAGACATCGCCACTCGCGTACTATTAAGCGCTACTGTATGTGTATCGGTCGTATTCGGCGGGGGGCGCGGGGGGCGCGGGCGGCGCGGGCGGCGCGGGGGGCGCGGGGCAGGCGGGCGCGGGCTCGCGGCGGCGCTGCTTGATGCCGTGGATGGAGTTCATGTGTATCTGCATGTACTGGCGCGTCTTGAAGGCGCGGCCGCAGGCGGGGCAGCGGTGCTCCGCGGCGTGCGCGGCGTGCACGTTGAGCAGGTGCTGCTTGAGGTTGCTGTTGTTGCTGTAGCGCTTGCCGCAGGCGGGGCAGGCGGGCTTGCGCGGCTCCCCCGCCGGCGCCGGCGCGCCCGGCCCGCCGCCCGGCCAGGGCGCTCCTGGGGCAGACGGAGGTCTCGTTCATTTTCGTCTCTCGCCCTAACACCGCACTAACTCGCGACGCGACTCGCTTCCATTGTTGCGACGGCTTCCCTGATCGTTTGGGAGCTCCCGACAGGGCTCGCGCCGAGGTGACGTATCCGTTATTAGAATGTTAGTGTTAGGTATAATATGACATGCGGTAACGTGCATGACTCGATAACGTGCGGTTGATTGCGCTGTCTTCATTGTGTGTTAATTAATCGTCATTAATTGTAAATTGTAGTAAGCGGTTGAATCTAATTGTTTTCGATGTCCGTACCGCGACTCGAAAGATCTGATCATTATTGAGTCATGCTCGTGAGGCGAGAACATTGCGGAGAGAAGTAATGAGATACCTATAGGTGCTCTACTCACCGAAGTTATCCGGTATCCCCGATGGTCCTGGAAGCCCTGGGAATCCTGCAAACGAGATGTCACGTTATTATCAGTTCAATATTTAAACAAACGAAAGTAATACAATTTTTAATCAAAGTGTCTAAATTCATTGTTATATATTCTTATATGTATTTACAATGCTTACTGTTTCTCTACACAGTCAAAGAGCAAAATAAAACAGACTGTGCCATTGACAATTATGATTTTGCTCACTGGTTAAATCCAGCAGTCTTTGCAATTCTGCTATCAGACCCTCATGGCGCATTAAGCTTGATAGACCTTGCAACTGACGAATGCATGCTTTGTCTATGTAGTCGGTCCATGACGTCATAATGAAAGGAAACACTTAAGTCGCTAAGGTGCACACTAAATCAAAGGGGACGTGCTTTAAAGGAGTGTCCACACGGAAACGAACAAGCTACATAGGCAACACAATATGGATGCCTCAGTGGTGTGTACCTTGCAAGTTGAGTAGTCCCGGGAAACTGTGTGGCATGGCTCCATTGGTGTTCGAGATGTGGGCGGGGTCGTCATAGTCGAGTGGTTCCTGTTTTGCTCGGTGCTCGCCTTCCGTGTCGCTGGCGCCCGCGTCTGATGATGACTCTTCCCCTTCCCCTGACTGGGAAAGAATGATTAGCTATTTAAAATAGGATCGAACACGGAAGCAACCTCGGGAAATTGTCCGCTTTAGAATTTAGTAACGAAAAGTTTTGTATTGATTTATTTGTAAAATAATTTCCATTTTGACATTCTAGCTGTTGGAGATGTATACACAATTATTTTGTCAACAGTAACAGCTCTCCAATTAATGAATTATCGCTATGCCACTGTCCATTTCAATGGACCGAGAATACCAGCTGTAAACTCCGAGCGTGCCAGCTGTAAAATTCGAGCGTTCCAGCTGTGAAATTCGAGCGTTCCAGCTGTGAAATTCAAGCGTGCCAGCTGTTAAATTCAAGCGTGCCAGCTGTAAAATTCGAGCGTTCCAGCTGTGAAATTCGAGCGCTCCAGCTGTGAAATTCGAGCGTGCCAGCTGTAAACTCCGAGCGTGCCAGCTGTAAACTCCGAGCGTGCCAGCTGTAAACTTTGAGCGTTCCAGCTGCTTTGACCATTTTGCGGTTGATGTAGCTGCTTACCAGATTGTTTGAGATCGTGGATAGATGGGCACCCTGCTCCAGCGCTTGCCCGAACAGCGCGAGCTCGTGGCCGTTGCGCTCGGGGCTCGCCTGCGCCAACAGCTGCTCCGTCCTACACCCGAAACGGTTACGGGATCATTAGCATGGTGGATTGAGAAAAAAAACGGTCAAGTGCGAGTCGGAGTCGCGCATCGAGGGCTTCGTAATTCAGCAAGTGAATACATACATACATACATCTCGCAGTATGGACAATGATGTGTACTCCGTTATTGTCGTGTATATCAGACTAATGTATTGGTACATTAACCGTTTCTGTGGCTCACACTGTAATATATGTGATGTGGATGTACTGAATAAATAAATAAATAATAAATACATACATCACATCTTTATCCCTTACGGGGTAGACGGAATCTATGGTAACAAGACCTGAAGGCCACGTTTAGCATGATTGTGGGCGTATAGGTGGAAAGGGAAGTCAAAATAGTGATGGGTTGCTAGCCTCATCGTCACTTACCATCAGGTGAGATAGAGTTCAACCGCTGGTCAGTTTATAACAAAAAAAGTGACAATTCGAAGAGAGATTGGGCGTGAGATGAACCGATAGTTCTTAGGGCGAGGGGTCACCAGGTTAGGGTAGCGGATATATATTGCCTTGCCCATACAGCTGCCTGCCTTAGCGACTCGCCTATGCACGCAACTGGTTATTTTGTGGCTTGAGAAAACGATGGAAGGAAGAGACCTAGCTATTTATTTATTCGCAAAAACTTACTCAGCATTACAGTTTGCTATAGCACTGAGTAGAGCAAAAAAAACAAACTAAAGAAATCGCTTCTATCGCTTGATTTATCCATTCTGTCGTCTAATAAACCTATCTATAGTTTTCCAGATAATTATCTAGCACCAAAATTATTACCACATGTTAATTTTGAGATGGTTTGTACTATAATAAAATAACGACTTATTAATTACTCCAAAACCGAATCTCAAGTTGTAATAATACTTGAAAATCATCATTAACCGGTAGTCATAACAGGTACTAGTAAATATATTTCAATTGTTTAAATAAGTACCTACATTTAAATTTACGCAACACTCAGTAAAACCAATGTATGTACACTAGGGGTCGCTTGCACAAGCTTTTTTGCTGACTGTACTAGCATTGTCACCTGTCCTACATATGTGGACCAAATTTCAAGTCAATCGGACCAACCGTTGAAGAGTTATCTGCGGAGACGGTCCTGGCTGGACCACCAGAGAGAGTTCTACTACCAGATTATTATATTGTCATCTGACTTATATAAGCATGCAAAATTTGAGCTCAATCGGATGAAGATATCTGCTTCAAAATTGAGTCACAAGATCCACCCGGACAAACATACTTACATACATACATTGCAAGTTAATATATAGAGAGCTTGTAACTTGTAATCATCTCCAGCCTATATACGTCCTACTGCTGGGCACAGGCCTCCTCTCAAAATGAGAGGGCTTGAGCTATAGTTCTCACGCGGGCCCAGTGCGGATTGGGAACTTCACAAACACCGTTGAATTGCTTCGCAGTTATATTTCACTTCACAAACGTCGGACAGCTAACGGGCGTCCGATAGTGCCGCCAAAATATCAGGGAATTCAATAACCGATATCGTAGCGGACAATGTACAGTAGGCAAGTACAGTTGAGGGCATAAATATATGTACGTTACCAAGACGTCAAAAACATCTATACACCTTTATGCCACAAACAATAAGGTCGGTGTGACACGTATATTTGACATGATGGCTGTATCGATATTTATGCCTTCGACTGTACATATTTTATTGAATCAGGCGTTACTTTGTGGAGGTCTATTTCAATGAGCAATTAAGTTTTACTTTGCTACTCCCCTACTGAAACTACTACGAGACACAGAGTAGCAAGGTAGATGGTCTTTGTTTAAAGTACATCCTACTAATATTATAAATGTGAAAGTTTGTGAGTATGTTTGGATGTTTGTTACTCTTTCACGCCAGAACGGCTGGACAGATCTGGATGAAATTTGGAACATAGGTAGATTATAGTCTGGAATAACACATAGGTTACTTTTTATCCCGGAAAATTGCGTAATTCCTGCGGGATAGCGATAAACGAATTCTACACAGACGAAGTTGCGGGCAACAGCTAGTCGATAATATAGGTAATATCGATTTTATAGCAATTTTAGAACGATCAAGGTAGCCCAATCATCAAAGTCACCTAACGGTACTCGGTAGTCATCAGAAAATGTAACTATCCTTACCTAGTTTTCATCTGCGCCTGGTAGAGGTCGGAGGAGCGCGCGCGCTTGGGCGGGGGGGTGCTGGAGGCGCCGTCGTCCGGCCTGCGCGCGCGCCGGCCCTCGCGCGGCGCCGCCTCCCGCGACCCGCCCGACCCCGTCTCCGTCCACGAAGATGCCGATTGCTGGGGAAACGGGGGCCATTAGTGCTTTTACGAAATGAGCATTTCTCAAAAGAGTTGCAGATTTTTTTAATTTCCTAATAATTTTGATGCTGTTCCTACTCAGAATCACGAGCTGTTTCAATCTTAATGGGACCAAAAAAATCTATTTTTTTCCTTATTTTGTTACTATTTTCCATGAAAGGAAGAACATAAAAATCGTATGAAAATCTTGGGTAATTTTTTCGCTCCTGCAGTGGAGAGCTTGTGAATGTGAGTGCAAAAGCTGCAGTCAATTCGTTGATAGTAAAAAAAAATTGAGGTGGGTGGCATTCTTTTGCGAATATCTCAAATAGGTGAGAAACGATGATTTGCAAGGCTGAAAATGCTGTGGCATCTGTGTAACAAACTAAATAATACTAGTAAAATAAATATAAACTAAAGGCCACGTTTAGCACGATTGTGGGCGTATAGATGGAAAGGGGAATCAGAATAATGATGGGTTGCTAGCCGCACCGTTTATAACATGATTCCTAAGATTTTCACCAAATAAAAAATTCTGATTGTGATATTAATGGCAAATGAGACATCCGCAAAATCAATGGATTGCCAGTTGCCAGCCTAGAGGTATATGCTTACTTAATACAAGTTTTCGGTTACAAAATACGTCTCTACTGCGTTGGCGTCAGTGTCAAATACTATGAACTTTGTTGCCGTTTCGATTCGCAAGTGGCGACCAATTTTTCCATTTATGAACGCTTATACTAGAGCAGTGGTTCATAACCGGTGGTCCGCGGACCACTGGTGGCCTGGAAGCATCCTAAGTGGTCCGCGGGGCCAATCTAATAAATAATTAGATAAGTGACATCCAGACACAGCGCGTGAATGTGCAATTCCATCCATTGGGGCCGATCGAAGCCATAATTACGTTAGATTTTTTGTAGTTAGGTACTTAGGTGGTCCTTGGCAAGACAACATTTTTGTCAAATGGTCCCTCATGTCTGAAAGGTTAAGAACCACTGTACTAGAGGCTCAGTTCTCATGTCTTAGGTACTTACTGGGGATGCCTTTTGCTCAAGCGTGGGCACGGGTACCGTGGGTGGTACATCGGTCAGCCCGCGCACCTGCAACAGCTGAGCTGCTCTGAGGAACTCCTTCAGCTGCTCCTGCCCTATGTGGACCTCGCCTTGGTACATAAACCTGCAAACAAACATCGTTGTAACCTTAAAAACAAATACACAGAAAAACGTGAGGGGTAATGAAACCACAAAGCAAGTGAAACTTTTGAGAATCAATTTGATAATTTTCGGAAAATTATTTTAGTCAGGGTACGATCGCGTTCTTTCATAACTTAATAATTGGAAAATGGGAATGATAAATAAGTATTTTTTTTTATGTTAGAGAGGCCAGACAAACGAACTAGTGGGTCACCTGATGTTAAATGATTACCACTGTCCATAGACACCCGCAGCGCTTTACGCTTTAATTGAAAACAAAACACAAATACCGCTGAGCATTTGCACGAATAAGTGAGAATGTAAATGCTGATGCGAGCTACGGGCATGGGCGCTGCTATATTGGTTGCTCTGCCGAGCGCCTGTCACTTTAACCCCACTTCGCGGCCGGCTGTAATAGCGACATCCGACGGACGAAAATATTTGAGGCGATGGAAAAAAGTTTCACTTTGAATAAGGTGCTGTTTTAAATCTCTGTGGTATTATCATTATAGTCCCACTGCTAGGTACAAGTCTCGTTTCAATGAGGCCTTGGGCTATAGTTTCAGGCCCCGTGCGGAATGGGAACTTAACACACACAATTGAATTGACCCGCAGATGCCCCTTATTCAGAAACGCTTAGCTTTTGTTAAATTAACACTCGTCTTTCTTTCTCTGTCACTTTGACATTTACCTATCACTGCCAATCAAAATGCCATTTTCCTTACAACAGGATCGTAGCGTTTCACGAATAAGCGGGGAAGACTTTCAAGTTATCTAAATCATGAGATCCCTTATAGGGATAAGTTCGCCTTTGTGCATATAAGTTGTCCTGTATTCATCTTTTTCTTGTGTTTATTTACAATAAAGAGTTATACATACATACATACATACATGTTGAAATTATAAAAAAATTGGTCCTTCGAGCCGGATGATTTATTTTACCAAATGACAACCAACAGCTTTTAATATAACAAGATTTTTAAAATAGAAACAATGAGCCAATCATAGGATATAATTGCATTATGAGTGTTTACCTTAGTAGACTCTCCATGTCTTTGTCGTGGACATCTCTGAGTATGACAATTGGGTGCTGGCAGGGGTTGGCCTTCAACAGTTTCCTGAAGTATGGGCTGCATGCTGAGAGCACCACCTGAACAACAATAGTCTAGTACAGAAACAGTAGCATGGCATTGGTTAATAGTCAGCAGGGCAAGGTGACACACCACAATTTTTACGCGCTGTCTAATGGTAGGCAGATCCCCCACTGCACACATGGGATGTCTGCCAGCTAGCATGAAAGTGCGCGATAGTCTACCCGTCTCTTTCTAGACCGAACTTTAAGAAAAAGACTGGTATTCTATCTCAAGCGCGTCTCAGATCCTGCGCGCTTTCAGAACCAGCATAATACAGAACGAAGCCCTCTTGTTCCGTTTCCTTGCACCTCATGTGAGAATCAGGCGTCAAATTCAAGTATCTAATGTCTTTGGTCGCTTCTGCACTTCTGAGTATGAGCAAGCAAGGGTACTATGGACCAAGCGTAGTACACAATGTGCCTGATACAATTTTACAGGCGTTAGACAAAAAAAGATAAGTAAATAGGTAGCTAATGAGAAAGGCATAATTGTCTGACACTGAATCACAATCGCTTTAACTCTGAAAAATGGAAAAAGGGTAGAAAGAGATGGCAAGTGCCATCGCGAGAGCGTACGCGTTCGATGCAGTCTCACCATTTTTAATACGTACTGCAAAGCTTGTGTATATTTCATGTAGAATAAGCCAAGTGTAATAACAGCGGCGCTTCATCCTAACAACTCAATTTCCATCGAGTACCAAGCTTCTCTCTCGCTCTTTCTTTACTATGCGTAGATGCGTTTTAGTAATTTTCAGTATTCGTTTGAACGCACATGTACGGTCCGTAAGCTCTTTTTTTTATTGAGTTTAAATTGTCACTGGCCACTAAATTGCCATATACTTTTTTTTATAAATAAATAGCGACCTTCTGCTGTCTTAAGTCGAAGCATGTGTGTCATTTTATAAAAGTAATATATTATAATTTATTTATTAACATACAAACCATTAAAAACTAAACAATAGTAAGGATCACTAAAACTACGAAAGTTGATTAAAAGTATATTATTAATGTTGTTATAAACACTTTTCTAAGTCAGTCGGGTTTGGATACCATCGGCCGATTCAAGTATCAAACCCGTAATAATGAGTGAGACAGCAAGACGACTGTACGCTTGTGGCTCTCGAAGTCTCGGGTCTGACAGCGAATACGTTAAGATAGGTGAGAGAGAGACTTTACCCCTGCACGCCTCTTAAAAGGCAATAGAGTAAGTTTTACCTTATGCGCTGTAAAAGTTGCTCCAGCACAGGCGAGAGTCACATCGACGAAGTCTTCCTCGTCTCGCAGCCGCCGGAACGAGGACACCATTGCAGAGTGGAAGTCGTTCCAACGCAGCGAGTACTGCTGCTCTCCGCCCGCGCCCGTCGCGCCGGCCGCGGCGCCGCCTGCACACAACATAGGTGAACGTTAGAAGGTACACTATAGATCAGGAGAAACTAGGTGAACGTTAGTAGAGGCAGGGGCGTGCAGTGGGTTCTGACAGAGGGTAGGCATATTGACAACAAAACCCGTATTGGTACGAAGCGTGGCGGGCACATTTACGTATGCTTACAAGCACTGCTTATCTGCCTGTAAGGGATGAACGCGTCCGAGTAGAGGTACACTATGGATCAGGGGCTCGAAGGTCCCTTTGAAACTGGTAATAAATTCAAGGCATATTGTCAAACGCCATGCCATGCTGGTCTGATAGCAAAAAAATTGTAGTTTCAATTAAAGACACATGTAAAAGAGCCCTTGGCGACCTATTTGCAAAATAAACTTTTTTATTTTTCAATAGAATGTGCCAGTTATTTCTTTACTCGCGCCGATGGCAAAGATCAAGGGAATGGGTAACATGGATTGTAACTTGTAATTTTGTTAATTTTAATGTTTTGTTTATGTACCTACTGTTGGCATGTCTAAATAAATAAATCTTAGGAGTCATTTTGTAGGCGATGTGGCTAGCAAACAATCAGTATTTTTATTCCCCTTTACACCTTTACGCCCACAATCATGCTAAACGTGCCCTTTAGGTGTTGTTACCCTAGGCTTTGTCTACCCCGTAAGGGAGAAAGACGAGATTTATTCGTATTCCGATATTTCGACGCAGTTCCAGTGCGCGCACTCGTTAAAGGTGCTTAGGTAGGTATCCTAATCGTGGTCTATCTTAGCGGAGGCGGAGGCGGAGCCGGATGCGGAGGTGATGAGTTTCGCCTCCGCGGATGCGGAGTTTAACGGAGGCGGCTGCGAAGATGAAAGTGGATGTGGAAAAAATAGTAATTTAAATGTTTTATAGAATTCAACTGTTTTCGGCTTCGTCGTGTGACTTGGACGGCTTAGTCGTCGCGTCGTCGAGCGTCGCTATTCACGCGATGTTTTTCTATGATTATAAGATTTATGATATAAATAAAACTCTGTTACAAATCCGCAAAAAAATTGAGGAGGCGGAGGCGGAGGTACGATTTCTTCCGGAACTTCCACAGTAACGGAGGCGGGGGCGAAGTTCCGTTACAACCCCAGTCTATATCCCGTTGATAACATGTCTGATATTATTAACCGTGAATATGTTACATACGAGTGGAGTAGAAAAAAAAAACAAAATGATTTTGTAAGTTTTCGGTCACAAAATACGTCTCGAACGCGTTTTTATATGCGAAAATTTACACTAGTCTCTGCTCTTTAATCTTGTCGAGTAAAAAGTTTTATTTCGGCTGTACTACTGCGAATCATTTAGTTAAGTGTTCCTACTCAAACCACTTACAAAGAAAACTTTCGTGTGATTTACTTTTAAAAAATAACGTCTACCACGGACCGCTAGTCTATCTCGTAAAGTCACGTCGCGCAGCGAGGATTGCCCGTCCTTTTCTTACTATTCGTTCTAGAAAGAGACGGCTAGTCTAAGTATTTCGCGCGCTCGTGCTAAGCCGTGAAAGTGCATGACGCCTGCGCATATTTATGTAGCAAAAAAGCGTTTGATTTGCAACGTTGACATTGCCTAAACCAGCCTGCCTAAGCAAAGTTATGAATTGTGCTAAATTAGTAATTGTAATACAGGGGACACAAGCTGCAGCCATATAGCCTTCTCTTACGCTGAATAGAATTTGGCACACATTAAGCGATTGTGGTAACCCCCCAGGCCGCCAATGATATTTTTTCGACTGAAATTTTTTGATGTTCTCATACATTTTAGCGTACCTACCGACAAAATGCGACTGTTTGTAACTAAAAACACATGTACTTGATATCCCATAATCAATAATACGAAAAGTGAGCCATTATTTTTGCTCGGCACTATAGATGTATAAATTTTGTAACTCTACGACTGACTATGTAATCGTATAGTATCGTCATTAATTCATTACATGTCATAGATGAATGATTACATCATTATTTCAGGTTATTTATAGTTTTGTTTTCAGGTTTCAGATATACCTACATATATTGTGAAGGAAGTACCTACATAACAATATAATTAAATAGGGTAATAATTTGCATCATGCGACGCATTAAGTAAGACGTCATGGTAAGAAGTTGTATGTGTCAGTGACGTTTGCGAATAGACAAATCAATGTTCCAAATTAGAAAAAATACTTAAGTGCCTATTCAGTTTTTTTAAGAAAATAATTTTATTTCTGTGGTCCGTTTCTAAAAGCTAAAAGTTACAATCCCTATCCCTACTAATATTATAAATTGAAAACTACTCAACCGATCATCATGAAATGTTGTACACAAACATGTTCTTGGAGGTAATAGAAGTAACAT
This sequence comes from Pandemis cinnamomeana, assembly GCA_932294345.1. Taxonomy (NCBI): domain Eukaryota; kingdom Metazoa; phylum Arthropoda; class Insecta; order Lepidoptera; family Tortricidae; genus Pandemis; species Pandemis cinnamomeana. The sequence goes on from OW028703.1 coordinate 16,664,117, forward strand.
AGGATATTTTTTATTAAAAATATACATATTTTTTATGTCGTCACTCTGACGTTATCTGCGCAGACGAAGTCGAGGGCAAAAGCTAGTTTATTATAATATCAAAACTAGCAACATTAGCCCTATCAACCAATCAGTGGTTGGGATTTGACCAATGTTGCCAGTTTAGAATTGTAGAATTATAAATAATTGCAGTTTCGAGAAATGGACCACAGTCTGATAAAACAGATTGAAGAGGCTCGATTCAAAACATTGTTATTTACAACAAAATATGAAACTTGAAATAAAGTAATTTATGGGCAAGTACCTAGATACTAATGATTCTAGTAAACACATTTTTGCATAATCAAGGGGTCATTAACTATGCAAATAATTAAGTTAACTTTAGGTAAATAAAATAGCTCAAAAAAATTTTGCTACTTAAGTAGGTATAATGAATAACATTAATTGTTAAGCGTTATCAATTTATTAAAAGGAGATGTGCCGGTGATTTGTTCACGTGTTGCAATTCGTACATACTGTAGCAACTTGAGTTTGTTTATACAAAGGTTTGTATAAACAAATCAACTTGCTGGCAGGTAATGCAATTATTTGTAATTTGATTTTAGAATTTTAATAGAATGAGAAGAAACAAAGTGTTTCTTGAGGGCATTACCTGGACAGCTGCCTCCAAAGGCATGACTGTTGTATCATTGATTATATAAGTTCCTAAGATTTAATATACGGTTTAAAACTATCTTCAATTTTATTATTTAAATTGAAGTATTACGCAGCGTTAGGACAACTTACTTACGCTCAAACCCAGGAGTATCATGTTAAGTTAGTGTAGACCTGGCTACAACCCTCACAGCCTTACAATACATACATACATAAATCACGTTTTCATCCCTTACGGGGTAGACAGACCCTAAGGTAACAAGACTTAAAGGGCACGTCATGATTGTGTATAGGTGGAGCTAGCCGCATCGCATGTAACATGATTCCTATTCGTCCATTCCCTCGATGGGCTTTTACCATCTACGCGGGACGACAAGCAACTGGTATATTCTATGTTTTTTCTTTGCTCCCAGACCAGCATGGAAGATATGGATTACAATGTCGTATACGTTACAGTTTGGCTGAATGTGCCAAGAGCGCTAACCTATTAAAAAAAAACGTCACAGTCAACAGAATCATCATAAAGACAGTGTAAACGATTTTCCATCTCAACGTGCTTACACAATCGAATCGGTTAGTTTCGCGAAGTGATTCTGTAATTCTGTATAACAATTGTGACCCATTCTTTGATCCCGGACGGGCTCCCCACACGACCCGATTGGGTTGCTCCGCTGGACACGGGGGGGGGGGGGCTTAAATGTATTCCAAATATAAAGCACATTGACAGATAGCGTTCTGTAATTGCTTTGTTTTGTAATTTAAACATTGCGCGCGCATTATAAAGCGTTATTGTAAGGATAAATTTAGCTTTATTTCAGGAAATCGAATCAATGAAATTGTGTAACATATCATAACTTCTGCCCGCGACTTCGTCCGCGTAGAATTAAACTAAGAACCTATTAGTTCTGCAATTAATGTTTACGTTGCGGCGCGAGGCAGCTACGACGGTTGACATGTTTATGGCTATCCCGCGGGAATCGAGCAATTTTCCGGGATAAAAAGTAGCCTGTGTTTTAATCTAGGGTACCAGCTATCTTCGTTTAAAATTGTATCCAAAACGGCACAGTCGTTTCAGCGTGAAGATGGAACAGACATAAACACTCACGCATTCACTCACATCGTCACAAGCTCTCGCATTTATAATATACTAGCGACCCGCCCCGGCTTCACACGGTATATTATGCATGTATTATACATATAAACATTCCTCTTGAATCACTCTATCTATTAAAAAAAACCGCATTAAAATCCGTTTTGTAGTTTTGAAGATATAGCATACATCGGGACACGGGGACAGAGAAAGCGACTTTATTTTATACTATGTAGTGAGTAGTGATAATGAAGTGATAGTGATGATGATAGTGATGATGATGAAGTAGGATATTCTTTACAAGCAAAAGCTTAGACACGACTTGTCTATGCTTGTCATACACAGATTCAAAAATGTCTTTAGAAACGGTCTGTCTTCCGACTGCAATAACTATTACTAGTTCATGTCAATTTGTTTGGCAAATTTGAACTAAGTAACTTTAGCTAATTCGGCCAGTAATAAGTGTTTTTACTGTAAAAAAAAAATACACCCCAACATTTTAAAAAGTAATGTATTTGGGAGTTGGTCTAGATAAGTAAAAGTAATTTTGAAAATCATTTAACTTGACAAAAATTCGCACAGTAACAAAGTCACGTGACAGCTAGTAACAGATAGAAAAAATTCGAAAGCTTATACCCACCCACCTGCTATGGGTAGTGTAGGGGTATAGCACGCGTCACGGAATGACGAGGATCCGGGTTCGATTCCGAGCGACAGCTTTGCTTTTCGGTTTTTTTTACTTATTTATATTAAAATGAGAGATGTTACTATTAAGTGGCTATTTAAGATAACCTTCTTAATTGTGATGACAAAGTTTATAAGTGTATATTTTTCCTCAAATCTCATACTCAAAATGATTCATAGCGCAATACAGCGTAATAAGTGTTTCTGACCTCAGGCATTTTGTCATAATTTAATGACAGGTAACTAGGTACATTAAGGTATGGTAAATTTAAAGCATTTAGTTTGATGATGAACTCACTTAATCTCATTAGTTGCAGAGCAATTCTAAAACTGTCAAAGCATCTCCAATTTTCATCGCAGCCACCCCTGCCGATCGAATCGTATTTGCCATTGTAAGTCGCAAGGGCTCTCGGACCCTAACCCATCGGGGCACTGAGTAAATAAAGTTTCCGTCAAGACTCAACGTATATGAATTTCAGATTTAAAAAAAAAACGATTTTTTTAAATTCCTACTTCTCTTGACCCGCTACACAGCGACTACCTACATTCTCAAACGAATTTTAATAAGCCCGCACCGTGTAATCGATTCCGACATCGTCGCAGTTTTCGATATGTTACGTTTCGGCCAACCCCTAGAAGCCACACTATCCGACTTGAAATATCCATCGGGTCGTGAATGTCCCCTTTCCGAGGTAAACGACCGCATATTGATATCACGTTGGAATTGAAATTTGCCGTTTTATTTTGACACGTATTTATTACAGCGTGCCTTTCAGCTGAATACATTTGATTTTCAAATGACATGCGAATTAGTTTCATACAAAAGCGGAGCGTGACGTCTGATGTTTTACTAATAAGGGACAAATCTTTGCTGCGACTAATGCTGGTGTTAAGATATAATGCAAAATAAATAACGCGCGCAATTTCTTCCCATCTTTGGCGAGTCTAGAGCAATTTGAAGAGGCGCGAGGGATCGATAAGGAAAGAGATGGACGAACCGTACCTAATATACCTATAAGAAAAAATCCTAAACGATGACCGATGTACCAATGTTTAATAATAATTAGAGTTCTTGAGGACAATTTATTATGTTAAACGAGTTGATGTCTTCGAATTAGAATCGCGTTTTGATCGCTAGAAAGCAAATCGTCTTGTTGACACGATAGGATAGATGTGTATTAACTAGCCATTGTATTATAAAATAGTAGGAATTGGAAACAATGAGATAATTACTAAAGTAAAAAAATACGACAGAACAATAAAACCGTTATCCTGTTCAAAACAAAAGCTCATCAAACATCGTGAAAACAGCAAATTCCCTACAAAAAGTGAAAACGTGGCCGAAAAACAAAATCACACCCTATAAAAGTAGAATAAAAGACAGAAATGTCATTAAATGAGAGCCGTGGCCCGCGGGGGGGTATCCTGGCGGTGGGGGTGGGGGGTGGGAGGCGAGGGTGAATATCAACGAACTCATGTCCCGTGCGTATGACGAACGTATACATTCTGTTAGTAAACAATTGAGTATAGCGTAAATGCGGGGTCGACATTTCGGGCCTCGCCATTTGAATAAGGATCGCGAGTTTTTTTTTAATTTGCATTTTGTTTCGGGGAGTGCATAAATATTGCATTTGTGAGGCTGAGGGATGGCAACATTGAATCTGGGTGTGGTGTTGGGAATTACGAATAAATTTGACATTTTAATAACTTGCCAGTCATAAATACCTATGCTGTTAAGCATTTTTATTTATATGGTTACCATAGTTGGTGTACAATGTTATAATAATAAAAAAATACAATAGTACTTTTATCGCTACAGTTAAATATATTTTGCGATGGGTATTTTTTTTATAAGACATGGGAGCAACGGTTGTTGTCATTATAGTCCTAGCTAATATTTTCGCCGCGATGTTATTAATTTGGCGTAAGTTAAAAGCTTGCTTGTTTCGCTGACATTTTCAACGGAAGCCATTTCCCGGCGCTGCGTAGCGCGCGTAGCACTTCCGGTGTCTGCATTGTGCAGTACGTACTTTCTTCGCGGCAGGCGACGCTCATTTGTTCATTTTAGTAGAAAATTTTATTAATTAACTTTAAGAAGTAGCACATAACGTAGGTATATTTAGTAATTTCTATTCAGAAAAATTAAAATAGGTACAGACCATTTAAAAAAATTGCATTGTTAGAATTGTGTGCGTTTTTCTTTCTATTCGTAATGCTTGTGTAACAAACACTAGTTAAGTTAAGAATAGTAATGTTTTAGTAAGAAAAAAATATTTTGATTGCAGCCTTGTCAGCTGAAAATTCTAGGTATCATTGTAGTACATAGAATAGCTCAATTTAATTGAAATAAGGTGTGCGGCACTTACCAGTCTCGGTCGCCATGGCCGGCAGTTCGGAGGGCGGCACGGCGGAGTCGGGGCGTGCTCGCGCGCTAAACTCCACTCCCGCGCATTCCGCGCGCGCCAACAGCGTCGCCACTTTAACACCTTCCGTGCTCCCGTTTAGCAAAACAATCCAACTAACAACTTAGTTCTAGGCTTCTCTCAACTTTTCAGTGCCCCGTGCGATTCTCGCAGTGCTCCTTTTTTGAAAATATAAATTGCTTCTCTTTTTAAAGCTTGCGGTTTTCTTAACTAGCGATCCTGTTTTGTTTCCCGTTTGCGTGCTGCAAAAAGGTTGTGTATACGTTAAGCACTGGCCATATTCACAGTTTTAGTTTTCGATGTTTTCGAAAAAGTTCTGCGCACTTTGCTTAGTCGCAGATCGCTGTTTAGATCGTTATTTCTTTCCCGAATATATCGAAAACGAAAACTTTATTGATATGTGCGGGGCTCAGAAGTTTTAAGGTGATTGTTTTTTCAGTGTTTTTATGGTTACGGGTACGTTTTACGGGTGGGTTTATTGCGAGGGTGCGAAGGCAGGTGGATTTCCACTGACGCTCCGGTGCCAAATTTTACTGCTACTTTTATTTATTTTGAAGTTATCGAAAGTCTGTTTACATAAAAAAAGTCAATCGCACGTCCGATCCCAAATGATTTTAAAAACAAAACAAATAAGATCTCGGCCCCAATTAAGCTAAATCTGTACACAGCAGGCCAGTGGACACAACAAAATCATTAACTGAACAGCCGATTAATATGCAATTACTATCCTCAGTGCGCGTTGCATCGGATAAACTCACGGTACTTGCACCCGCGTGACGTAAGAATGTAAAACGTATTAGCGCGGGATGCGGCCGTAAGTCTCGGCCGGTGCAGCGATCGATGCTTGCACCACAATAAGGGAGGCGCGGGCAGATAGAAATCAATACGATGTCCATCATCGTTGCACCCCGCCCCCGCTCGGCCCGCCTGCGCCTTGCACCCGGGAAATGCACTTCCCGCCCCCGCACCCTCCGCACCCACCGTAACAATCAACCATAATATTACAAATCGAACGTACGAAAAATCACAATTACATTTTTTTTAGTGTCCGGTTGTAATGCACCGCTTGCGGACCGTGTCCGGGTGACGCTCGCGTGCAACTCGGCTCGCGGCACGCGGGCGACTGTCGCCCCGCTAGGCTGAGAATAAACAGCGTGGGGCGGGAGGGGGCGCGGGGGGCGGTGCAGCCTGCACGCCCACCGCGCCGCCCACGGCCGCCGGACGCCGGACGCCGCGCCGGACGCCGCGCCGGACCGGCAGCGCGCCCGGACGCGTGCACGGCGCACGAGGGTCATTCTAGGACAACGCACTCATTGCCAATTTATGAAACTTTATAACGTATTCGATACCCAATGTAATATTGATGAACTGATTTATCTTTGGACCATTACTGATGTTTTTCTGTATGAAACATTAATTTTACATTAGCGCTCGGTATGGATTGCTGTGTTGATTTAATGCTGCATGTTTTCTCTCTGAATCTCCAATCCAGTACTATCGAACAAATTCAACGACCAAATCGCATTTCTTAAAAAATTATACTATATTGAAATTGTACATTCTCTACTTTGTCCTAAATCTATTTAAAGTTAACAGAACAACCAGAAAATTTACTATTTTTATGGTCACACCTACTCTTCGGATGACTAAGAATAATTTTAGTAATAAAACCGTTAGGTACTACAATATTTTTCGGACGTCCGTTTAGGCCCGCGGATGCCGGACACTTGATAAGTGTCAGCGCAAGCTGTGTCCGAGACTGCGTCAGACCTGAATAATAGACTGTTTCTTGTGTGCTTAGCACGCACGCATTTTATTTAGGTTTGTCATAGTTTTTTACGTCAAATATTAAATAGGTATAAAATTATTTTACTTGGTTTTGATCTTTCTTGGATCTGATGTACCTACTTTTTTTTAAATAAAACTACATGCAAAATTTAGCAATGTTTTTTAATATTAAAAATGCGAGATTTGTTTGTTTATTATTTAATGATATTAATGATAGTGTCATGTTAGGATAAAGCTATATTTTCGTTTTCGACTCTCGACACGATCTAAATATAAACAAAACACAAATCACGATATCCCTTACGAGGTAGACAGAACCTGAGGTAACAAGACCTAAAGGCCACGTTTAGCAGGATTGTATGCGTACCTATATATCAACTTATTTATAAGTAGATAGGTATGATCGTCTCAGAACAGAAACTTATGAATGATCCCAAATATCACAACAAGTATGCTAATATGACATAGATGGGCAGTATTAGTCCACTTGGCATAAAATATGGACGTCAAAGGTACATAAAAAGTCGACTGTGGGGAGGCTACTCCGAAATCCGAAATTCTAAGTTCATTCATTCCGTCCCTTTCACTCTCCTATTAACTTAAGCGTAGACCTGAAACGACAATGGTTTCGTTTTCCGTGTTGGTCCTTGCAGTCATAACTTGACCCGTACTCTCGTACGTATTATACGGAGTATTGTGTCTGGTCAACTGGTCAACGCCCGACCAACCAACATTAAGACTCCTGAATCCGTATAATGCCCGCCGGAGAACGGATCAAGTTATAATTGTCAGGCGCAGCGTCGAGTTCGCGGTCGAGTTTCTTATAAAGAATTCGCACCCCTGATTTTTGTAGGTCCCGTTAGCAGGTATATGATATTTTATTACGTGTTTGTTACTGTTTCTGAAAGGCTTTTTGAAGTGGGGTGTATATGAACTGTTGATAATTATTGCTTTGTTTATAATGATTTTGTGTGAAGTCAGCTAGCGTGATAGGTCGATAGATAAAAGCTGTAATTTCTCAGCGCGGAGCTTGAACTTTAAATTATGTAATAAATAATATAACGTTACACGACCTACTGAAATAAAGATTTCAAAAGCAGAATAGAATGCAATGCTTGTGATTGTTACTCATGTTAGACACAACCATGAACATGTAATTACAGGATCGGATAAAACCAAATTATTAATTCTCATTTCAATAAATGATCAGATTACCTACCTACTCAGATAATGTTAATGTTTGTAACACAATTAAACTAGTAAGTTGGTGGGTTAAGTTTTTTATTTAACTTAGGCTGTGTCTACCCCGTAAGGGATAGACGTGATATATGTATGTATGTACCAAATAAACTAGTATTTTTTTTTTGTAAAAAAATGTTTTATCCTGCGAATTTCATGATTCCTAATTACATAAATAACTCACGTATAAAAGTCGAGTAATGGTCGACATGGCCTTAATTTCTCGACATGTCGCGCATCCCTCGACTTTTATACGTGAGTATTTGTGTAACTATGATTCTGACGGTACTTTCATTTAGTTCGTGGTTCCTTTAAGAATCTCAAAACCTGTGTTATTAACTTACACATACTCATACACAAATCACGTCTTTATCCCTTACGGGGTAGACCGAGCCTAAGGTAACGGGTACCTACAGGCCACATTTAGCAAGATTGTGGGCGTATAGGTGGAAACTGGAATCAAAATAGTGATGGGTTGCTAGTCTCATCGTCTATGACATGATTCCTATGATTTTCGCCCATTCCCTCCATGGACTTTTACCATCTGCGCGGGAAGAGAAGCAACTAGTACATTCTATGTTTTCTTTACTCTCAAAGCAGTACTTATATGGAAAGAAAGAAAGAAAGACAGAAAGAAGATATCTAGCTACTCCTTTTTGCAAGACACACAAATATAAGAGAATTGTACACAATTTTATAGCAAAAAAAAACACAGACATTAAAAATAGATGCTCAGCGTTGTGTATTGTGTGATATGGAAGAGAATGATTAACTTAAAACAAGAAAAACAGTCTCTCCCGCTCTTGTAACGCAGAGAGACCGTAAACCGGCGCCGGGCAATCCGTCACCCGGTCCGGTCCGGGCGTTGCGTAACCGGAAGTGCGGATTAGGAATCAATAGTGCCGTAATGATAGTTGTACCGTAATCGCTAACTGCGCTGTGTGCGGCGCGCATTACAGGGGGGGTGCAATGAAATCGTTACTTGTACGTACTTGCGATTTGCTGCCAGCGTTACTATAGCTGTGCTTGTTATTTCTTGGTAGCGTTACAGATGTAGCTGTGCTTGCTATTTGTTGGTAGCGTTACTATAGCTGTGCTTGCTATTTATTGGTAGTGTTATTATAGCTGTGCTTGCGTTTGTCGGTAGCGTTACTGTAGCTGTGCTTGCTATTTGTGTGTTTTCTAGTGTTATAGGGTGTTGGAAGGTGGTATATTTTTTGTAAAATGGTAAAAGCCCATCGAGGGAATGGGTGAAAATCATAGGAAATCATAGGCGACGAGGGTAGCAACCCGTCGCTATTTTGATTCTATTTTTTTACCGATACGCCCACAATCTTGCTAAATGTGGTTTGTAGGTATCTGTTACCTTAGGCTCTGTCAACCCCGCAAGGGATAAAGACGTGATTTGTGTATTGTATTGTATAGGGTGTTGGAATGGGGTGGTATCTTTTTTGTAAAAACTTGATTGTATCTTCTATGCTGGTGAGGGAGTGAAGAAACGTACGAAAAATGGTAAAAGCCCATCGAGGGAATGCGTGAAAATCAAAGGAATCATGTTGTAGGCGATGAGACTGGCAACCCATCACTATTTTGATTCAATTTTCCACCTATACACCCTCAATCATGCTATATGTGACACATATACACAAATCAAGTCTTATCTCTTACGGGGTAGACAGAGCCTAAGGTAACAAGACCGAAAGGCCACGTTTAGCATGTGTCTGGGCATATAGAATCAAAATAGTGATGGATGCTAGCCGCATCGCCTATAAAATGATTCCTAACATTTTTGACTTTTACATGTTCGCTAGAAGAGAATCCACTGGTACATTCTATGATTTTTCTTTGCTCCCAAACCAGCATGGAAGTATATCTGCCTGGAGAGAGTAATCAAATAATTTGTGAAGACGACGTTTAATAAAAAAAAAGATGGTCTTGAACTAACAGACAAACACACATACAAAAATTCGAAAGCTTTTAAATGCTTTAATTAAATTTTATTCGTTGTTAAACGAAACAGCCTGTGTGTAATGAGATTTATGTGACTGAAAGTTGTTGGATAAAATTAATGATTCCTCCCTCCCATCAATGACAGGCCTGTGCCAGCCTGCGCACCTACCTAGACGTATAGTGATGTTTCTTGCCGTTGCCCGACTGCGTTCGAAATGGGTAGGGGAAGAGGGGGGGATAATACTTAGTTACTGTTCGAATCTGATAGTTACCTATTTTGTAAAGCTTCATATTTCTGATAGTAACGCTTTGTTTAACGAGATAAGAAAGTTAAATTTTACTTTGAGAAGCCCTGTTAATGTTGTTCAGAATTTTTGAATCAAAATAGAATCAGGTGTTTTGCGGAGGTCCATTTCAATGAACAAAATATTCGCCTTGCTACTCCGCTACTCACGTGCAAGATAACCAAGCTTGTGTGAAATATATAATTATGATTTTTATGCAATCCTTCTTCCACTACTGCCACATAAATCACATATAAATCTTAAACTTAATTATCCCTTACACCACACAAACACTGACGCGTTTCGATCCCTGTACGGGATCATTATCAAAATTTAATGAGCACAACTGTTACTCATGCTAACCATATATTTCACACAGGCTTGGTTATCTTGCACGTGAGTAGCGGAGTAGCAAGGTAAATATTTTTTTGTTCATGTTATTTTATATTGATCAATGTTCAGAGCAAGTGAACTGCGTCAAAGGCGAGACAAAACTTTGAATCATTTTGAATTGATTTTGAAATAATCCGGAGTAATGCTAAGAGACTTTTCATAGGTAAGATCGGCCAAATATGTGGTCTCTTTTGTCGCATGTCGTCCCGTTTGCAGTTTGTCCCGTTCGCAATTCGTCCCGTTAGCAATTCGTCCCGCATACGCACCTCGTCCCGTTTGCAATTTGTTAGTTGCAGATGCAGAAAGTAGCTAACGGGATGCACTGCGAATGGGACAAGGTGCGTTTGCGGGACGATTTGCTAACGGGACGAACTGCGAATGGGACGAGGTGCGTTTGCGGGACGATTTGCTAACGGGACGAACTGCGAATGGGACGAGGTGCGTTTGCGGGACGATTTGCTAACGGGACGAACTGCGAATGGGACGAGGTGCGTTTGCGGGACGATTTGCTAACGGGACGAACTGCGAATGGGACGAGGTGCGTTTGCGGGACGATTTGCTAACGGGACAAATTGCGAATGGGGCAAGGTGCGTTTGTGGGACGATTTTCCAATGGGACGACATGCGACAAAGGGTTGTGGTGTGTCACCGGTTAAAAATCCTTTGCAAGTCATAAAATGTAATTTTGTTAGATGTGACTACCAACTTGAAAGTTCGAAGGAAGTCGGATGAAAGCTCATAGACCACTCATTTGACCGACGTACATCAGAGATTAAATGAAAGTACAGTAGGTGGTAATACCTACTATACAAGCACAGTCAATAAAAAAATAGTATTGCCTAGTTGGTAGTGACACTGCCTGCGAAGCAAGCGTCCCGGTTCGAATCCTAGTAAGCCAATGTGCCATATTTCTGTGATGAGCACGCATATTTGTTCCCGAGTCGTAGATGTTTCTATATATTTACGTATGCATTTATGTACCTATATAAGTATGTACACAAACCCTACTGCAGCTTACTTTGGGACTAGGTCAATTTGTGTGAACTGTTCCCTGATTTTTATATTTATATTTTATTTTATCTTCCTAAAATTCTAGGCGGCTTGAAATAGGAACCTCGATAAAAAGAAGACTTCGTTTCTATCTGAAGCCCATCAATTAGCTATCACACGCACATAAAACTCCTTAAGGGTGCTTTAGGCATCCTAAATCCGAACATTAACCCGCGAGCACTAGTGACCCCACAATACATTACGGCGCAATAATCTCGGGGTAGGGGGGAGGGTAGCCCCCTCCCCACCCCCGCCCCCCCGTCCATCACGTAGACTGTCGCCAGTGACAAATGTCTCCTTGCAGGCACTTTATTAGAGGGCATATTAAAATTGACAAAATGACTCTGGTAGTTTTGCGTCACTTGGCAAATTGTGGTGGGGTGTTTTTGTTGGGAATTTTATACATACATATATCACGTTTTTATCCCTTACGGCGTAGACAGAGCCTAAGGTAACAAAACGTTAAGGCCATGTTTAGCATGATTAATAAGGGCGTATAGGTGGAAAGGGAAATCAAAATAGTGATGGGTTGCAACTGTTGCAAGCCGCATCGAATATAACGTGATTCTCCTAAGACTTTTGCCTATTCCCTAGATGGGCTTTTACCATCTGCGCGGGAAGAGAAGCAACTATATACCCCTACCGGGGTAGACAGAGCGTGAGGTAACAAAACCTAGGCCACGGATAGGTGCACGGAATTAAAATAGTGATGCGTTGCTTGCCGCATCGCTTATAACATGATTGCTAAGAATTTCACCCATTCCCTCGATGGGTTTTAACCATCTGCGTGGGACGAGAAGCAACGGTACATTCTATGTTTTTCCTTGGCTCCCAGACCAGCATGGAAGTATGTTCTTACCAAAAACCAGTTATAAAGCCAGCATTGTATTATATCACCCACAACACAAGCACTCAAACTAAGACACTATCGTATTTTTCCTGCACACCTCCACTGATTCGGGGAGGAACAAGTCAGCTTCATTACATGCCTTTGCGTCCCCCCACCCGTGGAGAGGGGGTGCGTCAAAGAGGCACGTACAGGGAGGGGGGTGTGAACTAAGTGAACTTCTATTTCCTACAAAACTATTTATACCGCGAGCGGAAATAGACGGATATATATTATCTTTCGAGTTACAGCTGCGTATAAATTCGGCTTAGAATGAATACGTAACATAGAGTTGTAGGAATTAATGCTAAGTGTGCGTTCTTCCATGCTGGTCTGGGAGTAAAATACATAGAAGGCACCAGTTGCTTCTCTTCCCGCGCAGTTGGTAAAAGCCCATCGAGGGAATGGACGAAAATGCAACCCATCGCTATTTAGATTCCCCTTTCTACCTATACGCCCTCAATCATGCTAAACGTGGTCTTGACTTGAGAGGAAATGAAAATGAATTTTGCACTAAACTTCCTCGCAACTTAAGTAGTTTTCACGTTCCCGCCTTTTTTTTTTTGTCACTGTCGCCGTAAGCTATTTGAGACATTGATAAAAACGTTTTAGACTAGAACAAAACGCGCACTCCTCGGCCATCGACTTGGCTGTATGACATTGTTGTACATTATTCCATAGCCTCTTTGACTTTTAAAACGTTAAAACAAATGAACAGTCCAGCAATACGATTTATGGTCAGAAAATCGCGCCTGCAATGTAAGTCAGCCGTCAACAAGGCTCTTCGTGTTCTGTCACTTAGAATACAATGACTACAATGACGGCATTTACGACAAATGTTTGAAAAAAGGGTTTTCTTTTCTTATGTTTTTTCCTTTCCCGCGGACCATTATGTCTGACTAGATGACACGTCACTGATACTTACCTACTACTAAGTACATTCCATCACTCCAGACGTCCTAGGCTGTTGGTGTCTCGCGCATTGCTCCCGCCGTTCAATGCCCGCAGTGCTCCTCATTTCATAGACTCCAAACGGCTGCAATAATGATTTATACTCTAAAGCTATAGGTACATAGTCGCTGTGCTTACGTTACTGTTCGTTTTATGCTCAGACCAAAATGTTAGGATGGAGTTCTGCTAAGTTGAACACTACGCGTGCGTGCAATTGTCAACATTTCATTTTTATAACACCTGAAGTGTATAATGTATATACCGTTCGGAAGCATTTTGCCTCCCGTAGGCTTATTGTCTAACTCGCTCGCAATCGCCATCGTGTTCATTTTCACAGTTCATGTAAGGGCTGACAATCGGCATCGGAATGAGCTAGCTGTCACATTCACTCACTGCAATTTTCATTTAAATTTTACGTCACAATAGGTGAAATGCCTTTGCTTTTTTCACCGGAAAAAAATAAGCGATGATAATTTTGTATTTCACAACTTCGAAGTCCAAGGGGGAAACTATACGTTTTGTTATAATAGGTACGGTACGTTTTATATAATTATGCGACGCGTGAATCAGCACGGAAGGCTGTTTATGACTCATTTACTGGTACCATCCACCACTTGCCGCTGGGGTTTGTAGGTAATAGTGATGTAACGAATGTCATTTTTTAAACATTCGCGAATGCGAATGCGAATGTAAAAGTGTTCAAATTTGGCGCCAATTGTCTATGGCTTTGCTGGCAGTTACGAGGTGCGTTCCGTTTGTATTTTGTTCCGAGAATTGCCAAGTTGATACGAACTAATGAATAAATAATACCAAAAGAAAAAGCGAAGACTGTTAATGTGCTTATGAGGTTAAGTTACTTTTTCTTGCATTAAAAACATAAGAAATGAATGGGTTTTTGATTTTATTAACCTACCATTATCTTCAAATTGTTTTTTTCTGATGTTCATATTCGCAAAACAATCGCAGAAATTTTGCGGATGCGAATGCGAATACGAATATCCAAAAATATGTGAATATCCGCGAATGCGAATGCAATGCGAATATTCGTTACATCACTAGTTTGTAAGTCAGATTAAGTGCCTAAATTGCGTACCTAATACGTACGTACATACATATCAGTCACGTTTTATGCCTTACGGGGTAGACTAAGCCTAAGGTAACAAGAACTAAAAGCTACGTTTAGCATGGTTCTGGACGTATAGGGGAATCAGAATAGAAAGGTTGCTAGCCGCATCGTTTATAACATGATTCCTATTCCCGCGATGGGATCTGCGCGGAAGGAGAAGCAACTGGTAGATACATTCTGTTCTTTTCTTTGCTCTCAGACCAGCATGGGGTTGGCGCGTTCGATTAATAGACTAAATTGCATAATATAACGTATATTTATTACGTTTTTATGCCGTGCGGAGACAGACCCTAGGGTATTATTATGGTCGCGATGTAAATTTATTACACAACATGGAATAATAAAGAATAAGGAGAGAACTTCCTCTTTTTTTTGAAGTCAGTTAAAACAGGTTTATGGGTATCATACGCGTTTGCGTAAACTTCTTAATTTAATTAGGACTACTAATTAAATTACTATGTACTATTACTAATTACTAATAATATATTAATTAAATTAGCTACTATGTTCTCATAGTATTTGACAGCTTAACGCAAACGCGATCGAGACTGAAAACTTTCACTAAGATACTGAGTGCTTGGTGTAATTTTTTGATCGTAACATCATAATAATATGTATAATTATGATTGCCTGGAAGAGATCGCTCTGTAGCGATAGGGCCGCCTATTGTTACCTTGTAATATTCTGTATACCTTTTTTCTGTTTTGGTTGTTATATGTGGTGTTCAATAAAGAGTTATTGTATTGTATTGTATTGTAATAATATGGACGCAATAGGCAGACACGGTACAGTCAAGGGCATGTATATATGTACGTTACCAACACTTCGAAAACATCTATACACCTTTATGCCACAAGCAATAAGGTCGGTGACACACTAGCTTCTGCCTGCGACTTCGTCTGCGTAGAATTGTACATATAAACCTTCCTCTTGAATCATTCTATGAATTTAAAAAAACCGCATTAACATTCGTTGCGTTGTTTTAAAGATCTAAGTATACATAAGGACAGACAGACAGTGGAAAGCGACTTTGTTTTATACTATGTATCGATATTTATGCCCTCGTACACATTGTTTCGCAGACTATCTGTCTTCCACGTAAGATCACGGAGTATGAAAATGATTAGTTTATAATTTAGCAGGTAAATTTGCTAAATATTTGTCATAATAAGGCCCATCAAGGGAATGGGCGATTATAATAGGAATCATGTTATAGGCGATGAGGCTAGCAACCCTATTTTGATTCCATTTTCCACCTATACGCCCACGATCTTGCTAAATGTGGCCTGTAGGTGCCTGTTACTTTAGGCCCTGTCTACCCCGTAAGGAATGGAGACGTGATTTGTGTGTGTGTGTGTGTTTGGCATAATAAATTGTACCGCTATCAGAAGCCATCTCTGGTTGGCTGAATAGTTAATAAAACAGGATTGTTTTACGGCTTGTTTGCGCCGACGCGTAAACACGACAATTTGTATCAATAGTCGTAAATAAGCCTTCAAATCTCTCTTATAGAGCCTCTTGCCTGCGGCTGCGAGAACACTTATTGACAAAATAAACAGATAGAGTTAAATTTCTAAATGTCGGTGAAAATTAGAACACATAAAAAAATCTGAAAAGTAAAGCTATGGCCGGGAATCGAACCCGGATCCTCGTCATTCCGTGACGCGTGCTATACCCCTACACCACCCATAGCAGGTGGGTAGTCTCCACATCATTCGGCCATAGCTTTACTTTTCGGATTTGTCTATGTGTTCTAATTTTCACCGACATTTAGAAATTTAATTTCTAACGGTAAAACCGAAAAAGTAAAAAATGAAAATCAAGAAATAAAAATTCTTGATTCATTTGATAGATAGAGTTAAAACAACCAATGATGGACGGATGATCTCGTTAAAGTCGCGGGTTCACGGTGGATGCAAGCTGCTGACGGCAACTGGAGGTCTGTGGGGGAGGCCTATGTCCAACAGTGGGCGTCCTACAGCTGATATGATGATAATGACGATAAGACAAGTATGTTGCCAGTATTAAATTCCCAGTATACCATACTTTCTTTATATTACGTTCATTTTTGTATCAGTTTTAATAATACCATGTTTTAAGAAAGAAAGAAAGAAAGAAAACATTTATTCGTGCTATATTAAAAAAATAAAAAAGTAAAAAAAATGAGTATAAACATCACGAAATGGTCCCATCTCAGCATAATGCTGGCCTTGCAGCCAGCGCTGGTCTTCCGATGGGACCATCAAGTGCTACTAAGCACATATTCAAGACACCATGTTCCATATAAAACCATATATACCCAAAATATCAAAAATCTAAATTATTCTCTAAAGGAAGTAGGTGTTTCGAGTATATTTTATTTTGCGAGCCCAGTGTTTTCGTTGGTATTGTGGGAATTCGGTTTGAAATGGAACATTGTGTATTGAGAACAAGTTGCTTTGGCAATCCGATATATAAAGAAACACAAACAAGAAAGTGTGGTATATTGGGAATTTGATATTTTTGAAATCAGGTAAACCGGCAATCTAGTATTTTTCAGTTATGATATTTAGGGAATCATAGTCAATTCATATCTAATTGTTCTTGTTAATTATTTCATACACTCCTTCTGTCGGTTACTTCCTCATCAGTAATGACTGAAGTCGGTTAGAAAAGTTCATTGCAAAAGAAGTATCGTTGTACGAGATTTATAAGGTTAAATAGCGAGGTGGTGGCTCCGGGCCCGCCTAAATATACCCCTGATAAGGTTATCAGCTATCAGTGGGCTAAGGCCGTGGAAAGGTTAGGTCAGATAGCCAAGAGGCCTGATTACGCCGACGAGGTCCAAGCCTATTATACCGTGATATAGGCCCCACTGTGTTGCCAGGTCCAATCAGGAAATATCAGAAGTAAAACCTCAAAAATCAGGATATTAAAAAAAAACAGTAGATCAAATTTTAAGCTAGAAAAGCCACAAAACATACCTAAAAGCAAATCTTCTCACGTATTCTGTTTTTTTAGAAAATGATTAATTAATCTGAAAAAAAAAAACATACTTAGGTACTACCTAAATTACATATAATTATTTGGTTCAAATTAGACTCATAAAATTCAGTAGATTCGATTGCAAATTCAGTAGATGAGTAGACAGTCATAAATCAGAATAACTCCTAAAAAATCAGGAGACCTGGCAACACTGGAACCAACCAACTAGAGGGTAACAATGAATTCCTTAAATAAGACATCCACACTTACTGGTCTGGGAGTGAAGAAAAAAAATTGAATTTACCAGTTGCGTCTCTTCCCGCGCAGATGGTAAAATCCCATCGAGGGAATGGGGGAAATTATGCCACTGGCATTGTCTGGCATGTTATTGTATTATCGTCCGACTTACTCAACTATGCAAAATTTCAGCTCAATTGGTTGAAGACATCTCCTTCAAAATTGAATCGCAAGATTCCCGGACAAACATACTTACTTAAAGTTGCAAGCTTGTAAAAATACACAATTTTTTCGAACTCGGTTAATAAAGTCACAGTTCCACTCCAAAGTACGAGTATTTATTTCATACGTACCATTCCGTAGGTCCAATAAAATGCCGCAGTAAACGTCAGGTCAATCGACAAATAAAATCCGTAACATAATCCGCGGAGTAAGTTACACCTAGACTAATGAGCGAGACGGTGTGGGCCTGGGCTGATTTATGGGCTATCAGATAGGCCCATGGGCCAGGAATGGGTAGTACAGATCTGATCTGACCTTCAGGCTGATGGAAAGTTGAGGGTTCAGTGCTTTTGCGTATTTTTTTAGATACAGAGAGCTCTTAAACGATGAAAAAATAAAATAATGGACTGTTCTGAAATCAACGTACATAAATCAGGTCTAGAGTCTTAAGGGGTAGAGAGAGCCAAAGGACAAGACCAAGAAATCAAAATAAAAAATAAATATCGGACACTAATTGACCTAGTCCCAAAATAAGTAAGGTTTGTGCTATGGGTACTAAGACAACGGATAAACATAATTAAATACTCTAGAACAGCCATTCGTATTTTTCATATAAATATGTGTCCCGATCGGGGATCGAACCTGAGACCTCAAGCTTCATAGTCAGGTTCTCTAACCACTAGGCCATTTTAATTAGGGTGCCAAATTTTTGCAACGTCTGTTTGGATTATCATGCTACAGAGGTTGTGTTTTTTACTGACTTAAATTTGGTGGCTCTACATTAAAGTTATGTTTTCTTTGAACAGTCTAAAGCACGAGTAAAGATAGAGTGACTCTTGCTTATGGTTTTTGTTGTTTGTGAATTGTTCTTTCTATATGAACCATCATTCTATTTAGTTGTAAAATGAACCATTTTCTTTTCAGAAGGTGAATCATTTTCACTGCCGTTTTTCACATATTATACTTGGACGGGAGTTTGTAATTGTGTCGTACAGACACATCATTCAAACTGATGGCGCTTGGCGACAAAAATTCGCATAGTAACAAGGTCACGTGACAACTAATAAGAGATTGAAAAATTCGAAGGCTTACCCACCTGCTATGGGTGGTGTAGGGAGCACGCGTCACTGAATTACGAGAATTCGGGTTCGATTCCCAGCCATAGCTTTACTTTTCAGATTTTTCTATGTGTTCTAATTTTCAGTGTCGTTTAGAAATTTATTTTCTAACGGTAAAACCATAAAGTAAAAATTCTTGATTCATTTGATAGAACATATCATACTTTTTATTTTTGTAGTCAGGCATCGGCAACTTTCAACGGTACCCTAGAAACGTAAAATTAATTTCGTTTCTCGATTACGTATAATAATTGCAATAGGAATGGCAATTACGACGTTCGGGCAATCACGCGGAATGGTGGCGTGCGGACTGTTGTAATTGTGCCTAACTCCAGAATGTATAATTTGGTTGGTTACCCCTGTCTGTCATTCCGAACCGGAATGAAACTTTCGGGTTATTGTTTACGTTTTACCCGAACAGTACCATTATACATTACAGGAACTGTATTACCTTTCTTCGGCCTTGTTAGATTCTGACACTTTTGTTGTTTTATTATTTTTCGAGCCGTGATCAGAATTCAGGGTTCTTAGGAAGAGTTTCCATAAAAATTATGCCGAAAACACACTTACAGAGTCGACCAAACATCTAATGTGAAAACATCACTTCGTCGCTTTACAAGGGGAGAGGCGAGATGTGAACTTCGTCCGTGAAATGACCGCTGAGCTTGAATGTTTTTTTCAATAAAATATCATACATAAATTGACCTTTTTGCCCGAAGACATGGTAAGGACTGGTGTCTGGTATTGTCAACTTCAACGTACGACCTACTTGACGTCTGCTAGCGTACAGGTCTAGTTATGATTGTCACTCATATGAGTTTAAAACCATGCCAGTCAGTAGAAAACTGGCATTTTAGGCGTGTCTCAGACGCATTCAAGAGTAACTGATTTAAAAGATACGCGGACATCCTAAGTTATGTTATAAATGCAAATTTCAGTTTGTTTGTAACTACTCGACCAATCGTGCTAAAGTTTGGTATGGTGATAGATTGAAACTTTGGGTAGGATATTCAATAGTTTTTATAACGGAAAATTGTATAGTTACCGCGGGCGCGCTATAAAATAGTCGAAGCGGATAGAGTAGGATTAGAGTATACCTTCGCCAACAGCTAATAAGATATAGATATAGATCACGATTAGGTATCAATAGGCTTATTACCTAACTCGCTCGCAATCGCCATCGTGTTCATTTTGACAGTTCACGTATGAGCTGACAATTGGCATCGGAATCAGTTAGCTGTCACATTCATACAAGAACTGTCAAAATGACGATGGCGATTGCGAGCGAGTTAGGTAATAAGCCAACTCTACACGTGATCATGATGCATGCGATTGTTTTGAAACACCCTGAACTCTTAAAAGTTTTTGGATCCGTCCGGGGGGAAGAACAGTGCTTGATCCGGTGCACCCTGGGCAACGGCTAATGATTTCCTGGCAGTTTCTGAGGGATATCATTGCCCGTTGGCTAAGAGCGGGGGAGAGGGAGAGAACAGGGGGAGGGGGGTCTTTGACCATTACCGTACAACGTTGCCGCAATTTTGTCACAAGATTTTTTAATTATATTTTTGTTACTTTGACATTGGCGAAGTTGTCGTCGCTATAACGACTTGAAACGCCACAAATAAGAAGAAGAAGAAGAAGAAGAACTCTTAAAAGCTCGCGGTCTCTATCCCGTTGATAATGTCTTACCTTGCATTTAAGGGTAGTTCCAGTCAAAGTTTACCCATCATTACCACGTAGAGAACCCTAAACCACTCCGTACGCAGTCGCGTGACGGCGCTCGTGCTACATGCCCTTTGCTTCCGTGAGGAAATTACCCGAATTACCCGCCTTACCTGCGTTACCCATGCCTTACCCCACGCACTCGTATATCACGGCGTACATCGATCACCCTGTATATGTACTAGTTGTAGACAGCCAGGCCTTTTTACTGGCTTTTGTTTTGGCTTGTGGTAGTGTTGTTTGCGCCGTGCAATTTCTAGTGGTTGGATTGGATTGAAATTTAAATTGGTACGCATTGTGTAAGAACGATGACAGTCAAAGTACAGTCAACCAAATACTTGACATGAAATGTACATATATTTCATAATTTTGTTTTATATATTTTTTTTTTCTGCGACATTGGAGACATCTCAATTAGTTTATTTGACGGTGGAGGCGTTTTACACCTCCACTGAACTTATTTTTTTATTTTTTTTGTTTTTTATTTTGACTAGTAGAGACTTTATAGATTAATATAATTTAAGGCTCGGGGACCTTATACATCCCTTTTATAAATGTATTTAATTTAAGTAGAATTTAAGTATTCTTACTGTATTTTATTTTGAAAAAATGACTTTCTGCCAAGTTTCTTGCGGCGCATTCTTCTTGGCAATGATGGTCTTTCCGAATGTGCTGGTAGTTTCAAAAAGACATGTAAAAGAGCCCTTGGCGGCGAATTTGCAAAAATAAATTTTCATTTTCATTTTCACAGTCAGCAAAAAAGCTCGTATAGAAAATACATGCATATACACAAATCACGTATATTTCCTTACCGGGTTGACAGAGCCTGAGGTAACAAGATCTAAAGGCCACGTTTAGCATGATTGGAGGCGTATAGAAAATGTTTGTAATGAAAACTTACTAATTTCTATAATTGCTAAACGTGGCCATTAGGTCTTGTTATCTTAGGCTCTGTCTACCGTAAGGGACAAAGTCGTGATTTATGTGAGTGTGTGTGTGTGTGTTCTATAATTGCAAATAATTCAATATGTTCATTATTTTGTTTGAAATGAGATCCCGGAACGTAAATTACAAAAAACTCCGAGATTATAATTAAGTAAATTAATTTCGGTGAAGTTCCATGTAGGAACTACAGCCCAAGCCCTCTCATTATGAGAGTAGGCCTGTGCCTATGTGAGTGTATGTAAAAGTCCATCGAGAAAAAGTCGAGTGAGCGAAAATCTTAGGAATCGTGTTATAGGCGATGCGGCAACCCATCACTATTTTGATTCCCCTTTCCACCTATAGAATCATCAATCATGCTAAACGTGGCCTCTAAGTCTTGTTACCTTAGGCTCTGTCCCGCAAGGGATAAAGAAGTGATTTAATGTATGTTACAAATAAAACTGCAGAGGAAATATCTGTGAACTCTTTAAATATACCTCCACGAGCCGTTGCCGTTGCGCCAGTAACTCGTATTATAGCGGCTTTAGATCTGTGAAATCTTCGATTATTTGTTCCGTGCCCGCGAAGAAACTAGGCCAGTCAGTGGGTCAGCCAGGGAGTGCTATCAGCGCCGGAGCCACATCACGGCTTCACTTTATAACTTTAGCCTTCATTAACGATAAAATACTTTAAGAAATGTACTGCTCGAAAATGTCTTTCAGTATTACAAAGGTTACGTCAATAATCCTGCAATACTTAACATGAGCCTGTATGTTTATTTGACATTTACATTGCTATTTATTTTTTACTAGCGACCCGCCCCGGCTTCGCACGGTATATTATGCATGTATCATACATACAAACCTTCCTCTTGAATCACTCTATCTATTAAAAGAAACCGCATCAAAATCCGTTGTGTGGTTTGAAGATATAAGCATACATAGAGACACAGGAACAGAGAAAGCGACTTTATTTAATACAATGTATATAGTGATTTACGTCACCCCAGGCTGTAAGTAGCGATTTACCGCCCGCTATGCGAGCGGAAATTTCCACTAGGTACCTGGACAAAAGACGCAAAATTGTGTACACACCTCGGGTGGTGATAAAGAAAGCCTCAGGCCGCATGTTTATCGCCCTCGCCTTTGGCTCGTGCGACAAGTTTCTGCGATTCGAGACATTCTTTATTTTACCACCCTCGGTGTGTAATGTATTATTAAATGTACCTAAAATGCTTTTCGTTAGTTGTCACATAATCCTCTCTTGAATAATTTGACGTTTCTTTTGTGAGTTATTACTATCCGTTTTTTGTAAATTGACATTTGATTGAGATATTGACATTGCCAAACATTTGAAGTTGCTGACGTTACGATCTCAAAATAAAGCAATATCTTTTAAATCAGACATAGAATAGCCCACTCTCAACTCTCACTACCCAAGATACCACGCTGTACTTGCAGAACTTATAACAGACAGCCATTCGCAACGCGCTAAAGTGCGTACAATTACTCGAGGTGTCTGCGGGATGAACCCTGATTAGTGCTGGTCAGGTGGGGTGGCGGTCGATACGCCCCCAACTACTCCCCACTGTTTATTGCAGGGGGGGCGATCGCCTCAACTTAAGTATTGATTCGCGCGAAACGTGATTTGTACGCACTCATCTGGAGGTTAGCTTGCGGCTTGACGGAAAAGTTCATTGCCTTCGGAATTTAACAACACCGGTTACACTACGCGCTTTGTTAGAGGTTTGCTTTAGGTTTGGTGGGTGTAAGCGTCGATGTACGGCGTGTGCAGCGGTAGGCTCGCCGGTGGTCAGTTCCGGTGTGGCACCGTGATACGAAGCAGTGTTTACGCGTAAACCGCGGTCAATAGGCCTGAGCCGCACCTAGCGTTGTCTTCCCGTAATGCCCCTCCGTCACGACATCTAGCGAGTTATTGCACGGTCTTGCGATGTTTTATTTACTAAGTGGTCGGATATAGTTTTAGGGCGGTGCTAGTGCTAAATTGACGTTTTGATATAATTTAAACGGGCCCGCGACGGTTTATTGCGGCTTACACTTAATTTGGATCCGACGGGCGGATTCGTAATTTTAATGGCTGAGGACGGGAATAAGATTCGTGTTTGTATTAGATTATGAATATAAATAAGTTTATGTTTGATAGCCCTATATGACTACAATCATGGTAACCATGGCCTTTAGGCCTTGTTACCTCAGGCTCTGTCTACCCGGAAAGCGACAAAAACGTGATTTATGTATGTTTATTTGTAATGTATTTAAACTGGTTGAGTGCATGTTAGAATCGTGCACGAATGGGTTCTGTTCCATAGAACAGTGTAACAAACCAAAATTACGTAACTGATATAAACATATGCATCGGATAACTATTACAGCGATGTAACATTTATGCAATTTAAATCCAACACATGAAATATCAAATTCATAATTAAACTACTTTTTTGTTGACTCTAGCGCCACCTAGTTATTTACTACGTAAACTGCTGCGCTACGACGCACGAGTATATAGTTACTGCCGGTGAAGTTACGCATGTTCTACATCGCGCTAAGGAAGTTTCAACGCGAATGCATAAATACAACTTTCAACCCTCTTCGGACTTCGGTGGCCAAGGGCCTCACCACGTCTTAATGCGATTCAATTCCGATTCAGTTTACGTTCGCTTAATTAATTACAGCTAAAACCTGAACTGAGTCGGAATTGAATCGCATTAAGACGTCATGCTAAGGCCCCAACAACGTTTGCCTGGAGGTAAATCTATCTCCCGATATTATCATTGGGGTGCGAGTCGGGTTACCTCCACGTGTGGTCAAGAGCTGCGGTTCGTTTTTGAATCCGTCCGGGCGGAAGAGCAGTGCTTGGGCCGGTGCACCCTGGGCAGTTTCTGAGGGATATCATTGACCGTTAGCTAAGAGCTCGACAGGGGGGGAGGGGGGTCTTTGACCATTACCGTACAATGTTGCCGACATTTTGTCACAAAGATTTTTAATTATATTTTTGTTACTTTGACATTGGCGAAGTTGTCGTCGCTATAACGACTTGATATGCCACAAATAAGAAGAAGATATTATCATTATTTTTTTTCTCAAAACGCAAGGAAGATAATTAGAATAGCCCGATCAGAGATACGCCGATTGATAATTAGAGATTTATAAATTTCGTCATGCACGAATTATCAATTGACATCGAAACATGATAAGAACCGCTCTGTGGGAACAGAGCCTCACTTACAATCGCATCGATAAACGGCAATTATACTAGTATTTCCATTGGAATAACAACGTTAACGTTTAATTAAGTATATTAATTCTATCAGTTTCATTAGCTACCGGCGCGGGCGCACCGGAAGCATATCTCAGTTTTATGAATGATTGAACGACGCTGAATGATTGGAGTCTATGAATGGTCGGCGCCGTGCGCGCGCGCCGCTACTATGATTGGAGATTTGATTGTACCATTCGCCTTTCTGCGATGCCGACATGTTTATCGTAATTCGAATTTATGAATAGCTGACAGTTTTAGTTTTAATTTTAGGAGAGATTAACAGATTTTTTAATGTGTGCTAGGTACCTACCCAAAATTTTTATGGAAGGGCGCCTGTCATTCCACAGTAAATAAATGTCTGTTTCTCAGTTTTTGATACATACGTATTATACATACCTAAGGTTCTCCAACTTATAGAGGCCATATAATTACTCCCCTAATCCCACGCATACAATCGAAATGGTGAATACTGTCGTGAATTCGAAGGCATTTGATCATATTATGATCTGTAGGCTTATTACCTACCTCGCTCGTATTCGCCATCGTGTTCATTTTGACAGTGTTCAGAATAACTATAACTATCTCTTAAAACCGTTACACCCGACTGCCATTTCCCTGCATCATCATCATCAGCCAGAAGGCGTCCACTGTTGAACAAAGGCCTCCCCCTTAGAACACCACAATGAACTCGCCACTTGCATCCACCGGTTTCCCGCAACTTCACGACCTGTATATTTGATTGAGAATCTATGAAACATAAGTCAAAACCTAAATAGTTATGGTTAAAGTTATTGTTAAATTGGTGTGAACACCGCGCAGTTCTCCAAACGCGCGAACATAACTCTTCTTCAAAAGGAATCCACTCAGTATCGTAAAACAAAACACTAAGTACGGCGTTAATATTTATGCGCGAAGAGCCCTATTCTATCAAATGGCCAGTGGGTGGGGGGAGGGGGGGGGGGGGGGGAGAATGAAAAATGGCGCAATTAGCCCCGCAGACAGTGAAAAACAAGTGCACTCGATCTGCCGCCCAGTCGATAGCGGGACGCACTGTTACGGAATGGCGGCCGAACTTACACGTATTGGATTTCAAACAATATTGCTACAGGGCGCATTTTTTATTATATTTGAGACTAGCGACCCGCCCCGGCTTCGCACGGTATATTATACATATAAACCTTCCTCTTGAATCACTCTATCTATTAAAAAAATCGCATTAAAATCCCTTGTGTGGTTTTGAAGATAAAAGCATACATAGGGACATAGGGACATAGGGACACAGGGACAGAGAAAGCGACTTTATTTTATACTATGTAGTGATGATATGCTAGCTGGCTAGCTAAAACCTAGTGATACGTACCTAGATTATTTTAGGTAACAAAAATAAATTCTTCAATATAAGTAGTACCTAGCCATTTTCAGAAATGTATCCAGTTGTTTTAAAGTGAGTGATTGCAAATAAGCCAAGAATGCGCGCAAGAAACATGGCGAAATGGTAAAATAAATTTGATCAGAAACGAAATTTGAAAAGTAATGGTTAGGTAATGATAGAAGCAGGTTCAAGTGAAAATTTTGCATAGCGGTCAAATTGAGCAGCGGAGTGGACCTTCTTATAGAAATTACCATTTTTATTCGTGGTCCCCAAGTTTTTAAATTTCAAATTTAATACAACATTTTTTGCTTGCTAATTTTAAGCCAATCTGATTACCAAAACTTGGTTAAAATGTTTTAAAAAATTGAGACACGCAAACATAAAATGTCATCAAGACGCCTGACTCCGTACAATGTCTAAGAGCAAAAGGGTCAAGTTATGATTGTCGAAGTTCGTTACGAGAATCATGTGGTTGAGAAGACTTATAAAACCATAGGAATGATCGTGTAGTTTAAAAACACCAGTTTTGTCCCTCACAATTTGTCCTGATGACGATGTTGATGAGTCCAAAAATTATTTTTCTGTTTTACAACACACACTTGGATGTGGTCCTGATAAGTATAAAGTTAATTACCAACTAATCTTTTTCTAAAACAAAATTACTCGATTAGCCCTAGACAGCATATTACAGGGATATTCAAGTCACCCCAGAGAGCAGTCCAGGATTCACTGTCTCTTTCTGGCAATTTCACTAGCACTAATTGCTTCAGACTTGCAGACGACAATGAATTGACACAATGATAAAGCATTTTATTATTCTACTGAGTGCATGAGCCCGTTATTTATCTATTCCTAACGGTGTAAAATTCACTAAGATCTTTATGCTACCGTTTTGAAGAAAGAAGACAGTTAAATGCAGGACAAGAGGGTTAAGTATACCGCTTCTGCTGGCCACGTGCAGCTATAAAGCGCGCTAAATACTCATCCTCGCAAGGACTATTTCCCCAATCAATCTTTAATTTGGCTCGCAATAAATCAATAAAATCGCCATTAATTTCGCGTACCGCACTCTTGGATGGAGGCTGCTAAATAATGGACAGCCATCAGATCTCATTAGGGCCGGCGGGGGCGCCACTGGGCGACCGGCGGCCGGGCGCCGACCGCGCCCGATCAATACCCGACGTTGCCCGCGAGCGCAGCCGAGCGCGCCCGAGCGCGCCCGAAGCCACCCGAGCCCGCCCGAGCGCGCCGCACATGACAAATGTCACCGCGATACGGGTCTGCAGCCCTCAGGGTTTGCTGAAAACCGTGAAAATCCAGTAGGAAAGTGCATCGCCGGTGATACTGTGATGAAACGTTCAGTGAGGTGATATTTACCAGTGGCTATTGTACGTGAGAACTGTTTTTAACGTGGATTTTTGTGTGTAGTGTAAGTATTTTAGAGGGTTGTGTTTAGAATAGTTTTTCTTTTATTTTTGAATGATTAGGCCTCTATAGAACGATTTTAGAAGCTCTGGATTGATGAGGAGCTTTAGTTGCGGGAGGCTGCATGGTTTTCTAGGATTGTTTTACTTTGGTAGCACGAAATATCAATAACTTTTGGTGCGGTGTGGTGTGACATCGTTTGGGTCGGTAATTACTGGGATGTTTGTGAATGTGTGTTTTGATTGTTGCTTGTTTAGTTCAATGTTAGAATTGGGAATGTGGTTAGCGTAGAATGGCTGTAATGTTAAGAAAAGGTTGTAATAGAATTACAGGGAGGTTCCGCGGCGCATGCGCCCTGGGCCCGCTTTGCGTCATGTGTTTTTCTTACATTTAATGGCTCATGTGACTAATGACTAGCGCTTAACAGGTGTTAATAATCTAGGCATTAAAATAAGCATTAGTTGGAGTACTTGCATGTTGTTCGTGTTTGATTAATGTAGATTGTGCGAGTTAGTTAAACTTGTTCGATATTTACGTGGTTAAACATTTACGTCCCAGTTCTTTTTTAAGAAATAATAGGTTTAGAAAGACGAAAGTTTATGATATTATTCATATTTGCGTAAATTCTATGTCATTATTAACGATGTACTAATAAAAATGTTACGTGAAACAACAAAATAATTAGGTCCTGTTTAGGATTTCCCTTCAACTTTCTTTCATTTGAGCACGACATATATTTTTTTTAATGCCTAATTATAAAACCTTAAACTTATTTTCGGACATAACGGCAAAATGTGACCTTGACCAATTTCCATAGAAGCCTGCGCACGGCGCTGCAGTAGCAATAGCCATCGCCACTTCACTGAGACCTCTGTACGTTCAAATCTAAACTCTATATCACACACACAAGACACAGGTCTAAGGATGAGCCGGTCCCGTGTTATCTGGCGAGGGTGTGAGATGGCCTATCAATGTGACAATTCGAGGTCAGCGATCAACGGGGGCGAGAGGGATGGCGCGTTTGAAAATCGAATGTAGTTTGAAAATGGAAAGAGCATTTGAATTTGTTCGTGTCTGAGAGAGGGACAGTGAGAGATGTCGTCTCTTGTTGAGTTGAATGCGCTTTGTGGATGTCATGATGTATTTAGGTATATACAGATTTGTCTCAGAGGTGTTTTACTTCGTTTAATAGTTAAGTTTATTGTATTCTATACACAAAATTGGTTAGAGATGTAGGTAGCGTGTTTAAGTTTCATAACATGTATTAAATGTAATATGATAGTAATCAAAAGAAAATAGGGGTCACTTGGATAGTTTTGGTGATCTCAAAATAAATAAATGCTTGTGTTTCTGCAATTTAGAAAAAAAATGGGAGTTTATTAATACAATACATTACAAATACGTTTACAAAAACGTTTTTTATTTTTTTGATGCAACTCAAGTCGCCTCTAGTTTCTTTTGTGTGCTATTATGGCTACGAAGTTCTTAGGCAATCGACGAGTGTATTGCACCAAAGCCACTCCAAATATACAGTAACGACGAAATAATCGTCGATTTTGACATATATTTCTTAAGTTTTCCGCCAAACATACGTCAAAATCGTTGGTTCTGGTTAACGTTATTGTTAAAGTAATTTTTAGTTGCACATCGCATTTAACTATTCAGTATTTTTGATAAGACAGAAATAAATACTGAAACGTCTCCGATCACTTTGTCTTTAGATCACCCTGTAGGTTATTGAGGAGGGTAAATTACAGGCAAATGAAATAAATCTAGACAGGCGGAATGTTATGAATACATTAGGAATTATTAGTGCTTTTAACAAGCATAGCGAACTTCAATCACGTGGAGTAAAACACGCGTGCTGAGTGCGAACCAATGCGGAATATGCATTAAAAAAAAACATACATACATACCTTACGGGGTAGACAGAGCCTGGTAAGGTAAGGTTCTTCCATGCTGGTCTGGGAGTATAGAAAAAACATAGAATTTACTAGTGGCTTCTCTTCCCGCGCAGATTGTAAAAGCCCATCCAGGGAATGGGCGAAAGTCTGAAATAATGCTATAGGGGATGCGGCTAGCAACCCAACACTATTTTGATTTCCCTTTCCTGCTATACGCCCTTAATCATGCTAAACGTGGCCTTCAGGTTAAAAAAAAACTTAACAAAATATGAAAATATCGTAAATGAGATCAAAAAAGCGAAATTAAAAGTAATATCAGTAGAGAAATAAATTTTAAACTACTAATCAGTCAGCGATTAGAAAGAGAGATCCGATATGACATGTGACGTCCCCATTAAAATTCCGTTTTAAAGAGATATAGAAAAATCTTTCATAGCTTTATATCTCGGTTATTTTCAAGATAATTTTTATATTGTTCATTCCATAATAAATGAGCTTTTAATGATAGCCATGGATAAATCATGAATATTTTCTATTGCCACGCTTAGTTTTAATTTTAACTCCTACTATCAATATCTAAATAATATTCATAATATTATTAGTATTTTTTTCAGTTAATGTATTCAATATTGTGTCTCACTCGATATTTTGTTTGCTTTAAAACTTTTTGAACCCGCGAATAATAAAATTCAAATTAATTCAAATTCATTTATTTGTCAAAACATAGGCAAATACATACATATACGGAGATCTTATGCGTATGTTTAGGACCACTATGTTGCGCCATGAGGTATGCAAATAGCCAATATAATGGATGGCATGCATTTTTCGATTTTAATCTGCATTACATATTATATTATTCTACATGCAAATTTACAGCCTTTCCGCTAAAATTATCTTGGATAGAGTAATATTATGCTTTTTCGACTAAAACATTCGTTTAAAAGCTCATTCAACCTAGAGAACAAATATCGAGTTTCATCAACTTTTGATTCTAATATCTAAATAAAGAAGCCATTACAACACCATTCTCAGAGCTATTCGTAAATGTGTGCGCCTTTTAATATAAACAACAGATAATATTAACATTCAAATTGGATAGAGGCCCTAAACAATGGAAAAATGTTAAAATTACAATACGAATGGTGACGTCGGGCTTTCACCGATGAGATAAAATAACAGACATACTTATAAAACCTCTTTACTTACCGTAACAATAGTTTCTAAGAAAAAAAAATGTATACTTTTGTTTTTGATGCACAAAGGTGCAGTGCTTAACTCTGTAAATCTGTAAACTCCTTAGTTTTGCGTAATTAATGTATGGTTTCAATATTTTTCCATAGGAAACTGTAAGTCTAGATTTTACAAAAAAATAATTGTAATACATATAGGTAGCTATAAGAGACTGTTTGTTTCTAAATAAAAAAAATAAGATCATGTGATCGAGATTTATAACAGCGGGAAGTCCCGCAGACATAAGATTTGACGAAAAGTAAGACCTTGCAAAACAAGGAAAGGAAAAATCCGAGTCACTGGTTTACATTTCATTTCGTATTTGTGTACAATCATTACAATTTTTACATTTGCACGGGACCCTCAGCTTGCAAGTCGGACTTGCGCTTGACCCGGCTTTTATATTCTACCAGCTTTTTTAAAAAGGTGCCAAGAGGAATGTAACGTAGGAAAAGTTGAAAAGGCAAAAAGTAAAAAAAACACAGTTTTTTTTTCCATAAATCCTTAAACAACACTTTAATGTTTGGTTTTCGGGAATGCGTTGTCAAAAAATAAACTGAGGTCGCATTGAAAAACGTTCATTTTATCACACACACACACACACACACACACATACAAATCACGTCTTTATCGCTTACGGGGTAGACAGAGCCTAAGGTAACAAGACCTAAAGGGCACGTTTACCATTATCGCGGGCGTATAGGTAGAAAATTTTCAAAATAGGGATGGGTTGCTAGCCACATCGCCTGTAAAAGTCATGATTCCTATGCGCATTCCCTAGATAGGCTTTTACCATCTGCGCGGGTAGAGAAGCAACTGGTACAGTCTTTGTTTTTTCTTTATTCCCAGACCAGCATGGAAGCGTTCATTTTATCCCCTTAAATAATTACATTACTAACTGTTTTACATTCAACATAAAAAACATTATTAGCAAACGGTCCTAACGTCACCATTTCACCACAAAAACTAAGTAGAAATAACTTCATTCCTACGTAGGAAATGTTCGACCCCGCGATCAAAGATCACGGCGACAATCGAGATAGCATCGTGGTACGAACAACTTTCCAATAGAGTCAAAGTAGTCAAACGCACTGCCGTTAACCTCTGGCCTCGACACCGTCTACCCAAACCCCCAGATCACACAGACAAGACAAAACGTACAGTTACCTCTACATTACTGCGCGCGAACGACGACCAGCCACGCGATAGTTCCACAGCCATCAATGAACAGCTCTTTGTGAAATAACCCTTGAATGTGTCACATAGCTTAACAGTGTCACATTGCTCGGTATAAATTACACAAATACACCTATTTTTCCAAGGTGTCCGTGCTTACACTTTCTCGATATCGCACGTGAAAGTTTAATTTATATATTTGTTAAGTGCCGAATTATTGTAATGGCTTTATTTAAGTGTTTGGACTGTTCGGAGAAATTTACATTGATTGATGCGGCTGCTTACATAATTAGGTTGATCTCGTTGGATGTCAAACAAATGGAGATAAGTATCTAATGGAAACATAAACATTTATACAGGCATACATACATAAATCACGTCTTTATCCCTATCGGGTAGGCAGAGCTTAGGGTAACAAGACATAAAGGCCTCGTTTAGCATCATTGTGGACGTATAGGTGGAAAGAGGAATGAACAAAAGTCAAAAAATATCTGACTTTAACTTTATTTTATAAACGTCAAAAAGGATACCCTCTTTCCGTGATAGTGACGTAAACAGGTAAAAGAACATACACATACACAAATCACGTCTTTATCCCTTACGGGGTAGACAGAGCTTAAGGTGGCAAGACCTACAGGCCACATTTAGGCACGTGTGGGCGTATAGATGGCAAAAAATAGAATCAAAATAGTGATGTATGCTAGCCGCATCGCCTATAACATGATTCCAGTGATTTTCGCCCATTCCCTCGATGGGCTTTTACCATCTGCGCGGGAAGAGAAGCAACTGGTACATTTTATGTTATTTGTTTGCTCCCAGACCAGCATGGAAGTATAAAAACCTCTATTTAGTAAAAAAAATTGCGACAGTCACCAGAACTATCACTGAGAGAGACGATTTGTTTGTATATCTTGTATTTCGTTGAATTTGTTTAAGCCGAAACATTAAACGAACCGAACTGCAAACCTTAACTAGAACTCCATTAAAATATTTTAGCCCTTTCTCATTTCCTTAATAAAAATCAGAAGCCAAGTACAGTACCCGGTCATAAAGACTGCATAGCCATTGTTTTGGCCAATTCCAGCTTCAAATTCAAATTCAAATTTTATTTTGCAAATAAGGCGCCAACGGCTCTTTTACGTGTCTTTTTGAAACTACCAGCGTAGAGCTTCGTAGAGCGTTCTCTCGCTCTAACGCGACGCCAGTTGTCTCTTTCCAAATACCGAAGTGCATCTTATGGCCGGCCACTGTAACTAGGTATGAAACTGGAGGCTAAGAAGCTTGGTGTTCACTTGGCTTTCTTGTCCAGCTATCCCTCTCTAATCGTTCTAGCGGGAGCGAAAACGCTTTACGCACTGCTATGATACCTGATAGTGATAGGGCTGAGAAATATTTGTAGGTAACTATAAAGTCAGCAGCGCTGAGTTATTTGCCTTTACAGCAAGGCTAACATGTGAGCGCACGAGACCTGTACTATCCGACTTTTCCTTACTCTTCGTTCTAGAAAGAGACGGAAGTCTATCTCGCGCGCTGTCGTGCATCTGTACTGAAGAGCTGTTGTAACTACATAGGTTTAAACAGAGAAGCACACAACATTTCAACATGTCGTCAACAAACGTGTCGACATTTTTTATTGAATCAGGCAATACTTTGAGGAGGTCCTATTCAATGAACAAAACATATTTACCTTGCTACTCCGCTACTTGCGTGCAAGATAGCCAAGCTAATGCGAAATATATATGCTTTTACATGCAATTGATAGGGGCACCAGGGAATATAGTATATCTATCTATCTTGCATGTAAGTAGCGGAGTAGCCAGGTAAATATTTTTTGTACGTGTCAACCTTTAAGAGAGTTCTGCTACTTCC
The DNA here is from genome assembly GCA_932294345.1 of Pandemis cinnamomeana. NCBI lineage: Eukaryota > Metazoa > Arthropoda > Insecta > Lepidoptera > Tortricidae > Pandemis > Pandemis cinnamomeana. The sequence continues at coordinate 16,698,080 of OW028703.1, forward strand.
ATTTTGCTACACTATGAAATTTTATTTAAGGTAAACCCTAATTATTTTTCATGTTAAGCAGGATTTACCCTAACCAGAGTTGACCTGCCCACAGCGCGGCGCCCGGGCCGCGCCGGGATGCGGCGGCGGCGCTGAGGCATGAGCGTGGCGCGCCCGCCCGAGCCCCGCGACCCCCCGCGCCACCCTCGCTCTCATCGCCATCAGGTAACGTGACATTAACTTAGGTAACGGTGTAATGGTTAGGTAACTTCTAAATACAGGAACCATGTGGTATGATTTGATTACTTGTAGCTGGCTGGTGGTATATATAAGCTGGCTGTGTAAAGGTAAAACCGGTTTAATGTTTAGGTAACTTTTAAATACAGTAAGTTTCACTGTGGTATGATTACTTGTAGCTGGCTGGTGTTTGATACTAGCTTGATTTATTATGGTAACGCTGGTGTAATGTTTAGGTAACTTTTAAATACAGCCAGTGGTGTGCCTGTGGTGTGATTACTGTAGCTGGCTGGTGTTGGATACCAGCTCGATTTACTAAGGTAATGATGGTGTAATGCTTAGGTAACTTTTAAATACAGCCTGTGGTTTGACTGTTAGTATGATTTTGATTACTTGAAGCCTAGCACCAGCTTGTTTTTTTTTAGGTAACACTGGTGTAAGGGTTAGGTAAATTGCATTAAATCCGTGGTTTGACTATTTAGGTGAGCTTTGGTAATTTGCGGTTACAGAGTGTGGTGTGATTATAGTTTGTCGAAGTAATATACTACCAGAGAGTGCAGAGTATTACACTGCAGCAATGGTTAGGTAACTTTTACGTATAAGCCGTATAAACCGAAAAAAATATGTAAATTACCTTACGCACACTTAGTAGTACCTACTATACGTCGAGGATGGTGAAATAAAGAATGTCTCAGATCGTAGGAACTTGTCGCACGAGCTAAAGGCAAGGGCGATAAACATGCGACCTGAGGCTTTCTTTATCACCGCCTGAGGTGTGTACCTACACCATTTTACGTCTTCTCCTGGCCATGGAAGTAAATTGCCTATTACGGCCCGGGGCAACGTAAATATTTCAGCTGGAGAAATTTTAGACCAAACCATTATTGTACCAAACGAATGGCACCGGTCAATTGCCATATAACGCACCAAACGTACGCACACTTAAAATAATTGCACAGCACCAATCCAAACCTCGGAACCATCAAATTAACTAATCAATTGTAACATGCGTACGCAAAACAAATACCTGTCACAAAAAAGTGTACATAAAAAAATAACAGAGTAATTGTAGAACTGGTATAGTAATTGTTGCCACGGGTCCCGTGTCCGTGTCCGATTGTACACAATAATTGGCCACCAGCGCACGCGCTGCGCTGTCCGCGTTGTCTTGGAAATTGTGGTCACGCGACTGTTAATACGGCAAGGAAAAATCGAAATACGATGTTTGTATTACACCGTCTCGCTCACTTTTCTATTACTAACTGCTGGTGTGAGCGGTGCAGCACGAAAGACTTAGGCCTGCTGGACACTTCGAGCTTTGAACTAAGCCGTGAGGATAAGGCCTGGTGACGACTACGCGCGAGTAGCGACGCGACAAGCGATTGTTTTGTACACTGCTTGTTTTACTAGGCAATCTTTTTGTAGCGAGTATCGGTCGTGCAGTGGATTGACAAATCGCTCGCTGTACCGCCAGTTGCGCATAGTATTTGTATGAAAAGCGATCCGCTCTAGATTGTCTTAGTATAATTGATACGCTTACCTAATCTTCTTACAATTCAAGTCAACTTCCTATAACTCAATACAGTCTTTCAAATCTGGGGGCACGACAGTGCCCCCGCCAAGTCGAGCAAAAAAGCTCCTTTTTCTTTTCCTCGAAATAGACAGTTCAGTCCATTTTCGCACCTTATTACTTCATTGTAGATAAAAGTAGAGATCTGAATTTTTAGTAGCCAAGCAGGCTTTGTATAAACACTGTAAATTTCAAATTTCATTCATTAACAATTTACTGGTTCAAGTTACGTGCTATAATTTAAAATATATCTCTACTCATTTATTTGTTATAGGTAGGCACTGTAAAACGTTTTCATAAATCATTAGCTTCTGCCCGCTACTTTGTCTGTGTAACATTGTATATATAAAATCACTATGTATTAAAAAAAAACGCATCATAATCCGTTGCGTAGTTTTAAAGACCTAAGCATACATAGAAACAGACAGCGTAAAGCGACTTTGTTTTATACTATGTAGTGATTGTGAAGTAATAAAAAACTATTTTTTGTAGCTAACCTTCATACTATACAATAGTTGTAGCTTATCTCGCAGAGGAGCAACGTCCTAACAATTAACTAACAAAGAACCGAGACTATTAGAAAATTCGCGCGTCAAAGAGACCATCCGACGGTCATTTGTGCCACCCACACGCCAAGTGTTAATAGCATCAATAGTTTTTATTGACAATACAACTCTGGTAATATATTTAATTGCGTGGACAGTGACCGGGAAACAAAACACTGGCGTTGGGAAAGGTGTTTAGATTTTATCAGCGATTTAAATAAATGTTGCCAGTTATCAAGTGGAATAAGTAACTTTCATTTGTTCCTGCCATCTGTCTCTGAGATATTAACAGCTTAAACGTATGATATAAATTATAAATAGGTATTCAAATTGCTGTATAATACTTTTGGAGAACTGACATAATGCGGGGGTCAAATTGTTTTTAGGAATTGCTACGCTATGTTCCTCAGAGTATTACTCGCGAAACTGTTATTCCCAAATTAATATTTGTCCAAATTATCATAGGAAAAAATTACTTTGCGTACTTTTAATGTTGGCAAACATTTTTTCTGCAACTAAACTAACTTGACCCACTTTTCTAGTTCATAACAGCTCATAAAAAAAAATAAGGCATAGTTTAATAGGTGAAGTATTTTTTATTTTAAAACGTAATGAAACTAAATTAAAGCCTCTGAGCCTCTAGTGTAAGTTTTCGCATCTATAAAAACGTCTCTAACGCGTTCACGTACCGTATCAATTACTATGGAAAAATAGGCAGCGCCACTAGCGGATCGAAACGGCAACAAACTGTTCTCATGTATATGACATTTTAACACAAACGCGTTTGAGACGTATTTTTTGACCGAAAACAAACACTAAGCATACCGCTTGCGACCCAGCGGAACCTTTCCGGTTCAAAACTATTAAAATTCCGACGATACGCAAATCTAGCAATTACCGGAGCTATATATCTCTGTCGATATTTGGCGATGCCCAAACTTTTCTCAGAAACACAATTACGAATAGAATTAATTGTTACAAAGTTTTAGTCATGAACGGAAAAAACCAAATGTGAAATCTTACCGGTCGCAATGTGGGTTATCCTTAAATATAACTGAATAATCATCGAATAAGAGTTTTGTTCTGTAGGTGTAGTAGGTACAAGATGATATCATAAACGATTAACGATGTATAGGAAAAATGAACAGTAGTCTTATTCACATTATGCATGTAAAACTGGTTTGTAATAGGTATAAAGTCAGAAATCGTCATGGGGAGATATAGTTGGTTGCCGACGGCAATTTTATCTATGGTATTATTCTAGGCTGTGGGCTTATAACTTATAACCCAACTCGCTCGCAATCGCCATCGTGTTCATTTTGACAGTTCACGTATGGGCTGACAATTGGCATCGGAATCAGCTAGCTGTCACATTCATAGAAGAACTGTCAAAATGAACACGATGGCGATTGCCAGCAAGTTAGGTAATAGCCTACAGATTTGAGGATGGTAGGGATTACACTATTTGCTTAAATTTTGGAAATACATATTCTTTGTTTACAAAGTCATAACGTCAAAGTCGCATAGAGTGTTCAACAACTTTATTAGAATTATAATCGTACCAATATTATAAATGCGAAAGTTTATGAGGATGGATGGATGTGACGATGTAAGTGCGTATGGTCGTTCCTTCTTCACGACTGGACGGATTTGGATAAAATTGGAAACGGAGATAGCTGGTACCCTAGATTAACACATTGGCTTATTTTTTATCCTGGAAAATTGCATAGTTCCCGGGGGATAGTGATAAAAATCTCAAAGGTCGTTGCTGCCTTAAGTCTCAACGTGAATAATTATTGCAGAATCAACATCAGTTTTGAGTCTAATTCTACGCAGACGAAGTCGCGGGGAGAAGCTAGTCAATATAGGTGCAATCTTAAAATACAATATTAATTTCTAAGATAATGGTGATTCAAAATTTATTAAGCTAAATTCCTCAAAACTGGAAAAGCAAAGATTACATAGAAAGCGGTACCTTATTTAAATATATCTGTAATTTAGCTAGAATTTCGTTAGACACCTATAAATAAAAATTAATGTTGCTAAGCACAAAATTCGAGAACGGCTGGACAATTTTTCTTGGAGAAACAAAACATAGAAAAACCTGTAGTGTCTGACTAGTCGGTTTACGGACGATAGTTTTACGTGACATTAATGAAAACTGCTAGCTCTGACGTCACGCGGAACGTGACACTTTTTCGTGCGTGCTGCCGGTGCTCATCGATTTATAAAACGTTATCACGTAAAAAAAAATACAAACAATATTATACTCTCTTTCTTAAGAACTAGTGTAGTGTGGTCTTTTTAATTTTGCTAGTACCTCAGCTTACCGATGCTCCTTGGCAATGGCTTATTACTTAGCTTGCGGTGAGGCGGGTGGGCGTGTCATGCGCGCGCGCTGATCCACCGATCATTCCGTCTGTCGTGACGCTTGGCGTGTGACGCATGCATGTGTGAATGGAAGACATGAATGGATAAGCTCAATGAGGTTTCTAAAGCTGAATGAATATACGCATACGTTTTGAATGAAGATCAGAATGGCTGATACATAGGTACATATATAAAATCACGTCTTTTTCGTCCTCACGGGGTAGACAGAGCTTAAGGCAGGGTTTCTTAAACTTTTTGCAGTCACGGACCACTTTCACAATTTAAACAACTTCACGGACCCCTCTCAAAAAATATCTAGTCTCGTCAAGTTTACGACACAATTTCCTAATAAATATGATTACATTTAACTGACTTACTGCGGACCCCTGATAGACATGCCACGGACCCCTAAGGGGTCCGTGGACCACACTTTAAGAAACCCTGGCTTAAGGTAACAAGACCTAAAGGCCACGTTTAGCATGATTGTGGGCGTATAGGTGGAAAGGGGAATCAAAATAGCGATGGGTTTGTAGCCGCATCGCCTATATTATAATTCCCAAGATTTTCGCCCATTACCTCGATAGGCTTTTACCATCTGCGCGGGAAGATCATGACACAACACGTCAGACAAATGTGAATTCAGCTTTGGCAATCGCTCTGACGTTATATTCTGTAATCACTTACCATCTATAAGGTTAGATCAAAAGCGATGTAATAAATAACGGACTTTTGTAAAACAATAGCATTCGTCCCTAAGAAATAAAAATAAAGGCAAAGCAAAGACGCGGACATAAGGTAGTGTTTCTTTATTTGGTCAAAGATGTTGATGTCTGGGTGGACAAAAAAAAGGTTACTGTTAGCTGTAACATACATTCATACATAACGGTATGTAACTAAACTACGGTCCTGGCTGAAAATCAGTGCTGCAGTCTAACACCTCAGCGTAATTCTGAGCCAGTGACCGTTTCACTTTTGCGAAGACAAACGCTGATGATCTATTTTTTATGTCTGTGTTTATTTTTCTTGTTTATTTTCTATAAATGTGTGTATATTCTCTTATATTTGTGTGTCTTGCAAAAAGGAATAAATGTCTTCTTTCTTTCTTTCTTTCTTTCTTAAACACAAGAAGAACTATAATCTCTCGATCACAAGTTATAACGAACCTGGCCCGGAGCCGCACTCTGTTAATCAACTGTTGAACTCTGCTCAAACAAGACTAAAATAATGAAGCAAGAAGTATTTTAATTGAATCAATTAAAACGCCACAGATGCGTTTTTAGAGCAAGTTCTATTTTAACCTTGCTAAATCTTACAATACAATACACAAATCACGTCTGTATCCCAGGGTAGATAGAACCTAAGGTGACAAGACCTACAGGCCACGTTTAGCAAGATTGTGGGGCTAGGTATAAATGGAAAATGGAATCAAAATAGTAATAGTTACATTACATTAATTACAATGATTTAGACCATGTACAAAATATTCTGTTGTTACTACTAATTGAACAAAATTTAAACACGACTTACAAACAAAGTTTCGCTTACTTTCATATACACCTTGTCTTGACAATTACAAGCTAACCGTAGAGCTGGCAGTTTCCTTGGACAGCGTATTAGTATCGCTGTCCAAAGGGGGAATGTTTTATTTTTTTATTGGTGCTCCAGTTTTATTTAAATTGTAAATTAAAAATGACATGTAATAACTATAAGTATTACGAATAAATGAGTATGAGTATGAGTATGAGTATGAATGCTGCCAGCGTCTGAGGTACTATGCCACGGGGCCCCTCCTTTTTTAATTATTTTATTTTAAGATAAGTTTTAGTTTAGTTTTTAGGCCACAATAGTCCTTCCTTTGGGCTTCGCCTCAGTCAGTCGGGTAAAAACAGTCATAACGGTCCCCAAAATCATCAATTCCTTACCTAACCAATAACGCTTGTAACAGCTTGTAAAAGTGAAGTACTTACCTTCTGAACACGTAAACATTTACCGTATTTCAATTATACCCATTGCTTATTTATCCCGCAGCAGCCAACGATAATGACCCCATAAAATCCTTAACTTATCTCTGCATCTGAGCGGCTCCTTTACTAGCGGTATGGCTAGCACGGGCTGGTTGGGCTACCGTCGCTCTGTCGTCTTATCTTATAGTAACTGACCCGGCGAACTTTGTTCCGCCTTAAATTTGAAAAATTCCAGTGGTTTGGGCTGTGCTATCCCGCGGGAACTATGCAATTTTCCGGGATAAAAACTATCTTATGTCCTTTTCCGGGACTCAAACTATCTGTATACCAAATTTCAACTAAATCGGCCCAGCGGTTTAAGCGTGAAAAGGTAACAGACAGGCAGACAGACAGAGTTACTTTCGCATTTATAATATTAGTAAGGATTATACCTAGGACTCGGATACACTTCGACCCACGAGAATCTTTTGTGTGTTTATCCCTCTTTCACACTCACTCCGTTGCTTTTAGCACTTCATTCATAAAGTGGGTATTTGGCGGAATGACTTACGTTTACATTTCATTCTTAGTCTTTGTCGCTGCATCATTTAGTACTACGCTACTTGTAGTAAAAAAGTCATGTTGTGCTTGTTGCACTTTCTTTTCTGATGATACGGCTGTACTCGAAACTATCGACAGTTTTTGTGGCCTGGATACCAGTGGTTTCGCCATGTTATATTTTAAGAAAAAAAAAAGCAAATTTAAAGGTTATATGCGGATTATAAAATCATTTTTAAACTAGAGTAGCAAATAAATTAAACTGACCCAATTTCTCTTTCCCTGGTTATACTGAGATTTTTAATTAGTATTTACACATTGTATAGGATAAATTACAAAAATCTGTACTAAATTTAATTTAACGTTAACTTCCGATAGTGGTGACCATCACTATTTTTGGATTGCAAAAAACATGCAACACTAGTAATGTCATTTTAGTGTCCGATATACAAGTATAGGCTTTAGGAGCTCACGGACCACACCATGCTAGGCGTCCGATTACGTAATAATAGCCCTAGTAACCGCGGGAGCTGCGCGCGCGCATACCTTTGCGAATTATTCCGCTCTTCCCAGAAACGTGGGCTATGTAATAAATTTGGTCCTCCTCATTATGCGGTACTCCCTACATTCCGGCCAGTTAGGTTTTGCGGGATAAAAAGTTCGCTATTGTTTTGGCGACGCGATGCCTTTAAAATGTTAGAGGCGTTTTGTGATTGTTCACTCCCATGGGAAACAATGTAGGTATTTTGTGTCAATAACGGACTTGGGACTTTAAACTTGTTTCGAGGAAATAAGCTCAAATGTTTGTTTTGGTTAAATGAAAATGTGGAATAGTTAAATGCTCGAGAAACGTCGTAAATATTTGAGTACCGTGCATACCTATAGAGCCAGAAAGCATTTTTTTCTGTATATTTCTTTTTATCTTTAGTTAGGTTCTTACAATATTCATATAAAAAGTAATAAAACAATATTAATACGAAATATAAAAACCTAACTCAGGGTGCCGCCGGCAGCGAGGCGGAGCCTAAGCTACCGGTGGTCAGGGCGACAGAGAGAGGAACCTCCTGACTATCCGAGCCTTGTCCAGGACGCCTTCTGTATCTGGCCCTTGACCGAACCACTAGCCAGAGCCTTTTAACTACTTTTAAGGTGATGGTCAAGGCTCTTCGCTATTAGACCGTTCGCCGAAACGACTATTATTATTTTTATTATTACAAACAGCAAAAGTAATGCCAATTCTCAACTCATCATACGTCATATTTTCTGACTTACTGGGCTTGAACAATGGTTTAGGGGTTAATTAGGGTTAAAATAATTACGCGACTACTTTAAAGTAGGTGGCTAAAAACAATAGAATGCAAAAAACCTCCACATTTTACAGGAAAGATTATTTAAATATTTGCAAGTGTCACCTCTAACTCGCCCTATGCGCAAGCGCTGCATTTCTCGAAACAATCCGACGCGGAAACGACCCGAACGCGCTCGGCGACACTCGCCATTCCACACAGATTAAACAATGGCTCATTTCACTTTTCACAACTCCTCATTTTACACTTTACCACAATATGACTAAAGTCTGAATTCGCAGTCTCAATAGTGGATTTGGGCTCTTTTCAAAATTAACTGTGTCGAAATAAAACGCTAGACCACAGACATTATTCCAAACATTTTTCTAAGTCAATTAAATTCGAAAATGGCGGCCGAGGCACCGACGTCGTTTTTTGGCGGCCATCTAAATGTTTTACTGTTATTATTTAGTAATGCTATGCGGATCGGCTTTGTTTGGCTTTTGATTTACTGTAATTTGGTAATGGAATGAGCCTTTCTAGGGATCGGGCAGCATAGAAATGTTTATCTGGAAAGACATAGCCATCAATACCCAATAAATTTCACAATTTTTTACGTGACTATGACATCACGCAACGAAATACACATTCTTAAATAATTCTTCTTTTCTCGAACATTGTCGTAAATGTCGTTATTGTATTCTAAGTAACACACCACGAAGGGCCGAATTACACTGCTCGCGCGATTTTCTGACCATAAATCGGATTGCTGGACTGTTTTTAACTTTTTAAAAAGTCAAAGAGACTATGTCATACAGCCAAGTTGATGACCGAGGAGTGCGCGTTTTGTACGTTTTTATCAATGTCTCAAATAGCTTACGGTGACAGATGACATAAGAAAAACTTAGAAAAAAGGCGGGAACGTATCAGTTGCGAGGAAGTTTAGTGCAAAATTTATTTTCATTTCCTCTCAATGTCTGAGAAAAACATATCTGCCTCAGCTGGAAGAGCAAGTGGCTACTTCCCAGGCCTCGGCATTAATCTACTATTATTTCATACATATAAAAAAGAGACAGTCAAAAGTTAAGAATAACCTAAACCTAGCTAAAACTAAATCAAACTAAAGGTAAAATTCTTTTCAAGGCTTGGATTTAAATATTTCAGTGTATTATTTAATTTTTTTGTATGTACAGTCAGCGTCATATAGTTTTCATCACTTAAGCTCTGAAAGTAGGTTGCATTTAACTTGAAATCCGAGTTGTAAATTCGATTTACATCCTTAGGGATGTAAGTAAATTTAAAAATCGAATGCTGCTCTTTAATGCGTAATACTTACCTCCAAACCACCATGCTGGCATAATGCTGCTGCCCAGTGCTGGCTGAATGTGCCAAAGCCAAAGAGCGCGAGGCCATTAAAAAAAAAACGAAAGACGGTTTAGCGCGATAAATTTTCTTCCGCTCTATTACAAATTGCGTATTTTTTTAACAATAATGACGAGTTCAAGTGACGATTTGGATTTTCCTCGCATTTGTGATGAAAAGTAGAGTGTTCAACTCGAGTGTAAATGATCAATTACACCCGCGAACTATAAGCACCCTCGCTCGCTTTGCTCGCTCGTGTGCCTAAATATCTTGGGTGTAATTGATCACTTACAACCCTTGTTTATCAATCTACTATTAAAGCATCCAGGTCGGCCAAATAGTTCAGTACACCATAGAAAGAGTACCTATGGTGTGTCAAACTTTTTGCTCACCTTGGATGTACCATAGTAAAAGACCCTGACTCTACATTCAGATCCTCAAGGGAACGGAAAAGTTTACGCTCTCGAAATGTTAGTTAAATACCTGGGTAGTTAAAAAAATGGAAAGTTCCATTCATAGTTCTATAAAGCCCTTTTGGACCAGTCAACAAAGTTTCTACATAGGTACACTTACACAAATCACGTTTATATTAATTACGGGGTAGACAGAGCCTGAGGTAACAAGACCTAAAGGACCCGTTTAGCATGATTGTATGATAGGTGGAAAGGGGAATCAAAATAGTGATGGGTTGCTAGCCGCATCGCCTATAACATGCTTTGCTCCCAGACCAGCATGGAAGTAAACAAAGTTTCTAATATTTCGATACTTAAATACATGCGGTGCTCGCTTCTAAAAGAATCCCCCGTTTTAGCACCAAAAGTAACGACAGAAAAACAATGAACGCCACTATTGTCACTTACCCAATCCGGGTATGGCGTGGAAAAAAGTAAACACCTTTTAAGTCGCGATCATAAAGGTGCCCACACACGGGCTAATGAGTCGGCCGAGATTTACGACCTATAAATAATGTTAGTAACGTGTAATGTCCATATGCGTGCGCGCATGTAGGAGACGCTTGGGTAATGTTCACGGAAAATTGGTGTGAGGGGTGATTGAAATGCAGGTCGCGTTGGCGGATTTGCTTTGAAGTGCTTGAATTAGGATAAAAGTACAGGCAGCGTCTTTTTTAGTGCATAATAGGCATGCGTTTGTTCATAGGTGCCTGATGACAAGCCGAGGATGTGTAGCAAATGGCCAGTCACCTTCGATTTGATCAATGGTGTCTTCAAATTAATGAGAATATTTCGACACGTGGTCGGGTTAATTTTACAGAACAACTGACAAGTTTCCGATATTTCGATGCAGTTGCATGCATCACGATCACAGGTAGTCTCACATTTTTTATTAATTTTATTTCCACATTTACAATTGTCTTTACAGGCGATGCCTAATGCAACAATGTGACAAAAAAAAATTAACTACGTTAATTAGCGTAACACATTTTAAACAAAGCTATTTTTGTGAATTCGCTCAGAGCACAAAAGAATAAGTCCAGGGGCCCGATTCTTGAAAGCACATGTGTGAAAATACCACTCGAAAGTGGTGAAAATATGTGCTGAATTGAAAAAACGAGTAGTATAGAAGACAATCGCACCTCTCATTAATCTTGTGAACTATTAAACTTTGATTAAAGCTGTAGTTTTGGAGATGATTTATACCGCTTTCGAGTGATGTAGTGCTTTCAAAAATCGGGCCCCAACTCCTTGGAGTGTGAAGCGAGCGCGTCAACGGTGCCTCGTGAACCAAGCCAGTGCGCCCGCGCAGCACGGCCAGCATCATTATCATCATCGTCAAAGATGGTGACTCGTCTGTTAAGAACTTAATCTATTGGGACAAATTGCGTTTCACAACGATATGTATATATGTACACTTCGGATCAGTCTTCATAGATCAAATGTACTTATGCCTCGTAAGTCCAAAATTTAAGTGGTCGCGGCGTTAGAACAGCTAATTGCTGAGATAAAGCTGATTGCGCGAACTATTAAATCAAAGCGGCGCGGGCGCAGGTCGACGGCCCCAATAAACTTTATTGCTGACCAAATCGATCCGGGCAAGTGTCACTGCGACTATCGATGCGGCTTTTTCGACAATGAGGTTTTATTGTCACACCGTTAGTGTGAAGGAATGGAATTTTCGAGTCGTAACTATCTTCTGCGACACGACACGACACGATACGACACAACACGGCAAGACAAGATAAATGACGATTACATAAAAACTTTGATAGAAGGGGAAATAGAAGGAAGAAGAGGCAGAGGAAGGCCGGGACGTGCGTTTAAGGATCAAGCAAAGGAGAAGATTAATTTAATGCGACATGGCACGACATGACACGACACGACACCACACGACACGACACGATATGACACGACATGACACGACACGTCACGATTCGACACAACACGATAAAGGTTATCGGTCATGTTTTATAGTAATTTTGTTTTGCGATGCGGCTAGCAACCCATTACTATTTTGATTCCCTTTTCCACCTACCTATACGCCCATAATCATGCTAAACGTGGCCTTTAGGTCTTGTTACTTTAGGCTCTATCAACCCCACAAGGGATATAGACGTGAATTTTGTATGTATGTTTTATGTTACTAATGTTTTAATGTTTATTTGGGCACAAACGGTACAATTTTACTTAAATCTAACAAAGTTACATCTTACATTAACCAATATAGATCCACCGTAATTTAATACATACCTACATTTATGCGGGTCGGTGTTTTCAAAATTCACCGAAAAATATTCTACATAATCTCAATTTCAATGACATTAGGCAAGAAAATAGTTTTACAACTAGTTAAAACATCTTAACTACCTACTACATCTAAAAGAAGAAGTTTTTCTAATCAATAGCTTTTCCTAATTATAGTTAACAATGAAACCAAGTTCCAAGCTTCTAAAAGAACAACATGCATACAACCAAAATAATTGCTCAACTCATATAAACAGACAAAGTAAAGCTTAGGTAAATTTATTCGGTATCGGGTTTAGGTACGAGCGCGAGCTTAAAGCCCTCCCGAAGCTCTCCGGCCCAAAACATCGCCGACGAGCAGACTGAAATTAAATCTGTTCCAAAATAAATACAAAACTGTATCCTTTCCTTACACTTTACTTGAATAAATAACTTCTAATTCAGCGGCGGCGATCCGCACTCGAAATAACCTCGCCCTTCTGTTCTCGCACCAACGCGCTCCAAAATAACCGTTTATTTATAAAACATCACCATAAATCGCGTTACAATGCTGCCCCGACGCCACCAGCCATTCAGACCAAAAGAGCAAACGCGCCAATGGATGCCACTCAAAACGATACGCACGAAATTCGATTCGAAATCATCAAAGTAATCTAATTTTGCTTATTCAATTTTTGTTCGTTTTGCGCTAATGAATAATGTAGCTTACGTCTCCGCTACAATCATACAGCAGAGCGGGACGCAAGAGCTGTCATTAGTGCAAGTTGTTTATTATTTTTACAGCGTTATTTCGGTCCGGCGCCGGGCGCATCCCTTCGCTAATAATTACCGCACGACACATTTAACTTTGAACCTTTGATGTTAATTAAACCTGACGCGAAGCGTTTTAATGAGCATTGCCGCACAACTAGACTTATGATTCAATAAAAATGCATTGAACTTCTGGCTGATCATACGTGAATTCCCCTCGCTGAGCTGTAAAAGTCCGTTCTAAAAAAAAAAAACGTGCATTCAGCGCCATCTTTACCAAAAGTGTGTACTTCACTGGTAGGTGGCGCTGAGGAACCTAATTAGCGCTAACGAATGACAATCTTTATGCGCTACGGCGTAGCAGCCGTAGCTCTTCGTAGCGCATGCCGGCGAAATGCTTTCACCGTACGGGATCCCCGCGGCGCGTAGCATCCCGCTACGCAACGGGACCGTGCGTGAGCCGGTTCCCGATCCCGACCCCATTTGATTCGAACGCACTTTTGTTTGGGGTTTTTTATGACGCGTGCGTGGAAGGTGCGAAGGCGTTTTATCGCTCGCTATGAGAAACTAAGAATTTAGGGATTGTAATAAACATGAAGGCTTGATGTGGGTACACATACGAATATTATTATGTACCTACAGTGTGTTCATAGTACGTGGTAATTTTACTGGGTGCGTTCATTTTAATGATGTTATGGTTATAGAAATCATGTTATTGGCGATGAGGCTAGCAACCCATCACTATTTTGATCCCATTTTTCACCTACACGCCCACGATCTTGCTAAATGTGGCCTGTAGGTACCTGTTACCTTACGCTCTGTCTACCCCGTAAGGGATGAGGACGTGATTTGTGTGTGTGTGTATGGCTAGATTCCATGACAGATCGAACTTAATAATATTGACACAGAGCTTATTGGTTATAGAACCTAACTGCAAAGCTAGGTGCAGTAGGCTTATTGTCTAACTCGCTCGCAACCGCCATCGTGTTCATTTTGACAGTTCTTGTATGAATGGGTCAGCTAGCTGATTCCGATGCCAGTTGTCAGCCCATACATGAACTGTCAAAATGAACACGATGGCGATTGCGAGAGAGTTAGACAATAAGCTTACTGGTTTCGATTCCCGATCGGAATAGATATTATGTATGCAAAATCCATAGATACTTGGATACATATAATTATGATAGGCGAATTATGAACGAAAATTTAAATAAAAGATCTTTGTGAGGGTATTCAGACAAACTAACTTAACCTCTCGCTGAAATAGTCTGGAACAATTCTGAGATTTCTGAGGCGCCTTATGTAAAGTTTATTTACAAAATAGAATGTATACCAGTTGCTCCTCTTCCAGCGCAGGTAAAAGGCGATGCCAACCCATCACCATTTTGATTCCCCTTTCTTCTATATGCCTACAGTCATGCTAAAAGTGTAAGGTCTTGTTACTTTGCGCTCTGTCTACCGCATGAGGGATATAGTCGAGATTTGTGTACGTATGTGTACATATGTTCCATTTGAAACCCGTATGTAAATAGCTCTCTTTCCAAATCATGACAAATGCGGCGTAAGTTCGGCGAATCGCGGCGCTCCCCTCCGCAAATGCAAGTAGTACTCTAATGGGGGCATGGTCACAGTATATATGTAAGCTAAAGCAGTAAGGAACCTACGAACAAGTCGGTTGAAACGAAACACGCACACAGGCGCGCGCTTTACACGGCCCCTAAGCGGACCTCGTCCACTCCGCTCAGGCTCAGGTCCGCTTAGGGGCCGTGTAAAGCGCGCGCCTGTGTGCGTGTTTCGTTTCAACCGATTTGTTCGTAGGTTCCTTACTGCTTTAGCTTATATATATACTGTGATATGGTCGCCATGTTTTATTCAGGTGGCGTGTGCGCTTACAGCCGATAGTTATTTATGTCGCGTTAATGTAAACGTTATACGAGTATATATACTTACTATACTTTGTTGTAGTTTCGACACGTGACTTGTACGGCGCGAAGTCGAAGTCGGAATTTAAATCCTAGTACTACTAATAGTATAAACGAAAGTTTGTAAGTATGGATGGATGGATGTTTGTTTGGATAAAATTTGGAACGGAGATAGCTGATACCCTAGATTAACACATAGGTTATTTTTTATCGCGGAAAATTGCATAGTTCCCGCGGGATAGCGAAAAACTATGTTGCAGACGAAGTCGCAGGCAGCAGCTAGTAATATTGTAATGCGAAAGTTTGTGACGATGTGAGTGAGTGTATATGTTTGTTCCTTCTTCACGCTGAAACGACTGCAAAATAAAAATAAAAACTTTTTATGTAATACATTAAAATTAAGTCTTCAGAAATTACTCGGAATACTAAAGATAACATAATGTATGATTACGTATGCAATTGACCAATAAACCAAAAACCATTAAGTACCACATGTATTATGGCTAATCTCATATGCAGCGTATTACACATTATTACAGCACTTTGCCGCATAATGGTGGTATAGCGGATGCATTAACTGCTAGCCGCGGTATCGGCAGCCTACTTTATGATGTGTTAAAACGTTTTAGTAAGTAGGAACAAAGTTGTTGAGAGTCTCATCGTCAGAGGATCGCGTAGGGTAAAAATGTGATCAATACATTTGACTATAATTTTGGTGCTTTAGGAGTGGTAAATACCAGAAAAGCACTTATCAAGGTATAGTAGACCAATCGAGTGTACCTATTACCATTTATAAAAAATCTATTCCTTTTACAAAAAACAATAAGACTATCTATTTATTAACACAAATTACATATCACATGAGTAATTCATTAATCAGTTGTATTACTTGTACTAACTGTTGACTGGGGCTTCGCTCACTCTGCATTTTTTTTAAATTTTATTTTATACAAACCTTGTCCAAGCAGTAACAAACACAACTAAAAAAGAATTATCCAATTCAGTGCAGTCATTCGGAAGTTATGCGCGTACATATATACTTCGACAATTCATTTTATATTTATACTAGCTTCTGCCCGCGACTTCGTCTGCGTAGAATTATACATAAAAACCTTCTTCTTGAAGCACTCTATCTATTTAAAAAAAAACGCATCAAAATCCGTTGTATAGTTTTGAAGATACAAGCATACATAGGGACATAGGGACAGAGAAAGCGACTTTGTTTTATACTATGTAGTGATAGTGAAGTGGTAGTGATAGTGATAGTGATATATTTAGAAACACTAAATACCCAAATAGCTAAGAACCAGCTATTGCCCGCTACTTCATCCGTGACGAATTAAAAATATATATTTATCAGCGATAATGTAACGGTTCGTTTGCCATTTAAAAAAATGCAACAACTAAAATTGCAATTGCAACCCCAAAACGACTGCAGAACATAACTCATAACTTTCCCCATAAATTGCTTAAAATGCACCTCCCCTTGTCGATAAAAAGACGAACGCAGCAACAGATGCGTCGCGGGCGCAGGCTTCGCGGGCAGTGGGTCGTGCCCTTGCCTGCGCGCGCGCATGGCCTTGGCAAGTACGGGTTGCCAGGATACCGGTAAACAAGGATTTAGGAGATTCTGGGATTTTGGGTGACTTGGCCGTTGAAGGGTACACAAGGGTACTAAACCTGGTGATCCATGACATCATTGCACCAATCTGGAATCGTCAATGGGTAGCGGTTCTGGCGACAGACACTAACTATAATAATAAAGAAATCGCAGTAAGGAACCATAAACTTGGCACGACTTTGTCTAGATTTCATTACTTTTTAGAGATAATCAAGCAGCTCCATCGAGACTTGGCTAGTTCTTACAGAATATTTTTGGTGGGATATTTATTACAGATATATGTATTCTCCTTGTTGAAATATAACAATACCAATTCGTGAAATAATATTCAAAACTTCTCCTCTCCCATCAGATACATACAAATTTATACTAAAATCCCGCTTAACCCTTCCACCGCCTGGCAACACCGGGGTCACCTCTGCGGTAATTGTTAGCGGCAGGTGCGCCGCACGCGCCGCCGTCGACTCCTGCGCAGTGCACTCACTGACAGTTGTGCTAAAGCTGGTCCATATGATACATGGTTGAAGAACAGAGGGTGTTATGAATTTACATAAAGTTTTCGGATGTTGTTATAAAGTTGCTTTAAAAGGTGGTAATACTGCAAGCTCTCTGGGCCCGCTGCTATATACTTTATTAATAAGGTTTAATCGAACCTTCCATGTCTAGGAGCACAGAAAAAACATAGAATGTACCAGTCGTTCTTCCCGCGCAGATGGCAAGAGCCCATCGAGGGGATAGGCGAAAATCATAGGAATCATGTTATAGGCGATGCGGCTTTTATCTATACGCCCACAATCTTGCTAAACGTGGCCTGTAGGTCTTGTCATCTTAGGCTCTAAAGACGTGATTTTGTGTGTGTATGTGTGTAGGATTATTTTTAAAGTTTACGTATTAGTACAAACCGTGAGCTCTTAGAATGTCATTTCTTTCATTTCAAGTATCAAACCCATATGAGCATAGCCCGAATGGCGTTCTAAGGGCTTAATTATTTATGGTAAAATGATACGATTCCTAAAAAAAGCTTATTTATACACTGTCCTACGTATTCCAAGTACCTACTTTGTTTAACTACCTATTTCAATTTGATCGGTTCACGCTCACTGGCTAATGCATGGCAACCCTAAAAAAAGACGCCGCTAAATAAGTTAATCTCAAAGCTCTAATGAAACGTCACACGGCGACAGAGACGAAGCTCCGGCGCATCGAGCCCCGGCCGAGACTGAGCGACTGGCGACGCGACGAACTATTTCTCCATCCATAGCATGCTCGACACACTCACCGCATAGCGGTTGATTAACAATACACGCAATGTATTAAAAGATTGTTAGACGTATCGTCGATCGCGCGTTATCGTGGTGAAGAAAGACAAATACCAATTTACACTCATCGTATGCCTTAAGAAGCAGTTTTAAGGTTCATTTTGTATGTTGTTGCGTGGTTTGTAAGTTTGTAAGGTAATATAATACTGAGTGGAAAGATGGCACGATAAGAGTACCTGCAAGTACCCGTAGGGTTGTCGATTGTTGTTATTAATGAGGTTTTTTGTGAGTTAGAAGTGTGATTGAGGATTGTTAATAAATGATCGTGGTGTGTGATAGCTAAAAGAATGATAAATAGCGCTTACTGAAGACTATTGTTTTTGTAAAAAAAATGATTTGAGTTTTGCCGTAACTTGAAGCTGGCATGGAGGAGTTACATACATTTATACATACATAAATCACGTTTTTATCCCTTACGGGATAGACAGAGCCTAATAGCGGGATAGACAAGACCATCTGCGTGGGAAGAGAACCAACTAGTAAATTCTGTGTTTTTTCTTTACTCTCAGACCAGCGTGGAAGAATAATATAATGGTAGATCAAAACGGTCTATATCATGGGTTTTATCTTAAATAATTATGAATCCACATTGTTCTACTTATAATTTTAAGAACTTTTGTCCTACATAGTTTATATAGCTGACAGCTGCAGAGCTAAAATAAAAGAGATACGATTAAAAAAAACTTTCAGTTTATTGGCTGACCTAAAAAGTTGACTTTTGGCTTATACAACAATCGAGCCCCAATACAAGGTAGCGGCAGCCCTGGCTGCGCAAGCGCAAATAAATCGGCCACATTAACATTCTTTACGCGTCACCCCGCGCCAAGATAACTTAACCCTGCTCTTAAATCGATGCTTAGGTACCAAGCAACAAAAACCAAAGTATTCAAGGTTGAATTAAAAATAACACTTACGCCGGTGAACGCACACCCATATTTATATTGTGTACGAAGAGTTTGTCTTTTTGTCACGTTTTATCGCTAAACTGCGGCTCCGAATTTGGTGAAGATTATTACTATACTAGCGACCCGCCCCGGCTTCGCACGGTATATTATGCATGTATTATACATATAAACCTTCCTCTTGAATCACTCTATCTATTAAAAAAAACCGCATCAAAGTCCGTTGACTGGTTTTGAAGATATAAGCATACATACGGACACGGGGACAGAAAAAGCGACTTTATTTTATACTATGTAGTGATAGTGATACACTGTGTCTTTAAATTACTAAGTAATACAAGTAAAAAACTGAAATGGTGCAACTCGAAAGTGGTGAAAAATTGTGACGAATTTAAAATATAAGAATAGGAAAAACAGCTCTAAACTAGTCGAAAATTTCATTTGAGCTTATTTGTTCCCACGTTCTATACTATGGTCCATGTCCTCTCATTCTGAGAGAAGGCCTGTGCCCAGCAGGTGGACGTATATAGGCTGGATTATTATCTATAATATGTATAATATGTATTGTATATATATGTAGTTTTGTAGAATTTCACAGATATTTATACCACTTGAGTGAAGTGCTTTCAAAAATCGGGGGTTACTTTGTTTGATTAAACATTCATGTAAATATATTTCAGGATTTTTAATGCGTGCAATTTTGGCTGGTTTCATACAAATAAAATTAACTTCATATAAACCTATCGTTGTATGTCGGTTAATGCCATGCAACTCCTTAATCAAAGAAGTCAAATGTTATAGTCCTAGAACACACAAAATGCAAAAATGCATTGAATTACTGGAATTATATTGAAAAATAAATGTATAAAATTATTAAGCATATAATTTTTCAGCCGCCCCTCGTAATATTAAAAGTCAGTAATATAAGAGAATTTATCAATATCTAGAAAAGTCGATAAAATTTAAGGTTCCACCTCTATTGACGTTTTTAAATTTTGCCATGAAAATTCCGTCCTCTTTAAAATAAGCTGCAGTTGTTCAAGAACAATTTTACGCCGATATCAGTCATTTGTTTGTTATGCTTTTCAAAATTCGAACTCGCTAAAAGAACAAAGTTTCACCACCGCACTAAAACGCAACGCGACTTCTCACGTACCCACGCTACCCCTATAAATTATAGATATGGCAACTTTATCGTGACGTGCCAACAAAGACTTGCGAAGAATCCACCTGACTTTACTCACATGCACAACTGGCCTGACAAAAGCCACAAATTGTTCTACGAACTCACACGTGCAGCTTAGCGTGTGTAAGTAACTTTAACACTCTGAATCTGTATGCACACATGTAAAAAGGATGGAGAAACTATGTATGTGTGCAGCTACCCCCGCGCCGGTTTGTACAAAAAATAATATCATATCTCGTTACTGATTTAACTTTTATGAAGCGAATAAAATATTTTGGACGTGGCATTAACGAAATGTTTTGAATGCAATGTTAATTTAGTTTGATATTGACGACTAATGTGACGGTTGATCTTTATTTCTGGAGCGTAATTAGTCAGTGAGTTTTGTAAAAGTACTACTACGACATTTAAGACGTAAACAGTACGTAATGGATTTTTTTAAGGGATGTTTTAAATCTGATTAGAATGCCGTATCCAAAACCCGTGCACCTGTCTCGCTGATCCCACAGTAAGTCTCGATGCACTTTCGTTTTTTATGCAGCTCGGGTCTCCACCCTAAATTGGACGTCACAACGCGCGGTCGATTTTTTTTCAAAAAGGTTTTATTTCATTTATCTTCAAAGTCATGATTCGTTGCATTGTGCCGTGCGTAAATACTCATAAAAAGTTTGGGTACGAATGATACTGGCCGAAAAAGTGGAAGTGGCGTTAATAAAAAAGCTTTTTAATTTTAAATGAGGAACGTTTCCATTTTGTTTGCGTAGGCTGTGGATAGTTTGCGGAAGATTAGGCGAATAGATTTTTTCTTTTGCAGCCATAAAATGCCAGCCAGTTTCATGTAGAGATTGTATCAAAAATATTTCATATTTTTCAACTGGTTTTATCATTTTATTTTACTACCAGTTATTTTACTTATTTATTACCGGTGTTCGAGTAGAATTATAATTAGGCTTTCAAGCTCCATTTTATGGCCTAAGAACATTATTGGAGTCTAGTGAAACGAGACCGAATACTTATTTTTACGACTGCGTTCCGTAAACCATTGTAACAGGCTTAACTGTTTTGCGCCGACTTAGAACTCGCTTGGAATAACCATAAACGTCAAGAAAATTAACTGCATAGACAAAATCACCTACGTGAAATGAGTTTAGCTCGTCGATTGGGTCACACACACATGCGGATACAGTAGTAGTAAGGTTGATGAATAATTCAATGCTATTTGACATAATTATACAAAATGAAGTCGGCAGACAAACTTAGTTGCAGATTTGATCAGAATCAAAGAAAATACACACATATAATCGTAATATAAAGACACATAGTGCTTTGTAATCCCTTAATTTTATTGGGTTTTTAGTGTTATATAAAGAAAGACATCATTGATTGTACTTACATACATACAAAAATAAAGCAGAGGGTCGTGGCTTCGAGTCCTGGCTTGCACCTCTAACTTTTTTGAAATCTATGTGTCAAATCTGAAAAATGACAATCATTGATGAACTTCCATGCTGGTCTGGGAGCAACGAAAAACATACAATGTACCAGCTTCTCCTCCCGCGCAGATGGTAAAAGCCCATCGAAGGAATAGGTGAAAATCTTAGGAATCATCTTTTGATTCGCCTTTGCATCCATTCACCCACAATAGGTCTTGTTACCTTAGGCCCTGTCTACCCCGTAAGGGATAAAGACGTGATTTATGTATGTATATGTTAGGATTATGACTACCTGGCATTAAATGTAAAGGTTGTATTCGCATATGTTTTAGTTGCAAATTGCAATCGCTATGACGCCATTTCATACACGTGTATTGGTCTCCAAATATAGTGTGCATAATATTATAATGTCTCCCGACCGAGTTCATTATGCAAATGAGGTAGATCCATCCGAGACAGATTATTCCGACACTTCAACTAGGTGTTATGTTACCAACATTCTGTGCGTTAAGATACCATTTCAAATTTATCCGTATTGGGACCGTGCGCGACGACAGCGCCACGTACAGGCGGCCATTATGGACAATATTGTCACCGCTGTCAAACAAGAAGTAAGTAAATATTGTGAAAAATATTAATGAAATCTTGTGTTATTTTACTATATTACACAATTTTGGACAATGGTAGTCAGTAACATTATTGCCAATAATATTAAAATTGTTGTTTTCAGTGAAATTTTAGAGGTTAGGTAACTTACTTTTTTTTTCTTACGGCTAATATCCACTTATTTCTTTGGTCTCTTTTCCACCATGGTCTTGGAAATTGGTAAAATTTACAGTCGCTATTCTTCTTGGTGTTATTACAATTCACAACAACACATCTTACCAGGACCATATTTTATCTCAAAAACGATTAGAAAATGTTTACTGCAATATGGATTTGACAGCTCAAGTCAGCGACAAAATAGTCAATTTTAGCCGTAGCGAGCGCTGTGATCGTTTAGGCTACCCCCTCCACCCGCTTTGCACTCTGCCAATAACGATGCAGCTTTCAAATTTTTACCAAAATACTTAAGTACATTTTTTGCAAATGGCCGCTAATGACTTAAAGATCCTACTAATGTTATAAACGTGAAAGTTTGTAAGTACGGATGGATGGATGTTTGTTACTCTTTCACGCCAGAACGGCTGGACAGAACTAGATGAAATTTGGAACATAAATAGATTATAGTATGGAATAAGATAGGCTACTTTTTATCCCGGAAAAATATTGTTAAAATCGTTGATGAACATTTGCTTTACTGTTTAAGCACATAATTTATTCTTTAAACGCTCCATTTCAATATTCATACAAAAAGGAGTAAGTAGATACAAAATATATTGACTCTACGTAAACAATTATAAACTGGTCGTAGTACCTAGCTAAATTTATACTTTGTCTTTGTCGAACGTTCCAAAGTGATAAAGACAAAGAATATTAAGTTCACATAAGCTTAATAACTTGAGGAACTCGAATTAGGTAGTATTCTGTAACAATAATTTTGGAAATTAACAATAACATATGCAAGAAAAACAAAAACATTTATTTTAATAAAACCACATCTCGACATTAAAGTCAACCAGTTACCTAGAATCTATTCGGACACTTGTACATTATAATATTTATATTTACGTAAGTAGGTAAAACCGAAATTTATACTGGCCACGCACGCATGCGCATACATTAGCGCGATACAACTAGAGATGTACTCAACGATGTCGCTGCCATAAATAACCGATATTCAAATCGCCCCGATACCGATTCGGTACCGCAATTAACACGCGAACTGGTTCCACTAGTGATGTTACGAATTTGTCGATAAATTGCCAGAAAGATACGATCTTATCTGCCCGATCGGTTAGATATACACTTAATTAAATGGTAGATGAAAGCAAATTAGCAATGTTTAGCGAGGTATTTGTTAATATTGCCTCAGAAAGTAGGATTAGTTTAATTTAGACATTTAATACCGGTCGCAGTCGAAGTATTTGAAATGTTTATATTTATAGTTGTCAAAAATGTAAATAAATGCTAAAGAACTCTGCTAACTGTTTAACTCGTAATAATAAAGCAGTGCTACAACTTTGACAGTATCCTTTACATTAACGTGACAGATGAATGCATGTGTCAAATATATTTTTTAAATCATTTAGTTTTTTATTTTTTTTATTTTGCTTGCCAGATGCTAGAGAAATGTGTGAGACAAATTATGTATGAGATCACTGTAATACACCACATTTTATGCGAAATAAAGATAATTTGGATTTCAATTTGAATTTTGAGGATATTCTAAAGCTGTAAAGATGACCCTAATATTAGTGTTCTATAGGTCTTCAGAACAGTGCCTTTAGCCTGAAACGAGACGTGTCATGCTGTGTCATATCAGTAAGCTTAGTGTAGGTTTTCGGTCACAAAATACGCCTCAAACACGTTTGCGTTAAAATGTCAAATACTATGAGAACAGTTTGTTGCCGTTTCGCTCCGCAAGTGGCGCTGCCATTTGTTCCATAGCAATTGAGACGTTTACGTGGACGCGTTCGAGACGTTTTTATATGCGACTTACACTTATTTTTATCGATATGTTTACGCTTCACTAGCAATACACAGAAATGGTTTTATTCGCTCTAGCCTATAAGTGTGTAATGAATCTTATGAGTATGGAACGAGATAATAACGTGGGCATGGCCCGTTTTTTTTAATAATTTGGGTACATTATTAATACTGGTTTGAGTGTCGCTAACTGATTTGGTTTCCTCTATCTTCTTTAATATATTCGGCGAACTGTCTGGGTCCAAAGTAATGTACACAATGTCTGTTAATGTATTGCAGTTTTTTTAAGAATTAGGCAGCGTCTTCGAAAATATTGAATACTAGCTTCTGGCCGCGACTTCGTCCGCGTAGAATTAGATTAAAAAAATTGATGTTGATAGTTGTAATCTGCAATCATTATTTACGTTGCAACTATGCCTATGTGTTAATCTAGGGTACCAGCTGTCTCTATTCCAAATTTGATCCCAATCCGTCCAGCCGTTTGCGCGTGAAGAAGTAACAAACATACACACACACCCACAAACGTTAGCTTTTATAATATTAATGTGACTAGCGGTTGCCCACGACTCTGCGCAGTTTGCTTATCGCTATCCCACGGCAACTATACGATTTTACATACATACCTACATAAATCACGTCTTTATCCCTAGCCTTTAGGTCTTGTTACCATTGGCTCTGTCTACCCCGTAAAGGATAAAGACGTGATTTATGTATGTATGTACCTCACTAGCTTCTCGGTTTTCCACCCAGGTATAGCTCATTACAACCAAGCAGACCGATTTACGTACGTACTTGAATACCCTAAAAATGGCTCTAGAAAAAGACAGAAACTACTTTCAACTCACTCCCGCATTGTACTGGGACACTTGGCAATATTTTATGCCGGTACATCCCAGTACTTAGCGGGTAACAAAAGAGCCGGCTTTTACTGCCGGTAGAGTGACCGTAAACAGTCAGTAGATTTACTGCCAGCTGAGTAGTCTTGCTGAGCATCAGTTACTATAAAGAATGCTTAAGCTTACAAATGTTCTGAACGTTGACTAGTTAAATAGAACCTTTTAAAAAAAACTGTGAACATGAAAGAAAAAAGGAAGAAAGACTGAATCTTGTACCTTATAGATATCTAATCAGCCCACATCCACCCACTGCTGAGTAAAGGCCTCTTCATTTTCACGCCACAGTTTTCCGGCAGTAAAATATTAAATTTAAAAATTTTAAAACCTTTACCTTTCACGAGTAGTCGTTCAAACAATTTAATGCCCAAAAGAAGAAGAAGAAAGATTTCGTAAAAGAGCTGATACTCTGATGACTCTCTGACTCAAACTGATGGATCGATCTTTACCAAATAGGACTAAAAAGCTTTGCAAGGAAACGGGCTTTCGAATGAAGAAAACTGCATCGAAATCGGTCCACCCGTTTGAGAGATATGATGCCACACACACCTCAACGTCAAACTTTATAACACCTCTGTTGTGCGACGGGGGCTAGAAACACTTCGGTATGCGCTAGCTACCAATTCCTCGGTGCCTAAGGCAGCTACGTTATGTAGGTAGGTTAGGTCCACTCCTGCCTGTGAGAGGTGAGGCCAAAATGGGAAAAAGAAGACCCCCCACCAATTAAGATACTCCTCCTTTTTTAAAAATAAACTTACCTCATTCAGTAGTCAAGACATGGCGTTCGTGCCGTTGAGTTTGGCTGATATGAGATCATACTATACTAGTCCACTGCTGGACATATCTCTCCAACTACACGCCATTACGCGATTCTCAGCTATTCTCATCCAGCTCTTGCCTGTTACCTTGTAAACATATTATACGCTCCAATATGAAAAATGACGTTTTGAGATAATGTGACGCCTTTAACTTAAGTATGTTCGATTTGATTTATGTCCAATAATGTGCCAAAGTGATTGAAGCGCTCGTTAAAAATGAAATTGAAGAACAAACTAACATTATTTAAAGTAAATAGCTAGCACACCAATTATTGATCACATACACACATACACATACACAAATCACGTCTATATCCCTTACGGGGTAGACAGAGCCTGAGGCAATAAAACCTAAAGGCCACGTTTAGCATGATTGTAGGCGTATAGGTGGAAAAAGGAATCAAAATAGTGATGGGTTGCTAGCCGCATCGCCTATAACATGATTCCTAAGAATTTCGCCCTTTCCCTCGATGGGCTTTTACCATCTGCGCGGGACGAGAAGCAACTGGTACATTCTATGTTTTTTCTTTACTCCCAGACCAGCATGGAAGAATTGATCACCAATGTAGTTATTTAAGATAATAATGCAAAATGTTCTTTAAAACATGAAGGTACTAGGAAAATATATCTAAAAATCTACAAGAGCAATCTCTAATGTGACTCAAATTCAAAGAAATAAACGAAATTAACGTCTAAGGCCGTGCTCTTAATTTTGAAAGTCCATAACAAATGGTTTTTGGTGAACCGATGAATTTCCGTATTCGAGCCGTGGGCGTGTGCCCATAAATATGCATCTTTGACACTTTACGCAATATGGATAGGTCCACATGGACAACAGTGTATCATGCTCTTTATGAATCTGAAAAAACAATGTTCAGTTACAAATTTACTAAGTCAATTTCTTTTTATTTCGCGGCTTTCTCTGCTCCGAATTTTAATAATACATGCACTATTTACTGTGCCGAAAAAGTTCAGGCATTTTTTTTTGTGATTAGAATATTTTTTACCTAAACAGTAAACATGTTGCGAAGTACATACAAACACAAATCACGGCCACGTTTAGCATGATGTTGTTTCATGTTGCGAAGTGTTAGGGATATTTCATGTGTTTTTTTCCAGAATATAATATTAAAAAACCGGAATCGGTGCATTGACTAAAATATACTTGGGTGCAAGGAAGTCGAGCCACCCATGCAATTTTTGCGTCAATGCTGATAACAGTTACAACCTCAACATCATCGCTATGAACGCAAAAATTGCATGGATAGCTCGTTTTCTTTGCTCCCAAGTTTTTTTTTTTCTTAATACTATAGCTCGACAAGCTCTTTGTCTCCTTTCATTCTTCAACACAATATTGTTTGACTATGGATACGACACAACGTCGTTATTAAGTAAACCAATCACGATGTATTTCACCGTGACGGCTGTTGCGAAGTGTCACTGAAACTGTTCGTCCATTCGTGTATAGAGGAAGAAAATGTTAAAGCTTTAATCAACTATAAATCGTTTGTACGACTTCCACAAGTTAAGCAAAATTGCCAGTTAAATCCTAGCTCTAACGCACTATATCCAATCCGATATTAATATCGGACGCGAGTATTATTTGACAAGTATATCGTATGAATTATCGGATTTTTTAAACATTTTACTTGCGCAGACATTGTACGCGCGTGCGACACTGATGTCGGATCAGATAATACGAAAATGCTCCTACTGCAATGTTACACTATAATCTTTAATAATTATAATGTAGTGCTAATTATCTAAACTAGCTTTACAGTTGTTTCTGAAGCACTAATCTTGCATCTTTGTCATTCTCGTGAATTGTGTCACTTTATATAATTAACGCGTCGTTTTTCCATCTAGATGACGCGTCACTTAGACGCCGCACAAGTCTAGAGAATGACCACTACGCTTTGATTACCTCCATCACTTGTGAATCGTACTTATACGGAAAGTAGAACATTAGTTTCTTCTGGCTTAACATTTACTTTCTCACAATGTTTAGCATTAGTAACTGATAGACATAGTTGCTTTATAGTCGCTACATGATCACACATTTCGAAGCTTATTTAGGCACTGACACACTGGCTACTCAAAGATCTGAACGCATCACCAGCTCTGGTTTTAAATTTATCACGGTAATTCCACACAGAAGCTTAAAAAACCAAAGCTGATACATTTAAAACTGGGACTGAGCAAATGGATGCGCATGATCTAAAAAAATGAACGTCGATGTTACTGTCAAAAAGCGAATGTCATTGCAAAGCTATTGACAGTAACATTCGCGGTCTTGAATTCTTCTAAGGTGTAAATACAACCACTTGTAGTACCTCTAGTTGACTCTGCATTCTTGACATAGCTCTTAGCCCTTCACTTACTGTCCTCATTTGTGTTTCACCTCTGACTCCTCCATCATCAGATTGAATCCACAGGAACCGCTGCGCCCGGAACTAATAACCCCGATTTAGAATAATTGTAGTTTTGTTTTGTCCTTTTGATGCCCTAAAAATCTGAGTCCTTAGGCCCTTACCAATATTTGACCCTGTATTGCTTAGTCACAGTGGTTTTAAAATCGCAGAGTATGGTAGCTGACGACCGGATAGTGACCCTGACTATGAAGCTAGAGGTCCCGGGTTCGAATCCCGGTAGGGGCAGACATTTGTATGATGTACGAATGTTTGTGCCCGAGTCATGTATGTTGTATGTATTTTAAGTACGTATTTATCTACATAATATAAGTATGTTTATCCGTTGTCTAGTACCCGTAGTACAAGCTTTGCTTAGTTTCGGACTGGGTCAATTGGTGAGATTTTCCCATGATATTTATTTATCCATTTATTTTTTATGGTTATGAAGACAGTTTTCATTTACATTAGTAGCCCCAGTTAAGAGAGTCCTCCATAACCCTCAGCATGAAGCCGTTATTAGAAATCCATAATCTTAATAAAATCCAAATGCGCCGATTGTAATTTTTTCCTTTATAGTATGCGCCCCTTTCTCTGTTTTACAACCTAGTTGAACTCTGAAGATAATTAAAACCTATGACATACTAAGTGTGGCATTGAAAAAGTTCTTTGGATTTCAATGATCTTGTCAATTCACACATTACTACGACTATTATGTGGGGTAGTTCAACTTCTACACTTAGGTAGGTAGGGTAGTTCAACTACAATGTATAGTTAGGCAGGGTAGTTCGTCTGTGTTCTACGGTTAGGTTGGGTAGTCAGGTTGCCAGGTCCAGCCTCGAAGTGTGTGATCTCGGGGTGACAATGGCCGTGGTGCAGGGCGGCGGCGGCGCGGCGCGCGGCCCGCGCCCCTCAGGCTCCTCAACCTCGGAGTCGCTGGGGCGCAGCGGCGCGCAGTCAGATCCTGACCTCAACAGCCGCCTCCAGCCGAACCTGAACACCTTCTGGGTTAGTATCACAGTTTTTTAACGATGCTGCGTGGTGGTCCGCTTTTGATAAGTTGATGGCATAAAAAATGAGTTTCCAACGTACAAGTAATATAAAACTCTATGAGATTAGTTGCGACTTGCTTATTCTAATATTAAAACGGATGTCTTAATTTCTACAGTGAATGTTAATATTTCCCGTTTTAGTATTTAAATACGCTAGAAAATAGAAAAAATAGCAGTGTGCCTAAATATCTTGCTTGCGTTAAATTATGCCTTGCAGTAAGCGACCATCTTTGCTTAGCGCGTTTAAAAACATTTTCACTCAATTTTCACTCAATTTTCACTCTACCACTGTCAGTGTGTCACACTTCCTACTATGTAATAAGTGTTGAGACAAATAATTATATAATTTGATAATGATTGTGAATATCATTGTGATTAACAAAATTTTACTAAAACGTTACCGTTACGTTACGTTATCCGTAACGTTAACGTTAAGGACGTTTGACGTTTTGATGTTGCTTATGTTGCTGTATAAATATTGAAGAACTTTGTCTCGACAGTTGTTAAGGCTTTATTAGAAGCACTACTGTAGTTCGTGGATTAATTAGTCAAATATTCTTGCATGAGTGTTCATTTATAAACTTGAATTTAAAAGTGTTCAAATGTAAGTTTTATCACCCCCTTAAATAATCAGGTAGGAAGTAAGTATTTTAATTGTTATCTGTTTTTTTATTTATACTTCAATGTTGTGTGCTTTTTTTGGTGTCTATTTTATCATTTTATCTTACATCCAGATGAAGGGTCATCATGTACAACTTCTATGACTGTTACACATTTCGTTACAGCGTCTATAGCACTGTGACACACGACTTAGTCTAGAATGTGATTGGTTCTTTGAATCAACCAATCAAAAAGCTGCATTTACATAGGTTCCGCGTCTCGTCAGTTTATTTCAGGGCCATCACTTTTTAACAGTCATTACCACATTCTTAAGAGCGTGCAGCGCAGGTTTCCAGGGTACGCGGCGCTTACAAATTGCGTCTTCCCGCTGCCTACCGCTGACTACCTACTGCACGCTACTGCACATTCTGCAGCTATTCCGACACGTGTATGTCTATACGAAGTCTACCAACTGAATGCTCCGAAACGAATCACAACCTGAGTACGGCCGCGAAGCTTCTCAAATACCCTATGGCATGGATCAAATAAACAGTCAATATTATCGTGATACTGTATGTCAATATAGGATCGTGCATTTCAAAACAACCGGTTTCGCTGGGATTCGCATCAATAGCACTTCACTACATAGTATAAACAAAGTCGCTTTCCGCCGTCTGTCCCTATGTATGCTTAGATCTTTAAAACTACGCAACGGATTTTCGGACGGGTGTAATTTTAGGTGGACGACGAACGAGAGATATCCCATCTTTTTGATAGAACAAGGAAGCATGAGCAAGTGATCATCTGATGGCAAGTGAACACCACCTATAGACACCCCAAGTAACACAGAAGAAGCATGAAAGTAGAATAAATGCAGTAGAAATGAGAGCGTTAAGAAGTATGGAAGGTGTATCACTGAAAGATAGAATAAGGAATAGTGTGATAAGGGAAAGTGCTGATGTGAAAGAGGATATAGTGACCAGGATAGAAAAAAGTATGCTTAGTTGGTTTGGTCACGTAGAGCGGATGGATGAAAGTACACTAACTAAACAGATCTACATGGGGAGTGTGAATGGTCAAGTTGGGAGGGGAGACCTAGACGAACGTTTCGAGACCAAATAGGAGACGTTTTGGAAAAAGGTCAGGTCAGGAGTACCCGAAACCGACGAGCATGTATGAAGAGATTGATGAATGTGGATGAAGCGAAAGAAGTCAGGATCGTAGCAAGTGGAACGAAGTAGTATCTGCCTACCCCGTGGGGAAGAGCCGTGACGGTATGTATATATATGTATGTAAGTAACACAGAAAGCATTTTAACAAACGAATAGTAAACTTATGTAGAACTTAAGGTCCGTATAAGTTCACGCGTGATGCTAGAGGATAGCAGATGCGTTGTCAGCCTAGAGGGCTAGATTGAATATCACGTGCCAGTGATTGTATGTATGTATGTATGTATAACTCTTTATGATTCTTCCTTATGATTTCACCGGCTGTCTGTCTCCAGACGCAAGCACAGCTACTAGGTAGGATTATCAAGTATGATAATGATAGCTATCCCTATATGAACCTTACATAAAAGATACAACGATTGAACTGCCAAGATCGCAGACAAAAAGAAAGTTGCCGTGATACGGATCACACGACAAACAGATATCAGAAGTACATAGCGGCAAAACACCTACTTACATATGCTTTAAATAAATAAACAATAATAAACTAGATTGTATGAGACATGTTCCGATGATGCATACCTCTTACCAAATTCTAACAATTTTTATTACCCATAGTTACCAAATCGAGAAACTGGGGACGGCGTAAAGTGGACCTTGTTGTTGTGACGTTAAGTGTTGTTTGGGGTCGCCCGCGCCGCTGTCCGGCTCGGTTATTTATTGCACATTGCGCAGATACCCGTTCCCAGACGTTATTCTAATATAATTCGTAAATCGAAACGCCGAATGGTTTTAATAGAAATCACTAACATTGTTTATGTTAGAGTACCATCTTCGTGCGGTTCCCAAAGTTCTGGTCGCGTTCTGATTAAATTTTGTTGTTAATTAGTAAAGTTTAATTGGTAAAGACCATCGCGATCGTGTTAACGGTGTTCTGTGTTTTTTGGGATGAAATTTGTATAGCTAATAAGTACTGAGATAGTTGAATTATTATTTTTGAAGTATAGTTTAAGCGATCTATTGTACGGAATTTTGTATCGATTTTAAAGGGACTGCATCGCTTGTAACATAGTTCTGCTAAATTTAGCAAATCTTGGCGCAGTTCCAAAAGATTCACGGTTAATGATATAAGACATAATTATGTCATATTGTGTCAAATGGTAAAGATTGTGCGTGCAGTAGACGTGCAAAAATGAGGGTAAACCCGTGGGCGGTAACACCCACCTGCAATTTCTTTAAAAAAATCGGAAATCATGACTTGACTTCAATATACCGCGGAGATACCAAAGTAAGCTTATTCATTTGAGGGGAGTGTCACAATAAACATCGACAAAAGAAATCGAAAATATTAGGAATCATGTTTTAAGCGATGCGGCTAGCAACCCATCACTGTTTTGACCCTCCTTTTCACTTCCTATGCGCCCACATGCTAAGCGACCTTTGGGTCTTGTTACTCTGGGCTGTGTCTACCCCGTATTATCGGGAGCTCGTTAAAGGTGATTACAGTCTTTATCCTGTGAATGTGATTTATGTACGAAAGCATAACTAAAATAAAGAAATCACTAAAGGATTTCTCATTGAGCTATTCTGACTCAAAACATTACCCATGTCGTGGCGTTTCGTACACTCTCTAAGCCCAAATTTTCGATTTCTTTTTTATTCTCGGCGACTCTGTAGCTCCGCGCTACGCGCCGGCTACGCGCTACGCGCTACGGTTTGAGAACCTGCGCGCGCGCCCGCAGCCGCGTGTTTTATGGCACATTATGCCATAATAATATTTTTTACTTAGCACATTTGTTTATACCTGCGTGTGTGCATGTGTGCCGGTTTCAAAATAAAAATGTCGTACGTTACCGCCCGCGGAATCTAATAGCCAAACCATTTTTATGTTCTTTCGCGGTACGAGATTGTGTTACATTGGCCGTTAGTTTTTTTACCGAATTGACTTTTGTGCTTCGAATGGCGGCGGTTTATGGTGACGCCCAATTAGCGCCGGCGCGGTTTACCGTACGCCTTTTGTTACCCATGATTTATGTCTACGAGGCTTTTTGACGGCATCGGTAATTGCAATTTAGTTTTTTTTCGAGTTAATTTGAAATTTTCGCTGTAATTACACACGAGGGACAGTCGTCGTAAATCTTGCCGAACGTTTATGGTCGAACGCTAGAAAGCGGATAGTTACTATTACGAAAAGAAGATAATAGCGTAGGTAAGACAAAGTTGTCGACAGAACTTGTAAGGAATTCGAGATGGATTTCAAATATCGAATGTCCGATTGGCTATAAGAACTGAGCGAAGTTTTACTTGTTTTTAACACTGGCCGGAATACCAAAAAGTAAAGAGATTTACTTTTTTGTCAGTGACACGTACTGGCCAGCTACAAGATCAGGCTTACTTAAGATCAAAGCTGTACGCTGATTGGTGAATCGGAGCAAGGAGACATACTCAGAGGACGCGTCGGAAATAAATTACGAGAGGCCATTTTAATTGGGCGACCACACGCGACGGTTGGTGCACCATAACTAATATTGTACGTTGGTAACATTTTTACATTAGAATTTAGGAATTCGTTTTTCAATTGTTTTAGTCTCTTTTTCGAGGGTATTGAAGTACAACTTTTATTTGAGGCTAAGAAACAATACTGCTGAAATCTATAAAACCTTGCAGTAAACTCTGCCCATGTCCTGTTTGAGATAAAGATCTTTTTGTAAGAAGATTTTGTACGAAATAGGTTATGTAATGCTTTAAATGTATCATTTTTTGCAAAATGAAGAGACGATATAATCTGATATCTATCACCAAATTCCGCGTGACGAATAAAAATAAAAGAATGCAAGGTTTTACTCGATCTCGAAATGATTTGAATTGTATTTTAGAACTAGTGTACCGTTTCTAGTGTTAAATCGTTTCTAGTAAGTATACTAGAAATCATATAGATGAGAAGGATAGGCGTTTAACAAAACACAATTTTCTACCGAATAGTTTTTAATGCTTGTCGGAAATAGAGCCTTTTTATAGTTACAGCGGATTTAACGACGCCTCATAACAGCTAATCGTGACAAACAACCATCCTTCTAACAAGTTCGACTTAAAACGCGCGAACTTTTTAACATCAACTATAAAAAAAACTTCCAACACTAACCCGGCATTAGTATTTTGTTTTCCCCATATTAATACCCGATTTATGGGGACTTTACTGCTGCACATAAGAAGTTTTATTGTAGGTTTTAACGAGTTAGAATTTTTATGAACAATGTTTTATACGCAGGTACGGCCAGTCGGTTAATTAGTTGGGAGATTAAGCTACGATGCGGTGACGGACGAATCTGCTCCGATAGCTAACTAATAATTCGGTTTGGTTCCGTATATCACGTCTTTATCCCTTACGAGTGCGAAGCCTAAGGTAACAAAACCATAAGGCCACGTATAGCATGATTAAGGGCGTATAGCTGGAAAGGAGAATCAAAATAGTGATGGGTTCAACATGATTCCTAAGACTCGCCTATTCCCTCGTTGGGCTTTTATCATGCGCGGGTAGAGAAGCAACTGGTACATTCTATTTTTCTTTACCAGACCAGCATGGAAGCAATTTGTTCACGGAATGGTAGATAATGTGTTGCGGGTTCTCCCGCAGCGATCCCTGGTTCCATAAACCACGGCACTTATTCGGTGGCCCAGGATCTCACGGTAAACAATTTTTATTTGAAAGTAACAGTCTATTATCAGATGTATGCCTCGTAAATGCCGTTTTATTGCAGTATAATAACCGAGCCGAAGTGCGCTTTATTCTGGCGATACCATCTGTTTATCGGATCGGCCCGTTGATTGGTTGATATTATCTTAGATGCTAGATACTAGAAGAAAGAAAGAAAGTAAAAAAATAAGAAAAAAAACACAGACATGAAGAATAGATCATCAGCTTTGTTTGTCTTCGCAAAAGTGAAGCGGTCGCTGGCTCAGCATTACGCTGAGGTGTTAGACGCCTGCAGCGCTGATTTTCAGCCAGAACCGTCTGTGACTCACGAAACGGTACACAGATAAAATACCCTACATAATCCATAAACTTTTATGTCAACAAAGTAAAATAGATAAAACTCGACTTAGGTGTAACTAAAAAAAAATACATAACTTAATTAAATAGTTTATAATAAACAAAAAATAGAAAGAAGGAAAAACTAAATTGTTCAAAACAACAGGCTGGCATATCAATGTGCAAAGTGCTGGAGGACTATTGTAAGGATTTAGTAATGGGTTGCTAGCCGCATCGCCTATAACACGATTCCTATGATTTTCGCCCATTCCCCGATGGGCTTTTTGGGCTTCCCCAGGAAGAGAAGCAGCTGATATATTCTATATTTTTTCTTTGCTTCCAGACCAGCATGGAAGTTATTAGTGTTGGATATAACTGCTTTAACCTTTTCGACGCCAACGACACATATATCAGCACCGTAGGTTCAACGCCAACGACCTATAATATACGTCCATTACTTCAATGCAAAAGCGACCTTCGTTTAATTAGGTTTAGGTTCAACTTAAAGCATCGCAATAAAGAAGTCTAGCGTATGGGTGACGTCTCTTGTGTTTGACGTGGCGGCGAAAAGGTTAATAAAAATATCTAACGCGAGTATTATTTGTGACGTGACATCAGTATTTTACCTCATCGCTTACCAACAGAAGTGATTGTGGTCAAACGCTACATAAAAAAATCATTTCCCATTCGCGTCCAAACAGCTCTGAGCTCGCGTTACAAGTGCTCCAAGCTTGACCAATCGCCGTCCGAATGTCATGCCGCTCGTTTTGGGGCACATCTCATTATTTCTGTTTTATTGTATGAATACGAGATGAGGCGTTGCCACACCGCCAATTGCCGAACTTTACACTTGCTACGGTAAATGGGCACAGATTAGATTATGTAGATTGTTCAACATGAAACTACCGTGAGACTTAATCATCATTACACATAAACGGATAACTCACGTATAAAAAGTCCGAAACATGAAAAAAGGAAACATGATAAAAGGACTACGAAATAGTCCGAAACGTGTCGAGCATCACTAGACCTTTTATACGTGAGTTATCCGTTTATGTGTAATGATGTAGATTGTTTATTGCTTTATCTACAACGAAGCTACGTGTCAAAAAAGCCGTAAGTAGCTTCGAGAAAAGGATGGTCTCGAGTTGGAGTTGGAATTGGCGGGGTAGCTTTAGCGCTTGGATAGCCTAATTGTTAGAGAAGCTTGAGGTCCCGGGTTCGATCCACGGTCAGCGCAGATTTTGAGAAAAAAAAACCAGTGGTTTCTTGTTGTTTGAAGAGGTATGTCAGGATCGTAACACATGGAACCAAGTAGTCTTACCTACCCCTGTGGGAAAGAGGCGAGACGGTGTGTATGTATGTAAATCTTGAAAGTTAAATTTAATATACATAACATTATATTTATTCGTAGTCTAGATTATTTTGATACAGTCAATCGGTGTTAATTGTCCCACGATTATTGCACTCCTACGAGTATTTCACTTTGTGTACACGTGCTATTTTAAACAGTCCAACATTTGCCATGAATTAATCCTACGGAGCGGGTAAACAATAACTTTGAAATTCTCTGTGAGGTGCGTAGGCAGAATATACAAGGAAACGTGACAATTATTCATCAAATCTTTAACATTAAAATTGAATTTGTTAAGCATGTGGCATATGCTTGTTTATGTGAGACTGTATCTTTATTGTACAGGTCGAAGCCGGTTCGTCTAATTGCGTCAGTGTACGCAACGCTTTATTCTTTAAGTTTTTATAGACAAATACCAATTTGTATATTTCTATCGTTAATTAGAGGATAATGGATAAAATGTACGAGTATTTGCGGACTCAGATGTGTTCTGGTTTTATATGAGTGGGTTTTTTCCGTTTTGTACACACCTACAAATTTATTGCGAGCTTGTAGATTTATTCTGTTGATAAGTTACTGGCTGGTTGTTATAAAGTAGTATGTACAGAAAATTAAATTGATTATGCTTTCATTATGAGACGAACCTTCAATTCGGACTCTTGCCATTTAATTGTTATCCTACTAATATTATAAATGGGAATGTTTGTTCCGCATTCACGCGGAAACTACTCAACCGATCATCATGAAATTTTGTACACATGTTCTTGGAGGTATTAGAAGAAACATAGGATACTTTGTATTAAAAAAAAAAATTTTTTTATGTCGTCACTCTGACGTTATATGCGCGGACGAAGTCGCGGGCAAAAGCTAGTAAGTTATAAATTAAGATTGTGTAGGGTTAGGGGCCGGATTAGACAATATCAAAACATAGCGCACAGATTACAAAACACTTACAATCACAGTTTTATTTTTAAATCCGTAATGATGATCAATCAATCATACCCCTTTATGATTGAGACAAAATAAGGGGGTAATTTGGGAAATTGACACGAGATAAGGACCTCTGTGAAGGAGACAAAGCCGCAGGCATGAGCTAGTTGGACGGTACATAATTTAAAACACTATGACCGCTAAGTAATCAGATAATGCAAAAACCTGATTCTAGTGGCAGCATCCGGATGCTTATAATATATTGCTATGCTTCATTACAAATTTGAGACAATACGAATTTAGCTTAATATGCTATATAAATTAAGTCTTGAAGTAAATTTAATTAAATGTCACCAAGTAATTTTATCGTCTTCTCAGACCTCTACAAGATGTGAATAAATAATTCATGACCGTACGCTCTAAATGGTTTCACCTTTGGGGACACGGGATGTCACCTATACGATATTGCTATGGCTATTTCTATCATTGAGACAACACTAAAACTAAACAAAGAAGCAGTGGTGAAACAAAGATAGAATCTCTATTTATTGCAATTCAACTTTGTTTAAGCTATTTGTTTTTCGTAAAATTGCTGACTATCATGTAGTAGAAATGATTCCACTTCAATGTAAGAATATCGTTAGTGAGCAAAAGCTTGTTAAAACCTTTTTATATATGTGAGGATAAATTTGAGCTCTTTTACAGACATTGCGTAACTGATAGCCATAACAGCACCAAATAAAAACAAAATAAAATAACTTTACTTTGCAAAAAAGCCGCCAAGGGCTCTTTTACATTTTTTTTGAAACTATCGCGTTCGAAAATACCATCACTGCCAAGAACGCGCCGCAAGAAGCTTGGCAGAAAGTTTTTTTTTCACATGTCAAACGAAGCCGTTACCGTTAGCAAACCAACTTACCAAATAGCCCTGTTCACTAGCCATCCCCAAATACATATTCGGTTTAGCGATACAACCTTTATGTGATACAAATAGTGAAGAATTTGTAGTAATGGCCGCTACCGGCCAAGTGGCGTATGGGAAAACTTTCTTCGTGTAGAATGTGGGTTTAACAGCCATACTAAACTCGTTGATCAGAAATTAGAGTTTATTTTATAGTTGCCCAATTAAATAGCGAGCTTAGTGAGGCGCAAACTAGTTTTTGGAATAATTACGTTTTATGCTTGAGTGCTTCGGTGAAGATATGTTGAGGTTTTTTTGCATACGTTTTATAATATTTCACACGTTACTTAAATGAGTGGAGCTAACGGCTTTTTATCTGTGCTCTAAATTGTTATCTTTCTTTGCTAAGTATGCAGTTGCTTCCACTCCTACGTCTATTTATTTATTTATTTATTTATAGGAACACAAACAGTCATGCATGGCTCGTAAACAAATGACAAAGAGTTTATATCATTGACAAAACAGTGTTCACATTTAACATAGCACTTTTAAGTAACTCTTCCACGCTGGTCTGGCAGTAAAGAAAAACATAGAATTTACCAGTTGCTTCTCTTCCCGCACAGATGGTAAAAGCCCATCGAGGGAATGGGCGAAAGTCTTAGGAATGTTATAGGCGATGCGGCTAGCGACCCATCATTATTTTGATTTCCATTTACACCTATACGCCCTTAATCATGCAAAACGTGGCCTTAAGGTTTTGTTACTTTAGGGTCTGTCTACCTCGTAAAAGATAAAGACGTGATATATGTATGTATGTATGTATTTAAGTAATTCAGCCTCCCAGCTGAAACAATGTATATGTTCTTGAAACAATCTTACCGTCTTTAAATTGGGTTGACTGCGATTGTGATCAAGCGCAAGCGCATGCATAAAGGCTTGATTGATTTGGATTTACTGTCCAAAAAAGCAGTGATAGCCATTTTGACTTTGATGCATTTGCCTGGTTGCGAGCATTAACGGATCAACAATTTAAGTAATTCCTTAGCAAACAATGTGGGTGCCTTTACAATTGTTAGTGTATTTTTGAGTAATAGATCATTAAGAACAGTTTCTATTAGAGGTGATAGGTACAGGCCGTTTTTTTATAAAAAAAATATAACATTTTACGAAACGAACGAAGGTTTCAATAGCATTTTAAAATCATTATTTACGAAAGCAAATAAAAGGTCTAACAGAGAAAAAGAAGCAGTTCTTACAGTTGATGTGTTTATTGTTGTCCCAGACTCTATTTTCCCACACTTAAAATTCCAAAATGGAATAGAATTTTTGCATATGTATGACACAAGATCATAGGTCATTAGCAACGTTTTTATATGTTTTTAATGAATCTATAAACAAAACGATAAAATAGCCGTACCTATCACATCGTGCATTTCACCGGTAACGCGCCGGACGTCTTAATTTATGGCCCTGATCCGGCTCGGACCGGTTACAAGCGGTTACGGCCGGTTACAATTACAATCAATATGGCCCTTGGTTTACTCCAATATGTTTGTTGCTCAAGGCTCGCTTTTATTTATTGTTAGTAATGAATTTGGGGGTCCGTAGTAAAATTCAGTAAACGGGGTTTTGTTGTCTTGTGAATAATGACGCGATGAGGTTTTTGTAATGTGCGAACCCTAAAAAGCTAGCCACATCGCTTATAAGATGATTCGTAACTATTTCGCCCATTCCCTCAATGGGCTTTTACCATCTCCGCGGGAAGAGAAGCAACTGATACATTCTATGATTTTTCTTTGCTCCCAGACCAGCATGGACGTATTACTATCTACTAAAATTCATAATCTGAATTATTTAAGCTTAAAGTACCCAATCTAGGTAAGTGATTGAACTGTCAAAAAAAAAAACCTCGTACCGGTACTTAAGAACGAGAGGCAGCATTACAGACAACCGATAATAGCCCACATATCGCACTTGAGTCATTGTCCATACCAGGTATACACCTATCGTTGTAATTAACCGAACTCTCCAACTTTCCAATTTATTGTCCGTACGATAACCAAGAAACAAAAATTAGAAAATATACTTGACGTTACAGAATTTTACACCTTATGATAATTGTGATAGGTTAGGTTAGGTACTTATGGGACGCTGATATGTTTAATATGTGGGGTCGTAAATTAATCGGCGAGGTTCGTGATTTATGGCGAGCACTTCAATGGCCGCCGTCGCACGCGCATCTGTCTTGTGGACTCGTCTGTCAACCACGCAGGTCAATAGGCGGAAATTTCCAAGAGGGAAAGTACTGTTTTGTACGAAAATGGACACCCTAAGAGACTGTGGGGCTGCAATTTTTAACTCCCGACGGAAATATGGGTGTGTATGTGTCATCATAGCTCTCTAGCTGATGCACTGATGTCGATGCAGGTTTTTTCATTCGAAAGCCAGTTTCCTTGCGGTAATTCTTAGCTATGTTTGGTAAAAATCGGTTCAGAAATTTGTAGAATATCAGCTCTTTTCCAGTGATGAAGGCGTTGTCAGCAAAAAAAAATTTTTAATTTACGAGTACGGTTTGAGTAGGTACTCGAGTAGTGAAGAGTTTTTATTTTTGTTTCCTTTAACATCAAGTCATCATCATGTAACTTTAAGTTTTAAAGTCAATTCTCGGATGCAACATTTGACCTTCCTTCAGATTATTAGATCTATGTCTAGGCCTGTTTCACCATCTACCTGATATTTTAACTGCCGGTTATGATGTCGTCTCTGTCTGTTTCGGTAAGAAATAAGGAAATCGGGGTGCGAGTCAGGTTACCTCCGCGGGATAGATGAGAGGGCCCTCCACTTTCGCGCAACGGTAATGAAGGTGTGCGACGCCTCGATGCCTCGAGCACGCCAACCACCGCTTAAAAAGGCAGTCTACTGGTGGTCCGCGGAGATTGCTTCCCTCCGCGCCATTAGCAACCGGGCGCGCCGGGCCTACACTCATTACCGCAGGCGAGCCCACACCACCACGGAGGAAGAAGAACGCCTCCACGAAGCGCTCTTAGTGGCCAAGACGGCGTTGAAAGTGGCAATCGCCGATGCTAAAGAAAGGGCTCACGAGGAGTTCTTGGCTACCCTTGATGATGACCCGTGGGGGCGTCCATACCGCATCATTAGAAATAAGATGCGGCACGCCCCTGCGCTGGGGAGTATGGAACCGGAACTTCTCAACAGAATTGTCACCGGCCTCTTCCCGGAGGCATTACCTTTTGACCCGCCGGTCATGACTGCGCCGACGGCAGAGCCAGAATCGCGACCGGAGGTCCCCCTCATCACGGATGACGAGCTGACGGGGGTGGTCGACCGAATCCGACGCACTAAGAAGGCGCCAGGGCCGGACGGGGTCCCTGGGAGGGTGTTGGCGATCGCTATGAAGCATCTTGGAGACCGGCTCAGGTCCCTCTTCGACGACTGTCTTCGAGAGGGACGATTCCCGAGCTGTTGGAAGGAAGGGAGATTGTGCCTGTTCCGGAAGGAGGGTCGACCACATGACTCGCCCTCCGGACACAGGCCAATCGTCCTATTGGATGAGGCCGGGAAGATGATGGAGCGCATTATCGCCTCCAGGATCTCCCGGCACCTATCAGAGACGGGCCCGAATATATCGGACCGCCAATTTGGCTTTAGGGGAGGCTATTCCACAATAGATGCCGTTTCCGCCTTGCGGGAATTCATCCAAAACGCAGCGGCAAGAGGGGAAGGAGTATTGGCGATTTCACTGGACATCGCCAATGCTTTCGGAACCCTCCCCTACAGTGTTATTAGCGAGGCCCTCCGATACCATGGGGTGCCTCTCTACCTGAGAAATCTGGTAGAACATTACCTTACAGACCGGGTGGTGCTCTACCAGAACAATGACGGCCGAATGGTTCGGCATGCCATGGAGTGCGGCGTTCCACAGGGGTCGGTTCTCGGACCACTCCTGTGGAATGTCGGATTCGACTGGGCTATTCGCGGACACTTGCTTCCACGAATGGCCATCTTCTGCTATGCGGATGACACAATGGTGGCCGTTCGCGGGAGCGATTGGCAGGAGGTAATGCGCAGGGCAACCGTAGGGACCGAACTGGTTATCGGACGCATTGAAGCACTAGGCCTCAGGGTTGCTCTGCCCAAGACTGAGGCGGCATTATTCGGAGGCAATAGATGGTGTCTGCCAGCCGAAGCCTCCCTTTGCGTACGTGGAGAGACGATCCAGATTAAGGCTCAGATTAAATACCTAGGCCTTATTCTGGATCGCAAATGGACATTCGAGGCCCATTTCCGCCAGTTGGTTCCGCGTGTTGTGGACGCAGCATCGGCTCTGAGCCGACTATTGCCCAATATTGGTGGTCCTAAGGCAGCCTGTAGAAGACTGTACGCGGGGGTAGCTAAAAGCATGGCTCTCTATGGCGCTCCCATTTGGTACGATAGACTAAATGGGAGGACGAAGGCCTTGCTGCGACGGCCCCAACGGGTCGTCGCTATAAGAATTATCCGCGCGTACTGCACAGTAGCGTGGGCTACAGCTTGCCTCCTCGCCGGCACTCCGCCATGGGAGCTGGAGGCCGGGGTGCTTGCGGAGACGCATCGAGCAAAAGTGGAAGCCAGAGCCCGAGGCGACCGCCTTGCTCCGCAAGAGGTGGAGCGGTTCCGGCGACTCGCACAGACACGCATGCGTGACCGCTGGAAAGAGCTGCTGGAGGGTTCCCTCTATGGGACCAGAACCATAGGGGCAATCCTCCCGCATTTTCAGAGCTGGCTGGACAGAGAGCATGGCGCTCTAACTTACAGGCTTGTGCAGGTAATGACCGGACACGGATGCTTCGGTCACTACCTGCACAGGATAGGGAGGGAGCAGAGCGAGCTGTGCCATGAGTGCGGCGATCCTGATGACACGGCACAGCACACCCTCCAGGTGTGCAGTCACTGGGAGGGGGATCGCCGCAACATGGTTGCCGCCATTGGAGTGGTGGTGGATCTCTCGCTGCACAGCGTAATCACAGCCATGCTGAGCAGTGACAGATCCTGGCAGACGGTGGCTTCCTTTTGCGAGGACGTAATCTTGCAGAAGG
Source organism: Pandemis cinnamomeana (assembly GCA_932294345.1). Lineage (NCBI taxonomy): Eukaryota > Metazoa > Arthropoda > Insecta > Lepidoptera > Tortricidae > Pandemis > Pandemis cinnamomeana. Next base: position 16,741,602 of record OW028703.1, read on the forward strand.
AGGCCAGTGAGCGGGAGCGCGAGGACGATGCCCACGCGCCCCTGCTCCGGCGCAGACGAATGGGGCGAAGGCGGCGGCTGTTCGCTGCCCGCCTGAACCCCTAGCGGGACCGGCGGGCGGGAGACGGGGATCTCCTGCTCGCATGCATTTGCATGGTCCTCTACGTCTGGGAAGGGGGGTGCTAGACTCCCTCTTCCTAGATGCGGGTGGCCCTGGTGAAAGCCGGGGCAGCCGGGGGGCGCCGTCGGCTGGAATCTCCGGGATCACACGGCGCCTTCCCAAACCTGGCAAGCGGGCTTTGCCGGAGTGTTTTTAGTGGGTATGCTCCCCCCGCCCCTTTCCGTGCGGAAAGAGGCCGGGGGAGAGAGTCCCACATAACCATCCGGGCCTCCCCGGACCCGGTGGTACTCGTAAAGAGTTTTCACTCCGTTAAAAAAAAAAAAAAAAAAAAAAAAAAAAAAGGTTACCTCCGCGTGTTGCCAAAAGCTGCGGTTCGTTCTTGGATCGGTACGAGCGGAACAGCAGTGCTTGGTCCGGTGCACCCTGGGCATCGGTTAATGAGCGATATCGTTATCCGTTGGCTAAGAGCCCAATTGACATTGTCGAAATCACCGTATCGATCGATGGGGCCATATTAAAAAAGAAGAAGAAGAGAGGGAATCATAGATCACTGACACTTGAGATAACAGGAACTTTACAGAGAATGGTGAGACAGGCCCTTAAAATATGAGTGTCTTAACTGAGAATGGTGAAACAGGCCTAAATATAGATCTAATAATCTGAAGGAAGGTCCAGTGTTGCATCTGATCACGCATCCTTGATTCTAGAGCCTGCACGTCTACGATGTCGATGCAAATATTAGTTGCATAACCGTTATGATAAATAACTGTCAAAGTTTTATTTAGCAGATCGTTCGAGCGGTGTTATGTCAGATTTACAAATGCCTGTTTATTTATAAGTCAGCTCTGAATTAACTAGATTATTCAATCACAATAATATTAACCGACCATAGTCACGTGCATTCATTTTTGAAACCGAAATACGATAAGAATTTCTGTATTTGTAGACTAGATTGGAAAAAATAAGATAAAAATATACACCTGATCTTAGGTGGGGGAGGGGTAGTACAAAACCCAACCAAGTATCACCAGTGGAAGGGAAGTGGGGGGGGGGGGGTCTAAAAAGTGGCTTAAAAACATCACGTGATTAATGGAGGTGTTTTACGGTTAATGTTCTTGTTCTACCGAATAACGGCTGGTTAAAAACAAGTGGTGTCTTCTTCAACTTCGACATTGGCGAAATCATAGACAGTATCTTTAAGAAATTTATTGAATTTTGTTGTTAAAGTAAATTAGTGCGACTGACATTAAATCGCGAGTTTTTGACATCATTCTAAGTTTCAAAGCGACACTGAAAATTAGAACACATAGAAAAATGCGAAAAGTAAAGCTATGGCCGGGAATCGATCCCGGATCCTCGTCATTCCGTGACGCGTGCTATACACCTACACCACCCATAGCTGCTATCCGAGGATCCGGGTTCATCGAATGAAGAAGTAAAAATTCTTGATTCATTTGATGGTACATACCTACCATTCTAAGCCTTTTCCCGTCTCTTTCTATTTTGTAGAAATAAACAGAGGCAGTATCACTGAAATTTAATGTATCAGGACATTGTAGAAAGAGGTGAAACAGGTCACTAGGACTAAGGTTACAAAGATGCCTTAGTTAGTTTTTTTGATAAGTTGATAAAATGACTCCATTTCCTGAGGCTTTACCATTATGTCTTAATGCCATGCAATTTTTTTTTTTTTTTTTTTTTTTTTTTTTATATGAATTCCGACTCAATCAGGTTTTAGCTGTCCTTTTTGGTATGGATCTGAGAGCGAGCGAACCTAAACTGAATCGGAATTGAGTCGCATTAAGACGTCATGGTAGGCCCCTGGTAGGTAAGTAATTTATACTCATTTCTTCCTGCTGTTTCTCCCAGTGTGATTTGTCAATACTTACTCGGCTCACAGCGGGTGATAGGACCTTGTGCAAAGTCAGCCTAGATCGCTATTGTCTTACAGCGGTGACACCGTAGTGCTCCCACAACGCCCACAGTTCACGGCCAGGAGGGAACGTGTGTGTTTTTAGACGGTAGGCCTCTCCCCTCTTTCCTTAGGGAAGGCAGCGGCGAGCTGGAGAGCCCGTCATACCCCCGTTGCTGCCCCGAGCGCGGGAATGCATAAGGCGCATTTTCCACACGTTAAAAAAAAAAGATCGCTATTGTCTTGTCCACTAATCCTGCCATCAAGCAGCAGAGCATGCGCTGCTGTGTTTCGGCGTGGAGAGTAATCTCTAGGTGTTGCTAGTGTCCGTGGGTAGTGGTGCTCATTTACCCTCAGGTGACCCACTTCTGCGTTTCCTTTCATGTTGTATATTTAAAAATTACCTTGATTACTAACAGTATCTTTCGGCAATCTTCGTTGTTCGTATGACTACATATGGGAGTCATATGAAACACTACGTTTGTCGAGAGACATTGAAAAACTAGAAGCACTGGGGACTACTCCGAAATTCGATTTTCAAAGTTTGTATCGTACCGTACTCACACCCAAATTAATGACTATTTGTTTGAGCGAACGAACGGACTCCGAAATACGAAATTCGGAGTATAAAGCCTGGAGTCTTACCATGTCTTAATTCGATTCAATTCCGAACCAAACTTGGATCGCTCACTGTCAAGTCCATACTAGAAGTGTCAAAAATGAAATGAATTGAATCACATTGAGACGCCATAGTAACCCCCTTGTACTTAAATATAGTTTCGGTTGTCAAAATACTGAGCGACTTTTCCCAAAGACGTCATTCAAATTCTCGACCTCACCCGACCGTATAACACGTTAACTTTATTATACGGCATTAAGAACTAAAATTTCTCAATCGTGCCTCATCAAGCAATTGGAAGACGTATCTCGGTAGTTCGAGCCGTGGGTTGATTTCGCTCCGATTATTGCACTTTCCAATATCATCGGGGACATTACCGGGCTAAATAACGCTTAATTTATATGCTGATTTCATCTATACCAGTTCTTGTAGCGGAAACACTTGGCTATTACGACCGTATTAGCGGTATAACAGCGTGTCTGTGAAAGGAACACGGACGGACGTGTGTTACTGACGTATGCGCGGCGTTTTTTTGAGTCCAGAACACTAAAGTAGAGCTTTTCAGGGTCACAATCTGAGATTTGTGATCGTTTTAAAATTGCTATAAAATCGATAATGTTAATATGCGGTGGATGTTTGGCATGAAGATGAAGAAGCGATTGATGAAGACATCGATTGGAAGCAGTAAACGCAATTAAAAATTTATGATTTCATCATTGTAACTACTTTTTAAAGTCACCCCAAGATACTGCATTTAGGCGACTGTGATTTCAGATTCGATCTTACTACATAGCTTTATCAGAACTATCATAATAATTATCAATTACTGACTGCCTTAAGTCAAGGTAATTAACTTTGTTCCTGTGTATAAATCTTTATTGAGTTCATAAAGCAATGAAAGTGCGTCGTGGCTTCAACATTTGGTCTTGTTTGCTCATCAAACCAACGTCTACTAAAGCTCAATAACTAATTAACTCAAATACCTCAGTTTTATAAGCTGTCTGCTATTAAAATTTGCGCGCGAGATTGGCGCGCGTATGTTGTCAACTATAAGCGTGGTTTATTGGTTACGATTTCGTTTAATTTATTCGGATTGCATATAAAATGATTTTAATTAAGGCAAGCGATAGATTTATTTTTAAGGTGTTTTTTTCTAAATGTTCTCTTTCTCGGTTATTAACGGTACTGCGTCTGCCTCAACGCGGGTCAACGTAGGTGACATACCGAATATTTTGTTGAAGCTGATGTTAGTGGAAATTTTACCGAATCCGTAAACACAGACCGCTAATCGTTGATGCACTCTGAGTTGTCACTTGAATTGGTTTTACATTAAACTTCATGTTTGCTTTCGATTACTTTATTGACATTATTAGGCTTAGGACTTTTCGTAGCTTACCGTGGTTCTAAAATAGAGCCATGGAGCCGCCATATTTGAAATTTATTTACATGATATTGTACAATGCACATTCTTCAACTATCAGTTATCAATATTACTTCTAAATAGGCGAGGAAGTACTGGTTATTTACATTCCTTATATGGCTCTATCCAGTATTTAATTTCGCACATTGTAATAATGTTCATTTTCAAAACCCGATTTGGACGTTTCTTATCAAAAGTGACCGCTAATTTCGTATATTTTTTAAATTTCAAAATTGCGAATAAGTTTGCACTAGGTACTTGCTAAACATAGCATCAAAGAGGATGCTGAATAATTAAATAAATCATAATAATGTATCATCACATAATGATCAGTAGGCAATTAATATTTTTATATAGGTTTGTAATAAAATCAATAAAGTTCGATTAAAATTAACTCAGTAACGGTGTAACAGTATAATCGTTATATTTAACATTGCATCATACTTTTGACATTGACTTAAGCTTCGAAAATTATATTCACATATTATGGCGGCTCTATGGATTTTAGGACCACGGTATTCTATTATATAAAATATAAATGCGAAAGTAACTAAACCGCTCAACTGATTTAGTTGAAATTTGATATACAAATAGTTTGAGTCCAAGGACATAGGATAGTTTTCATCCCGGGAAATTGCATAGTTCCCGCAGGATAGTGATAAGCGACTTCTGCACAGACGGAGTTGCGGGCAACAGCTAGTCGGTAATATTTCAGCCAATGGTTTGATTGGCTTTGAACATATTGAACATATTGCATATTAATTTAAAAAAACAGTGTGTAAGACAAGAGTTAATAAATGTAGGGAATATTTTCACAGTTGTTTTGGGTGTCATCAGAATTATGAACGATCCCAAAGAATAAATTTATCTAGCAATATAATACGCGAGGCGATCGCGGTCCCGAGATAGTAACCCGATATTGTGCACGACCCGATACAAAAACCATAGACAATCCATGTTTTTATTTAAAAGGATTTCGCTGGTGGCCGTGTGTGTCACCCATGAAGCATTTAAAGTCTGGAGTTGCCTTTGTTTATGTCTGCCGCTTCTCGTGTTGACTAAACTACGATCAATATGAATACGGAATAACAACTGTCAGTTTCTTTCCTATTTCTATTGCAGTACAGTCAGCGTGAAATAGTTCGTGACACCCAAAGTAGCCAAATAGTTCGCAACACGTCTTTGTAACAGTTGAAATAAGGTCGTGTTGCTAACTTTTTGGCCACTTTGGGTGTCACTAACTATTGGACGCTGACTGTACCTATAGTAAACAGTCGCCTAATAAATACTAAAACAAAATCGTCACAAATACGAAACACGCACACAACTAAACATTTTCCTAACCAATGCGATCCATAACTTGGGATATTATGGGCAGAGGTGAAAGTACTCATAACCGTCTCCTGTGTTAAGAGCTTTGTGGCCACGTTTAATAATACTGCATAGACAAAAACATTTTTTTAATAGGCGCACCGTAAAAAAAGGCTATAAAGGCATTACTCGCAATACTCCGGCCGTACCTGACTCGAACACAAAAAATATGATTAATGAAGGTCAAAATTAAATAATCTCGAGGCAGGTAAAGTGGCGATTTTTTAACCGTCGCCCGACGCCATTGTGGTACCTATGTGAAGCGACGTAATTATAATTCGGCCGTTTAATATAGGCTTGTTGAAATAACATCGATACATCGACGTGTCGATATTTTAATTCGATATAAAATGGAATAAAACAAATTAAACTATTAAATTAAAAACGAATTAAAAACCAAACTTAACTAATCTTCAAAGAAAATAATTAAACAGGGGGGGGGGCGTGGCATAGTTCCACTGACGCTGGCAACATTCCCCCTTTGGACAGCGATACTAATACGCTGTTTTTATTTATTAATATATCGATAAAAAATCAATATTGAAAATCGTATGAAAAAGCAGCAAGACAAAGACGATAAAGACGTGATGTTCGAAAACTTTACTGATATATTGATTTTTTTTCGATATGTCGAGGTCGATACTGATATTTTCGTAAATATCGATTGTTTTTTCACTGTCGACATCCTTAAGCTGCGCGTGATTCACTTCACGCCGCGAGGTACTGAATCACGATGTCCTGTGTGTGCAACCTTGCGTACACACGGCGATATAAACAGGTAAGCACCTACGCACGCTCGCGCCGTATCTATCCTGCTTACCGAATAGCTTTGTCGTGTGTACATAGATTTCAACGTTCAACGTGCGTATGATTAATCTTGTAATGTATTCGCGGTTTCGCAAAGCAACAACGCAACTATTTGAGTCAATTAAGTGTGTTTTGGGTTTTTTTTTGATGATTATTTGCATGGCAAATTTGAAGCTATGACTCAAAATTAAGATTTTTTTTTTCATTACATAGTGACTAAGGTCACATGTATCTGTTTAATATAAACTCAGCGCCACGACATCTGGCCCTGTCTTCGTACACAATTATCTATCCCTACTAATATTATAAATGTCTGTCTGTCTGTTACGCTTTAACGCCTAAACCTATTTTAAAGAAATTTGGTACAGAGATTACCTTTAATCCCGGGGAAGGACATAGGAAAGTTTTTATTCCGGAAAATCGCATTGTTCCCGCGGGATAGCGATAAGCGAATTCTTCGCAGACGGAGTCGCGGGCAACCTATTATTAAAAACCCTAGTGTAACGCAGCGTGGCGTTCTGTCCATAGTAGGGTTGATGAGGAAGTGCTTTTGAGGAAGAGGAAGCGGAAGAGGAAGTATTAAGCGCAGTTTGTGGAAGCGAATGAGGAAGAGGAGGATTGGGACGTGGATGAGGAAGAGAAAGAATGATGTGTGAGAGTGACATAATTACTAGTTGAAAATTACAAAAATCAAATGGATCAAAGAACCCAGGAGTTGTTTAGGTATTTATTAATTAACTCATAGAAAACATAATTATGCACATAAAGTTTGTTTTAATAATCAAAATTGACCACTGGGAGGTTTATTTTAGTGAAAATGTACTAGCGCGCGAAAGCGGAAGAGGAAGAGGAATTTTCGATTTCATTTATGCGGAAGCGGTAGTGTTAGAGGAATCAAAAAAATTGCGGGACTTCCTCATTATGACGAAGTGGAAACAGAATCCTCATCAACCCTAGTCCATAGCCATGTGTTACTGTAGCGTGCAACCGGTGCAACAATAACGATTGCAGGTCGCAGATGAGTAAACAGCTTTAGAATTTTGCGTCAAAACAGAGAAACTAGGAAATCCAACAAACTACCAAAGTATTAAGTAGGTAAATTACATAAGACAAGTTTGACGAAGCGCACCGTTTGTTTGTGTTGTAAAACTTTACAATGCTCAAATAAATCGTGTAGTTAGCACGTTTGCGTTACAAACGTAGCTGCATTGAAATTTGGAGATAATTGGCACGTCTCGATAGTTATTCCGACACCTATGTGTATTTATTTGAATGACGGCTAGAAAATATTGAGGAAAAAGATGTAACGAGCCAAAGTTGTACACTCAACTTTTTCTGTTTTTTTTTTTTTTTTGTTTTGTACTCATTGAGCACTGAGAAAAAAAATCGCACCTCTATTGCAACAACGACGTAAATGCAAGTTTTGTGTTTTTTGAGAAAATGCATTTGAAAATTTTATTTCACCGTAATCACCGTTTCCTATCATTAAGTCGTTTATTGAAAATTTTGCATTTACGTCGTTGTTGCAATAGAGGTGCGAAATGTCCCGAAAATTCCACTTTGTTCGATACATGCCTGATTGCCGCGGGTCAGGGGGCAAGGGGCAAGGGGCAAGGGGCAAGGGGCAAGGGGCAAGGGGCAAGGGGCAAGGGGGAGCAAAGAGGTCTGTAATTCGATCCGGCAGATGGCTCGCTCCTTGCACTTCCGAAAACTTGGCAAAAAATGGTGGCTTATGGTTAGAGCAAAAAGTACGAGCGAGGTATGGAGACAGCGGGATTGCGCGGAGGGTTCCGAGCAATAATTATTGTTAAAAATTTAAGTTTCAGTAGCACTGAGAAGCGCTTGAATTTTTATACAAAGGTCAATCATTACCTGCATTTCAATGGTGGTTTTAACTTGACTTGTAAGAACCGGGGAGCTCGTCAAGTGAATCTTTCCAAGTTTTTTTAACTACAAGACAGCTCTTAGATTTATCATGTGCTAAAAACTTCACAGACGCCTCAAAATATTTGTAACTTTTCGAAAAAGTTAATGAATATAAGCAGATAATAAAGGTTTGTTTAAAAATGAGTTTGTGAATTTGTAAAAGTTGTTTCACCATCATCATCTCCAGCCTATATTAGTCCCACTACTGGGCACAGGCCTCCTCTCAGAACGAAAGGGCTTGGCCTATAGTTCCCACGCGGGCCATGCGGATTGGGAACTTCACACACACCATTGAATTGCTTCACAAATGTTTCCTCACGATGTTTTCCTTAACGGGAAAGCTCGTGGTAAATTTCAAATGTAAAAAAAGTTGTTTAGCAAATGATAAACCTAGTTATCTCGTGACGTTAATACCAAAAACTTAGATCAGATCATTATTTTGGGCGAAGAAAGTAATGTCAATCCAACACATGCGTCATAACAAGAAATTGTATCCGCAACTATACACTATGTCTCAATAACTTCCAAGTACAGATGCTGTACATGACTCACACAGAAAGCCCCGCAGTCAACTCTCATTCATAAGGTAAATACTAGCAAAGTAATTGTTGGAAAAACCAAGTACACCTCGACGTCATATCAGTACAAATCACACGTAGTGTAACTGGAAATGTACAGAGATTTAACCTCGTAAGTACCTACTCGTCTATTTCCTTAAGTACAAACCTAAACTAAGACTAAGAATAACTACTGCCAAATGGACTTCATAAATTCTGTTATATACATCCCACAGCTGGGTACAGGGCTTCTCTCAGAATATACAAAGTATGTACTAAACGATAAATAAAAAACCAACTTTAAATATCTCAAAATTAAATCCATGTATTATTTTTACTTTAATTCAACTTTCCACCTATACGCCCACAATTATGCTAAGCGTGACCAGGTCTTACATTAGGCTCTGTCTACCCTGTAAGACAGAAAGACGTGATTTATGTATATATGTAAATCGTAAATCACATAACTGTACACCGGTTTAAAAAGTCTACGAGGATGGAAAAGTCTTTATATTTAGACTAACAAAGCAGAGATAAAAACAACGGCAACGTTACGTTGAAAAACCTGTTTGTAGCTGTATTTACAATAACAAAACTATAAAGTATCTTTATCGAATCAAATTGGAATTTCTCATTATTTTTATTCGTGATTTGAGAAAATGCTTTGAACCAGCCACGAACCAGAGCGGGGATCTCTCTGTCTGCGGCCCAGCTCCCTGAATAGCTAGCTCCTTTGCCTCCGAGCCCCAGGGACCCACTGTCTCGACGGCGACCGGTACAAGCTCGTACACTGACTCTAAGACGAAGGCCATGTTGTTGAAGCTTTTGTTAAAATGCACATAATGGATATGTAGGAACTAAAGAAAAAGAAAGAAGACATTTATTACTTTTTGCAAGACACAAATATAAGAGAATATACACAATTTTATAGAAAATAATCAAGACATGGAAAATTAATCATGAGCGTTGTGTGTGTCCTCGCAAAAGTGAAACGGTCGCTGGCTCAGCATTACGCTGAGGTGTTAGACTGCAGTACTGATTTTCAGCCAGAACCGTCTATGAAACGATACACAGATAGAATATAGGTACTCGTACTACATAATCCATAAACTTTTACGTAAACAAAGCAATAAATAGATAGAACCCGACTTATGTGTAACTAAAAAAAATAGATAAATTAATTAAATAGTTTACAATACTATCAAATGAATCAAGAATTTTTATTTATTGATTTTTTATGTTTAGTTTTACGGTTTTACCATTAGAAATTAAATTTCTAAATGTCAGTGAAAATTAGAACACACAGAAAAATCCGAAATTTTTCTACCCATTACTAGACTACCCACCTGCTATGGGTTGTGTAGGAGAATGACGAAGATCCGGGTTCGATTCCCGGCCATAGCTTTACTTTTCGGATTTTTCTGTGTTCTAATTTTCACTGACATTTAAAAATCCAGACGTTATAACTACGCTGCTGGTTTGAGGGTGTTGGCGTCGGCTTTGCCTCTTTCCGCGGAACCCTAGCGAGTGGCGGCACTCCTCGGCGTCGCATCCGCATTACGTTGCAAGGCACATGTTCAACAAGCAAACAGTCTGTGCGTTATTATGATGACTTTTTGCGGACATTTTAGAATTTTAATGATATGGTGCCAGTGTAGTCGGAAGGGGCGGCCGGTCAGACTTTAGCTGGAATTTTAAAGTAATTTTGAATCTTACCTATCAGATCTATTTTTCACACACACATAAATTACGTCTTTATCCTTTACTAGCTTCTGCCCACGACTTCATCTGCGTAGAATTATACATAAAAACCTTCCTCTTGAATCACTCTATCTATTAAAAAAAAACCGCATCAAAATCCGTTGTGTAGTTTTGAAGATATAAGCATACATAGGGACATAGGGACATAGGGACAGAGAATGCGACTTTATTTTATACTATGTAGTGATGGGATAGACATAGCCTAAAAGGCCACGTTTAGCGTGATTGTGGGTGTATAGGTGGAAAGGGGAATCAAAATAGTGATGGGTAGGATGGGATATTTAATGAAGAGTCATTAAATACTATAATAATGAACATTTTGGAACGTGAAGTTATAAAAAAACTTTCTTTTTCTTTTTTTTAATGTGGCGATGCGATGATTTCGCCAATGTCAAAGTAATAAATACAGTATTCGAAAATCTTGTGATAAAAATGTCGGCAACGTTGTACGGTAGAACACGGTCAAAAGACCTCTCCCGCCCTGTCGGGCTCTTAGCCAACGGATAACGATATCCCTCAGAATCTGCCAGGAAATCATTAACCGATGCCCAGGGTGCACCGGACTAAGCACTACTCTTCTCCTAGGACGGATCCAAACACGAACCGCAACTCTTGACCACACGCGGAGGTAGCCCGAAACGCACACCAAAAAAAAACATTTATAAAATCAAAAGAGAACTTCAAAACTACAATAAATAAAATAAATAAATAAATAACTTGGGACAAATTACACCAATTGACCCAGCCCCAAACTAAGCAAAGCTTGTACTATGGGTAGGTACCAGGCAACGGATAAACATACTTATATAATGTAGATAAATACATACTTAAATACATATATACATCATCCATGACTCGGGCACAAAAATTCACAAAAATAAATAAATGATCACAAAATTCTTTCTATAACCAAAGTGTTTAATAAAATGAAACAAACACATAAAATATTCAGTAAAAAGATACAGTCTAATAAAAATTATCAGTTTCCAAGAAGTAATGCGTAAATTATTCCGCCGGGCGGAAACTTATGAAATAACCATTGCGGACCCGTACTGACGTAAATACCGAATTGATTTTATGTAAACGGCTTATTCGGTGATTTACCTAAAAGCAAATGGCTGTCCCCTATGCCGTCCCACAAAAACCGCTCAACAAACGCATACCCTATATCAAAGCCCATAGAGTCACATTTATATCGATGGTGTCAGTTATAATGTGTCGCGAAACGCATTAATAATCTGGTGTTTGCTTTTAAGTGTGTATGTGCGTATTAGCATAGCTTTCTAGGCGTTTGCGTAACGACAAAATGTGACATTTTGATTGTAATTTATAACTATAATTTCTTTAATTTCAAACGTACGGGTTTATGGAGTTCAAATAGAAAGTGCCGTGAATTAAGATTTGTTTAGGTGCTAGTTTGAGATCGTTTTACGTTTATTAATTGTTATTAGATTCAAAGTTTTCCACTTCCACGCTGGTCTACGCAAAGAACGAATTTGCTTCTTTCCCGCGCAGATGGTAACATCGAGGGAATCGGCGAAAATCGTAGAAATCATGCATAAGTTTTTTTTTTAATATTGTGTTTATAATGTCTATGATTTGAAAAAAGTGTTTAGAAGGCGGTAAATAATTAAACTACTTACTTATTTTTGAAAACTGTTTTTTTCCTGTTTTTTTTTTAATTTCCTCATATTGTTTGAGAAAAGCACTACACATTACTCGACGGAAACATGAATTGAAGCCTCTCGTTAGTCGGCTTGCAAACCACCTTATCAGGCAATTCCCAACTTTCCAGACCTCGGCAGTAATGTACTATTATAAGCAAAAGCACATCCCCTGTTTAGCCTGTTTTCAATATTTCACTTATCATTTCGCTTCATTTCCATCAAAATATAATATTGACGGCATTATCAATGCAAGAATACAATCACGCTTTGGGATACACTGTCATTGTCACACGACTTTGAACCTTACCATTGTCTGTTAAGGGCCGTATTCCTCCACACTTGGACCAGGAAACAGGGTATGGCAGCGTTTTATTACGTTTGTTTTTTGCGCGAATCAACGCGACGAATGCGGGGGAGGATGCTCGCGTCAATGTAAAAGACATTAGACGCTTATGGTCTTACCTGTTTATTTATAAGCGATTATTAAGCTTCTATTAATGTTTCATCATCATCTTCTTCAGCCTATATACACGTCCCACTAGCTGGGCACATTAACCTCTTCACCGCCAGGCCCATTTTACCAATTCGACTTATCGGTGGCAAGGTGACGATTAGAATTGCAATACGTGGTCAATATGAAGCCAACCGGCGTAGATTCTCGTCGAAATCGTAAACAGTAGGCTTATTATCTAACTCGCTCGCAATCGCCATCGTGTTCATTTTGACAGTTCTTGTATGAATGTGACAGCTAGCTGAATTGTCAGCCCATACATGAACTGTAAAAATGAACACGATTGCGAGCGAGTTAGGTAATAAGCCTACAGAATTGTCACTTGTCACCGATTTGTCGCTTTGGTGGAATAGGGGCTAGTCATCCAGTCGTGACAGCCAATGGAATACCTTACACGCCACGGTCATCAATACATGACCAACAGTCCTCATATCCCTACTGGATGGTTTGTTCCGTGGCGTAAAGAGCACGTCACTTCAATCATAGTGTGGTAGTGAAGAATTTAATGTTTGTTTGTATTTTTTATCTGTCACTCTCACATTTTAGTCATTAGACAAGACACAACTTTTCTTGTAACACACCTGTCACTTTTTACGAATAAGGAGGTTAGAATCGGCAACGAAAAACTAAAATATAAAGCGTGAACAACGTAGGTATTATAAGAAAATTATATTTCTGAGTGTAGCCATCCAGACCACTGGACTCTTATAAAATCAACGGATCGATTAGAGATAGCACTTTTCCTTTAACTTCAAAACAAGCTTATCTAATAAGTACAGCCTTTTTCAGTAGTATCTAAAGCGCAGGTCGTACCGGCACTGCCGTGTCGTAGGGCGGGGGGCGATTCGGCTCGGGTCGCGCGATAAATCACGTACCGCTTTGTGCGAATGTCGACGGACGTGAGAATACGCCACTAGCCGCGATCGCATGCGCGTACTCGACATGTGGACCATGCGATTTTTTGTCGATCGATTATAATCGAGGCTCGAAGGGTCATTAGGCTAAGGCATTGTGAGGAACAGTGAAAAAGTTGCATAAGTCATAAAGGAAAACAGGTATCAAGTTTTTTTGGATTTTTAACTGACTTCAAAGACGGTTCTGTATTCGGTTGTTTGATTTCAGACATTTTTAAACGCACTTGAATTTTTTTTTATAGAATGTTACTATAAGATGGAACCATCCACAGATTTCTTCAAAAACGGTTCAGTAGTTTTGATTTTGTTTACTCAAAGAAATTTTTACCTTTTCTAGAAGCGAAAAAGTTTTCCAACTGCGCTAGCGGTCATGTTTTACCGGGCAATGTACAGTGAAAGAAACTGAAACGTGCACTGTGAAACCTTATCACTGCAAATGCCATAACGACGTACCATAAACCAGCCAAATAAATTATTGCGAAATTGAAAGAGAAAAGGTTCCACAGAGGTACGTGATACGGTTTCTTTGATCGTGCAAAGCAAGATCAATTGCATCATAGCGCACCGTGCCCGAACAACGTGTTTTCCATTAACCCCCTTATTCATAAACTCTCTGCAGGCGTCTGCTAACTTAGCAATCGTTTGTCCTTATCTGCACTTTGACATTTACCTTTCACAGATAAGGACAAACGATTGCTAAGTTAGCAGAAGCCTATAGAGCGTGTATGAATAAGGGGATGATAGTATAGCATGTGGCGCCATCTATCGCAAACGTTAGTCACTTTTAAGATGTCGGTATTTTGTGGTTTGCCTTATCTCTTTAGATTAGGAGGAAAAGCTTAGGGAATTTCCTTAGTGTTTTCCGCCCGTTAAAATGTATTACGTAAATACCAGATGAAGTCGACTTATAAGTGTCTTAATGTTAGTTGCTTCTTAATATATGTATTTTGTATATATTACCGTAAAAGCCCGTATATAGGTAAATCTAAGGATTTACCTACATTAATTAAATTAGGTTAGGGTTTACCGGAAAATCTTTAAATATAGCGTGGTTTTGAATTTAATAGCAACTTTATTTACCCACTTGCTATGGGTAGTGTAGGGGTATAGCACGCATCACGGAATGACGAGGATCTGGGTTCGATTCCCGGTCGTAGCTTTACTTTCGGACTTTTCTGTGTTCTAAATTTCAGTGTCGTTTAGAAATTTACCTAATTTGTTAAAAAATAATTTTAAATTATTTATTACTGTAGGTACAGTCAGCGTCATATAGTACTAAACATCCAAGGTGAGCCAAAAGTTCGACACACGACCATACTATTTCAGTCTATGGTGTACCGAACTTTTTTGCCGACTTGAATGCTTCAAACTATATGACACTAACTGTACATACACTATTGCCTTGAATTTTCATATCGATGATGTACGCGCGACTACGCAGAAAATAGAGCCTCTAGTGTAAGTTTTCTCAATAAAAACGTCTCAATTACTATGGAATAATTGGCAGCGCCACTTGCGGATCGAAACGGCAACAAACTGTTTTTATAGCATTTGACATTTTAATGCAAACGCGTTCGACAGGTATTGTGTGACCGAAAACTTACACTAAGCATACTGTTCTCATAGCGACTTAATAATGATCCATGGTGAACAATTTATCACAAAACCTTCGTGCCATACTTCAATTTAAAAAAATTATCACATTTTTCATAAAAGCGTTAGTTATACACCTTGTTTCTGGGAATAAGACGTTGCTCTGTAGCTTTAAAAAAAATCATATACTCGCTTTATATCAGCAACGTGACAGAATCGTAATGGCCGCCATGTTTGTTTAGGACACGGTGCCAATGTATTTACCCCAATTATATCCCTTGTATTACTTATTATTACGGCCCAGGGGACTTATTATGTAATGCTCGAGGACATCTCTATGAAACTGTCGTAAATATTTTGCCGAGAATTAGCAATCTAAATCCTGGTAGATACGTTATTTTGCTGTTGGGTACAGAAATTACTAAAAGAGCTACTACGAGTAGAACCCGATTTTTGAAAGCGCATCACCCGAAAATACAATTTGAAAATGGAGCATAATGATTTATTTGTGGCGAGGGCTACATTGAATCCAGAATGTAGCGAAGGACTCTACAATAGAATCCTGAGCCTAGCGAGGGATTCTAAGACAGCATCCAGAGCGTACTAATGATAGATTCAAGTTTAGTGTTAACGCCCAAGATGAAAATAATTTTGCTTCCGAGTGCCTCATACAACTTTTCACACCGAACATAATTATGATCTTATCCCTAAAAGGGGTTTCTTCCAGTTAACCTTTGAATGTTTGACAGGACAAAGGTATTAAGCAAGAGTAGACACACAGAAAAAGTAAAAGAACTGATAATGCTATTCATTTCAGAAATCGGCCCCGGGTCTAAAATACGTTGGATTTCGTGAAATAACATTTATAAATAAATAGTAAATATAATATAATAATTGCTGTCAATCATACAGACTTAGTCCCAAACTAATCAAAGCTGGTAAAAGCCCATAGAGGGAACGGGAGAAAATCTTAGGAGTCATGTTATAGGCGATGAGGCTAGCAACCCGTCACTATTTTGATTCCCCTTTCCACCTATAAGCCCACAATCATGTTAAATGTGGCTTTTAGGTCTTGTTACCTTAGGCTCTGTCTACCCCGTAAGCGATAAAGACTTGATTTGTTTGATTCCCTATTGGTGTAAATGTTTTGCGACATTTATGTGTCAAACGAAAGCAATTTCGTTCCCGATTTCTATAACGTAATAACGCACCACTTATCAATTCCGCGGAATATTTTTTTCATGCCCAACGTGCAGCGCAAAGAAATAGCGGGTAAATGCTACTTTTGTGGGTGCAGGTAGGCTCTGAATACGTAATATAGTTTTTATTGGTCGGCAAATATGGAATAGTTGTTCTAACTGCTGCGCCCGCGGCGGCAGGGTTCAGAGGCTTTCATTCATCTTAGCCTGTGTATTAAATTTAAATTTTACCTGCATTTGACCTTCGGATTTTAGAGTAAGGCTATGTTAAAGTCGAGCATGAGGTTCCTTTTTTAATGATTATACTAGCTTAACTAACTATTGACAGCGGCTTCGTCCGCGCTGGATTAAAACTTGTATCCCAGGCAGCTGGAATTTTTCGGACAATTTCAACAATGAAATTTTTCGTTATATTTAAATCAATTTACTCAAAAATCGAACGATAGTCGTCAAGCGACTAAATTTGTATATTACGTAGACAATGTTATTGTTACACTACACTACATGTAAAATTCGACTAGCTACGAGTGGCGTGGCGTCAAGTATATCAGGAGGCAAGCCGAAGGGCATTTAATTAGCCTTTTCCTCTTATTCTGCACAATAAAAGTGCCCGACTGCCTTAAAATAGGCAAGCCGGTGGTTCTTCCATGCTGGTCTGGGAGTAAAGAAAAAACCGGTCAAGTGCGAGTCGGACTCGCGCACCGAGGGTTCCGTATCATTATCTATAAATATCTAAAACCAGTGTAAGCAGAGCCCTGTTCCAAAGCAAAATGTACGCAGTGTGGGGTTACTTTATATTGGTCACTGCTATATACAGACATACATACACATTTACGGTTTTCGCAATTATTCTTTAATCTGTGCTATAAGACCTACCTTCATACCAAATTTCAAGATTCTGCGTTCACGGGAACTACCTTGTAGGTTTTGATTCCCTTGAGAGTTGAAAATTTGCGGAAATTTGCGGCATAAACGGCTGTATCTTTTGATTGCGTTGGCTTAGAAGTTTGATTTTTTCACAGCTTCAAGGAACAGTAGACCTGAGTAATTGATATAAATTTCAGCTTCATACCTCCACGCGTTCCTGAGAAAAAGGGTCTTGACAGACGGACGGACGGACAGACAGACGGACAACAAAGTGATCCTATAAGGGTTCCGTTTTTTCCTTTTGAGGTACGGAACCCTAAAAACATAGAATTTACCGGTTGCTTCTCTTCCCGCGCAGATGGTAAAAGCCCATCGAGGGAATGGGCGAAAGCCTTAGGAATCATGTTATAGGCGATGCGGCTAACATCCCATCACTATTTTGATTTCCCTTTCCAGCTACACGCTCAATCATGCTTAACGTGGCCTTAAGGTTTTTTACCTTAGGCTTTGTCTACCCCGTAAGACGTAAAGACGTGATATAGACGTAAAAATTACCAAATTACCTTCCAAGTCAATTCGACTACTGGAAGTAATCAAATCAAACTGGCGTCACTGAAAATCAGCGTCACGACATTATCCTGGATATTGTCGTGACACATAGCTGAGTGGCGGCAATTTGGCTGGTTAGAATAATTATCCGTAATGCGTCAAAGCAAAATCTCATGAAGTAAACAGGTCGCACCCGTCACAGTGCAGGCAGTAACTAAGCGAGTGCACCCTTTGTGCGGAACTGGGTCGCGACTCAGTAGCGCTCTCGACACGAGGGCGCGTTTCTGCATCTCCATTTTTAACTTGAGACCTGTTTACGTTGCTGTAAAAATGGGGGTGAGTCGGCTAGTTCCCCGTACATAACCAAGTTACATAACCGGCACTGGTAAGACCAATGTAGGATGATTAATTTGGATTAATTTAGGTTTTTAAAGAGTCGCCCATTCCCTCGATACTCCCAGACCAGCATCTGTAAAAATGAGATTTTTATTGCTAAAATTTTGGTACGTTCTCATCGTACCTATGTAACAAATTTTGAATAATCCAAGCACTATAATAAATCAAAGTTTTCTAGCAAATTTTTAAATAAACTTATAAATGATGTGGAATTAGTAAAAATCTTAAGCACTTATAAAATATGTTCCTAATACTTTTAAGTGTTAATAAATCAATATCGTAACATCATTAAATTACAAATTATTTTGTCTAGTAAAATCCTTTTCAAGATTATAAAATCACAGTATCCCAGTTTCACTATACATCAATGGATTATGATAATATTCTATTGTTACTTTGTCACTCCACGCCATATTTCACCACAAAACCATTCCATCATTCTTTCATACAATTGTATTTATCATAAACCATATCAGCAAACGCGATGTCCGAGCCACCCAGCACGATTTGCATGGCGCAGGTCAAATTGGGTCAAAGAACTATTCCAGAGCGTTCCCTCAGTTACGCTCCTGTTCGAAGCAGGGATGTTACGGATATATAATTTCGGATCCGGATATGGATATTGGTAAAATATAATATCGGTTACGGTTATGGATATTAAATTATTTCGGATTACCCGATAGTTTTGGTTACGGATATTAAAGTTTTAAGGAATTGTAAAATGAAATACAATATACGACTAAACGCGCGCGCGGCTCTGCCGGCCGGGCAAAAACAACTTGTCACGACGTGTCATATTTACTAAGTAGTATTTAGTTAGACGCCCTATCCGAAACTATCCAAAAGTTTTGTATCGGATTCGGTTCATCATCATCATCATTAGCCTATATTAGTCCACTGCTGGACATATCAGCGCCATATGGCCTAATGAGCACCATAGCGCCCTGTCTTCAGCTTGACGCATCCAGCATCTACCTGCAGCCTTTCGCAGATCGTCATCCCACCTGGCCGGAGGGCGTCCTACACTACGTTTGCCGAGTCGCGGTCTCCACTCAAGAACACGTTTCCCCCAGCGGTTGTCGGTTCTTCGCGAGATATGGCCGGCCCACTGCCACTTCAGCTTGCTAATTCTTTGAGCTATTTTCGGGATTCGGTTACGGTTACGGTTTTTTTTATTTCGGATATCCGATATTTTCGGTTACGGATTTGGATATCCATAACAACACTGGTTCGAAGTAGTTCGCATCGCAAATACCAGTCGGTTAACGCACTACGGAATTTAAAAGTACAAACGGCGAGTTACCACCAGCAGTGGGTATGAGCATTTTAAATGAGGTGCTTGAACTTGGGGCGCTTTGAACTGTACCTGTGTAGGTTTTCAGCAAGTCACATTGATATTCGTAGGTAGCCGTGGTTGCCTAGTGGTTTGACCGGTGGCTGTGCAAGCAGAGGTTCGTGGGTTCGAGTTTGCTAGTTAGGACTTGTAAAATTGTAATTTGTAACTTCGAGAAACGGACGTTTGTAAGTAGGCCATTTGCGACAGCTTTAGACTTGATAATATTATGTTGTTGGTGGTTTTTTATTGTCATTTATTACCGTGCCGTTGTTTCCATTAAAATGTTATCATTAACATGCATGCATATCGTAAATCACGTCTTTATCCCTTACAAGGTAGACAGAGCCTAAGGTATCAAGACCTAAAGGCCACGTAGAGCGGTGAAAAGGGGACTCAAAATAGTGACGGGTTGCTAGCCGCATTGCCTATAACATGATTCCATTTTCCACCTACACGCCCACAATCTTGCTGAATGTGGCCTGTAGGTACCTGTTACCTTAGGCTCTGTCTACCCCATAAGGGATAAAGTCGTGATTTGTGTATGTATGATTCCTAAGATTTTCGCTTGATGGACATTTACCATCTGCGCGGGAAGAGAAGTAGCTGGTACATTTTATGTTTTTCCTTTGCCCTTAGACCTGTTATCTATGGCTTAATTCTTTTTACATACCATTCCAAGCTTCCATTTCTAATAGGGCCACAAAGGGTTATTTTACATGTCAGAATGACAGACAAAATCCTTCAATTTCGCCGTCTGACAAGATACGTGACCTGGGGTCGACGAACTGCATTATTTCACATACTCCAGACTTATTCCAATTCATGATAATAAAATTCAACTTCAGTGTCGAATCCGGATTACTTATTTTTATTCACAGCACATGGAAAAACAATTCGAACGAATAATCGTCTTTTTTATTTTGTACTTCTTTCAATCTCAAACTGATTTTGGTGACCTTTGGCAACTTTGCCATCTCGACCCATCATTGTCTAATTTAGTTTGGACAATTTACCAGCTTACAGTGATGAGTTTCAACGTTAATTTTTTCGAATAATTTACCCAGTCATCTCTAGACCAGAAGGCAAAGTTGAGACCAAATGGCAAAGTTACAACAATTCACGGTTTAAAAAAACTCGTCTCATCAAATATCGTCAACTTAGAAATTAAAATCACGCATTCAAATTGTACTGTGGGACGAGTCATGAAAATAATGTCGCAAATTGCCCTAATCTGGCAACATCGACAAGGCAGTGCGGAAGTTTTGCAATGTCTTCTATTTCTTTTGATGAATACTCAGTAACATAATTCCTTGAAGTCTACTTGGTAGCAATACCAGCTTGATATCAACAATAGCAACATTAATGCAGCTACAATCGAGTGTCATACCTGCATGAGTGCGCGGAGGTAAAGCCACGCTTTAGCTACAGTCGGTTGAGCTAATTCGTTTAAAAGAGGCATAAAAAACGTGACGCTTTGTGCCTAGTCGGCTTGGCGATAAAAACTGGCCAAGTACGAGTCAGACTAAGGGTTCCATACTCGTCTACTGGGCAAAGTTGGCATTATACAAAAACAGAAAAAAGCTTTAGGTTTGAGAGTGGTAGGATCTTGCGTACTAAGGTCTACTACCTAGGTACTTGCTAATCAATCCTGCTGCCAAGCGAGGTTTTTTGCGTTGCTGTGTAGTGAGTAAGACCACCGGAGAAACTACTGGCTCTGGTGTTCTATCAGAGCCCATAGCTCCCGCTTATTTACATCCCACAGCTGGACACAGACCTCTCAGAGTGAGAGGGCTTGGGTTATAGTTCCCGCGCGGGCCCAGTGCGGATTGGGAACTGCAACACCTACCATTGCTTCATATTGCTTCATAGTTGTTGTGCAAGTTTTCCTTCGCCGAAAAGCTCATTGTAAATTTCAAATATAATATCACACATAAACTCTGAAAAACTCAATGGTTGGATTGCTATCCAATTTTTAATAATCGGAAATCCGTTTAAAGTTTCAACTTGGTTTCAGCGGCTATAGTGTAGTATCTTTATCTATTCTGTGATAGCTTCAAGTATCTACATACCAAGGTTTATAATATACAGCAGTTTGAAGGACGGACAGACACAAAGCGGAATTAAAGGTCCCGTTGGTACCCTTTGGACACGGAACCCCGAAAAGAGCGGATTATATAAGATTATAGTTATTGTTGATGCTTGTGGGATTAAGCAAACTGTGGTTGTCATTGAATTTGTGCATAAGTCTAGGGTAGGTTCTAACTTTATTGCATGTACATACCTGCTATTTAATTATGGGTAAACAAATTATAGTTCTAACAACACACATAATAAAAAGCGCTCTTTGTATCGAACTCTGTCAGATTAAAATGAAATATTTACAAGAGTCACTCAGAATACTCATAGTCAAGACATTAAGTAAGTAAGTAAGTAAGTAAAATTTATTTTCCAAAATAGACACGAAATACATAATGTTAGGAAGTTCAATGACTCCACACTAGGCACAGCCTGTATCGTGGCAGCCAACGATTATACGAAAGATCCTTAGTTAACACGTATGTGACCCAAGTATTAGCAAATAAAGATGCCATAACAGCTCCTTGCTAATGTTAAAAGATGTAAGTTCTATCAAAAATACTCTACATTCAATTAAAATTCTTAGACAACCCTTGACTTGAAGACCCTTTGATTATGTAACGTGTATCCATCGCTTATCGTCACTCGTCGCTCCTCGAGCAATTATAACACCGTAAGTGCAGTTTCCCGCCCACTGCACTCTGGTCCAGACCGGATCAAAGCTGCATCTCAGACGGCCTCCTTTCATGCGAATCGATGAACATACAAACCTTTGATCACACGAGTCTGCATTTGCTGCAAATAGTATTGTTTTGCTTTAGTTGCGAACGCTGTTGATTATTTACTGGCTGGAGAATTTATGGGGCATGGATTTATGAAGCGTTAGGAACTTTATGCGGTTGACGAAGCAAAGAACTGCAATGCCCAATTGCCGTACGCCGTAGCATAGAGCATCTTTCAAAATGAGAAATTATGCAGACTTTTTCGGTGTCTCACTATTCTACCCAACTCCAGCTTATATTCGTCCCACTGCAAGGTACACTTCTAATCTCTTCTAAGAATGAGAGGCGTAAGCTCAGTGTGGATTGAGTGTGGATTTCACACGCATCATTGCTTTGCTCATAATTTTTTCCTTCACTGAAGGGTTCACGGTAAATTTCAAAAAAATACATTAGCGCGCCCAGGTTTCCTTGGCCTTCTGTTTTGGCAACCGTAGGGTAAACCACTAGGCACCACGGCTCTTTAATTTTTCTTGTGTTCAGCAAATGTTTGACATTGTTACAACACAACTAGAAAGCTAAATATGTGTAATAATAAAACAACATGCGTCATAAGTGATTATTTAGCGAAAATTCTAGAAACAACAACCGGGCAATAAATACTTCTCGTATGCGTAATCGAACAACGCACGTAGAAGAAATTGCTCATTAACTTCCCACGTCTTTTTGATATACTTTCATGCAATCCAATTTGCAACGACTCATTTTACCAAGAATCTTACTACGTTTTACTCGGACAAGGTAAGGCTTCACTGAAATATATTTGTGTCGAATGTGACGTTTACAACCTCATTAACAGAGTTGAAGTTTGTGGCACCGATGGAACGACGTGTGCCCTTTTAAAACGGAAATGAGTAAGAGGAAAATTCAGCGCATATAAAGCCTACAGTGAATGAATCCCGCCGCCGCGACCAGTTTCAAATTATGAGAATGCAGTCTGAATGCAGCTCCCGACCTACTGCCCGACTGACTCACCTCGTCCAAACAGACCAAAAAGAAATGGACCGCGACCACGTTCGGTTGCGTAATTTTCAAAACGCACGACGTCGCGATAACTCGAGAATTATGCCCAGATGACATTTTCATTTCCATAATCATGTTTTGGTTATTATCAATTAATGATCTTGATTAGATTTTAGATTCCACGATTTAATGAACGCGAGACGAAACTCGTTTCTTGTAACATATTTTCGAACGGGCATTACGGACAAAGGCATTCGGCTTAAAAACGATAAATAAAAACTTTAGAGCCCGAAATAAGCACCGAAATTAATACGGGCCGGTTACCCTTTTCAATCACTATTGCCCCTAATCGTGCTCGATTTAGTTTATACTTAGACGATCGCCAACACGCCGTATGTAAATGTACCGCGGGTCCTTCCGAGAAGACGCCATCTTTGTTCCCTAATTATTTTTAATTGCCGCAAGCACAGACACGACGCATGCGGCCTTCGACAATTTAACTTTTGAATTTTTTTCGCATCTAGTCTGAATCACGTCGATTACACTATAAATGAATCATGACGGCTCGAACCACTGCACGCAATAATATTAAAACAAGTAGGTTTTTTACCTGACCCGTTTGTTGTTTCGTGTTCTTAGAATAGCAGGGCGATCGTAAATCAGTAATGGCGCCCTGTTATTTGAGTTTGTTCGCATAAATTTGGAATAGGGGCGGTAATTGCATCGGCGGCGGATTCCCAATGCAGCGCCGCGGGTGGCTATGATTACTGCTGGAGTTGGTTGCACTGCCTTCTAATTAGTTATAAATTATTTGGGATTGTCGTGGTGAATACCAACAGTGAGTTCTAATAGTCGGACACTTGTATCCTTCACATGGCCGTCGATAAATTGTTCCGACGATTTTAATTGGCCGTTGCGAGTCAGAGACGTCGCCGAGCCATATGTCTCGGCATACGGCGTCGGTACTGCTCCAGTTTTTTTGCAACTTTGCCCGGGTGCCCTTTTTTATGTTCCTTTCAGTTTACGCCGAGCAATTTCCTTTTGGTCAATTTGACGACTCTAAACGGATTTTGCATTTGTTGTGTTATAAGTCAGCGGTTGAATAGAATTGTATGGAGGTGGTGATTTGAAAATATTAGAGCGCTTTACTCGAGCAATGGCGGAGTTCCTCAGGGATCAGAACTGCGTCTGCGATTGTACTCTTTATACTTAAACATATTGATCTAGGTTCGAAATTTGTAAATCTACCCCCTAGATTTTTTTGACATTTTTTTTTTCGCCTAAACGCATTAATACTGCGGTCTCTACAGAAAAAAATCAAAGAATAAAATTTATTCATAAATAGGTAAGTAACTGAGCATTTGCTTTCTCTACAGCTGTCAAAATTTAAGCTACGTGTACAAATACAAACTTAAATCATTAAATATCTTCTACCAGTAAACCAGTACAGTATGTACCAACTGAACAGAAAAAAAATCTTAATCCTTAAATCACCTTATACTGCATCGAAGGAAGTTGTAACTTCAAAACTTCGAATTCCGAAGGTATCTCGCGCAAGTCCCGTGTTTGCGCAAGTGTCACGCACACATGCGCACGCAGGTACCCGTGATAATTGCCTGCGTATGCGTGTGCAGGTAATCCCGGGGGACGCGTACTGACTTATGGTTCAACGAATGTGTCGAAATGGTCTCGATTTCGTTTTATAATATTGGATGACTTTGTTTTATTCAATTCTGGAGATGCGGAAAATAGTGATTATTTGAAGCTGAAATGTTGCTAGCTTTTTGATCTGGATTTTGAGAAACAGAGCTTTATTATGAACCTACTTCATTGTTTTTATTTTTTTTATCTTTTTCAATTTTGTTTTAAGTGAATTTATAAAAAAGGAAATTGAAAAAAACCTTATTTAGATTGATATATTCAGTGTTATTAGGTACTAATTTAATAGTCAAAGTCAAATATACTAAAACATAAATTCAAACACTATAGAAAAACAACAACAAGGCAAGACGCGCATCAGAATATCAGAACCGTAAAGTGATTTCATTACTAATAGAATATCCCAACGCAACTAGACAGAGACAGATAATTCCCGACCAGGGTCAGCATAATGCTTGTCGAGTACCTGGCCGGTGGTAATTTTTAATTGACACCCAAAAAAACTCGACCCGCCCGAATTTATACACGGAATTTATCTTATTACATGTATAAGTTGTCTGTGTGTGCGAGGGTTTAATGCGGCATTATTTTTTAACGCGACGTATTATAATGGTTGTAAATACTTTAGGGTTATCTTGGATGCTGGGTATTGTTTGTTTTTTGTTGCTTTGTATCGCTTTAAGGTACCTTACGCGTATATGCGTATAATATACAAACAATATAGTAAAAAAAAAGATAGGTACTCCGGATATTTTATTCTAATTAGACTAGACTTTTAGACCGAGGTCGTATAAAAAAAACTTTTCAATACTTAGCATATTTACCGATTTTTTTGGCTTAGGTAATGCGATATACACGTGTATATAAGAAAACACTTATCTCTTTAACACGTAGTAAAATATGTATCACATTTATTAGAACATGATATTTGTTGGTCATAAACATTTTTAAGCCCTGGCATACAAATAAATATTAAATTAATGCGTCTATCTTTTTATTATAAAAAACGCACACATTCCAATTTAACGGGCGATCTAAACGTTAGTTGCACACAAGCACAGGTAGACGCGCCCGAACAATGCCTGTTCCAAATTCAAACGCAAAAACCCGGTAATGAGCGCACTGTCAGGGTATAATGGCCTGCCATTGTCTATGCGGCCAGCACTGCTTCTGGGGCAGAAAAAACCTTTTTGGAGTAACATCACTTTTTGTTACAATTTTGGGTTAATGTTAAATCATTCCGAGGGATGAATGTTTCTTGTAGTTAACTTTACGGCTTTTAGAAATGAATTTAGTTTTATTATTCGAATAAATTAAGCATTCAGGTCGATGTTCTACAGCGGTATAGCCAACTTAATGACATGAAAAGGCGCAAACTTACCGAATGGCTGTAGATAATAAAAAAACAAAGATGCCTAATCGGCTCGCGGGCCATAAAGAAAGCGTACGAGGTATCTAGGATAAAACAATAAAACACAAAAACTGGTCTAATTTAGTACAAACTAGTCCGCTTATGTAAAATGCACGGTAATCTCGATATTGCACGGCCCGGTATGCTAATTCGGCCAGATCGATAAAGATACTTTTTTATAAATTAAAACCAAATTAATAACGCACCGGAAGCGACCGAGCACAGATTTATACGAAAACATAAAACGTTTCGCATTAACAACCAATTATTTTGTTCTAAGAAACTTCTAATTATGTAAAGAAGCTACAAGCCTAATGTGGTTAACTGTACTTTTCTTTTTAATCGTGGCCAGTGACATTTGTACATGTCGCGCAGTTTAGATACTTATTTAAATTTGTTTTTTTCTAATGTAAGATTAAATCGTTACTGCCAGTATTCTTGACCGTAGTGTGTGTCGTAATCAGCCATATTGAATATCGTGTGTGGCGGTGTCTTATGTCTCATTCTCACATCTCTTTTGCGTTTAAATGTGTTTGGTCTGGGCTTTCGATTATAAATTACTAGACCTATGCCTAAGTCTAAGTCTAAATCTACAGATGTCTACTTCTATGTCTGAGATACTAGTAAGATTTTGGCCCGAAAAAATTCAATGGAATTGAATTGTTTTGAGTAATACAAATATATCTCAACTGAAACTGAAACTTCTGCTACTTCTAGTTTCGTCTAAAGCCACTTGGCAAAGGTTTAGGTATACTATACACTTCCAAAGTTAACATGCTTCCGGCGCTTTAAATGTTTCAAGTAATCGGAATACATTTTTCAATGTTTTATTATAATTGCTGGCCATTACCAATCATACCTATGAGGAAGAGCTAATGTTATCTTCGCGCTCTTTTCAAAATGGGTGTCGTGTAAATTTCCATACGCAGACATTTTGATTGCGATGACGACCGCAATTGTAAGAATATTATCGTCATTTTATGTTAATGCCGCCATTAACCGAGTAGAGTTCAAGTAGATTATGGCTGCGCGGGCGCAAATTTACTATTTCTACATTTTTATCTTCTAACGGTACCGGAGATCTCGTTTGAAATTGTCGAAACAAGGTAAGATCGGTTTATGTTGACATTATTTTTGTTCGAGTAAATAAATTACCTAATTATAGTAATGGATTTGTGTCTCTTAAATGTTCGATAGAAAAGATTACCATCTGCTTTATTCTTGCTTAAAGTTTACGTCATTGCATAATAATGCTGGCAACGTAGTTGCTGAAAAAGAAAATGAAGTTTGAATTTTGAATATGGAATCATTTCTCGGAGTCGTGTGTCATAATCGCTCAATATGTTCGAAAATCCGAACCGACTTGTTATTGTTATTTAGGACTGGCCGAATTGCCGAGACCCTTCGCACTTGGTGTGAAAAAAAAATTAAGCTGATTTATACTCGCGTCTTACGCAGCTCTTACGGTTACCTGATAGAGTTGTTTTTAGTGTGATGAGTTGGAATGGTAAATTTGTTTAATGCAGGGTATGGAATGCAACGGATTGCGCGTCTCGCGTAGGTACTAGTTTTTTGTCGGAGTGCAAGCGAGACGGAGCAAATAGGGGTCGTTCGCGAAGTGCACTAATGGGGATTATATTTATTCTCGGGGATTGTTTTGTGACGTTTTATTTCTTGAGTTGGTCGCCTTGATTTTTGACTCGCTCCTTTCTCGGCTCATGTGCAGGTAGAGAAGTGTGTATGATGTGTGATGCGTTTACGAATGATGCTGCAACGAAGGTGGCGTGTGAAATTGAATATTTTATACGACAGTTGTTGTAAACTTAGAGGGTGATACAAGATACAATGTAGACATGTTTTAACTAGGTAACTTTGTTTTTCATGAAATTGTTTACAATTTGGAAAATAATTTGAAATAAAATTTATTGACTAAAAACCTATGGACTCTACTGTATTGTAAAGTTTGATTTTTGCTCGTAAATTTAATTGTAACTGGGCTTTTAACAAATTGCATTATTTCATACAAGTAAAACAGACTAAATAAACTTTATAAGAATAAATATACAGAGTTTAACCCCCTTATTCATAAACGCTCTATAGGCTTCTGCTAATTTAGCAATCGTTTGTCCCTTTGACGTTTACTTTTCACAGATAAGGACAAACGATTGCTAAGTTAGCAGAAGCCTATAGAGCGTTTATAAATAAGGGGGGTAAGCGATTAAGGAAACCATCATGCAGTAAAATCGTCTATTAATATGGTATAGGATCTCAAAGATAAGTAAGTACAATACTTAATAAAACTACATACTTGTACAGACAGTCTCTGCTGTTAAAATTGTGACCTTACTTTGAAGAGAGTGGAGTTTTAATGGAGGTATAAAACGCAGACTACAGCTTGGTTAGCTGAGCTCTTATATAACAATAGGCTGTCTAAAAACTAACGTAACAAATGTAGCGCAATGGGTCACATTGCCGACCGGGCGTCCTTGGTTCCAGATTTAACCCTGCCACTGCCCACTACTAAAACGACGTATCAACCTAACGACGTATAAGCACTTACGCCCTTTTACCGTAATAATCGCCTGTGGTTATACAGCCTGTTGTAACACCAATCCAAAACAATTTTTAGGGTACCGTAATAATAAACGCGGTATTCGGATAAGTGCATGGTAACGGGTGGATGTAGCGTTTAATTAGATATTTAAGGAGCTTTAATGAGACGCTCTGAGTTTAAGGTTTTGGATGTGGAGTTAATTGGCGATACTGAGTACCTGCTTGGTCGAGATAACAAATAGTTTAATTTATATGTGAATTAGCGTGCGAGTTTTGAGAAAAGGTCTTGTGGTTTTTAGTCTGAACAGGAAAGGGATAAAGAATTTTGTGCGCTCGATTTCAGAAAAGTAACTGTAAAGTTTGGAACAACTGGATTAATTTTGAATTTGTATGACTGTATGAATGAATTTTATAGAAATTTTTTATCTTATTTGATTAATCGACCATTTTATAACTTGAATGAATATTTTCAATGATGCTAAACGTGGCCTTTAGGTCTTGTTACCTCAGGCTGATTTATGTAAGTATGTATATAGTATGTGTTGATCCCTTACGGGGTCAGAGCCGAGGGTAACAAGACCCAAAGGCCACGCTTAGCATGATTGTGGGCGTATAGATGGAAACAATCAAAATAGTGATGGGTTGCTAGCCGCATCGCCTATAACACGATTCCTAAGTTTTCACCAGTTTAAGTTTAAGGCTTTAACGTGCGCGGAAAGAGACACAACTGACACGTTCAGTTTTTAAGCTTCCAGACGACCATGGCAGTGCAAAAACTCACAATTTTAACCCCTATGACCCTCCAAAGCACTACGAACAAAACATACCGCCTTTTACGCCCAAATATTTCCAAACGCGTATTGTAGTCGTTTTTTACGCCACCGCACTAACACCGCGTAAAGTTTTAGAACGCTGTAAACGTTTAATAGGGTAACTTTTACGATTAACTGCCTCTTGAGGGGGGGGGGGGGGGGGGGGGAGGGGGGACGCACGAAATGTTTTGTAGGCTTTAAAACAGCGGGTAATTTAAACGTGTGTTAGTGCCGGGTAGCCCGTACTGCTTTGTTATGAGGTGTAATGGAGCAAGTGGCTTATACGACTCGGATTTTTGGGTGTTGTGTGGACTGGAGTGCCTTTGGCTTAAAAATAGTTTTTTATGAGTTTCACAATTATTATTCTCAATTTTTTTTTTGATGGAATGGGCGAAATTTTTTGGAATCATGTGAGCGGCGGTGCGGCCAGCAAACCATCACTATTTTGATTCCCCTTTCCATCTATACGCCCATAATCATTCTAAATGAGGCCTTTAGGTTTTGTTACCTTAGGCTAGAGCCCGTAAGGGATAAAGACGTGATATATGTAGCAGATCTGTTCTGCTCTCCAGTCCATTATGGTTGCCTGGTAGAAATCGCTCTGTATCGATAAGACCGCCTATTGTTACCTTGTAATATTCTGTATACCTACCTTTTTCTGTTTTGGTTGTTATATGCGGTGTTCAATAAAGAGTTATTGTATTGTATTGTATATGTATTATGTATCTATGTATGTGAGGAAGTTCAATGGTTATGTTCATTAACGGAAGCAAAAACCGTTTGGGGCTTACGGCCTTTATGTACTGGATTGAAAGCTCGTAACTTTGTTGATTTTTATCGCAAAAAGAATAAAAAGGATGTGGAACAAAATTCATGATAAAATTGCAAAAATGAGCGGCAGGTGCACCGGCGCAAGCGGTGAATAAATCCGGCCTCATACTACGAAATTTGATTTTCCAAGTTCATTTCGTGTCGTTCCGCTCACACTAATCGTTATTAATCTGAGAGTGACGGAGACAGTACGCTACGAATTTTGAAAATCGACTTGCGATATAGCCCTCTAGTTGTCGCCACGGGTGCATGAGACAAATCTGCTTTGATAGTTAAGTAAGTATGTATGCTTTATTGTATAGAAATAAAGAAACAAAAGCAATTCACCAAAAACATGATATATGTATATGTACACAGGCAAACTTATCCCTTATGGGATCTCGAAGAATTAACCTTTGAGCATTAATCTAGGGACCGACAAAGAGTGAGTTGATAATTCAGTAATTACCTACGTTTGTGATTATAAATACTATTATAATATACCAGAATATTTTGCTTGTAATTACGCGGGAAGAGAAGCAACTAAGTAAAGTCTATGTTTTTTCTTCCTCATTCTAATAAAATCTAGTGAGCGAAAATCTTAGGTATCATGTTATAGGCGATGCGGCTGGCAACCCATCACTATTTTGATTCCCCTTTCCACGTATACGTCCACAATCATGCTAAATATGGCCTTTAGTTCTTGTTACCTTAGGCTCTGTCTACCCCGTAAGGAATAAAGACGTGATTTATGTATGTATGTTATTCTAATAAAAGTCACGAAGGTGACTAGACGTAGGTGACACCTAAAGGAAAATACTTGCGTCAGATTTGGACCATAGTTGAGTAGTTTTACAATAGCTGTCATCAAACTATCCAATCATAACAAGCCAATACAGCTTGTACATAATTAAACCCTTAAGCCAAGTTTAAACTTCAAAGAAGACTGAAAATGCATTACATTGCGGCACTGTGTCAGCGACTCCTAACCCGTTCGCATCACGGACCGGCAATGTAACGAAGCTCACAGTCTAGCAAGTCACCTTTAAAAGCCTTCAATAAACTTGCACTGATCACACGGGGCGGGGCCGGACGCGACCCAGTTCTCGGCTTCCGTCTTTCAATCAGCGTTGAAGCCTCCCTATTGTGGGGAGTTTTACCACTATTTAGGGGTAGTTCGGCTCCTTTTTAGAAGTACGTGGTTGAAGCAATGCGTTTGTTTTTTGTTTTGTTTTATTATTAGACTACAAGCCCATGGACAAAAAAAAACATGTGAAATGAGCGTGAATGAAGCTTAGAAGGCTGTTACTATATTATAAAATAACTCTGAGCTATGCCGTCATTTCTGAGCGGTACAGATTTTTTCTCATGCATTGAAAAAAAAATTGCATTAACTTCCGGCGCCACCACTTTAAAGCGGCACTAGGTTTTTCGACATTTATTTTTAATCATCTATAAGTTAAAAAACGCTATATATAAAGGTATTATCATGGTATTTTTTTGATGGTAAGCGATGATGTGGTCTAAGAAAAAAAGAAAGTTTGAAATAAACAATCATAAAGTTTACAAAATTATTTAGGAGCAACCTCTGCAACCCATCTCTGAAACTACATTAAATCTAACATTTTGAAAATTAGATAACTATGCGCTTGGTAAAGTGAAATGTAACAGAAATGGTGGTCCATTCATAAAACAAGCACGCAAACAATTTTTTTTACTACATGTAGACATCTGGTTTTACCAAAGTTTTTTTTCAGAATTACGTTAAGAATAAGGCCAATTTCGTCGTATCAATCTCTCGCTTTCGTCTTTTCCGCTAATCGGCCGCCTCCCGCCGTGACTCACAGGCATTTCCGCCATTGACTTCAATTTTAAATAAGTTACTCACTTGGTCTTATTTTTAATACTCGGTAAAACGTCTACGGACGGTCCGTGTCACGGAGCTCTTATAACAGGAGACGGCAACGATACCATACAATACAATGACTATTTACTAAACACATAATAAACAACGCGGAAAACTGGTACATAGAGACAATTACCAGCTAAGCAATACATGCGTATATACGGTGTAGACAGAGCCTAAGGTAACAAGACCTACAGGCCACGTTAAGCAAGATTGTAGGCGTACAGGTGGAAAGTGTAATCAAAATAGTGATGGGTTGCTAGTCTCATCGCCTATAACATGATAACAGTTTGCGCCCATTTCCTCGATGGGCATTTACCATCTGCGCGGGAAGAGAACCAACTGATACGTGATATGTAAATAATAAGATGTAGGTAAGGATAGGATGCCTTATCGCTACAGAGCAATTTCAATCTGCAAGGAGACATAACAATGTATTGTTCTTGCAGATGATCATTTCTATGATAACTTTTGGTACTTACTGGCTGACCAGTTTATGACGGTCGATATTATTTTGCATTAAAAAAAAACAGGTGGAGGTGCTGGGTTTTGCATTTTTAATCCAAAATAATACCGACTAAATCACGCCTAAATCATCGACAGCTGCATGGCTATCCAAACCCGCTGACGCACACTTGCACTGTTTCATTCGTTGAAAACATGTGTTATTCTATCTGGGTCGCACTACAAACATATTGGCCGCGATCAAGCTGCACCGAAGCCAATAATTAGCTTTTTGCCGTCCTAATTTCGGCATGATTCGGTATGATTCGTGTTAGGCCGGCCAGCACCTGTCGCTGCGAGCCCTGCCTGTCAGACACTCGCGAATTTTGACAGCCCTAGGGATGTGACAGTTTCAAGCTTGTTATCGACTATCGATGGAAATGTGTTAGCTACAATTGACCGAAGAATTTATTAAATTTATTTATCGGCATAAAATGACAAAAGACTATCTTAACTTCCTAGTCGATATGACTATAATCCTTGTTATATTTGTATTGTAAAAACTGTTACAGAAAATTATAAATCAATTACTTGGTCTAATTTATATTTAAATACTGCTACTCCCTAACTTGCAACTGACGTAGATACCAATGAAATTAATTACATATTTGTAACACATCTAAGAAATTTACATGCCATATTTTTACAGTCGCCTCATAAAGCTATTGATTTAAAGGTGTCTGCTTTAGCTGCTTATTTGTGTGAAGTGAAGAAACCCTTCAATTAAAACAAGTATCTCGACGGGTAATTTAAGATACATACATAAATTCATATGAAAGTGTCATAATTATAATCGTGAGTAGCGAAATAATCAAACGTTTCAAATGTGATGATCACACATTCGGAATACGCATTAACACGATATTTTATTACTATTCAATGATTTCGTAACAAGTTTAAATTTTTATGTAATCCCAAGTTAATTTCATTCAATGTTATTGCGGTGATTATGACATATCATCACTTAAACATAAAATCACACTCATCTTTAAGTAATAAATGGGTAGGTGGATGTGTTTTGATTTGCCAAGGATTCCCACATTGAAACTTGTACATGCGTTGTAATTAAGCAATCATTCATCGACGTAAACATGTAGTTACAATATTAGCATCAATAACAAGAACGTTTCAAATTACTCGGCTGACCTATGTGTGTGACCTTGCACTGTGTTATTAGTGTATCGATACTTTGCGAACGTAAACAGACCGCATCCCCTCCCTACGGCTGGTCATTTCAGTAATGGCGTGTCGGACAATGCATGCGAATGCAAGAAATCCGCGGGCGCCGGGGAGGGGCGTAGGGTGCGCAAGGGCAGTCTCGTGCCCTTCACCGGCGGGTCACCTTGCGCCAGGTACATGCGCGTGCGCCTATTGTCCGCGCAACCTGACACCAAACACCAGCCACCATCTTTGGTAAAGCAGGCGAACCCACCCTATTGTTTCAAACCAAGGTCCCTTTTAGTGCAAACAAGCGAACATCGTTCGCGATACGTTATTCTAACGAGTTCCAATTTTAAGTTTGAATTTTTAAAACCCAATTGCATTTTATAGTTGAGCGTGACAGGATAATTTAAGAAAGGAAGAGTGGGTTTTTTGCTCGGCTATCTTGGGCATGCGATTCGGCGTTTCGTTTTTGTTTGTAACGTTTTTTGCGATGCTTTGTTTGAAGTAATTATTTAGATACGTTTAATAGCTATCGAGTAGATACGTTGTAATAAACACCCATTGCTCGTTTCTGGTATAATTATGCACGCCACAATGTTTTGATCGTTAGTTAAATTATGTTGTTTTTTTATTGGAATAATTGACGTCGATCGGAGTCTGCATTTTTCTCGCGAATTGGTCCTTGATAAATATTGATAGAAAAAGTTGGTGAGAATCTGGAGTTCGAGACATTTTCCTGTCGGCTTTGCTCTTGTTTTTCTTCTTAGAAACGGGATTCAGCTTACTTTCTTGTTGTTACTTACACTGTTTTATGAATAGTGAATTCGGCACTTGGATGGCACAATTTTCTTTCTTCGTTGATTTATTATTTCCACTGGGACCAGCTTTTCTTAACGCTCAAAAATATGAACCATAATTATTCTTACTTATATTATTATACGCTAGATATATATGTTATACTACTTCCTGCTTATTGCACATTTGTAAATACTATCGCTTATAGGCTTATGCATATACGAGAATAACTATTATTTTTGGTAGAAACATTTGTAATGCTGTTTTCATGTTTCTTTATGTAGTAAAATAAATAGTAATTGTGATACTTTAATAATCTTCAATTTCGTTCAGTGTCGTTTAGAAATTTAATTTCTAACGGTAAAACCGTAAAAGTACCTAAACTAATATCAAAAAGTAAAAATTCTTGATTAATTTGATATAATTAAATACCTATCATTTGAAAAACAGCGCCTTCTCTCGTCCCTGGTGAGCAGTAGATGCTCCGCGGGAGTTTGAAATTGTATCGTACAGACACATCATTCAAACAGATGACGCTTAGTGACAAAAATTTGCATAATAACAAGGTCACGTGACAGCTAGTAACAGGTAGAAAAAATCGAAGACTAACCCACCTGCTATGGGTGTAGGGGTATAGCACGCGTCACGGAATGACGAGGATCCGGGTTCGATTCCCGGCCATAGCTTTACTTTTCGGATTTTTTCTGTGTTCTAATTTTAGTGTCGCTTTGAAATTTAATCTTCAATTTATCTTAACTCAGCATTAAATCAAGTTAGTGATATCAGTTTACCTTTTCTCAATAAAAGCCTCGTGCGAAAACACAAAAAAAAACTAGATATTTTTTCTTTTATTTCCCGACTGTTAGTTTTTGTTTTAAAACAATTAAAGCAGGACAGTTATTGTTTTTTTCGCAGGAATCCTCACCGACATTGACGCTTATATCATCTAAGGTAAGAGCATAGTGTCCACGCAATTGTTCACTTCACTGGAGGTTTTATTTAAATCAAAGCCTCTAATATAAACTCCTAACAAAACTTCTCAATTACTACTAAAATTATAAGAGTAACTATTTAGTAGTTGAGTCGTGTATTTAGTCATACTGAGGTTCGAGGGTTCAAACTCGGGCCACCTGCCTATGAATTTTAAGGAATCTATATCCAAAACGTTAGTTGGAATTTATCAGCTTTTTGCAACTTTTTATAGACTATAGAGCGCGATTATCTTTATGAGTTTTCGATGTTGCGACGTTGTTGCATGCGTCGTTCAGATGGGTAACCTATGATCGTGATACATGCGACTGCGTCTAAATTTCGGGAGCTCTCGAATGGTAAACGCTGTCTATGTCTTTGATTTTTCTTCTGTCTCTTTTCCATTTTTTATGACGGTTGTATCGCAATATTGAAGCATTGAAATCTCCAGTGAAGTGCTATGTGCTCTTTGGTATAAAGCTCACTGCCATCGCTTGATTCCTGTGAAACAAAACATAGTCGTGTCTGCGCTGTTTTTGAGTTTACATGGTCATTGCACGAAATATATGTTTAAGATTAAGTAGTTTTGTTAAAGGTGTTATAAAATGAATCCTGCAAATATCAGTCGGTAGTTCAGCAAGTTTAATCCGACATGCTTGTATAATTTATTTAACAATATTGTATTGTGACACGAAAATTAGTCATACATTTGTATAGATAACTTTCGTGTCACAATGGAAAAAGTTAGCGCATTTTAACTACCTTACTAACGCAACTTTAACGGTGTGTAACTTTTTGGTCCTCCCTCAACCACAAAATGCTTGCGACAATATTTTCGACTAGAATCTACAGCGTAGATTGTTTTTTCGAATTGTCACTTGTTATCAACAATTGTCGATTGGGGCCAAGTTCTCATTTTGAGTAGTGTTAGTGCAACCATTGGCTGTTGTATCCCGGACTTATTTTATAACAGCGTTTAAGTGTGGGATTGTTTGTGCATGCTGCCACCGTCTTTCGTTCATTTGTTTGGTCGCTATATCGGGAGCTTGATGTGAAAGCGTATCCGAATGACACTTGGAGCTATTTTAAGAAAAAGGACTTTCGTGGCTAGTTTTAGTTTTAGGCGTTTCTCTGAGATTCATCATCCGCAACCTGAAGACGTCCACTGTTGAACAAACGCCTCCCCCTTAGCACACCATAATGAACAACTCGCCACCTGCATCCACCGGTATCCCACAAATTTCACGATGTCGGTCTACCTAGTAGGGGTCTGCGTCTTTCGGTTCGTGGTCGCCACTCGAGAACTTTTCTCCCCCAACGGTTGTCTGTTCTACGAGAGCTGCAGCTTCCCATTGCCACTTCAACGTACATACTCTTCGAGCTATGTCGGTGACTCTAGTTCTTCGGCGAATCTCCGTGTTCCGGATTCTGTCGCGCAAAGAAACTCCGAGCATAGCTCTGTCCATAGCTCGTTGAGCGATTCTGAAACTCTCCAAAAGGCAAGGCAAGGACCTCTGAGATTGCTAAGAAGATATTTCATATCGTTACAACTTTTATTTAATATTTTAATGTATTTGTGCTTCCATGGTGGTCTGGGAGTAAAGAAAAAACATAGAATGTATCAGTTGCTTCTCCTCCCGCGCATGGCAAAAGCCCATCCAGGGAATGGGTATAGGAATCATATTGTAGGCGATGCAGCTAGCAACCCATCACGATTTTGATTCCCCTTTCCACCTATACGCCCACAGTCATGCTAAACGTGGCCTTTAGGTCTTGTTACCTCAGGCTCTGTCTACCCCGTAAGGGATAAAGACATGATTTACGTGTGTGTGTGTGTGTGTATTAAAATTGTTTTCAAAAGTTCTAAACTATTTCTTGAACACTTCGGTAGTGAAACTTTTATTTTATTCAGAAGTTAGAAAAGGTAGCGGAAATAACGGGCATTTTAATAATCTGTCACTTTCTATTCTTTAATGGGTGAGTAAGATAACAATAATTAAGTTTTGAATGGAATTATGTTCGTCATTTATATGCATTTGGAATACAAAGAACATAATCGGCTGACGAGTTTTAGAATTTTACTGTTATTTATCGAGATATACATATATATGTTTATTAGATAGTTTACATACATTATGTGTCGTCTAATTTAAGTTAATCGCTGTGAATATCAATGTAATTAAACGTTATTTCGTTTTCGAATGCCGATTTGATTAAGAATTGGATTAAGTCTGGATTTCGCACGCGTTTTTATAATAATGGGTGATAAGTATGCATTATGTTGAAATGGTTATCAGTGTTGTCATTAACCTGCTCGGTGATTTAAATACCAACTTTATAATTTTGATTTGGCGTTTCGTTATTCTTCGTATAACTACAAATCTCGGGAATTAACTACGGAAAATTATAGTTGAAAATTATCTTCATATTTTATTTCAGTCAAGTAGATAAAGTACCTCCCATGCCGGTCTGGGAGCAAAGAAAAAACAACATTTACCAGTCGCTTCTCTTTCCGAGCAGATGGTAAAGGCCCATCGAGGGAATGGGCAAAAATCATAGGAATCATGTTATAGGCGATGCGGCTAGCAACCCATCACTATTTTGATTCCAGTTTCCATCTATACGTCCACAATCTTGCTAAACGTGGCCTGTAGGTCTTCTCACTTTAGGCACTATTACCCAGTAAGGGATAAAGACGTGATTTGTGTATGTGTATGTATGTAAGTAGATAAAGTAAAACCACGATTGTTAACTACCTACTTGACTCGCCAAATCAAAATTCCAAAGTGGGTTATAAAATCACAGACCATGTTTATGACAACACTGATAACCATATCAACATCATCCAGCCTCTGTATACGTCCCACTGTGGCCTCTCAGTATGAAAGGGCTTGGGCTATAGTTCCCACGCGGGCCCAGTGCGGATTGGGAACTTCACACACACCATTGAATTGCTTCGCAAATGTGCGCGGGGTTTTCCTCGCGTTGTTATTCCTTCACCGAAAAGCTAATGGCAAATTTCAAATGTAATATCGCAAATTAATTCCGAAAAACTCCATTCGAACCCACGACCCTCTGCTTGAGAGGCCACAGGTCAAACCACTAGGCTACCACGGTTTTTTGGAAACTTTAAATTTAGCAACCACATAATATAGAACCTAGACGGACGTTCCGAGACCAAATAGGAGACGTTTTGGAAAAAGGTCAGGTCGGGAGTACCCGAAACCGACGAGCATGTATGAAGAGATTGATGACTGTGGATGAGCGAAAGAAATATGTCAGGATCGTAGCAAGTGGAACAAAGTAGTCTCTGCCTACCCCTACGGGAAAGAGGCGTGACGGTATGTATGTATGTATGTATAATATAGAATGCTGTTAAAAATTAACCAAACTAGCCGGAACACTTTCTGACGTTTTCTAGATTAATTTAAAGGTATACGAACCAGTGTATAACGATATACGAATCCTTGGTATAACTACTCGATCTCCAAAGTTATTCACGCATTTGAATGTACATTTATACACTATAACAATTAAAATAAATTAGGCAATAAATACGATTGTCGCCGGCAAGATTTCGCGCGAGCCGGAAACAAGATGGCCGACCAACTTTAAAATTCCAAAATTGTCGAACATCGTCTCCATAATGTGCAGGTATCGTCTATTTCGAGTTACGGTAAAAAACTAATGTACAGAGACAAACATGTGCTGGGTTCCGCGGGCACTTGGTTAAAAGGACCACCTGTAGCCAGACCAGCCGATAATATTTTAAAAATAATTCGTGTGTCAAAAACAAAGGGTTCCAGATTTCAATTAACAGGTAGTACGGGTAGTACTAAAAGAGAAAAATGAAGAATTTTGCCGAATGCGTCTTTCCTCCTTATTTTCTGCTTGTCTTAAACTTAAAAAAACTTAATCGCGTGATCTAGGTTAGAACAGTTTAGTTTTAAACTGTTTCAAAAAATGAAGTCTCTGATTGGATATTTATTGGTTTAGTTTCAAGAAACACAGTATCAACCTGAGATAGATACCTATAGCTGATTGTAGCTCGTTACATAATTACATGAGATTCCTAAAAGGGTAAGTGTACCTAAGGTTAATTCTACCGCGAATAAGTAGTGCTTGCGCTGCTGTTTCGGCATGGAGAGTATTATAATACTCTATTCGCCCATCTCACCCTCTAGGCTGGGAACGCGTCTTCAATCTGTTTTCAGTTGCATCGGTGTGCACTTCCATGCTGGTCTGGGAGCTAAGAAAAAACATTGAATGTACCAGTTGCATCTCGTCCCGCGCTGATAGTAAAAGCCAATCGAGGGAACGGGAGAACATCTTAGGAATCATTATAGGCTATACCCTTACCAGCTTACCACCTATACGCCCACAATCATGCTAAACGTGCCCTTTAGGTCTTGTTACCCTGGCTCTATCTAACTCGTAAGGGATATAGACGTGATTTGTGTACGTATGTATATATTGGTGTTCCATCGAATAGGGTGGGAGGAGCATGTTCATGACAAGGACGAATAGCGGAAAGAAAGGCCTTAACCCAGAAGCGGGGCACTATTTAAGCTAAAAAATATTGGTGCGAATGCTTGTCTGCTAGGTACTGTAGATCTGTTTTGAGGAGGCACTAATATTTATACGGGGATCGTTGTCGACTTCCTAACCAAACTTATGAAGGACCAAACATAACTTTCTTTTATTCAATAACTAGCTTCTGCTCGCGACTTCGTCTGCGTAGAATTATACATAAAAACCTTCATCTTGAATCACTCTATCTATTAAAAAAAAGCGCATCAAAATCCGTTGTGTAGTTTTGAAGATATAAGCATACATAGGGACATAGGGACAGAGAAAGCGACTTTATTTTATACTATGTAGTAATAGTGATTTGAAATAATCATGATCATCATGAGAAGTGATTACATTCCATTCAAGCCGATCTGAGATCCTAAAAACAATCGATGTCAAATCGAACGCATGTTCGATTTACGAACTTCGAGTGTAGAGCCTCTTACCAGCCAGCCCGAAGAACTAACCACCAGTGCGTAAAAGACTTCGACGGTGCTTTTACGCGACAAAATGTATAAAGAAACGGTGAGAGAACGTGACGCATGCGACACGTCACTGCGTATACGCAGCGGTGGGCTCCTTAATCCTACAGTCCAAGACTTAGTGAAAAAAGACGGAGACAGCCTCATTACCTACAGAACCCTCGCATTAACTACCAATCGCACTTCCACCTTATTATACGAGTGTAGATGTCGCCCGACGGTCGAGATAATTTATTTTAATTAAACAGGTTGTTAGTTGCGCGCAACCTTTGAGGCGGAATGCTCGTGGGCGGCGTGTCTTATGGCC
This sequence comes from Pandemis cinnamomeana, assembly GCA_932294345.1. Classification (NCBI taxonomy): domain Eukaryota; kingdom Metazoa; phylum Arthropoda; class Insecta; order Lepidoptera; family Tortricidae; genus Pandemis; species Pandemis cinnamomeana. The sequence continues at coordinate 16,782,889 of OW028703.1, forward strand.
CCCTCTCCGCCGTGATTAGGTAAACGTAATTAAATAATTACGTTTCTGGTTTGTATTATCCTATTTGAGATCTATCTCTTTATGGCTGGCTTCATTAGCGCGTATCCAAGAAAGTTTAGGATGGATGCTTTTTTGTTTGTCGCTACGTGCGATACGTTGAACGAATTAGGATGAATGGCTAAAGCTAAAGGTCGAGTTCTGTTCGATTCTTCATTTGTATTTTTAAATTTAGTTTGTTCTTCTTGCGGTTAAGGCAGAATTTAATATGATTTTGTTTTGAAAAAAAACTTTTTGCCAAAATTTCTTGCGACGCATTCTTCTTGGCAATGATGCTAGTAGTATAAACTTTTGATTTGAAAGATACTGTACAGCTTTAAGCCTTATTAGTTGTTTCATACTCGTCTGGGAGCAAAGAAAAAACATACAATGTACAGTCACCAGCATAAATATATGATGGTGAACAGCGCTGTAAAAATAAATGATCATGCATTGAGGTCAAAATTATTTGACGATACTACCGCGGTAAAAATATGTGATGCTATGTAGACGGCAAAAACATCCGTCACACCATATCAGCAAAAATATCGGATCGGGACGCTTAAAAATATATGATTACCAAAAAAATTAATATTATGTGACCATCCATCGCATAATTTTCTAACCGCTGTGACAGCATAAGCATCGGATGATACGTACGCTGCATATATATCTGATGACATGTTGCAAAACCACGAATATGTTATCAACTTGCAAAAACGAGCCATCCGTGGCTGACATAGAGCCGTAAATTGAATTAAGTGTTTTGACAATTCACGAAAAGAGTGCCCTATTGTCATTGTATATCTCTGTCTCACATTTTTGCATTCAAGAATCTGGGTGCACGGCAGTGCCGCGTAAGTTTGAGAACTGTAAGACGTGTTTCCACCCGGTTTTAAAATAGGCAAGTTGGTAGAAATTTAATTTGATGGTACTGAATAACATAACCACCTTGGTTTAACATTACATCTCAAAACTTTTTCGTAATAGAATAACTGCGTTGCAAGATTTGCTTATTTTACATATATCACGTCTTTATCCCTTACGGGGTAGACAGAGCCTAAGGTAACAAAACCTTAAGGCCACATTTAGCATGATTGTGGGCGTATAGGTGGAAAAGGGGAAAAAAATAGTAATGGATTGCTAGCCGCATCGCCTACAACATGATTCCTAAGATTATTTATAATATTAGTAGCATTATTATAAATGCTGAGCTGACGTTTGTGAGACCGTGAGTTTGTTAACAAACAAAAGAGTAACAACTCTTTCACGCTAAAACGGCTAAACAGATTTTGATAAAATTTGGCATACACGAACAAATACCTATATTATTTGAGGATCTTAGGCACTATAAGAAGGGATTTTCCACAGAACAAAAGGACGGGATATAAATAATGGCAGCTGTAGGTGTCCATACAAGAAACGCGTTCATTTTCGATGGGAGGAAGAAGTTTTAGTGCAAAGTTTGATTCTGCGCGAACGAAGTCGCGAGCAAATGCAAGTTACTTAATCCTTACTCCTAAACAAGATGTAGGCAGTGTGAGGTCATTTTATATCGGTACGGTATCCTTTAGGTACGGAACCCTAAAAAGTACAAATTAAGCTGAAACAAACTGACTGCAAACCATTTAAATTGAAAAGTATTTCATTTGCAAATTAATACCTCCAGGCACCAGCACAGGAGGGACAAACATAAATTAAATAATTACAAAAAAACTCATTCATCATCATCATCATCATCTCAGCCATTACAAGTCCACCGCTGAACATAGGCCTCTCCTTTAGACATCCAATAAGACCGGTTGGAAGCGGCTTGCATCCAGCGCGATCCTCCGATCTTAATGAGGTCATCGGTCCACCTTGTGGGTGGACGTCCCACGCTGCGCTTGCCGGTACGTGGTCTCCACTCGAGGACCTTTCGACCCCATCGGTCATCCGTCCTCCGTGCTATGTGCCCTGCCCACTGCCATTTCAACTTGCTAATCCGCTGGGCTATGTCGGTAACCTTGGTTCTTCTACGGATCTCCTCATTTCTGATTCGATCTCGCAGAGAGACTCCTAGCATAGCCCTCTCCATAGCTCGTTGGGCTACTTTGAGCTTGTTCATAAAGCCCATAGTGAGGGACCACGTTTCAGTGCCGTAAGTCATCACTGGTAACACACACTGGTCGAATATTTTCGACTTGAGGCACTGAGGTATGTCGGACGAGAAGACATCACGCAATTTTCCGAACGCTGCCCAGCCGAGTTGGATTCGGCGACTGACCTCTTTCTTGAAGTCGGACCTACCTAACTGGACTACTCTAATGGAAAACTCATTAGCTGTATTTAAATCAAAGGAAATAATTGCTGTCGGAGTTTCTGGGCTTGTTTTGGGAAGGACCAAACTATCGGGCCATTGCGGGACAACGGAAATCACACTGGAATGTGTCACACCTGAAAAAACTTCGTTTTGATCGTCGCTCAATAGAATGAAAATTGCTCTCGACATCTAATAAGCATCGCCATTCATTTAATATAGCCATTTGATTCGAAGATAGCTCTTACAGCAAAACTATTGAAATTAATCTAAAAATCTATTTTTATTATGTTTATGTAATAACCAATATAAAATGACCTCACGCTGCCCACATCTTGCTAAAGAGGCAGAGCTCTGCAAACACTGGATTATATATTCACCTGCCGAATTTGAACGGACTTTTGCTGCGTGAGTCCGACTCGCACTTGGCTGTTTTTTTTTTTAATTTATTTTTCTCTTTTTTTTAATAATGTAGTTAAAAAGCCGTGGTAGCCTAGTGGTTTGACCTGTGGCCTTTCAAGCAGAAGGTCGTGGGTTCGAATCCCGGGCTCGCACCTTGAGTTTTTCGGAATTTATGTGCGAAATTACATTTGAAATTTACCATGAGCTTTTCGGTGAAGGAAAACATCGTGAGGAAACCTGCACACATCTGCGAAGCAATTCAATGGTGTGGGTGAAGTTCCCAATCTGCACTGGGCCCGCGTGGGATCTATAGCCCAAGCCCTCTCGTTCTGAGAGGAGGCCTGTGCCCAGCAGTGGGACGTATATAGGCTGGAGATGTGAGATGTGAGTTGATTTCTATTTAATTTAAAAGTACATAGGCCTAGATCAAGCGATGATCGCCTTTCGGTTGCTAATGATGACGATGATGATGATAATTTAAAAAAGTTGTAGAAAAAATATTATACACAACGTTGTATAACTTAATCTTAAAACACTCATGGCTTGTTTCATAGCATTACCTACGGCTCATACGCTACACACTAATTCGCATATAAAAACCCCTCTTATACGGCAGTTGCATAAAATACTATTAAAGTTCACACGTCCTCCCAGAGCGTCATATAGGTAATTTCGCAATTAAGCAATTTGAACCCGTCAGTGTTATGGAGTAAAATGTGAGACAGACATATACAATGACAATACGGCACTCTTTTCGTGAATTGTCAAATCATTTAATAGGTACAATTTACTGCTCTATGTCAACCAAGAATGGTTCGTTTTTGCAAATTAATAACATATTCGTGGTTTTGCAACATGTCATCAGATAAATATGCGGCCTACGTATCATCCGATGCTTATGCTTTCACAGCGGATAGAAAATTATGCGATGAGTGATCACATAATATTGATTTTTTGGGTAATCACATATTTTTAAGCGTCCCGATCCGATATTTTTGCTGATATGGTGTGACGGATGTTTTTGCCGGCTACATAGCATCACATATTTTTACCGCGGTAGTATCGTCAAATAATTTTGACCTCAATGCATGATCATTTATTTTTACAGTGCTGTTCACCATCATATATTTATGCTGGTGACTGTACCAGTTGCTTCTCTTCCCGTGCATATGGTACAAGCCCATCGAGGGAATAGGCGGAAATCTTTGGAATCATGTTATAGGCGGTGTGGCTAGCAACCCATCGCTATTTTGATTCCACTTTCCACCTATACACCCACAATAATGCTAAACGTGGTCTTTAGGTCTTGTTACCTTAGGCTCTGTCTACCCCATAAGGGATAAAGACGTGTTTTATGTAGGTATGTATATAGTGATTATTCTTTTTGTAAGAATCTCTTTCGATAATAGAGATTCAGAGGATAAGAAAATCGGAATCCAATGTTTTCGAGTGCGACTGTATTATTATTTTCAACACATCATCATGTAAATAGACGCGATTTGTGTACCTATGTAGTGTGTCAAATGTAATTTCCCACATAAATTCCGAAAAGCTCAGAGAATTCGAACCCACGACCGTCTGCTCGAGAGCTAGGCTACCGCGGCTTTTTTTTATCTAAGCCTAGCATAAAAAAAACTTATAAAAATAAATGACAATTGTGAAGTGTGGCTTCCAATAAGGAGGATTTCTAAAGTTCTGAGACAATGTTAATATATCATGATATCAAATTAGCATAATAATAATGATAAAGCGTTAGCAAATTTCCAGACCCATTGCTCAGTCTCCGATGAGTAAGTCACAACCGGGCATACTGTACACAGGTAGCTTGGTTCTTAAACGTCTTGAGTGATACACGCATTCTATGTACATACGACCTTTCGGAATGTACGAATTTAATGAGTACTTAATTCTCGGTAAAGCGATGAGTAAATGAGATTCGTTAGATCGCATAGGCGTGGTGCGTGAGATTTTTTTAACAATGACTACAACTCAGGGACGGAGGAAGTATTTATCATTTTAACTGTGTTCTCATAATGCGTAATTAAAGAAACAGATGAAGATTTCTAATTCGTTTTTGGGGAATTAATGCTGTCTCTACCAAACCAGCACCGTTATCAACCTTTATCTCATTTAATCACATACATACACACAAATCACATCTTATCCCTTTCGGTGTGACAGAGCCTAAGGTAACAAGACCTAAAGCCCACGTTTAGCAAGATTGTTGTTGTATAGGTGGAAAATGGAATCAAAATAGTGATGGGTTGCCATCCGCATCGCCTATAACATGATGCCTAAGATTTTCGCTCATTCGCTCGATGGGCATTTACCATACGCGGGAAGAGAAGCAACTGGTGCATTCTATGTTTTTTCTTTACTCCCAGACCAGCATGGAAGAACATACGTAGAAGAACATGGCCATACATTTCCGATTGTCACTGTAACTATGCACCTTTCCGTAAATACAATGCTCCGCCTTTATTTTTTTCGTCTTGACGGGAGCACTACCGTGCCCCCATATTGAAAACATTTGGACGTCCGATGACTAAGAGGAATTTTAAGAAGATAGCCGCATACACACGTACGTACGTGAATCACGTCTTTATCCCTTACAGGGTAGACATAGTCTAAGGTAACAAGACCTAAACGCAACGTTTAGCATGATTTTGGGCGTTTAGGCGGAAAAGCGAATCAAATTAACTATAGGAATGAAAATAGTCGCGCAGTAGAATTTAACTCCGGGATCATTCTGATTTAAAAAGAATGTATTGCAACACGGTTAGGTACTCGCACGCACGCGCTGAGAGTTGTTTTCGTTCGCCGGATGCGCCGCGAGCCACTCCGGCGCATGCCGTCGCGCGAAGATCTATAAAACTACAGACCCGCTGTCCCAGTGGCGAAAGATTTATATTATTGACAATATCAAATGAGCATGTTTTTCTATTCGTTTTGTTTTGATGTTTTCTGCTGCATAAATCACCGGTCACCGACCTTATTGTTTGTGGCATAAAGTTGTATAGATGTTTTTGACGTCTTGGTAACGGTACCTACATATATTTATGCCCGTGACTGTTTCTTTAAGTTAATAGACATTCAGAAGAGGTACAGTTTCAATTATTTCAGGAACTACACCAAAAAGCCAAAATTAACCAGAACCAGTTGATTTTTGAAATTACATAGGTACTTAACTCGAAAAACTATTGCTATAAAATTATAACATCTCAAATGAAATTGTCGACCTCGCATCTACAGAGCTGTAATTTTTTTCTCATGAAAATTTGTCCAGATTTTCTATACTTGTATTTGAAATGAAATGAAATTATTTAATTTGCAAGAAGATACACAGGTGTTAGTTTATAAAAAAATTACACATGTCAGAGGAAGGTACATTGTCATGTAATGTATGCTATGCATGGCATGGCATGCAAATTCTTCACCTAATTAATATTAGTATAGATAATTATCCATTTATACAGTCATTAAATAATTTAAATGCCTATAAATTATCATTTTGATATTTCAAATTCAGCACCATTTTTCACCACTACCTCCTCCAACCTACCTGCCTCTCTCCGAAAAGCTGTAAAAGCCATTCGAGGTGAACAGTCAACAGCGTCCTTTCGAAAAAAAAAACGTTGAGCTCGTCATTTCTGTGTCACTTCTTAACTCTGCGCAGGAGTCAGACATCCAGTAAAGTGCGTACAAGTGAAGTGTCTCTGCTGTCGCATGTAGAAATAGCCGTAGACGGTGGTGGGGGGTGGGGGGACATTATACGCTTCCGTCGCGGGAAGCACGTGGCATCGCGTTTTTTTTCTCACTCGATTGAGTTGCCTCTGAACAGGTCGTGAGTAACAGGGTTTTTTGAGTTTAAAGTTGAGACACGTGTTAGTGTTACGCCGGAATCAGGAAAGTTAAGGAAGTTTTGTTCCATTTATGAGAATTGAGGACATTTAAAAAGATAATACGATTGCGAATAAGAATCAAGCGTTCTCAAAACGATGAAACATGGAATGTAGGTAGTACCTACTCAGAAGATTGTTACTAGCCGCGATGATTTATTTTTAAGTTTATTTATCGACAGTCGCTATTACTTGGATTACTACCATCAAAACAGGCAAAAACTCACTTTTGTTTCGTTGCTGATATGTAAGGGTGGCAAGTCACTTAAAGTATAAAAGTTTTCATGAGTAATCTTGCTTCTTTTTAATGTTTTAGTTCTAACTGTATACCTTTGTTGACTGTACTTTAATTGACATCAAATTTAAATACGCTCACTAAACGGACCAACCATTGAAGAGTTCCCTCGTGCGGAGACGGTCCTTTAATTGTATATCTGTTAATTGGATATCTGCTTCAAAATTAAATCGCAAGATTCCACCCGGACAAACATACTTACAAACATACATAGGTACGTTGCAAGTTAATAATAAAGCTTGTAATAAAAAAACAGTCTCAGAATTATTATTATTGATAAATAAAAAACAACAGAAAACCGTGTCAAAAGCAACGGCACGTGTGTCGAAACCCGAGTGTCGGTAATCTTTATAAATTGTAGAGCAACTCGGCAATGGTCGCACGCGCATATTTCACGGCGGGAACCGTCGCCAACCGAAATACTAAATGAGAGTGGGTGGATGCACTCGCGGTCGCCGCCAACCACGCTAGCGTGGAGGAGGCATTTTGGATTATATCCGAAATAAATAAATATCCTGGGACAATTGACACCAATTGACCTAGCCCCAAACTAAGCAAAGCTTGTAATATGGGCACTAGACAACGGATAAACATACTTATATAGATAAATACATACTTAAATACATATTAAACATCCAAGACTCAAGAACAAACATTCGTATTTTCATACAAATAATTGCCCCGACCGGGGATCGAACCCGGAACCTCAAGCTTCATAGTCAGGTTCTCTAACCACTGGGCCATCCGGTCGTCAAATATTATCTGTATATTTATTTTATCTTAAGTCAGATTCTTACAATATTGTTATAAAAAGTACACACACACACAAATCACGTCTTTATCCCTTACGGGGATACGTTCACCGTTGTACTGTATTTATTTTTATTTGGTTGTGTGCAATAACGAGTTAGACTATAGTATAGTCACTATACTATTGATTTCAAAATCTGAGTTTTCTTCTTTTCATGTTCATTCTGTGGTCACCGTGGTTGGGTAAACCTCTTCATACAAGAATCGGAATAACCTAATCTGAAAATTACATTTTTATGACTAACTTTTTTTGCTGACTGGATTTGCATTTTATATACCAAATTTGAAGTAAATGGGATCTACCGTTGAAGAGTTTCTTTATGTGGAAACAGTCCTGCCCAGGCCACTGGAAATTTGCAGAGTCAGGTATGAGTCAGATATCTGATTTTTGTCACTGCCAACGTCAACGTAACAACCAACATCAGTACACCTAACCCAATTGCTATATCTTCATAAAGGATTATATCTCCATAGGCGAAGGGCAGTCTAACTGTGCTCGTCGTAGCCAGTTTTAGGCAACTACCGCATCGCTTCTAAACACAGCCCTTTCTTTTCCCACATCCCTGTGTTTATCTCGGTAAACTTTTATCTCAGTTCTAAGATTATTCACGACTCTGTTGAACGATATATTTACTTTTTACTTTTTCCTCTACGCTAATAAACGGGCCTACTATACGATTATTTTTAATGTAACGGCCGGTTCTCTCTCAAATTGTTTTTGTGTAATATTAACAAAGCTTTGATGACGGTCAATTGTTTTTGGAGGATTCGTTTTGCGCGCGGTATCGATGATTTTTCTGTTGATTCATCTGGCGTTATATTCGGATTTTATGGGCGATATAAAAGTGAAATAGAGTTTTATGTCATTTGCTACTAAGACGAAACGTATTGCGAGTATTACACATGGCATACCAAAACAATGAGCAATCTAGAAAGATGTTTGTTCTTTATCTAATTTTTGGTGTAATTATTAACCGTTGTACTCACCCGTGATAGCTAAAATAGGTATCAGCAGCTTTACTTATCATAATTCTGACTGACCTGTAAAATATCACAATGAATCCATAATTAAGCCTCGAAACTCATACATCTTGTCAACGCTAGAAATTAAGTTGTAGCACCTAATAACAGTAAAACATAACATAACTCTTGTAAACGATTTCCTCTCAATTCATAAATTCCTAAAACAAAACAAACGATTTTAGCGTTAAAATATTTAGGTTTCGGAAACCATTCTTCATTGTGACATCAAAAATGATATTAGCTGAATTATACTGGATATCATACGTGTAAAGTGGGATTTAATGGTAGAGCCGCTGTTACCAGAACAGGGTTCGACATCTTTATAAACAAAAACATCACACACACACGTACGTCTACGTAAAGTAACAATAACTACCAACCTTAAGACTACATGATTGTGGGCGTGTAGGTGGCAAGGGGAAACAAAATAGTGATGGGTTGCTAGCCGCAACGCCTATAACATGATTCCTAAGATTTTCGCCCATTCCCTCGCTGGGCTTTTACCATTTGCGCGGGACGAGAAACTACTGGTACATTCTATGTGTTTTCTTTGCTCCCAGACCAGCATGGAAGTACACAATTAATCATGCTAAGCGTGGCCTTGGTCTCTGGGTCTTGGCTCTGTCTACCCTGTAAGGGATGAAGACGTGATTTGTGTAAAGACTAAACCATCGTCATCGTCAACAGCTGGAAGGTGTAGACGTTCTTCCCTTTGGAACGCTACAATGAACGACAACTTGCCACCCGTGACTACCAGTTCCCATTACCCTCTCGATGTGGGTCCTAGTGGGAGACTAACGCTGCGTATTCTGGTTCGGGGTCGCCACTCGAGAACCTTTCTCTCCCAACGTTCATCTGTTCTACGAGTGACGTGGCCTGCCCATTGCTACTTAACCATACATTTTCTTCGAGCTATCGGTGACTCCAGTTTTGCGCCGTATTTCCAAATCTGGGAGAATGACAAAATTAGGCGCTGAGAAATGAAACTGTCCGCTCAAAAAAGGTTTGCAATTCTTCGGGTAGATTGTAAAACAGCTTAACTTTGGTAAAAGTTCCAAACTTCAGGGTTATCATTAATTCATATATAACTACCGTTTACATTTTCTTTACGACACATTTTTATAGTTAAAGTGAGTAAAACCGGAGTTCTTAACTCATCGACAGAAACGTGCGCACTTCGCGCAAACAACAAAAAAAATTACGACAATGTTCTTGGCAGATGAATCTTATTTTGAATTACTGTCGTCCAAACGAGTCGAGTAAGTGCTCTCGAATTAGATAAAAAGTAATTCTCATGTATTCTTGTCATGTAAATGATGTCATTCCAGACCGTTCATTACACAATTATGTCGATAATAAAACGGGAAAATGGCGCTGATTTTAAACATCGCTGGGAATTTGATACGATTCTATTAATACTATAAAATGGGCAGCGGTATGCTTTTAGATTAACCAATAATAAACCTATTATAATGGCTTGGTGCATCGAAAACCGGTACAGTTATTAAAATTGACATACAGCAAATAGAAAGTTCAATTTCTTACTACTACTACAAAACTGTGACATACTACATTATGTTAGTAGCACTAGGGCTAGAGTTGTGTCTATAAATTACGAAAAAAATACTTTAATTTTGACACAAAACTTTTATGCCGGGATAGAGCTTATATTACCACTGCAAGTAGAATAACGGAATACCCACATTCCGCCCGGTTGCGAAGGAAAAATTTAGGCTTGTTGATAAGACTAATTGGCAGAACTTTCCACCACTGCGAGTGGTCCTGTCAAGTGACAGATTTAAAAATCAGGCTAGTTCTCGTGGTCCCACTGTTATAAAAATCCTCACTAGAGATAATAAAATTAGGTTAGGTTTGTTAGGTATCTTCAAATGCCCGAAGGGCAAACGGAATAGAAATAGGAACCCCGCGAAATCGGGGTTCCGTTGACCTTATGGTGGAGTGTAATTCGGCTTTTTTATAACAGTGTGGCCTAAACGGGAACAAAACGAGAACTAAACCACAAAATTGGGCCTTAGCTCACGTCTCCACTCATGTCAAAATTTACGGTACATAAGAGTTTGAAATGCATAATTGCTCAAAATTTATCATGCAATTTTCTCAGAAGATGGCCAATCAACAGGGTTAGGGTTGTGTGGCATTATATATTTTGACCTATTACGCTTTTCAAACTTTATGTATTTTGACCCGCACCACAAAACAAACATTTTCCGACAAACACGAACATAGTAATTGAGACATTCACATAAACGTTCGAGACGTTTTTGCGTCAATAACTTACACTGTAACCTCAGGCATGATTGACACGGGTTCCCTTTAAAATAATCCGCAGAACTATAGCCGTATCACCCTAAATCTGGAACATTCACTACAGAACATGAGAGCATTCCAAGTATCAGTGTAATTCTGACTCTGTACGTGACCCGCCGCAGCGTCGGCAGCTTAACCGAAATACCGAGAGTCATGCTCCAACATGGCACTGGAAGGAAAATAACTAGATAATATACTGACAAGTTTCCACGTGGACAAATAACACTGAGTTACCTAATTTCCATGGAGGCAGAGTGAACGTGTGTAGAAGAATCCTCTTGACGCAGAATCTTACAGTATCACATCGTGGTTTATGGGCTTCACCCGCTGTTAGTATCCTTTCGCGTAGGTAATAATTATTTTTAGAAATATTCTACATTGAGCATCAAATTCTTATAAATTAATACTTTACACTAAGCACAGCGTATAGGATACTATCCATATTTCGTTTGATGTCTGATTCCGCGTCACTTTTATGAAACGCCCCCTTAAAGTCTGCTGATAATAGTCAATGAGGTTAAAGCAACAGGGTGTTGGAGTTTTGGAGACCACGTATCAGGAATGCAAGATTGTCATGGCATAGAATGGTCCAACAATTTAACAAGGGTTGTTGTATTTGTACAGAGACACGAAGATGTTTTCTGTAGAGACAGAAAGCATGCGATAAGTAACGACAGTTTTATGTTGAACTCTTTCAAGATTTTTGGGCAGTGATCATTTTCTTTTACCAGCAATGGCATTATCTAGAAGATGTAACTATATCTATGTTGACATGAGAAATCTGATCACATATTCACAAATAACCTTTTAATTACTTGTGCCAACTAGGTGACCGCAAATTCTAATCATAACTGACACTAGCCGTTTCATCGCAACAAAAACATCGATGTAAATAAATAAATCAAGCATTACGATCATAAATGAATGCCGATTGATGTTTGTGAATAAAAAATATACTAATAAGTTTCAAAAGCGTAATAAAACTTACGAAAATCCGACTCAAATAATAACCGCAGTTTGTAACGACACCCGAGAGCTCCGTTTGTAATTAGAGAAGTGATTTACAGCGTCTATATTTACTACGACATTTATATTAAGAAATAAAATCGGGAAGAAACCTATGGTTACGGGACTTGCAACATGTGAATAACACTTAAAGCCGGTTACACAACTGCGAACTGTAACTGTTGCACGCTGCAGTGACCAAAACCCCTGGTGTGGACGTCTGTGAGCGGAACAACTAGGAACTAGAGTTTTTCGTTGGAACGTGCAGAAAAAAGCCGTGGCAGCCTAGTGGTTTGACCTATGGCCTCTCAAGCAGGTCATGTATTCGATCCCGAGCTCGAACCTCTGAGCTTTTCATAATTTATGTGCGAAATCTCACTTGAAATTTATATTGAAAGAAACGGTGAAGCAAACCCTGCCCTGCTTACACCTACGAGGTAATTCAATAGTGTGTGAAGTTTCCAAACAGCACTGAACCTACAACTATCGCCCTAGCCCTCTCGGGCCCTGCTGTAGGATTTTTAGGGCCATACGCCCACAATCATGCTAAACGTGGCCTTTAGTTCTTGTTACCTTAGGCTCTGTCTACCCCGTAAGGAATACAGACGTTATTTGTGTATGTGTGATGTATGAGATGATGACGAACGTACAACAGTTTACAGTTCCAGCTCGCAGATGAGTACCCGGCTTAACATGTGAATAACACACTTAAAATAACAAGTGAGCGTAGATCAAAGATGGCGGTGCTATGTCCGGCGCGGGCGCCGCGCAATGTGACAAATCCGAATTATAAGAAATGTGCGGCGCGGCTTATTAATAGACGTACTCGTGCGCAATATCTGTGAGATAAAATTACGCTAGGCGTACTCTAGTATGGTTCCCCTATTTTTGGTGACAGTTGGAAAATGACTCCTGTAGGAATCCAAGACAATAGATTGGCTGCCGACACGGTTTTTTGGGACTAGTTATCCTTTAATGAAGACTGATGAGTTGAAATTTAGGTATACGTTGACGACCAGATTGTGATAGTGGTTAGAGAATCTGACTATGAACCTTGAGGTACCGGGTTCAATCGCCGGTCGGGGCAGATAATTTTGTTCTCGAGTCTTGGATGTTTATACATAAGTATGTCTAGTACCCATATCACAAGCTTTGCTTAGTTTGGGACTAGGTCAATTGGTGTCAAATCGTCCCAAGATAAAAAATATTACGTATATCTGCAACCGAGCTTTGAAAATGTCACGTTTTTCTAGGGATAACACTTAACTCTAACTAGAAACCAATTTTTCGCTCCCAAAAACCTCCAAAAAGTGTGCTAGGATTGTTCTGGAAATTTGTCAGCAGGGAAGATCGTTATTGTAATGACCAATGCTTAGAAACATGTTGTCCAGTAATTAGATATAAGTGAAAAGCCCTTTGAACTATTTATATGTGTTCAGTAGCAGTAACCCAACGAATAGCTGCGGTATTTCGATCCCTTTCGCGATCTTCCTAAATTGATAATTATAGTACCTACTTTTACTGTTTAGTACCTACTCTTTTATATAGGATAGCGATGTATGTAATGAAATAATCGGGCGAATCTCCACACATCTCCTAGTGTCGGTGGGTACCTACCGACTGACACTAACGAGATATGTGGATATTGTATTAGGATTGTGTATGTTAGTTTACCTACTCGCGTTCAAAGCAAGCGTACCTAAGTCGTGTATGATCGTGTGTGCTAATACATGATTTTTGGATATTTTCAATTTGTTTCCACATAAACACGATTGTAAAGAAACACAGAACACTGCATCTACGTAAGCACATCGTTTTTTATCCTTCATTACACCGTACCAATTATGAGCCAAAGTTTTACAACGACGAGACTTTTTGCAATAAATATTCAAGTTTCTCAGTAGTTTCTATTACAGCAGTAATTAACCATATAAATCGCAAGTCGGCCCCAGCCTCGTTCCATTCGGAATAAGTTTTATTTGCAGCCATTAGTTGAACGGTACATCATACGAACATTCCCAGGTGGTGTATGGCCGGAGTGCTAGATACAATGCAGCAAATTGATTTTTAGATGCGTTACATTACAGACAGAGGGCCTGTTTCACCATCTCAGTTAAGACCCAGATATTGTAAGTCACTATCAAATGAAAAAAGAAATAAAAAATTAAATTTAACTATGAAAACCAGTATTTACAAATAAGAAAAGTCATTAAAAGAAAACCCCGTCTAACCCTACTGACTGCGGCAGGGTCCCCATGACGCTGGCGGCATTACCCCTTTGGACCACAAGTGCGATCCGCTGGGATAAATACACGCCGGCTCTTGGCTCCCCTGAGGCGTCGATCAACCGGGACGACAGGGCCTTTACAAAAACCTAGTCGTATTCATCAAGTTTGCTTATCTCACTTACCTCGTAATTTACTAACGTATGCTTTGGTTAAATGTTACTGTGGTGATGCTCTATCCGCACTTTTACTCCTACATCGTACTTTTAGTTTCTCTACGGCTGTCAAATATTGGCGCAAGTATATTTATCATCTAGTCAGCAATCCGCACTCAGTGCTCGTACCAGCCAATTCGCCGCGGCCGTCACCACCTCCGCTAAATATCCGCACAACTCGCCAAATAATAAAAACCAATCACACCCATATTAAAAACCCAAATTGATAGTTCATACACTATAATTTCCTGTGCGCCAATTCTATTCGTTAAACTCATCGAAACTTTAGCAAAAACGTAACGTGTGAAGCTTGGGTATCGGATTGTTTGAATGGAGCTGCGTTTTTTGTAGTTGAAGTTAAGGAGTAGTTTTTCTGTAGTTCTGCTTTCTGAATTGGTATGTTGAATTGTAACTGGTTGGATAAATAATTTGATTTCTATACTCAACATGAATTGCCTGCAACGAGTATTAGCTTTAGTTTTATGAGTTTGCGAACGTTGAACTATGCTCGTCGACCCGTGGGTGGATTATTATATTAATTGTTTCCTATATTAATACCCAGTTTCAAATGTTGATTGAATATCGAATAGTTATTGTACATGTCTGTGTAATACAAGTTTTTATGCGTCTAGAATTTTTAATTGTTGATTGGTTCATATTACTGGTAATAACATTTTTTGTAGAATCTTATTGCGAAAAATTATTCTTACAAATATACATACATATTATAGGGAGGCCTATGTTCAGCATTGGACGTCTTTCGGCTGACATGATGACATACATATATCACGTCTATATATCCCTTAGGGGGTGGACGGAGCCTAAGATGATAATAGCTTAAAACCACGTTTAGCATGATTAAGAGCGTATAGGTGGAAAGGGAAATCAAAATAGTGATGGGTTGCCAGCCGCATCGCCTATAACATGATTCCTAAGATTTCACCCATTCTCTCGATGGGCTTTTACCATCTGCGCGGGAAGAGAAGCAACTGGTAAATTCTATGTAAGAGAATTCTTGGTCAAACATATTACTATACTAACTTACTTGCACAGTATTGGTTCAAGTTAATGAAGTGATGGCAGCGCTTGGATGACAATCATAAGTCGACCTTTTCCCTCGTACACATTACATGGAATCAGATGTCTTTCGTCAACTTCAATGCAAGTCCAAAAATTTTACTCCGCATAATGTCTTCTAGCGTAAGGTCAAGACATGGTTGTCAAACGACAGCCAGCTATCGGAATTTCCCACCACTTTTGAACATTACTTTCGCGAGTGATGTGCTCTCAAAATTCAAATCCGTCTGTTCGTTTTAGCGTAAATTAACAAACATAGACAAGAAAGACCGAAATTTACGAACTTTCGCGTTCATTTGCGATTTCAGCGTTTAAAGTAAAACAATCACCCTTACATTCGGAAGTAGGCAGATAATTTGTGTTGGGTAAGACAACACTAGTGGGGCGGCGGGGACGTCGGCGCCTCGCGTGCGGGCTTAATTGCTTGCTGGTGCCATGTTTTACGCATTATACTGGGTTGTGCTGCCAGAGCGTAGCGAGTACACTCGCCTGCTTACTAAAAGCCGGTCAAGACTTGCAAGAAAAATGTTGATTACATTAATGAACAAAACCTTGTTTTATTAATGAAAAAAATACAAAATAGGAATTAAAAACAATTTAGAAACTAAACTAAAACGAATCTTAAACTGAAATAATTAAAAAAGGAGCACCCGTGGCATAATACCACAGACGCTGGCAGCATTTTCTCCTTTGGACAGCGGTACTAATACGCTGTCCAAGGAAGCTGCCAGCTCTGCGGTCACCCGAGTGTCTATTATTATTATTATAGCCTTTTTATTCCGAATTCGCTACAATTTCAGTAAGTATGTTGTTGTTTTTTTTTTATTTTTTTATTATTATTATTAAATTGTCGCGTAATTCGGCGTGCCTCATGGCATAGGCCTCCTCCGTGTATTGGAGGGTTTGGGCTATATTTCCCACGCGCGCCCAGTGCGGATTGGGAACTTAACACACACCATTGAATTTCTTCGCAGATGTGTGCAGGTTTCCTCACGATGTATGTATGTATGTATGTATGTAAACTCTTTATTGTGCAAAATAAACAAGACAAAATACAATTGACAAACACTGAGATACATGCACAAAGGCGGACTTATCCCTTTAAGGGATCTCTTCCAGTCAACCTTTGAGTGGATGAAAGGAGTATTATATTAGGGATGGACGAGTGAGTTTAAAAATTGCAAACACTGAGAGCCACAATACATAACTTTACCGAATATAATACATAAACTACTAAAACCTACCAGTCAATAAACTACTTTATACTACCTATAATATATATCAATAAAATATACTACATAAAATAAATAAATAAAGAGCACAATAAACAAAGGAATATTTACCGTTGATTTAAGAAGATGGTGCGAGCCACATCTTCTTCAAACCTTCTCTGAACGACACTACGGAGGGAGATTGCCTGATGGAGGTTGGTAAGTGATTCCACAGCCTAGTCGAGTGTACAGTAAAGGATTTGGAATAAGTTTTGGAAGAGGAAGAAGGACAGGCCAAAAGGAGATTAGAGTTGGATCGCAATCGATGCTGACTGCCAACAGACAAGTAGCTGAAACGTTCGGAAAGGTAGATCGGAGCTGAAGGATTAAAGAGAGTGTTGAAAAGCAATGACAGAATGTGGATTTTCCTGCGGTCCCTGATAGGCAACCATTTCAGCTGAGCGCGGAAATGAGACACGTGATCGTACTTACGAAGCCCAAAAATGTATCGGATACACACATTCTGGAGGCGATCAAGCCTGTCAAGCAGCCCCTCAGCGAGATCCAGGTAACTAATGTCACCATAGTCCAGTAAGGGGAGCAACAGTGACTGAGCAAGTGTAATTTTGGTCGATAGTGGCAGAAAATTCTGCAAACGCCTGAGCGAGTGAAGCGAGGCAAACACCTTCCGGCTGACATCCGCAACCTGGGCCGACCACGAAAGCGTCTGGTCCATAATAATCCCCAGATTTCTGACGGTAGCTGAGAAAGGAATTATTGTTCCGTCAAAAGACAAATTTTTAACCACCAATTCAGACATCCGAGAAATAAAATACGGACTGCCAATAACGATCGCTTGCGTCTTCTTGGCGTTTACGATGTTTTCCTTCACCGAAAAGCTCATGGCAAATTGCAAATGTAATTTGCGCACATAAATTCCGAAAAACTCAGAGGTGCGCGCCCGGGATTTGAACCCACGACGCTCTGCTTGAGAGGCCACAGGTCAAACCACTAGGCTACCACGGCTTGTCTATTAGCCTCTTTGAAATATCTTTTTGGATTCGCTCTCCAGTCGGGGTAGATTTATGTATGAATAATGTGAAGGCTTCATATTGTTATATATCTGTGTTTATCTACATATATTCGTTTGCAACTAGGTTAATTTGGCGTCAAATGTTTATACGACAAGGAAGGCAAACGAGCAAGTGGGTCGCCTGATGGTAAGTGAACACCGCTACCCACGGACATCTGCAATCTAGTATTGTGAGACTAGAGGGCTAAGACAGAACATGTGTCAGCTATTTCCCTGGCTGCCTTGAACTCCACGCCAAAACAGCAGCGCAAGCAAGCAGGATTAGTGAGTAACGGTGAGTTAAGTTACTGCCTACTAAGCGTAAGTGTCTGTCAAGTAAGCGGGCTGTTCAAACGGGGCCCCACGATGCGTGAGCCACTCGCCAAGTTTCGGCACGGCAGGATTGTGTGAACCAGATACTGCGTCTCACCCCCACGATTGAATGATGGGGCAATTAACTTCCTAACGTACTAGTTTTTAGGGTTCTTTTGAGGTGGGGATATTCGTGTTTCACGCCGCAAAGGGGGTGGTACAAGTACCGGCAACATAAAGGTGCGTCTACGCTAGGCGAGCCGAGCACGAGCGGATCCCGAGCCGAACATCGATTTACAGACCTCGAACTTCACTTCACGCCGCGTTCGTGCTCGGCTTTCCTAGCGTAGACGCAGCTTTATATCTGTACGGGAGGTTAAACAGGAGCCTTAGCATGACGTCTTAATGCTATTCAATTGCGACTCAGTTTAAGCTGCCATTTTTAGTATGGATCTGACGGCGAGCGACCTAAACGGAGTCGGAATTGAATCGCTTTAAGACGTCACGGTAAGGCCCCAGTAGGCTTATTACCTAACTCGCTCGCAATCGCCATCGTGTTCATTTGGACAGTTCTTGTATGAATGTGACAGCTAGCTGGTTACGATGCCAATTGTCAGCCCATACATGAACTGTCAATGAACACGATGGCGATTGCGAGCGAGTTAGGTATTAAGCCTATAGGACTATGCTCTTCGCTATTTTCTTTTCTATGAAAGCGGTGTTTTCAGATTTCATCCGATTGAGCTGAAATTTTGCATACTTGCGTAAGTCAGATGACAATACAATAATCTGGTAGTAAGTTCCACTTTTCACCTTTCGCCCACAGTCTTGCTAAACGTGGCTTGTAGATCTTGTTACCTTAAGCCCTGTCTACGCCGTAAGGGATAAAGACGTGATTTGTGTGTGTATGTGGTGGTAAAATTCTGGTGGTCAAGTAAAGCCAGGACCGTCTCCGCAGGAGGGAACTCTTCAACGGTTGGTCCGATTGACTTGAAATTAGGTTCGCATATGACAATGCTAGTACAGTCAGCAAATAAAGCTTGTATAACCTTTAATTACGATTGAACTAAACCAGTTAACAAGTGCTTTTTCGCATAGTTACGTAACTTGAAGGTTTCCGGGTAGCTATAATTCCAAGTTAACACTTTATCGATTCAACTATCGCTCTAATACAACTAAGAACACGGATGGCTGGCAATTATTCAAAGGAAACTACTAAACGGTGCCTCCAAGCCCTTACAAACGAGAGTTTATTCCCCCGACTTTCGCAACGATACGACGTCCATTGCTTCTTCTCTTGTGGCACTGTCCAGGGACTTCTTTCAAGGCTTTCAATGGATGTTAAACGGTGGAAGTGGTTGCTAACTTTGGTGTGTGGAAAAAGTTTAGACACGCAGACAGGTCGCGAATTTATGCGTTGCGATTATATCGTACCATAGATGAAGTCGCCAAATAGAGTAGTAATACGAACTACCGAATTCTGCAATATATTTAGTCATTTATCAGTTACACCATATCAAACAGAAATTTTTCACGAATATAAAAAGACGGGAAGTTTCCACTGTAGCTCTTGAACGGGGCGATTTGGAGGTTTTCTTTTAATTTGAATGCAAAGTTTCTTAGACAATACATGTTTAATTAAAATCAGTTCAGCCATTTCAAGGTTAAACTCGTCATTTTCGTCATCTCCTACAAGAAACAAAGTAATATAAGTTATTCGAATTTTGATTATTACGTTCATTTGCTTTATCGTTTTTATAAAAATTACATATCTACATACGATACCCAGACAGGAGAGATACATACCGTCACGCCTTCCCACAGGGATAGGCAGAGACTACTTTGTTCCACATGCTACGATCCTGACATACGTCTTTCGCTTCATCCACATTTATCAATATCTTCATACATGCTCGTCGGTTTCGGCTTCTGATCGTGATAAAATTTGCTATGGATAAGTTTTGAGACCCTAAAAAACACAGGACAGTTTCATTCTGGAAAAAAATGTAGTCCCGCGGGCGCTAGAGTTGGACAGTCCTATGTTGGCTCACTGGGTTTCCTTGCATAATTATACATCATACATGTTTAGTTTAGTTAAGTAACACTAACATTTAGTTGATGCGCTAAATTGTCCTACTAACATTTTATGATCCCTTTGACGATATTTGACGATCCCTTTGTGAATTACTTATGTTTGACATTTAATTGTACTTTTAAAAGGGTGATAAATAAATCTAATCTAATCTATGGACCCCGGTCTGAAATAAATAATAATTATTATGAAATTCTCCACAGACGATGTCGTGAGTTAAGCTTGTTGTATTTCGACTCTATTAGTTATTTCCTCTATGCATCGCACTGAGTTGCGGCTGTAATGGTGCCTGAACACCTCAGTTTTTATGGTCTGCGTTAGGTGTTCCAACACTTTTATGATGTGAATGCCGAGGGTATGGGGCAGGGGGGGGGGGGAGTTTGGGGAGTGAGCAGTCACTATAACAACACAAGTGTCGTAACAGTTGGGTTAGTTGAATGAACACTCTTGGAAAGGGCTTTCAATGTAATTTTTGATTTTAGGGATCGTAAAAAACGATACTCTTTTGAAAGTCACACAATTTTATTAAAATCCCTACTAAAATCTCTGTCTGTCTGTTATGCTTTCACGCCTAAATCTCTGAACCGATTCTAATTAAATTTGGTACAGAGATTGTTTCAGCCCCGGGGAAGGACATAGGATAGTTTCTATTCCAGAAAATCACACAGTTCCCCCGGGATAAGCGAATTCTGCTCAGACGGGAGTCGCGAGGAACAGCCAGTGTTACATACATGTATCGCACAGACGAATCTAGTAACACGTGTGGAAGCAGTAGCATCTACAACATCCTAGTGTGTGACCACATTAACCTTTTTAAAAACAAAACTATCCGGTAAGTTCAGTGAGACGGGAACTACACAAACTGTCTGCATTCCCTTCGGCCCATGGCGACACGGCGCTATTTCCATCTGCAACAACATACCCATACACCCATACATACCCGCGGTATTTTTATTTCACACCCGTTTTATTTCAGTTACAATTTGACAAAATAAAACTAAGAGCCGTCTCCCGTAACTTGACACTGCCGCACGTAAATATAACACGCTCTTACATCGCTGCCTTACAATGAAGCTATCATAGTTATACTCTCCTAGAACCGGTAATGGAAGCTTTAGTTGGTTAAAAACGGCGGCCCTTTAATGAGAGTGCGTCGACCTCTACCGAGTGCGTTTTGGGAAACGAAACGTGCGACAAATCCGTTTCCGTATTCATTATAGTTTTTAGTTTATGTGTGTTTGTACGGCTCCGAGGACGGAGATTGTGACCATAATGCCGTCTTATTTTAGGAGCGGGCTTTTTTAATGTTCACCAATTAGGTAGCTGCTTAGTTGCGGTGCTAATGGCGCACGGTCTTTCTCCTCACTTGAGATACTTTTTTTTATTTACCCAGACAAAATGGCGTTGCAGGCCATGATGATATTTGTAATATTCGTTTTGTTTTCTAACAGTAATGTTAAAAAATACAACGCAATCTGCCACTTACTTCTGTTTTTTGGATTTCCAAAATGGCGACTGTGTACCACAGATTCAAGCAGCCATTTTTTTTTTAATTTGATATGTCATGGACGTACTGCTTATCATCGGCCATGGGGCCGCCAAGAGACTGATTAAAATGTTTTTTTTTAATACATGGCTGGACAGAAAAATCTGTAACGTTTTTCTGTAGCTAAGGATGGTTATTCCTATCGATAGAAAATTCACCAAGCGCTTTTAAAATAATCATCCATTCCCAATTGGTGAAATAGGGGCCAGCCATTCTGACATATTCACTGCTGGCAACACTTACAGGGACTCTTCAGATGGGCGCTATCGCGTGTGAATTTGCCACTAGAGGCGCTAGTGTCGCTTGAGGTCCAATAACATTCACTTTTCACTGGTTTAACACAAATCATAATTTCTTTCATTTAGCTGTTGAAAAATGATCTCATGACATAGCTACTCGATATGATGATAGTTATTTATAATTAATAAACTTAATGAGATCTTAATCTCTATACATAAATCAAGTCTTTGTCCTTACGGAGTAGACAGAGCCTAAGGTAACAAGACCTAAAGACCACGTTTAGCATGATTGTGGGCGTATGAATGGAAAGGGGAATCAAAATAGTGATGGGTTGCTAGCTACATCGCCTATGTAACATGATCCCTAAGATTTTCCCCCAATCCCTCGATGGGCTTTTACCATCTGCACGGAAAGAGAAGCAACTGGTACATTGCATGTTTTTTCTTTGCTCCCAGACCTGCATGGAAGAAACATGGAGACTTGCTTGTGACAGTTGGCAGTGAACGCGTTATAGGTGAAAAACTTAAAATGACCTATTGTATGTGTGAGTAACGTGTGGGAATAGACAAATTGACGTTCCAAGTTAGAAAAATGACTTAAGTCCCATATCAGCTCTGTACACTACTACATACAACAGATCATTTACTTAAGTTTTCACCTATAAAGCTTTGATGGTAATGGCGCTCCTCCACTATCAGTTTCAAGTGTCAAAAAGTCACCCCCACCTACCTCACCTCACCTCCCAAACGCCATTTTTGACACTTAAAACTTGAGGCTTGGAGCAGTGTAGGAGCGAAGTGTCGCCGGTAGTTAAGAGGCAGGGTGAATGACTTCGGCTATTTCAGACGTGATTGTGTTTACGGACAAATTCTGTCCGTCTGTTAGTGGTCGTTACGGAATTTTAGAGCATCTGAATCAATGCGACAATGTAGTCAGACAAAAAGCACTAATGTTTCTATACTCGAAAGAAAAAAACTGGTTCACTTTTCTTACAACTATCAACGGGAAGTGAATCGGTTTCTTTGCTCCCGAGTAGAAATATTTACACACTTATTTGCTGATAACGATCACATTGATTTTAAAGAAAAGGGACATAATATTAGACGTTTTATTCCAAACGTAAAAATCTGTTTCTTTATATTTGTACAATAAAGCATTTACTTACTTACTTACTTACTTACTTTCTCATCCAGAGGCTACTAAATAGCAGGTTCCCTATAAGGCTGGCTGAACTCCCTCTTTGTAAGGCAATGCACGTTGGAGGAAATATCCATCCCTATTTATATTTCTAAATGACACTGAAAATTAGAACACAGAAAAATCCGAGAAGTAAAGCTATGGCCGGGAATCGCACCCGGTTCCTCGTCATTCCGTGACGCGTGCCATACCCCTACGCCACAACACGTAGGTAAGCCTTTGAATTTTTCATTCTGTTACTAGCTGTCACTCGACCTTGTTACTATGCGAATTTTGTCTGTACAACACAATTTCAAACATCCCTATCCATATTTATACAATATTCGAAACAAGATGACAAACTGTACCTACCTACCATAAAATTAAGGCCTAATTCAACAACACATACGTAGGTACCTATCAATATTTTTATTTATGTACGGATAAGCTTTGTTTTATTAACTATAACTCTAACAAGCAGTAGGAGTATAATGTCCGCCGATTCTGTAGTTTGTCTCTGTTACCAATTTCGCGTTTGACCAAAGGCAGTCGGAGAGTTTTGATTTAAGCTGTCGTCGAATCCTTTAGTGGCGCCCAATGTGGGGCTAAAATACGTTACGCATTGTAAGTAATGGAAATATGAAATGTAATATATGCTTAATAATGTATTAATTCTATAGAAATTTTAATATTTTTACAAAAGTATTTAATTATGAGCGATAATCTTAGGAATCATGTTATAGGCGATGCGGCTAGCAACCATCACTATTTTGATTCCCATTTCCACCTTCACGCCCACAATCATGCTAAACGTGGCCTGTAGGTCTTATTATCTTAGGCTCTGTCTACCCCGTAAGGGATAAAGACGTGATTTATGTATTTAATTATTTAAATTACAAAGGCACTAAAACTGTTAAATACACAACTTATTTTTTACTTATAAACCATCCAGTGATTTTATTTTCGCTTTATGTTTATAAACTTTTATTCTATCGAATCGTTTCGTTACTTAAAAAAAACTAATTTCATTTGGTACATACATACATGTATCACGTCCTAGTCCCTTACGGGGTAGACAGAGCCTAAGTTAACAAAACCTTAAGGCCACGTTTAGCATGATTGTGGGCGTATAGGTGGAAAGGGGAATCAAAATAGTGATGGGTTTCTAGCCGCATCGCCTTTAACATGATTCCTAAAATTTTCGCTCGTTCCCTCGATGGGCTTTTACCATGTGCACGGGAAGAGAAGCAACTGATACATTCTATGTTTTTCTTTGCTCCCAGACCATTAGGCTTATTACCTAACTCGCTCGCAATCGCCATCGTGTTCATTTTGTCAGTTCTTGTATGAATGTGACAGCTAGCTGATTCCGATGCCAATTGTCAGCCCATACATGAACTGTCAAAATGAACACGATGGCGATTGCGAGCGAGTTAGGTAATAAGCCTACAGAATGGAAGAAACCTCGTTTATTCCTACCAGTTATTGTTGTCGGATCTATTTTAATGCAAGTTTTTTTTATTATCCCGCATATTTCGGATTGTGTTGCGCAAGCTCACTGCGACATGGGACCACGCGCTCGGTACAAACACAAACACGAGGACACCGCCTGGAACCTTGCCAAATTAAACGGCGATGAGTAAGAAGTGAATTTTATGATGCTCCATTCATAGAATGATGGTATCAATTGATGTTTAGTTTTAGAGTATTTATTTATCTTTTTGAACTAGGTACGTCTACAAGCAAGATCTAACTAGGTTTTCTACAAGATATTAAACCGCAATTAATTTTGAAGAGTTAGAAATCGGTGCAATTCAATACATACATACATACATATTATATTACATCTTTATCCCTTACGGGGTAGACACAGCCTAAGGTGAGAAAACCTTAAGGCCACGTTTAGCATGATTAAGGGCGTATAGGTGGAAAGGATAATTAAAATAGTAATGGGTTGCTAGCCGCATTATCTATAACATGATTTCTAATATTTTCGCTCATTCAAACTCAAACTCAAACTTTTACCATCTGCGCGGGAAGAGTAACAACTGGTAAATTCTATGTTTTTCTTTACTCCCAGACCAGCATGAATGAAGTCAAATCTTTTAAATAATATTTCGAACTTTAAATCCATAGTGTTAACCATTACAAAAACTTAATTATGTCTCAGGTTAGTAACAAATATATTACAATAACAAAAAGACAAGGTAAACAAATAAGTGGCCTTATCGAAAGACAAGTCATTATTTAAGTATCACGTCATAATAATAATTAAAACAAGTTATTTTAACGGATAAACAGCTTTACTGCGTTGTTTGCTGTATTGCTGTACATAATAAGTAAATAAACAATGTTATGTTTTGCCTCAGGATATCGTCAACAGTGTACAGCACCGCCATCTATGATTGAATTTTGCTAGTCAGGAATTTTGTTTTCAGCGCCATCTGCCCAAACAATGTGAAAACACTTGAGACCAGCGTGCACTATCGCTCTGACGTACGTCTGGCCCAACGGGGAAATACAATAAGCTTGATGTGGTTCTGGTTTGATCCGCGTGAGATAGATGGCGCTAGTGTTACCACGTTCTGTCTATTTACCAGACTGCAGAACTTTTTGATTTGCGTTAGAAAAATGAGGAGCTCGTTCTTTTATCTGCCATGTTTTTGTTCAAGCTTTTATTCATCTTCAGCTGGTCTGGAAGCAAAGAAAAAATATAGAATATACTTGTCTTCCCGCGCAGATGGTTAAAGCCCATCGAGAGAATAGACGAAAATCTTAGGAATGTTGAAGAAATTAATTGGGGCTTATAAAATTATTGAGTTTGTACGATACATACATTTTTACGCCATTGATCCTTTGACCCGGCTGCGTGAAGGCCCAAGCGTTTTGAAAAAAGTGTCATTTACTTTTTCAAAATAAAGGCATTTTGGGTTTTTCTGGCTTAAATAACCAACAGTATTCAGGTATCTTTCGCACGACCTACATCAAGACAGACAAGAAAGGCAAAACGTGCAGAGAAACAACCAAGAACCGAATACACCCTGATTCGAATTCCCACACCATCCCTCCGTCGCCGTAAGGCTTAAGTCTTAGTCCCTTATCCTAGCCAAGCCATATAATACCTACTAGCGGACAGGTTAAGTCTCCCTCTGCGACCACACACAAGGTTCGCCTAAAAATCACACTCCAGCACGACTATAGACCGAGACCCTGGCCCCTTTGTCATCAGCCAGAGATCGGACAGATTTGCGTCATCGTTCGCAATAAAGTGGACATGACTCAAAAATTAATCAAATAATTAATCATTTAATTAATTTCTCGAAATGAAATTTGAACTCCCGGAGATAAAAATTTACACATGCATAAAATTATTAGCAAAGTTAATTAAAGTGGCAGTTACTAGTTTACTGATTATTTTATTTAATAAATCTATACTTTAACAAACTTTTGTATTTATTGACTAGGAATTAAAATTTAAGTCAAGTAAGAAATTAATTAAATGATTACATATTTGATTAATTTTGGAGTCATGTCCACATTATTGCGAGCAATGACGCAAATTTGTCCGATCTCTGGTCATCACACCTCGTGCCCCTGCACCGTGCGGGCGAAGACTCATTTAAGCGGCCGGTCTATAACAGAACTGTGTCCTGCGCGATATACTACCCGTTCCTTTCTAAAACGAACAGTTAGAAAAAGACGCCTAGTCTACCATGTTAGCCGTTCAGCTTCCGCATACCGTGCCATGATCGTGGACTTGACACTGGCACACCAGAAAAACATCTAAATCGCTGTCCAAGCAATTGAGGCAGTAAAAACGACAGTCCACAGATTGCGACGTTTCAATGCCACACTGCCGGAACTTGTAAACTCATCGTACTGGCCAACGAACGTGCGAAAATCAATTCTAAATGTGTGTAGTAAGGTTTAGCGTACATGCGAAGATATTGCATTTCAGTTTCAGTGTTTCTGCGTTTGTAGTATGAAGACCTCGGAAGAACGCGTGTCTTTGTTGCACTAGTATAGTGAGAGTAGGAAGGACGGTGTGATATGAACTTCGGAAATCGAATTTCGGAGTAGACCCCCTGCTCATCTGAACTTACCAACGCGGCGTTCATTGCACTTGGAAAATTAAAGATGCGTCATGGCAACTGTGAGAAAAATGAGTTTGTGGTTCGTTAGTAGTTTCTGGTATAAGGATGTTGCCGCTATTTCTTTCTTTCTTAAAATTCCTACGACTAATTGGTACTTATCTTGGATGGAAAACAGCCATTAAAAATCAAAGATAATTTAATTTGAAAAAAAAACAGAATTACAAAATATTTGTTGTACAAAGGCGAACTTATCCTTGAGAGATCTTCTCCAGTCACCTTTGAGCGGACGGGACGGAGCATTACGTATTAGGGACTGCGACCACTTTGTATATTATTATATTTGCGGGTGGTAGGGCCTTGTGCAAGGTCCGTCCGGATCGCTACCACCATCTTACTCGCTAATCCTGCCGCTAAGTAGCAGTGCTTGCACTGCTGCGTTCCGGTGTGGAGAGTAAGACAGCCGGGGAAATTACGGGCACAAGAGGCATTTCATCTTAATCCTCTAGGTTGGCAACGCATCTGCAATCCCTCCGGGGTTGCGGGTGTCTATGGGCAGTGGTGATCACTTACCATCAGGTGACCCACTTGCTCGTTTGCCTTCATATTCATATAAAAAAAAAAAAAAAAAAAAAAAAAAAAAAAAAAAAAACCTGTTTTTGTTTAAGCCGGTTCAATGGTTCCAAAGATAACTCTTTGCCTGCCTACAACCGTACAAACAATCAAAGTTTTCCTCTTTATCATAAATTAGTATGTATAATAATAATATTATATGTAATACTAGACAGAATAAAATACAGGATACAAAGCACGATCGGAACCTAACGATTAATAAAATTGTGTAAAATTTTCTGTCACCGTACCATTTCGAAAAATTTATGCACATAATTCACTCCTGAACTTCCTAAACAATACTCCTGAGTACAGCGTGTACAGAGTATAGTAGATCTAAGAA
The DNA here is from genome assembly GCA_932294345.1 of Pandemis cinnamomeana. Taxonomy (NCBI): domain Eukaryota; kingdom Metazoa; phylum Arthropoda; class Insecta; order Lepidoptera; family Tortricidae; genus Pandemis; species Pandemis cinnamomeana. The sequence goes on from OW028703.1 coordinate 16,811,198, forward strand.
GCGTGCTGCTTATCGATCCTAATCATCCAATGATCCATCCCGCCCGAGAGTCGGCCGCGCGCCGCCAGTATTTTTAGCGCCGAGCGAGCGCCCGCGCACGCCCCGCGACATTTTACTACCAAAAACACAATGCACAACTGACTGACTTTCCATAGTTTAGTGCTTTAGCTTCAAGTGTGTGACATGTGCTTATGACAAAGATGGATCATTTTCGGCGACAGCGCCGGGTCAAAATCGGGCGAAGGCGGGTGAGTCACCGATCCTTAGGTTAATTTTGTTAATTTTTATGTTATAATTGGATGGCTCGTTAACTGATCGACCAGGGCCGTGACGTCACGGGCTGAGCACTGCTTGGTCGTGTTTTGTTTCGCTGTTAATGTCTATAAATTGATGTATCAAATGAAAACATAACCCTACTGTGTTGGGGAAACATTCTTAAACCGAACCGAGACCTACTTATAACTACGTTGCGTTCCGTCTATAGCATCTCTGGAGATGAATGAATGAAGCAGCAATACTACTACTATCACTGTTTTTTTACTGTTTGAAAGGTAGATCAATCAAATCACAGTTGGAGATAGCTCATTTGCGTTATTCGCGATAATACTAGCTTTTTGTGAAGAAGTTTCTGATTCTGTTTTGATGAACAAAAAACATTTACATATGTTTTGTACATTGAAATGGACCTCAATGGAGAATGGAGCATTAAGAAGTATGGAAGGTGTATCACTGAAAGATAGAATAAGGAATAGTGTGATAAGGGAACGTGCTGGTGTGAAAGGAGATATAGTGACTAGGATAGAAAAAAGTATGCTTAGTTGGTTTGGTCACGTAGAAAGGATGGATGTAAGAAGATTAACTAACTCTACAGGTATATATAGGGAATGTGAATGGGTGCGTTGGGAGGGGAAGGCCTAGACGGACGTTCCGTGACCAAATTAGGGAAGTATTGGAAAAAGGTCAGGTCAGGAGTACCTACCCGAAGCCGACGAGCATGTATGAAAAGACTGATGAATGTGGATGAAGCAAAAGATGTCAGGATCATAGCAAGTGGAAGAAAGTAGTCGCTGCCTACCCCTGTGGGTAAGAGGTGTGACGGTATGTATGTACTGTATAAACATTCATTTACCAACCAGTATAAAGTTTATTTAAAGTTTGTTTATTAATATAGGTTAAATGTAAATAAGTATCAAAACAAACATGTTTCTTACGTCTACCCTAATACTAAGTTTTTATTATTTTATTACAAAGTTTATTTTTATCATTATCTTGCAATGTATGTATGTATGTTTGTCCTGATGAAATCTTGCGACTCACTTTTGAAACAGATATCTTCATCTGATTGACATGAAATTTGCATAGGTACCTACTTGTGTAAGTCAGATGACAATACAATAATCTGGTAGTAGAATTCTGGTGACCCACCCAGGACCGTCTCCGCAGGAGAGAACTCTTCAACAGTTGGTCCGATTGACTTGAAAATTTGGTTCACATGTGTAGGACGGATGACAATGCAAGTACAGTCAACAAAAAGTACAGACAGAAAAAAGTTTGTTACTAAAATGTTTTTTTTAGGTTAGGTTATAAAGACTTATTTTTGGGTAAACATTGGTAATTTAGTCGATAAGGCTGTCTTGCCACACGAACGCGGAAACGGAAGTCGGTCGCCAATAACCAGCTTTGGCCGGAAGTGAGGAGCACGCGACAGTGTTACAATTTCGAGAATACAATTAAAATGGAAAGTTTCCCTGAAACTTTAAGTTTTAATTAGGGGTAATTTTAGATTTAAATACCAGGGTTGGGTGTTGAATCACCTCTGTTTGCATGTTATGTAGTTTTATTTTTTAAAAGAAATAAAGAAAGCAAAAAGGTTATTTGTGACAATCACAAAACTAACAAATTTTAACTCACTCTTTGTCGGTCCCTCGTTTAATGCTCCTCCCCTTTATTCAAAGGTTAGTTGGTAGAGTTATAGGTTATAGGGATAAGATCGCCTTTATGTTTAAATTTAATGTTTTTTTATGTAATTTGTGTCTGTTTCTTTATATTTTGTACAATAAAGCATTTACTTAATTACTTACAAAAGTACTTATATTTAACACATACATCGTTGATTAAATACAAAACGCACGCATTCCAAAATCATTCGCCATTGCATCTAAAAACAAAAGTCGGTCGTTATAAGGTTTCAAATGTAACAGTGTCCGATTTCGAAATGTGTCGCTTCTGTATTTAATCAGCGACATATTAAAAACAACAGATCTGATAATTAAATTGTCACAAAATGGTCCCAACTCAGCATTTGCTGGCCTTGCAGCCAGCGCTGGTCTTCCGTTGGTTTTTGCTGGTTTTGTTGGTTTTTAATGAACTTTGATGTGATAGTGCTTGTGGCTCAGTTTTTAGGAATATATACCTCGTTAGCGCAAAATAGGTTTCAAGGTCATTTTGTAGTACGTCAATCTGTCATGGCCCTTTTTCTCAACGCGTGGAGATAACAAGCTAAAATTAATTATCAAGCATGTATTAATAGTCTGTTGCCTTTCGGAGCCGTAAAAAAACTTCAAAGTCAATTCGAAAAATAGTAATTAAAAAGGGGTTTCTAGCCGTGCATTCAAAAGTTACGGGGTATCTCCAGCTGTTCTAGAAATTTTGTATTTGGTATCAGAGTAGCTCTCAGGGCATAACTGGATGAGGGTACCTATCGATACTTTTACTCGATATTATATCGGGCGGCAAGTATCGATATCGAAGAGGTTGAAACAATGGAACACATTATGTGCGAATGTGATGCCCTCGCCAGACTAAGAATGAAACTCCTCGGCATCGGATACTCTAAACCAGGAGATTTCAAGGCACTACCACTGCGCCCAATCACCCAATTCATGAATGAGGTGGTAAATCGATGGAATAGTGGGAAGGAGGGGTAATTACACAAAAGATCCACGAATGGGTCGATCGAAGTGTATCCGTAGGGACCCGTAGACTAAGATAAGATATGATACTCGATACTTAATTTCAAAGTCTCGACACTAAAAGTACTTGGTATTGAAGAAAAGTATCGAGTATTCTTTCCTCCTTACGAGCGCGACGCATGCTGTGACAAAGCGGCTGTCATAAGTCATTTCGGCGCACGCGCAGCCGATGAGCTACGGACAAGGTTGGACACTCATTGCCAAGCTATTTGCATTAGATTGTGATGCGGCTCAGGATTAACTGTATATACTATAATTATGTACCTATATGTATTTGTTTTGAAAAAATGACTTTCTGCCAAGTTTCTTGCGGCGCATTCTTCTTGGAAATTTGGTCATTCTGTTTTCGGTCACAAAATACGTCTCGAGCGCGTTTGCGGTAAAATGTCAAATTCTATGAGAACAGTTTGTTTCCGTTTCGATCCGCTAGTGGCGCTGCTAATTGTTCCATAGTAATTAAGACGTTTTTATATGCGAAAACTTACACTAGAGGCTTTGAAAGCGCTAGCAATTTCAAAAAAGGAAGTTAAAGATTTAAAATTTCTACGTCAAATTAAACGAAATCTGCTTGATTGATACGAACGAGAACTAATAGAGATTAATTTAGTATCGTAACCATTTTAATAACCATTAGGACGATTGCCGATATTCACATCTAGACACGCGGGAGCGTGTCAGCCAAGTTCAAAGTTAAAGGAACTGGCGACGCAGCCGTGTGTATATTTACACGAACCAATGTCTTCTATCTATCTTGCCCTAACACATACGTATTACATCGCTCTTTCTCTTGTTACCAATGTACTATGTTCGACATCTGTCATAGTAAATTATTAAAATGATTTCCATTCTGGTCTGGCAGCAAAGAAAAAACATGTACCTAATGTACCAGTATTTAACGAAGAAAAATTTACGATCACAATATAAATATGATATGTGTATAGCCCGACCTTCTAGCTATATACTTAGAGCGCCTATGTAAACGGTGTAATTATTTATAATCATTTGCCCGAGTATATAAAATCAGCCAGAAAATCGTTTTCCGATATGATGATGATGATGATGATAATGAAAGGCCATTGACCCTAAGCGGGTCGCTAATAGGCGAACTCGAAACACTGCACCTCCCTCCGCTAATGAGACCGCCTTAACAAAATATCGCGAAACTTGTGGTACTGAAAGTATCTCAACAGCTCTCGAGCTGTTTTGAACCTTGGCTCAAGTTCGCAGAGTACACACTCGACTGACGAATGATGAGCCTCTCCGAAGACCTTGCCAGTCAGTTAATTTTTGTGCGAGGCTCCAGTGTCAGCGAGGTTTTATGTTAATTGGGTAAAATGTCAAAATTTGAAATTGTTTGTTTGTCAAGTATGATGACATGACATTATATTAAATTTATTGGTTTTTTGGCAAGTACGTCAACTTGGTCGGTTATGGTTGAAGTTATTGTTAAAACAATTTGTTGCAACTCACACTGACTCTCATTACAAATAGGATTATCTTACTATCGCACAGTAAAATGTATTAACTTAGAAAAAGGTGATATAAATAAACATGGAAAAAGTCGTGGTAATAGTGTGTACCTAATGTATACTTTCAATTGAACGAAAATTATTTTGAGCAATGTAGCTTTTATATTTTGTCACCAAAGAACTGCCCTTCTTACGCAAAAGGTTTTAACCGCCATTGTTCTATGAAGATACGCTCTTTTGAATTAGAGGCTCAGGGATCGTAACCACCACGTCTCGGATCCATGTCATCGTCACTGGCAACACACATTGGTTCAGTAGTTTCTGAGTTTATCGCGAACAGGCGGACAAACAGACGCGGTGGAGATTTTGTTTTATATATTCTAGTGAGTGATGGTAAGGGGGTCTATCACGCTAGCATTAGCACCCCACCCTAACTACCAAGCACACTTGATTGCGACCTCCAAGATGCCACGCTGCGTCCTTGTCCCTCGCTATGGGGAGCGATGAGACGCCCACGTAATATTCCGCATCGACTCTCGGGAATACTGATGTCGTCATTAATCTACATGCTATGAGGCCGGGACACGTTTCTGAGTTTTGGGTTATTAGAGACATCTGTACTAGTAACCAAGGCTTCGCTTCAACCTTCTTAAAGCGAACTGCCTACCTGGGGGGTGGGGGGGGGAAGTTTCATATCACGTCTTTATCCCTAACGGGGTAGACAGTGCCTGTGAGTGACAGGTTGCTAGCCGCATCGCCTATAACATGATTCCAAAGAATTTCGCCCACTCTCTCGATGGGCTTTTTCCGTCTGCGCGAGAAGATAGCAACTGGTAAATTCTATGTTTTTTCTTTACGCCCAGATCAGCATGGAAGAAATTTATATGGTTACTTAAATACACAGACGGACTTAAAAATATTCGGTTTTTAGTATTCGTTTATAGCGGCAACAGAAACACATCAATGAAAATTAGAACTGTCTAGCTATCACGGTGTCGGTATCTGTCAGTTAAGTTAGTATCCGAGAATTGAAAAATCGGCCCTTAAACAGCTGAAAACTCTACTTGTAAATTTAACTTGAACATACATACACAAATCACGTCTTTATCCCTTACTGGGTAGACAGAGCCTAAACGTGACAACACCTAAAGGCCACATTTAGCATGATTGTGAGCATATAGGTGGAAAGGGGAATCATAATACTGATGGGTTGCTGGCCGCCCTATAACATGATTCCTATGATATTCACCCATTCCTAAAAAGACTACCATTTATATTCGCACGAGCGTATCCGCGGGCGTCAGCAAGTTAACGAAATACCCCCACTAAGGCACTACTCGACGCAAAACAAACTTCCCGCCCAAAAATAAAACAAAAAAACAATATCTGCACCAAACAGATTTAAAATTAAACCATTACAAAAGCGACCCTAGCACGCAACAATAAAAGTCATAACTGTAAATTGTTAATGGGCCTGGTAAACAGGCAGTGGCGTAACGTCGCGTAGGCCACCACTGTAACGCGCAAGCGGCGACAATTCCAAAATCACCTGTTCATTGCGTGGCTGGTATGCGGGCAGCTGAACGGCTAACAAGAAAGATACGCAATGTATTAGGAGCATGTTTGGATTGCCGCTGGTAGCGTGTATGGGGGGTTGCGCGGTAGGTGTGCGCGTGCGCGGGTCGATGAGGTGACCTACTTGCCGCAGACACGACGCGAGCCGGCTGCCGGTCCGACACAAATACCGTGTGACCTCACGGTTCGATGTGTGCGTGTCGGGATGTCTCGGGAGCGAGTTTTTTTGTTGAACTGAAATTTCGCATGGAAATTCCGAGAAATTCTGATGCTGGCTTGCAACCGACGATTGCTTGAGAGACCATGTTTACTAAGTTATAAAGGCTTAAGTTAAAAACTATAAGGTAGTTTCTTAACTCCAACAATGCTTCGACTTAGGAGTTAGTAGTTCAGTTCGTAAATTCTTATTTTAAAGAGAAAACCGTTGATTTTTTTTTCAGTCCGCGATAGTACCCTGCTTTGTTTTATGACACCATGACACCGTAGGGCTCTGAGCATTTTGAGGGTTTTTTTTATGCAATAGAATGGCAAACGAAGAAGTAGGTGACCTGATGGTAAATGGGTACTAAATAACGATATACATACTTATATAGAGAAATATGTACATACTTAATTAAATATAAAAGAACATTCATGACTCACAAACTAAATACTAGGATGCGAACCCGGGACGCTTGTTTCGCAGGCAGGGTCACTACCAAGTAGGCCAACCGCGTCGGGTCGAGTATAAGGTCTGTACAACATTTCGAGGACATGCATTGTCGGTTCAGGCAGGGCATTGGCACTGCGGCATTTCCACGCGCTACGGGCTACGCCGCGTAGCCGGCTGTCTCGTAGCGCCGCTACGAAGGTTTCGCTACAAAATATTACTCAAAAGAAAATAAGAGACCGAGTTTTATCGGTAAAATGAAAATTTTAATAATTTATTGAATCCGTCGTTACTTTGCGGGCGTATATTTCAGTGAACAAAAATAATACAATTTGCCATTCCGCTGCCAAGCTAAAAAAAAGATACATCTAGCGAAGTATAGCAAGATAAATGTTTTAAGCTCATAAAAGTTGTAATACTTGCATAAGTATTTGTTTTTTAATAATTTCTTATGTAAATTTCTAAACGACACTGAAAATTAGAATACAGAATAATCCTACAAGTAAAGCTATGGCCAGGAATCGAACCCGGATCCTCATCATTCCGCGACGCGTGCTATACCCCGACCTTGTTACTATGCGAATTTGTGTTGCCAAGCGTCATCTGTTTGAATGATGTGTCTGTACGAACATCTATAATATTTCAAATTTTATTTTAACTTATTAAATTACTAGGTAAATTTAATTTATAATTGCATGAGTAATCTAGACATTGTAATTTTATTGTTTTCTAATAGTATTAATTAAATTATATACAATTTGACTGTATAATGTTAGGGCAAAAGACTTCACGCGCCTCAAATGGCTGAATATATTAAGGGACTGATGCTCACAATACCATCTATGCAAACCATATGTTCTTGTGAATAAATGATTGAATTGAATTGCTCCCAGGGACGAGAGAAGGCGCTGTTTTTCAAATGATAGGCACTATCAAATGAATCAAGAACTTTACTTCTTGATTTTTTGTTTTATTTTTACGATTCTACCGTTAGAAATTAAATTTAGAACACATATTAAAAGCCGACAAGTAAAGCTATAGGGGCGGGAATCGCACCAAAATCCTTGTCACTCCGTCAATTTCTTATTTGATTTTTTATTTAAAACTAGCTGCTGCCTACGGCTTCGCTCTTGTTTCAGTTTTTTTAAATATTTTGTTTCTTCATACCTTGTCTTGTGGGACTTAGCATGACGTCTTGATGCGATTCAATTCCGACTCAGTTCAGGTTTTGGCTGTCATTTTTAGTACAGATCTGACAGCGAGCGAACCTAAACTGGATCGCATTAAGACGCCTTGGTATCCCTGCAGAACAAAGGTTTAATAAAGGAGCGACCACACCTGTCGCATCGCGCGTTCTCTCACCGTTTCTTCATACATTTCGTTGCGTGTGGCCGGACCTTTATTCAATTCAGTCGTTCCAAAATTAATGTGCGTACATACCTTCTAGGTTTAGGTATACATTTCATACAGGTTGTTTACAAGTTGGTCTTAAATATTTCAGCACTTCTAGTTGTCAGATTGCCTTGAAGTCTGTTACAGTAAACAGCAAAAGTAAGTGATCACCTTGTACCTTAACAATGGAATGAGGTGTGCAATGGAATAAAAATGATCACTTACTTTTGTAGTTGACGAAAATGCAACAGTGGACAAAACGTAGTCAGCAAAAAAAAATCAATTAACAAAAACTTGACGTGTGCGTGTAAGACGCTTCATGCCCTTAAGAGTCGGAGCCGCGGTCGCGAACTAGTCTTCCATCTTGTAGGCATCCCACACGTCCTTGGATGAGTCACCCGCCAGCCGGCCGCCGCAGGCAGTAAAATAATGCGTCGGCTTATCTGAATAGTTGTACTAGCTGTAGATATTATACAAGCACATGAAACCGGAATAAATGCTGCATGTCCGATTAAAATTAGTATTGTAGACGGTTCTGGCAGAAAATCAGTGTTGCAGGTGTCTAACACCTCAGCGTAACGCTGAGCCAGCGACCGTTTCACTTTTGCGAAGACACACACAACGCTGATCTATTTTTCATGTCTGTGTTTTTTTTTGTCTATAAAATTGTGTATTTTTATATTTGTGTCTTGCAAAAAGGAATAAATGTCTTCTTCTTTTCTCTCCTTATACTTATTAGTGGTCTATATGAGGAGTGTGAATGGGTGCGTTGGGAGGGGAATGCCCAGACGGACGTTCTGTGGCCAAATTGGAGATGTTTTTAAAAAAGATCATGACATGTCAAGACCCGAAACCGACGAGCATGTATGAAGAGATTGGTGAATGTAGATGAAGCGAAAGAGGTGTCAGGATCGTTGCCAGTGGAACAAAGTAGTATTTGCCTACTGCGGGAAAGAGGCGTGAGGATATATATGTACGTATGGTAGCTTCTTACAAGGTCGCTTAAACCGTAAAACTGACCAACCTACAAAGTTTCACTTTCTCAATGTTATTGAGATAAATATCTTGAACGAAACTACGTTTTCCAACACTCCATTCTAGCTAAGTTTAGATAATAGCATACCTATTCCAAACATAATAGCTATCCATCTCTTTCTCATCTACGTAATAAGACAGGGATGCACTCTATATTGGCGACGAAGGCCCGCTATATGTCAAAAGCCGATTTTCATTGACTACGCACAGCGTGTAAGCCAATGTCTATAATTATAACCAGCTATATGCGGTCATGGTTATTTTTGGATTTGCCTTATTAGGATGTCCTTCCGAAAAGTATAACAGAGAGTCGACTCACGCGACTGTTTTAACGCTAAATGTTGGTTGCATTGTCTCTATAGCTATGTCATACCTCTCACTATACTAGAGACCGAACAGGGTAGTGTAGCGTACGGAGTTCGAAAATGGAATAAAAATGCTCTTTTTTGGCTTAATTTGAGAGAGTTCGCGTGGCACGTGACAGAAAACAAAACCAACAACAAGCAATAATAAAAATAGTTTTTAAGGTAAATCTCTTAATCGTGCGATGCGAGCGCCCTGGCGCGGATTTATTGCAAAACCTAAATCTAGTTACAAAGATTATCAAAAGATGGCATTACTAGTTACTCTAATAACACTTAAATCTATAAAAAATAACAAATGCTCACGACTTAAATCCCAGAGAGGGTAGTCAGTGGCAAAGCAGTGAATATACTGTTTCCGTCGTAGTGAACGGAGCAGTCCCTGAGTAACCTTAACTTAAACTAAAATATATTTTTTATTTTATAATTATGCGCGTCGTCTACAGGGTAGATTAACAATTGCAGCGCTGACATATCCAGGCTAGACTCTGACCCAGTTCCCTACACGTTGCTAGTCTGGCTCTCATTTAGATATGCTATTTTGGAAATGACGTAAGTACCGGGGTCAATTATCCAATTTCGAATTCTGGCAGAGGAACGAACAGACGGCATACCTACCCTTAGTAATAGGGCCAAGTTAGCAACCTTTTCGCCTTAGGAATCATGTTACAGGCAATGCTAGCAACCCATCACCATTTTGATTTCACTTTCCAGCCATACGCCCGTAATTATGCTATGTGGCCTAAAGGTTTTGTAACCATAGGCTCTGTCTACCCCGTAAGGGAGACGTGATGTATGTATGTAGCAACCTTTTAGTACGTAATCCTAAACACTGAAAGATAAGTAGCAAGGCTTGCCAATCGCTGATTACAGTAGTCTATGAAGGCATTAACCCACCGCTCAGCAGTGGGCGTATGTGGGCCGATTTGATTAATGTATGTAACTAGTTAATAATTTCATTATTATACCCATCCTCGGCCAAGGACATCAAAGTTTCCTTAATTATATTTAGTTGCCAACGCTCCTCTGACCGTTTGTGAAGAAGCGATGTGGCCTAAGATAGACCGTTGAGAGTGAAGTTTCATGCCTGGGTATGTAGTCCTTAAATATCTTCAGGTTAATGCTGAGAGGCTTTTAAGCAAGCCTGTATGCTAAGAGTAAGTTTTCGCTCATAAAATACGTCTCGATTGCGTTAGGGTCAAATGACAATTATAATGAGATCCAATTTGTTGCCGTTCCGATCCGCAAGTGGCGCTGCCAATTTTTCAGTAGTAGAGACTATCAAATGAATCACGAATTTTACTTCTCGATTGTCAGCCCGCTCCCTCGGTGGGCTTTTACCATGTGCGCGGGAAGAGAAGCAACTGGTAAATTCTATGTTTTTCTTTACTCCGAGACATATTTATGGAGATATGGTCACAAACTTTCGCATTTATATTATTAGGATTTGTATGGTTTCATACATTGAACCCATCAGCTTGTCGAGCTGCTCTGCGCTGACGCCTCAATTTCCGTAACGCACGGAATTAAGGAAAAGTTAAATTAAATTTTGTGTATGGCCCATTTTCCGTCATAAAGTTGTTCTATGGAGGTGGCGCCGCGTTGTCGTCGCAAGCGAGCAATTATTGTACGAGTGGCCGCGGCTATTACGTGACCTCACCCATATCGATGTCCCGACGCTGCCCACATCAAGATATGGAGCGTCATGATACTTGGGATGGAATTACATTGTGGGGAGTGCCACAATAGAGAGATCTCTCTCCAGGCGATTTCATGCCTGGGGACCGAAGTCCATAGGAAGAGAGTTGAGAGTTGTATTTATGCAGCCGCATTGAGAAACTTCGTTCTTCTTCTTTTTCTTCTTATTTGTGGCGTATCAAGTCGTTATAGCGACGACAACTTCGCCAATGTCAATGTAAAATATATTTAAAAAATCTTGTGACAAAATGTCGGCAACGTTGTACGGTAATGGTCAAAGACCTCCCTCCCCCCTGTCGGGCTCTTAGCCAACGGTCAATGATATCCCTCAGAAACTGCCAGGAAATCATTAGCCGATGCCCAGGGCGCACCAGACCAAGCACTGCTCTTCCCCCCGGACGGATCCAAAAACGAACCGCAGCCCTTGATCACACGTGGAGGTAACCCGACTCGCACCCCTAGGACGTATTTCACAGTGGTATTATTGGAATGTCCTAGTTGTGGCGCAATGATTTGATTTGTTTACAACGTTGCTTTTATGAGCTCTTAGCTGTACTACCGGATGAAATTAACTCCTGAGCCACAGAGGTATCCCGTGGCCCGAAAAGGCAAGGCAATCTGTAGGCTATAAGCCTACTTACTTGTAGCCTTATTACCTAACTCGCTCGCAATCGCCATCGTGTTTGACAGTTCATGTATGGGCTGACAATTGGCATCGGAATCAGCTAGCTGTCATTCCTTTTTGCAAGACACACAAATATAAGAGAATATACACCCATTTATAGAAAATAAACAAGAAAAATAAACACAGACATGAAAAATAGATCATCAGCGTTGTGTGTATCTTCGCAAAAGTGAAACGGTCGCTGGCTCAGCATTACGCTGAGGTGTTAGACTGCAGTACTGATTTTCAGCCAGAACCGTCTATGACTCACGAAGCGATACACAGATAAAATATACTACATAATCCCTAAACTTTTACGGAAACAAAGCAATAAATAGATAGAACCTGACTTAATGTGTAACTTAAAAAAAAAACATAAGTTAATTACAAAATTTACAATAAACAAACAAATAAAAGGAGGAAAAACTAAATTGTTTAAAAACAGGCTGGCATATCAAAATGCAAAGTGCTGGATAAGGATTTTTGGAGCGTCAATAAGTGATCCTTCAGCTTGCGCTTGAAGGTGTAACCTAAACTGAATCGGAATTGAATCGCATCAAGACCTCATGGTGACCCCTGGACCCCGCAATCGTACAACCGGCTAAGGTGACCCAGTTGTCAGTCGCCAGTAGTCGTTTAATCTTGGCGACTACGGTTCATCAACCGAGGGTGCGCGCGCATCCCATTCACGCGGCCGTAGGGGGGCAGGGGGGGAGGTCGGGTGTTGTCGGGCTTATTCGTCCGCGGTCGTCGAGCGGGGCGCCGCGCGGCCGGATGTTCCCACCACGGCGGACCCGGATGAAATCCCCCTGGTGGTCCGAAGCGGCCACCACTTGCCGCCATGCCGGAGCATGATCTACAACCAAGGGCACGGATACAACAAGTTGTTCACGCAGGTGAAGTGCTAGTGTTGTGGTAACGGTGATCCTTTGTTTACTGCTTTTTTGCGTCATGTAAGTCTTACGGTAAGGAAGTGCTAGTGAAGTGGAATACGCGTTAAATTAAGGTATCTTGGGCGTGGGTGCGAGTAAACTGAGTACGGGATGATGTTTGTAGCTCTCGTAAATTGTTACTATAGTGTTTTGATGTGACACGCTTTATCCTTAAGCTAGCGATAAGTACCAGCCCTTTTAGTACTGAATGAAGCGTTTCAATACTTGAATGGTTTAAAAAATAACGTATTTTGTAGCACGTTGATTTCGCAAATGTCAAAGTAATAAATACTGTATTCAAAAATTTTGTGACAAAAATTGGCAACGTTGTACGGTATAACACGGTCAAAAGACTTCTGTCGGGCTCTTAAGGTCATTAACCGATGCCCAGGATGCACCGGACCAAGCACTGCTCTTCCCCTCGGACGGATCCAAAAACAAACCGCAGCTCTTGACCACACGCGGAGGTAACCCGACTTGCACCCCTAGCATGTTGTTTGTTGTGGTACAACGTCAAATTTCAAAGACAAGTATAATATTGATTATCGTCATTAAAGCCATATATATTTTTGCGTATAGATGAAATAATGTTTATAATTCGAAACAACACTTAATATTATATTTATCACGCGTAAAGCGATAGGTACAATAATATTTGCAGTAAGTACTTCACTACATAGTATAAATCAAAGTCGCTTTCTGCTCTCTGTCCCTCCCTATGTAAGCTTAGATCTTTAAAACTACGCTACGGATTTTGATGCGGATTTTTTTAATAGATAGAGTGATTCAAGAGGAAGGTTTATATGCATAATTCTACGCAGACGAAGTCGCGGGCAGAAGCTAGTAATTCATAATGCGAGTCTACACACAAAGCAGTAGAACATAGGTTTTTCCCGCATTCTATGAAATTAGTTAATGCTGTACAACGCCAGCAATTTTTTGGAATTTATGTCGACAACTGCCAGGCAAGGTGGAGCAACTAGTGGCAACTAGGGACAACCTCACGCAATTTGTGAGAATTGTTCAATACTGCCGGATAGCCTACTGGTTCGCTAGGACTGCGAAGCTTGAGGTCTCGAGTTCGATTCCCGATCTGGGCAATTTACTTTTCTTGTAGGTATGCAATGAATAAGCATCACATCTACCGGAATGTTGAAGGATCACACTTTATTTCTCACGAAATTTTATAATAAACATACTTGATTATTTATCCCCTCACGTAAAAAGAGCAGTGTTATAAGATTGACGTCGACATCTGTGTGTGTGTATCTGTCTGTGGCAACGTAGCTCTTAAAGGAATAAACCGATTTGGATGCGGTTTTTTTCATTCGAAAGCCAATTTCCCTGCGGTGTTTCTTATCCATGTTTGATTAAAATCGCTTCAGTACTTTGAAGAGTATCCGCTCTTTTACAAAATGAATGAATGCGTACGGGAGATTAATTCTTCCATGCTGGTCTGGGAGCATAGAAAAAACATAGAATATACCAGTTGTTTCTCGTCCCACGTAGATGGTAAAAGCCCATCCAGGGAATGAGCAAAAATTTTACAAAACATTTTATACGCGATGCGGCCAGCAACCCATCACTATTTTGATTCCCATTTCCACTTATGCCCACAATCGTGCAAAACGCGGCTTTAATGTTTGTTACCATGTAGACTCTATGTATGGGTTTTTTTTTTTTTTTTTAATTTAATATATGAACTTGTCAAGACTTGTTAGTTTACAATAGCGTTAAAGTGGTTTGGAATGGACTTTACCTAGTACCTATTATTTACGCAAGCCAGCTTCATACATTCTTTGCTGCAGCCACACATACCAGCTTTATACACTGTAGTCTTCGAGGCCATCGCAAATCATTCAGCGATGGTCTTTACGATCCATTACCTAATCCTCTGATGTTTACCAAACGTCCGACTGCTAGGTATAATAGATTTCACAGTAACACGCGTGCCCACGAGAATAGCCCCCTATTCAAAAATGCTATAGGTGAAAAACTTAAGTAAATGTTGTATATGTGTGAGTACATACATACATACATAAATCACGTCTTTATCCCTTACGGGGTAACAAGACCTAAAGGCCACTTTTAGCATGATTGTGGGCGTATAGGTGGCAAGGGGAATCAAACTAGTGATGGGTTGCCAGCAGCATTGCCCCTATTCAAAAATGCTATAGGTGAAAAACTTAAGTAAATGACCTGTTGTATGTAGTGTACAGAACTGATATAGAAAGAAAGAAAGAGAAACATTTATTTACACACATTCGATACACGTGGATATTAAACAAGGAGAAATACAATATACTAACTAAAATACAATATACTTTTAATATAAGTTTTATTTTTCTAAGTTATTTTAAGGTAGCCTAAGTTTATATTTTAATTTTGTTGTATTTTACCAATAAAGTTTGTTAATGATATACTAACTACGGACTTTATGGGACTTAAGTTATTCTAATTTGGAACGTCAATTTGCAATTTATCTATTCGCACACATTACTCACACACTCTTCCATGCTGGTCTGGGAGTAAAGAAAATAGAATGTACCAGTTGCTTCTCTTCCCGCGCAGATGGTAAATCCGTTGAGGGAAAATCGAGTGTACGTAAATCTTAGGAATCATGTTATAGGCGATACTGCTGGCAACCCATCACTAGGTTGATTCCCCTTTCTGCCTATACGCCCACAATCATGCTAAACGTGGCCTGTAGGTCTTGTTACCCCGTAAGAGATAAAGACGTGATTTACGTATGTATGTATGTATGTACTCACTCATATACAACAGGTCAATGTACTTAAGTTTCTCACCTATAAGATTGTTATGTCGTTCAATCGTTTGTCTTTGTTACTTTGCCATTTGCCTTTGCCGGACATAAACACATTCAACAACAAGATATTGGAGGCTATACTTCGTTTTTTTTCACATTTAAAATAAGGCAAACAATCTTGATTAATGTCTTTTCATTACTATTTTTTTTAATTGGTAACTGAAACATACAAAACCACAACAAAAGAAATCGCGACGTTTCACCAAAGCGACAATTGTCGGTGACAAGTGACAATTCTGTTTACATTGCATACTCTACGAGAATCTACTCCAGTTGGCTTCATATAGACCACGCATTGCAATTCCAATTGTGTATCTTTTAAAGTGTTTTTCAATATAAACACATATCAAGATAGATTAAACATTATCGTGTGATCCACGGCTATCGCGATCCAAATCGCGATATATTGATACCCACGATCATATATTGACATATCAGTATCACTATATTGCTAGCAACACATCACCATTTTGATTCCCCTTTCCACCTATTACGCCCACAACCATGCTGAACCTGGACTTTATCTCTTACCTTAAGCTCTGTCTACCCCGTAAGGAATAAATACTTGATTTATGTATACATACACAAATCACGTCTTTATCCCTTACGGGGTAGACAAAGCCTAAGTAACAAGACCTACCGGGCCACGTTTAGCAAGACTGTGGGCGTATAGGTGGAAAGTGGAATCGAAACAATGATGGGTTGCTAGCCGCATCGCCTATGACATGATTCCTATGATTTTCGCCCATACCCTCGTTGGGCTTTTACCATCAGCGCGGGAAGAGGAGCAACTGTGTGTAATTAAGGCAGTGGGAAAGTGCGGATGTGTGTATAGAATGACACACATGGACAATCAGGGTGCATACCGAATAGCTTTGCTGTATGTACATTCTAGATTATGTATGTATGTATGTAATTCATGCCATAGGCCGGTGCTGTGAGCTCGCCACTAGCTTTAATGCGTCCGATTGTCTACGCATCAAGACGGCTTGATTTGTTTACAGCATGAACTTGAACCGACAACTATGCGGCCAAGTGCGCACGCGCCGCCTGTTTAGCTTTCGCATAGTTTACTGATTCAGTCACAGATAGAGCTCACTAGTTACTCTTTTTTTATACGACGAGGAAGGCAAACGAGCGGGTCAGCTGATGGTCAGCCAACAGTAAATTTGAACCGGGAAATTATTTGGAAAGTGTTGAGACTTAAGAGCGATCTACGTCAGCCGATTAATGATCTATTTTGTACGCCATTCTTGCATCGATTCTTTATTAATACCCGTGGGTGATGCGATCAGTTTTGCCGACGCTTCCAAATTTAATCTCTAGTGCCTTAAATACGTCATGGTAGAAAAACTTTATTTTAAGAGCGTTAGGTTGCAGAGAAATTAGGCTAAGTTGGATTGGCGCCGACCAAGGTTAACTTTAATAGGTATAGCTAGTTCCACCAGAGTTAAGGTGAATGATGAATGAATGACACATGAAGTACTTATTGCAAAAAGTGAATGAATGTGTGAATGTATATATAAATAAATACACTTACAACACATCGGTAACATAACCCAGCCTAGGTATACACGTCCGATTGCTGGCAAATAAAAAGGCTAAATTAAATAATTTTAACTGATATCAAAGCATGTCTTCCATGTTGGTCTGGGAGCAAAGAAAAAACATAGAATGTACCAGTTTCTTTTCCCGCGCGGATAGTAAAATTCCATCGAGGGAATGTACAAAAATCTTAGTAATCCATCACTATTTTGATTCCCTTTTCCACCTACATGCCCACAATTATGCTAAACATGGCCTTTAGGTCTTGTTACCTTAGGCTTTGTCTACCCCGTAAGAAAGTAAGTAAAGAAAGGACTTGATTTGATCTTCATCTGATCTATTTTCTGTTTTGTTTGAATTCGATATATTGCTTCACTGCGGTTTTCTTCAATAGATAGTGATTCAATAGGCAGCTTTATACGCATAGTTTGTTAACCCGCGCGAAGCCGGATGGGTCGCTAGTGTCTGTTGAACAATTGCTACTCACAATTTCCCAGCCGCCCGTATGGCGGCGTCCCTAATGGCAGCTGTATTGTATGGGATTCTGCATAGCGCAGAGTAACTCGTGCCAAAACTAGGCCAGCTTTCAGAAGCCACCTACTAAATTCCGAAAGCTCCCAATCGAGCTTTTGCCGTTTAGGACTGTTGTTTCGCGACAGCTTATTTCTGTGTTTGTCCTTATCACTCCCTCTGGAACTCGTCCAATTTGTCGGCCATTTTCTTTTCGAATGGTTTTTTTTGCCGTTCTGTTACAAAAATGTCTAGGCTAGCGCTAATGAGGACTGGATTAGCGCGGTAGGTTCATCTCTTTTGCACACGGTCGTATTAGTGAGAAAAGGATGCAAGATTCAGGTCACAGGTTTTTGTGAATTGTTATAGTAAAAATTTACTTCTTAAGAAACTTTAAAAAACAATCGCATACACGAAACATTTTCTCCGCCGTTATAAACCCTTCGTAGTCCGCCGAATTCGCAGCCAAAGCTTGCACACAAAACAAAATAGCCGCGAATCCGAAATGTCACCCGAAAAATAGCGACCCGAAAACATGGGCGTAAAATATTCAGGGGTGGTATCGAGCGCGGGGGCTGACGTCACGGCCTGCTCCCCGCCAGTCGGCCGCCGGTGCCCGCTGCCTTCGCACTCCAGACTTCAGCATTCAGACGCTGGCCGAATGGACCAACCCTTTGTCTCTGGACTTAAAAAGTTTCAACTCTATGCTTGTGTTTTTTTTTAATTTGAGTGCAGGCTTGCGAAGCTGTGGCTAAGGTGAGCTTGTATACAGCCTTTTTGGTAGCAGTTAAGTAGTTTCACTCGCAACTGTTGTAGACTGTAGATTAGTTATTAGGTTATTACGTGTTTTCGTTAGTTGAATGTTTGCAACGATTTTTTTGTGACATAATGACTGATTTTATTTGAGATCTAACCAGACTTTTCTTTAAATTTGGGGTGTCGTAAATTTTGTGTACGTTAACATAATTTTTTATTTTGTTCTTTATTGATACCTACATAAATACTATTCGTGAGACACCAGTTTGTATTCACTGATCAATGATCTCGTCTTTGATAAGATACTTAATCTGTATTTCTGTGTGATTTTATAGAATAATAATCCAAGAGCTGGTAGAAATTTTAGAATAGATATTTATTTTGTTTACCGTAAAAACTTGTTCTAGATTTCTTATAAGATATTTAAATAAAAAACATAGATTTAGTTGCAGGGTACTGGGGCTAAATGGGTTCTAGAATTTACGCACGATTTTTTGCGCGATATATGTAACTGAGGCAAGTTGAATTTTCAATACCTTACGTTTTATCCCTGAGGATAGAGGAGGCCAGATAGTGCAGTCGGGTCTTCGAAATGATATTTAAATAAAAGAACTTAAGCTATTTACATGAGACATACCGAGATTTTAACAGATATCATTCCTACGTAGCTAAAAATTAATTTTATTTAAAAATCAGCCCATTTCAGTGGCATACTATGTGATCCAATGTAACATGTATATAAGTAAAGGATGGGTTAAGCCCCGTTAGTCAACAGCTAGGTCTATGTTTTTTGTTTATATTCATAAAGGAAACGTTGTTAAAGTTTTTATGCTGCATCAAATACCTACTCTAAAATGTATGCCTGCTCTTGGACTATAGAGCGCATAGTGCCCACTTATTGATTAAGTAATTGACAAAGCAATCATAATGCATCCATTTCAAAGTAACAGACGTGGAATGACGTCTTTTTTCTATTTTTACAAATTTTATGATGATGGAGCATGAATCAATGTTTACTCTGCACGATGACTCGAAAACCATTTGGTGTAAAAGAATTACATCATTGACGTAAAACGTTGAGATTTGTTGGAAATGTAACTGTCAGAATGTTATCATCTAAAGCTGGCCTGTTTCACGGAAAAAAAAGTAATACAGACTGAACAATTATAAACATGGCACATTTTTCAAAATCCGAAGTCAGCATTTTCGTTTTTAGCTTCGGTTGATTCAGTTTGTTTAAACTAATATTTTTTTAACTGGTACACATTTTATGTTCATTACAATCATACTGCCAGACATAATCTCGCGTCTGTTTAACGTAAACTAGTGTCTGATTATCAAAATTGTTATGTAAGCATGTTCGTCTGATTGTTTCCTTGTTTATGTGTTGCCTTGCATGCATGCAGCGAGCTGCCAGCACCGCCCAATGACAAACTACAAGCCATTGGTAAGGACACCCTACTTTGTTAATGCAACTATGACAGTTCCATTTTCAAAAGTCACGGATGCTGGAGTTTGAATTTAAATTAGGCGAGCCGTTCCTTACCAAATTTGTGGTATCGTGACTTTTAAAAGTGGAACGTTCGATTTGTGTTTTTTTTTTTGGATGCTTAGATTTTTGTGTCAGATTTAATTTTGATCGAAGTACTGGTTGAAAACGGTTTGGGAAGTGATTTTGTTTCTTTCATACTCTTTGGCACTATGTTGATTCACCAAAGCCATCTGCAAATTGTGACCGTTACAGTAACCAGCAGCTTGCAGATGAGCTCGGCTTAAGGGTGCAGTTTTATTGAAACATAATCCACGTCTCTCCCCCTCTCCTTGTAAAATGCCAATGTGACGTGGATTTTAACTAAACTGACTGTCCATTCAGCACGTTTCCACGCTACTCTTCCACAGTGAAAGTGTACTTTATAAATATAAGGAAAATAATGGAATTTGTTGTTAATATTCATAATATGGCATAGCATAATAATATAGCAATTTTGCATATAAATCGGCAGGCACCCACGTCTCGCCACCCACTAAATTATAAGCATTAAAAAATTTGGCACCATAAGTAATAGGGAATATTCATGATTTTTTTCATGGGTTTCATTAAAAGCTCATTTATACAAGCAATTAAAAATACCCGGAGTATAAGTTATAAAAGGTTTATCTCTAAGTTTAATTAATGTTAATTTTAAATAATGGAGATTATAATCATGGGCGTTGTGAATTATGACGTCACATGTCATATCGGATTTCTAGACCGATATTAAACTAAAAAAAAAAAACTAAACGCCACTTAAAATTAGAACACAGAAAAATCTAAAAAGTGGTTCCAATTTTCAGTGTCGTTTAGAAATTTAATTACTAATAAAACCGTAAAAGTAAACGTGGAAACCAAATAAAATTCTTGATTCATTTGATAGTGATATTAAATTCACTTTATTTCACCTTTTACGATACTTTCATATTTTATTAATGAATGTGATTTTGTTTTCAATGCATATTCCCTATTGTACTAACAGTCGTCTCATAGTAACTGCATTATTGGTGCAAAGCGGCGGCGGCGCGCGCAGCACGCTGCCCTATTAGCCACGTGTTGGAATCGGGGCAACGGGATACCCGAGTATCCGTGAGTCATATGCGATGCTTGTGACATAAGATCTCTAGGAGCAACCTTATGAAAACTGTTTTATATAAATAAATAAATATCTTTGGACAAATTACACCAACTGACCCAGCCCCAAACTAAGCAAAGCTTGTAATATGGGCACTAGACAACGGATAAACATACTTATATAGATAAATACATACTTAAATACATATTAAACATCCAAGACTCGAGAACAAACATTTGTATTTTCATACAAATATCTGCCCCGACCGGGGATCGAACCCGGGACCTCAAGCTTCATAGTCAGGTTCTCTAACCACTGGGCCATCCGGTCGTCAAACTAGCGACCCGCCCCGGCTTCGCACGGTATATTATGCATGTATTATACATATAAACCTTCCTCTTGAATCACTCTATTAAAAAAAACCGCATCAAAATCCGTTGACTGATTTTAAAGATATAAGCATACATACGGACACGGGGACAGAAAAAGTGACTTTATTTTATACTATGTAGTGATGATGATGATAAATAAATATCTTTGGACAAATTACACCAACTGACCCAGCCCCAAACTAAGCAAAGCTTGTACTATGGGCAACGAATAAACATAATGATATAATGTAGATAAATACATACATAAATACATACAACATCCATGACTCGGGCACAAACATTCGTATCCATCATACAACTGTCTGCCCCTGCCGGGATTCGAACCCGGGGCCTCTAGCTTCATAGTCAGGGTCACTAACCACTAGGCTATCCGGTCGTCGATATGAGACTAGCTTTCGCCCACGACTTCGTCCGCTCACAACAAAGCAGCGAAGCTTCCTCACACCTTCAAATATTAAGGGCCTGTCTCACTCTCTGTAAGGTTCCTGATATCCTGAGTTGCTTCTCTTCCCGTGCGGATAGTAAAAGCTCATCGAGGGAATGGACAAAAATAGGAATCATGTTATAGGCGATGCCCTTTACACCTACAAATATATAAGCCCACAATTATGCTAAACGTGGCCTTTAGGTTATCTTAGGCTCTGTATACCCCGTAAAGACGTGATGTATGTATCCATGTATGTATGTATATGTATCTATCCAAAAATGTAAAAATAACGCCGGAACCTGTATTTTTTGGACATGCGTCCTTTTGAACAAGGACAGCAGTATAATACAAATGGCTGTTTAATAAATTTTTCACGCCACTGCTCGGAAATGTGGCAAAAAATGGTCAGTAATGGGGCCCCAAAGCAAAGTATAGTTGTAGGTTGAATGAACAGGCCAACTATGAATTCAAACAGGCCAACAATAACATTGTTGGACAGTTTCAAAGACCAAGTCGTCCAATCACATCGGCATGCTGATCCCTGATTCCACCAATCAGAACACAATTTGTGATGCTATTACACAAAATCGACCAATCAGAACACGTCGTGTGCTTCATATTAAATTTTTTTTTCAAGGTTTATCCCATCAGGGAGAGGCAAAGGAACCTAGGTCCATACAGACACGTCTGACGTAAATTGTTTTGTCTTTATAATGTTTAAGTCCTGTCTTAAAGTCAGAGTCGTCAGTCCGTCCTTGTCACGTCATATTAAAACTATAAGCGATTATGGGTGTGTTTAATAAGCACTTCGAAGCGCTTAATAAAATAACATAACAAAAAAAGCCTTTGCGTGACTGGCCACTAGAGCGCTCTCGTTTTTTTTTAAAGTAAAATTTGGCGGGAGAGTAAAACTTTACTGTTGTATTTACGCTCATGTTTTAATTTCCTCGCAGTAGTCGTGAAAAGCCTCTGGCTGTAGAATAGTGAGGCGATGTAATGGTAAAATACCTACGCGCATGTAAAGAGGTCTTAGTGGAACCAAGGCAACTTTAAGTGAAGCTATTTAATTTTTAAAAGACGTATATGGATTCGTGGAGTTTATGGTTTTTTTTTTAATTTCAGGGCTCAGCGGATTCAAACTATTCGCAACCTTCGTCGGAGCTGTCGCTGGACGAAGACAAAGAGGCGCTGCGCCGCGAGAAAGAAGCGCAGGCACTCTCACAGCTCGACAAGGCTCGGGTAAGTCTCTCTCTCTCTCTCTCTCTCTCTCTCTCGCTCTCTCTCTCTCTGTGTCTTCCTCTCTCGCCCTCTCTTGCGTTTGAACAGTATTTTGTCTGTTTGTATGTATTCTGATCATCATCATCATCATCAGCCTATGTTAGTCCACTGCTGGTCATAGGCCTCCCCTGATGAGCGCCATAGCGCCCTGTCTTTAGCTTGACGCATCCAGCATCTACCTGCAGTCTTTCGCAGATCGTCATCCCACCTGGCCGACACCTGACTGTATGCTGATAGTAACCTAAAATTAAGTATCTGGGTCAGGAGGCGGTTTTTTAGAAATGGATAGCGTAATAAATAAGTTAGGAAATTCCTGTTCTACAAAGCTGACAAATCCTAGTCCAGCTGGTCTGTATTGATTAGGAGTGATTGGCGACAAGCCAACGTTTCTGCATTGTTGGGCTATGTGTTTTACTGAGCCTAAAAGCATTCGTTAGTAGACAAATATATGGAATGGGATAGAATGGAAAAACAAGAATTGATAGTCTTTTGTTCGCTCGTGATCTCGTTCACCATTTTATACCAAATTACAGCTGTGACGCCACAGTAAGTGGTAAAAAGTCGGCACGTTTAGTTTCAATATAAATAACATGGGTAACAAGACCTATAGCCGCGTGGGAACTATAGCCCAAGTCCTCACATTCTGTGCCCAGTGGGACGTATACAGGCTGGAAATGATGATAATGATAATGAATAAGACCTAAAGGCCGCGTTTGGCATTGTGCGTGTAAAGGGAGAAAGTTGAATCAAAATAGTGGTGGGTTGCTAGCCGCATCGCCTATAACATGATTCCTAAAACCTTCGCCCATTTCCTCGATGGGCCTTTACCATCTGCGCGGGAAGAGAAGCAACTGGTACATTCTTTGTTTTTTCTTTACTCCCAGACCAGCATGGAAGCGGAGGTTTCCAGTAGGTACTAAATAACCACGAACGCAGTCTAAGTGTTGTAGCGACCCTAGCGCCATCTAGTAGGCCTCTACATAACTACTACGACGCACGAGTAGCTAGCGCCAGTTCTAATGACAGCTGCATCGTTCTACATGCCGCTAACAGAGCATGGCAAGAAGGAATATTTGCGTAGATGGTATCCAGACTATCAGTGTTCCTGGCAACTGTGTACCGTGTTTATTAACTTTTTTTTTTTTTAATTTCAGACGAAGCCGGTCGCGTTCGCAGTACGCACCAACGTGTCTTACGATGGCGAGGTGGACGACGATTCGCCGGTGCACGGTAGCGCCATCTCCTTCGAGGCGCGGGATTTCCTGCACATCAAGGTAGCACCAACTAGCATTTACCCGCAGCTTCGCTCACATACTGCAGTCCTACACATCAACCTATCATACTGCCGTTCTAATTTAAAAGGACGCATATCTGATTCATATGTTGTGAGAAGATTATTAGATTCATGTCTAATTGTTCCAAAAATGTAAAAAAACAATACAGCAATACACAAATCACGTCTTTATCCCTTACGAGGTAGACTGAGCCTAAGGTGACTAGACCTACAGTACAGGCCACTTTTAGCAAGATTGTGGGGATAGATGGAAAATGGAATCAAAATAGTAACCTAGCCGCATCGCCTATATGATTCCTATGATTTTCGCCCATTTCCTCGTTGGGCTTGTACCATCTGCCCGGGAAGAGAAGCAACTGGTACATTCTATGTTTTTTCTTTGCTCCCAGACCACTCAGACCAGCATGGAAGTAAAAAACTAAATATGTTTGATATTTTAACTGATAAAGAAAAAGTAAAGTAACCCTACTGTTGGAATCCTAGTCGAAGTCAAACATTCTTGTGGTTCTCAAATAACTACCGTCACAATGTTCAACTTCATGTTAAACGAAAGCCCATCTTGATTGTATTTATTGCACTGAAAGTTAGTTCTGTTAACTTGATGCTACGCAGAAATTCAAAATGCGAAATTCGTATCATTATGTTACTGTCCCTCTTACTTTCCTATCAATGCCTATAAGTGTGAACGGAACGCCATGAAACGAATTTCAAATTCTCAACTTCAGTGAGCCTGCTCGATGGTCGTGTTGCGTCAAGTACCAATCGTACAAGTGGCACACCCCGTAATTGCTCGGCTACGTCATTATCGCCCACAGCCAGATGTCCGATCCCATGACAATCTAGTTTCTATCGATTGAGTCCAGCCAAGTTCTTTGTTTCATAAGTATAATCTGAACTGGGTAAACGTTCTTGAACAACGCGAGCTTATAGTTTCTTTCTCGTCGTCAGACGTATGGTCCTTCGACTTCGGTTATATCTTTTGGATCTTAAATCACAGTTTCTCATTGACGTTTTCTGATAATAGTTTGTATATTTTATTACTCATTTACTATATTATCACAATGTTGGTAACGAATACTAAAGAAGCTACACATGGACCCCGGTGGGGTATAGCAATACAATAAGGAGGCAGTATAGGTGACTATACAGCAACAACTGTCTTTTAATTAGTTTTAGAAACCAATTGGAGTTTTATTAAATATTTTAAAAGGCATAAGGGACCTGTTTTAAAAATGCTTAGTTTGGATTGGGGAAAGTCAAAAGTTGACCGCGGCCGGAATTTAATAATTGTATAGTGTTGAATGTTTTTTCTTACGAAAATGACGACTTCCAGTATGTATATTGGGAGGGTAAGTAACTGTAGCTTTTTTAAGTGTGGTTTGCAACTTTCAGTTTGATGGATATTGGCTAAGATTCGGATACATTTTATTTTGTATAATAAAAAGTTGGTGAGCGTCGACGCTATCACCCCAGAGTGTAGGATTACCCTGTCATAGGGTAAGAAAATCAGTCTCCATTTTTAACCAATGACAGAGAGTAAGGATAAGCGTATAACTTACTTGACTTTTTTGTGTAATGACAAGGCTTTACCCTCGTTGTAGAACTGGCTATCCCGCGGACATTTCAAACATTCGTACTAATTCCTTGTCTATATCATTATGAGAAGAGAATCTCCAGGTCTAGGTCATAAAAGTAGGGCTGGGCGTTGGTGAGTCAATACTTCCCTTTTCATATTATACTTACTAGCTGACAGCGTTCTGCGAATACATTTTTCAGGAATAAAAAATATCATGTCCTTCCCTGAGACTCCAGGCCAAATTTTATTTAAGCGGTTCAGCGATTTAAAAGTAAAGGGGTAACAAACAGATTGAGTTAAACTCCCCTCACTCACTTCCCTTAGAATGTGTAAGAAAAGTGACCCCTTGTTTTTGCTCGTGAGTATATTATCTGAAAGAAATTGTAAGGAAGTAGACATTCAATGGTAGCTCACCATCCTCGGTGTCGATAATGATTTTATATGAATAGGAAGGCAAACGAGCAAGTGGGTCACCTGATGGTAAGTGATCACCACTGCCCATAGACACCCGCAACCCCGGAGGGATTGCAGATGCGTTGTCAACCTAGAGGACGCAAGACGCAAGACGGAGGATTGACGCAATTTTTATAAAATTCCAGGAGAAGTACGACAACAACTGGTGGATCGGGCGTCTCGTGAAAGAGGGCTGCGACATCGGCTTCATCCCGTCGCCGGTGAAGCTGGAGACGGTCCGGGTGGGGCTCCAGCGCGGCCGGTACCCGCGGCCGGCCTCCGCGGCCAACCTCGCGCCCGACGCCAGTCGAGGTAGCACCCCACCCACGCCCGGTACGTTCATGTTAGGACGTTGATGGTCTGATGGTGACGCTGCCGGATGCCCTGTTGTAATTTGCTCAAGTGCCTTGGAGTTTCAACTGTCAAACTCGATTAGATTCAGGGTCAAAGTTAATACAAATTGTAGTATTAGGGCCTGTTTCCCCACTCTTGTAAGTTCCAATTATCTCTGATGACGTCTCTGTCTGTTTCGTAGTAATCAATAGAGACGGGATCATAGATAATAGACACTTGAGATAGCTGGAGCTTAATAGATGCAGTACTATTCAATGTATTCTACTCAACGCAAGTTTTTTCACTTTCTGTTACAAAAACATTATCATTATCTAAATTTAAGACTGCTTTTGACGGGGTTCTCTTTAGTCTATTCTTCTCGACGAAAGTTTTTTCATGTTCTGTTAAAACGCGTCGAACATTTTCTTCTTTATTTGATCTTTTTTACATATAACAATTTTATTTAAAGAATCTGTTGCCTGTAAAATTTACAAAAACAGCCTTCAAATTACTCGTCTATCATGACGACGTCTTGTCTTGACGATTTCGTCAATCTCAGGCTGCTTTGTTTTTTTTTTCTAATTAATAAAATGTAGTGTACTACATGATATAGCCCATTGTCTGATCTATGGTCCATTTCAGTTCTTGTATGTTTATCTGTATTAGAAGTTAAAGTATGGGCAGTTGAAACTCCGAGAAATTACGAAAATCCCGTTTCATCTTCGTTCATTGTTTTGTTCCAGCAAACGAAGTATGAGCTGTTTTAAAATATCCATTAATTTTTAAGTATGTCTGTTTTGATCATACTGACTTCAAATAGTAAATTCAGAGTATAGAATCACGATATTCATTGATGACAAAACAAAACTTGAGCAAATTACTGATGCTAGATCCATGGGGCTCTCGCAGAATGTTTGACCGTCCACGGACCGCTTATATCATGTGCCAGACAAAACGAGACAAATAATAAATGAATGCTGCTGCAGAATAATTGAATGCAGATAACTTTCTAATGGTCGCACGCACTAACTTTACTCCTTGGCATAAAGAGATAGTCGTTTGGTTCTTGATTTGGTTTGAGAAACTGATCAAACAACTTTTCAAAGACTCAAATCTAATCGGCTACGCGTTGCCGATGAAGAATTCAAACCATTTACCTCTTTATCTGCCCCACTGATTCTTAACTCATCACCATCCGTTTTGTCTGGTGCGTAACGTACAACGCAGTTGTTTGTATCTTCTTTACTGATCGTCTGGCTCTTCCTAATGCCTCCTTGTTTATGGTGAACATTAATCAATTTCCAATAACAAAACTATGTAACAGTACCTAACGATAGAAAAGCAAGGCGATCGTGTATGTGTAGACGTGGTTCGGTGTAATTGGCTGTTATGTGGATATGGAGTTTCGAAGAAGATTTTAATCTAAATTGCAAGTGGCATATTTTAGTAAAAATGTTGACATGACTTTTAAGTATCTTAGTCATTGTTTTGATCTACTATTCCGGTATCAATAAATCCCTATAAGCCTCTATTAGAACTATTCTATTACTCGTATCTAGTCTATGGTCCGATGTCACTTGTGATTCGAGAGTAGCGAATCAAAATTCTCCTTTATATATAGACCTGTAATTATACGAATATTATTAATTATCTATGGAATGTATAACTGCTTTGTACTACCATTTCATCTCACGTATCCATAGTTGTTTCGGGTGGAACTTGCTGGGATTTCCTGGGCAGTGCCCTGTGTTACGCGATACCCTTCTACACATAAGATTGATGGAGACACTAACCCTCAACCTTATTCCAACTGCACGGGATTCTCGTACGGTCTTATTTAAATTTTCATTAATTATCATGACAATAACCGTTTATTCACTATTTTCTGTCGTAAATATGTATTTACATCAATGCTGAACTCTTAAATTATTTGTCAGCGTAATTGACCTACTTTTCCAAACCAAAAAGCTAATGTTATACAAAAAAGACTTAAATAGCCATAAAGCTTGAAATCAGACTAATGTTTGTCAGAGCTCTGCCAATTTTTTAAATGACCCTTTAAATAAAGGTGGATAGAGCTCCACTGTAATCATTTTTAATGCTGTCGATATTGATGTTGTCTCCACGATCTATGTGCGGGTGTCACGTAACACGGCGTTCGGTTGCACTCACTCTTGCCATGTTTTCAGATGTCACTTCGTTTGATCGAGGTAAGCTCACTTTCACCCATTACCTACCTGAACACCAGGAAATGTCGCCAATTTTCACCAGCCCTCCTGAGTTGGCCCTCTGTCTACTTTACTAATTTTATGTTTATCGATATTTACTTTGTATTTATTTTGATTATTATCTCTATTTGAATTTATTTTATCAGTCTCAACTGTTGTCACGTCGCCCTCATTGTTTTTTTCTGTGTACCTATGAACTTATTATGACTGAACTGTTAATTGTTTATTATTTATTTTTCTTACAGTATTTTGGACATCAGTATTATTATTACCGATGGATATGAATGCATCCCCAAAGTGTCAATGTTTTAGTTGTTGTTAGTTTTGAGACTAGTGGCTTCTTTAACGACGGTGAACATGTAACGGTTTTTATCATAGTTTATATTGACTTGTCTCCTTTGATGTCCATTATAGAATATGTACACTTTGCCTTTATCAAATTAATCTTTCTTCTTCTACAATTTACTGTTAAATGCATATAAAGTTTCAAATATTGATCATTGGACCTAAGACCAAATAAAAAGCAAAGACCGAGTTCTATGACCTACCACTAAGATAGGTCAATTTAAAAATCGTTCTTTGTACGCACGGCGCATAAAGTCGCATTACACACTATTCATGCATACATAACTTACAGAACTATGACTTTACTTTTTATTTGGTCAAAGCCAGTGCTCAGTCCAGTGGCTGCACTGAAGTAATCATAAATACGAGAAAATGCGATTTGCAATAATAAATACAACTTCCTTTTTTCTCGGAAGTATCCGTCATAGATCGTATCCTTGAGGATTAAGATCATGGTCAAAGATTGTGTCTCCTAAAAGCAAAATCTTAAGATCTTAAAAATAGATTGGAGTCTATTGGACACCCGTTTCCAACGGTACAAAGGCTTCTTCAAATCCTTAATCCACATTCAAAATGATCTTGCTTTCTAACAAGCTCAATACAATAGGTGAGGACTCAGACTCCGCTGGTCGGGGGCGCGGCGCTGGCGCCCTCCCCGCCAACAAAGAGAAACGGAAGCCGTTCTTCAAAAAGCAAGAGGCGTGCACGCCGTACGACGTAGTGCCTTCCATGCGACCCGTGGTGCTGGTCGGACCCTCGCTCAAAGGATACGAGGTCACGGACATGATGCAGAAAGCGCTCTTTGATTTCCTGAAGAGAAGGTTTGAGGGCAGGTGAGAATTTTAGACAGCCGTGACGACGCATTTGCTGTTCCAAATGAAATTGACAGTTGAGCATCAATTAGGATTGGTTCCTTGTTAACATTAATGTAACTTATTTTGAGTATTGTTATGAGTCCTGCCTTAATTTATAATAGTTTTAGACGTAAATCGTTTAGAAAAAACCTACGCTAGCCGGTTTCGTAGCAATTACAGTGTAAACTTACTTAGAAGTGTCTTGACAAACCAAAAAAGCGCTTTTAGAGAATCCCCTACCGACTTAGACAATGTTTATCGTTAGTTCCTTCCGTAGTGAGAATTAGCAATTAGCACAGCTAACAATTGGCACTAGAGTAGCCTGTACAGAAGTAGCATCGATTCGGCCATAAACATACGTAAGCAAAATTAACGTTGCAGGATTATAATAACTCGAGTGATGGCTGACATATCTCTAGCGAAGCGCTCGCTGCTGAACAACCCGTCGAAACGAGCGATCATGGAACGATCCAACTCGCGTTCCACGTGCCTTGCCGAGGTGCAGGTAATACACCGTCGCTTCATGTTCCAGGATCATCATCACCCGGGTGTCAGCGGACATATCGCTGGCAAAACGCTCCTTACTCAATAACCCGCCAAAGAAACCGATCATGGACAGGGCTAATTCGAGAACGAATTGTTTAGCCGAGGTTCAGGTGCGCCTGGTTGTGCCTATTGTCGTTATCATCGTAGATTAATGCTAGTACCGACTTGCGAGCTCTGTACTCCGCGGTGGACGCCTCTCACCCGTCCTCTGACACGGCTTTAGAGTATCCTGCGTTACACTGTGGCCACAAACCATTCACGACGCTGCATCTTGACTGGGCACATTCACATCGACTGGTGAATTATCTTATCTTTGTCACACATTCAGCTGGTTCTTATCATACACTATTGGAAGCAATCGATACACTTTTGTTTCATGAAACTAGCAAACCTACAAATAGCGTGTTTTGTTTACACTTGAAGGCACGAGTGCCGAGGTCACTGTGGAGTACAGATGCGTCGCAATGCTTGGGTTGAACTTGATCATTGACACTCATAACACTTTCCTAACTCCTAACATACTGACTTTAATGCCTGATGATTGTCGTCGTTGGTTACCTAAACGCATGTCACATTATGTGTGTCGTAGCTAGGTAATTGAGGGCCAAGTTGACTAACCAAAACCGAAACGTAATTTAAATTAAATTAACCAATTTGATCACTGCTTCGGCAATCTTAAATTTTAATCCACACTTAACCACGAATTTCAAACACTCACTCGTCCCATTAAGCTTACATTTCGAGTAACAAATTTGATTTGCTGTAGTTCGAAATTTCTTTGAAATTAAGCTGTCTTAACCATCACCGCATTTGATTCACGTAAAACCTGCTGCTGGTTCAGTACGAGTTCAGTTCAGCTCATTCTTTGAACCTCACGTTTAGGTCTTAAGGTCCTTGGCCTAGCTGCGACTGTCCTCCTTCCCCGCTAACTCCTGGTTTCTGCAGGCGGAAATCGAGAGGATATTCGACCTGGCGCGCACTCTGCAGCTCGTGGTATTGGACTGCGACACCATCAACCATCCCTCTCAGCTCGCCAAGACCTCACTCGCACCCACCATTGTGTACCTGAAGATCTCTAGTCCTAAGGTGAGACGAGTTATGTTGCTGTTATTAGTAGATAATAATACGTTTTGATATTGTGATTAGTTGTTATAATTGTTTATACGCTGTCTCCTAAAATTTGACTGAAATATTTTAGCAGGTTAGTTTGGATACTTTGTCTGACAAAAAAAACTGTAAATGCTACGATTTTCAATTTGTTTTCATAAATTGCTCGATCTACAAAGTGTACTCAGTTAAAGGGGCGACTTAGTTTCGGATCCAAAATTACTGAGAATTTTTTTACATGGGTGTTCAATTGATTTAAGTGCACCCACTGATATATTTCCGAATAATTCTACGACACATTGTATAGTTTACGTATTCTCGTATTCATTTAAGTTATCTTTAGTACGTACTTAGTCTTATGCACGTTATTTATTCAAATTACTCGTAGATACTAATTCTCCAATGACTTGTTCGTGCTTCTTTATTTACAATTAACTTCTATGCTGGTCTGGGAGCAAAGAAAAAACATAGAATATATCAGTTGCTTCTCTTCTCGCGCAAATGGTAAAAGTCCATCGAGGGAATGGGCAAAGATCTAAGGAATCATGTTATAGGCGATGCGGCTGTCAACTCATCACTATTTAGATTACTTTTTCCCACGATCATACTAAGCGTGCCCTTTGGGTCTTGTTATCCTAGGCTCATTCTACCCCGTATATAAGGGATAATGACGTTATTTATTTATGCATATATGTATGTAGATAGGAAAATCTGCTATTTAGATGTCGAGAAATGGTTCAGCACCATTTGGAATTTATGTTTCATCACTATAGTCTTCGTCTACTCGATCACAAAGTTTTAGCCACCATGAAAACTATATTTAAAGCTCTCTTACAATCATAAGCGTTCATGGACAGTTATTGTATTGCTACTATAAGCATGACGTTCTTAGTAATAATTATTACATCATCACCTTCCAGGTGTTACAGCGACTGATCAAATCGCGGGGCAAGGGGCAGAGCAAGAACCTCTCGGTGCAGATGGTGGCGGCTGAGAAGCTTTCGCAGTGCCCCCCGGACATGTTTGACGTCATACTCGACGAGAACCAGCTCGAGGAGGCTTGCGACCACATCGCGGATTACTTAGAGGCGAGCAATTGTTCTTCTTCTTCTTCTTCTTATTTGTGGCGTTTCAAGTCGTTATAGCGACGACAACTTCGCCAATGTCAAAGTAACAACAATATGATTAAAAAATCTTCTGACAAAATGTCGGCAACGTTGTACGGTAATGGTCAAAGACCCCCCTCCCCCCTGTCGGGCTCTTAGCCAACGGTCAATGATATCCCTCAGAAACTGTCATGAAATCATTAGCCGTTGCCCAGGGAGCACTGGATCAAGCACTGCTCTTCCCCCCGGACGGATCCAAAAAGGAACCGCAGCTCTTGACCACACGTGAAGGTAACCCGACTCGCACCCCCGAGCAATTGTTCCATTTGCGTCTATGAAATTTTGCACGTCATCAAACCTACTGTCCTGACCAATATGACTGGGGAATCGTTTTGGTTTTTCCTTTGTTTAAGTATCGAAAGACGTAGCGTAGGAAGACCTCCCGCATGGTGGACGGATGACCTGCCGAAGGTCGCGGGAGTCCGCTGTATAAGGCCACGCCAGACCGGTCTTTATCGCGTCTTTGGGGAAGGCCCATGTTCAGCGGTGGACATATTTTGGCTGATGATGATGATGAATTATTAATTCCCCCCCCCCCCCCCCCCCATTAAATACTTCATAAACGACGAGACCCACCTCGAGGAGGCTTGCTATAACACTTCGGATTATTTAGAGGCGAGCAATAGTTTCATTAGGCTATAAATTTTCTTCTTTAAGTGCTTCTCCATAACTAAAGGTCGGCAGTTAGTATCTTAAGTTTTTCCACGGTCTTGATGCCCACTCCCTCATATTCCGAAGCCATGCCATTTTTCTTCTACCAACTTCCGGCTTTCCTGTCTTTTTGCCCATCATCAGCCCTGTAAGGTTTGCATGTCATCAAAATTAAATTACTAAACGACACAATTAGAACACAGAAAAATCTGAAAAGTAAAGCTATGGCCATAGCATAACGGGTGTCCACGAGTGTTAGTGCTCTCTTGCCACCAGGTCACCCACTTGCTCCCTATTTCATAAGCAATGTAGAACAATAAACTGTTCTCTTACTTTCCAGACTTACTGGCGCGCGACGCACCCGCCCGCGCTGTCGCAAGTGCCGCGGCCGCTGCCGCATGCCGCACACAACACGCAGCATGCGGCAGCGCACCACGCGCAACCTGGTAAGACCTCACACTCCGTCTCTCACTCGCACTACTTCTTTGGGATCAGGTCGTCTTTCCCACTCGCTACTTTTTTGGGGCCAGAACAAAGGATCTATGGTGAGAATGAAGTATTATGCGGGTGGGTTTGGTGTGATTGGGTAAATGTTAATGAGATACGAAGAGGTTTGATTAATTTGGAGGCCATCTTGATGTCATATTGTCTATGCTCGCAATCGTAAACAGTCTCTTTTTACCTTTATCCTATACTGTTTAACAGAAATGATTCCGAATGCGTCAGAGAATATGGCGTCTGGTTGGGACACCAAAAGGAAGTATCAAAAAGTCAATAGTAACCATATTTTGATGTTGTTATCGTCTAGCGTATTTGTTGTAAACGATTTAAATGTTTACTAATGTATTAACTTAAGCTCTTCTAAGCCCAGTTAAATTTGCAAGCTGCGTTATATTGCGGCTCTGGGTCGACGACTTCTAAACCTGGCAATGTAATGGAATTAGCAGGACTTTTCCTGAAATTGTAAATTCAGCTTTAATGTGGCGGTCTTCAAGTCTAGTACTAGCTGCCGTGCCATCATCTTAGACCACTTTTTCGCTTACCATCAGGCGTGCTTGTGGGCAAACTCATATGAAATATCAAAATGAGAATCTCAGTTTCTGGAACTATGAATAAGATCTCATTTGCCGTCTATTTTTATTATTATCTTCTGCCGAACTTTGTGGAAATAATCTTTATCATTTTGTTTTCATTAGTAAAAATGAATTGATGTATTGTATAAATACCCATCTGATTGGTCGTACGCATCTGATTCCACCAATCAGATGGCTATATTCCTGCTGCATACATGTCTTATTGCTCTCATTACAATTCTCATATCGTTACCATCTCATTACCAGAAGCCTTTAGCGTAAGATTTTTGACCAAATTGTTAACAAACGTTTGGAACGCATTCACTTTAAAGTGTTGCGACAAAAAGCGTACACTAAGCGTTCACTCCTACCGTTGTTGGCACTCTTATGAACAACGGGTCTGTTGCATTTAAATCTCACTCAATCCGTAACACACACTACCTCAAATAATCATTTCTCGCCACTAACCTTCCGCCATGTTCTTTCTAACAATGTGTGCGTGTAACCGTGTGCTCCCTCTGTTGATCCCCCTGCTCACTCCGGAGGCCATCGGGAGAGAGCGGACTCCTACAGCTACGAGAGGGAAAGAGGTAACTAACATTAGACTATCCATCTCTTTTGTACTAATAGCCTATTAGCATGGGAACTGAGAGCATCTTCAGTTCGTAGATCGACTTAGACGGGTGTTGCCTTTAGTTTCTTGGCATATTTTCAGCCACTTTTCGAGGGTATACGTACAGCACACGTTGTCCAAATCAGAAGCGTGACGCTCACAACTATCCGCTTCCCGTGACCAATAGTGGCTTAAGTCTTTTTTGGACCGAGTGATTTTATAAACAAAACTTCTCTTAAGTAACCCTTGCATTTATGCCATCATAAGTTGACCCATTCTCTGGCAGGCATTACACCGAGTCAGAAGCCTAATGTTTCTGGTCGTGCGTTGACTAGTTTATCAGATACGTGAATCCGTATAATATCTATTAGAGAACGGATCAAGTTATTATTGAATACCAAGCGCCGCTATCACTTCGCGAGCGGGTTTCTTTTAGAGAATCGCACCCCGTGGTATTTCCATTGGCAAAACCCGTCGAAGTGGTTTGTGTACTTCCAATACTCAAATTTATTGTAAGCAAAATGGTGGAGTGTATAGGTTACTTGCTGTTCTCGTCTGGTACCTAAGATGTAGCTAGTAATGTGATGTTAAGTAGAAAAGCATGGAACACGAATTATCGGGATGGATGCAATAGTACTTTTAATGTTTGGTTGTAAGTAATTTGCACATGTAGTACTAACCGTGTAGTTTACGAATCTTTTGGTGTAGTCCGTTGTTCTGTGAAATCACGTATGTGAAAATACTATTCTATGGTAAATGGGTGAAATTTGAAATACGATCATGAGCCCAATTGTTAAAAGGACGATCATTTAAACACATACACATACCTATATACACAAATCACGTTTATCTTACGTGGTAGACAGAGCCTAAGGTAATAAGGCCATGATTAGCATGATTACACCATTGATCATACCATTTGAAAGTATTGAAAAATTCTGCTGCAAAGAAAATTAACTAATTAATTGTAAAGAAAATTACTGCTCAAATATTCTTGATAACTTCTTACTCGTAAATTTAATGTGAGCTGTATTTTAGTACCAATCACACTTGGAAATGCCTTTATTATGGTAGCATTACAACTTTAAATTTGTATCAACTAGTAGTTGAAAATATTATTCGAACGGTAATTTGGTAACAAAACACAAACATACCTTTCTCGAGTGGTATTTCCATAGATGTGATTTCAAAAAGCAGCCCCTTGATTCCATTGTACCTACCAAAAGGTTTGTATGTCCTAACAGACATAGATCCGTGACATCTTGCTAGATTCTATGTTGTTTTGTCACTGTATGTTAATAATAAAACTATCCACAGCCGACCCAAATAAACGAGGACCCCACTTAATGCACTGTACCCTGCCCACCACTGACCCCCCTGTTCATTTCAGTCCAAGCGTCAGGCCAGGCGCACTAACCGTGGAGCGAAGACCATATATTCCAGATGTATACATACATAATATAGCAGAAACGTCGGCGAGAGCCCCCACTCAGGTTGCAACCACTTTCTAGCGGCATAACCCGCTTCACTAGATGATTGAGGGTGTCGCTTCTACTAACTGTTCTGCTTAGGTTTCGCCAACGACCCTACTGCCCGACCTTACGGGTTTAAGGTTCCGCTACTTAGTGTTCAATCGTCAACGCAGTACATCGTATTGGCAGCAAATTAGCAGTACCTTTACCTGTAGTGTCGGGTATTAGATTCATGCGTGAGTGATATTCCCGACGCCGCACACATCGCTAACAGTGCCCCAGCCACAGATGTTCCCTCGCCTCGCTTCGCCAACTCGCCTCGCGGCGCTCAGCCACAGCTAGGGCCTCGCCGCCGCCGTGTCGCTTGACCGCGTGCTTCTCCACAGCCACGCCGTCGCCGCCGCCATCCGCGGAGGTGGTGCTGCCGTGCCCCGGCAAAGTGCGCAAGCCCGGGGAAGCCATCATGCAGATGTCCCTCAGTCTAGTCTCGTAGCCCACGGGCCGTAAGTGCGCGTGCCCCGAGTGCGGCGTGTTCCCCTGTCCTGGCCAGCGGCCCGAGTGTGATGTTTGCAGTGTGCTGGATTGATCCAAGGCAATCGAGACGTTTCTTTATCCCGCAAACAATTCGAGATATTCATTTTAATTCGCGTACTATGCGTGAATAGGAAACGTCTCGACTTTCAAGTTCCTTGCATCTGAAGTTCTATATTGGCTTCGTTTTGATCTCGGGTCGTGATTTTTGCAGGTGGGAGATCTCGACAGCCGCGGCCGGACCGCCTCGAGGAGGAGGAGTACTACCCGCGAGAGACGCGCGACCCGCGGGAGCTGCGCGACCCGCGCGACATGCGGGACGCGCGGGACCCACGCGACGCGCGCGACTCGCGCGACCCGCGGGACCCGCGCGACCGGTACGCGCGCTACGGGCGCGAGGGCCGGGACCCGCGGGAGGCGCGCGACCCGCGGGACTACCCCGAGGGCTACGGCGAGGGCTACGGCCGCGAGGCGTACGGGCACGACTACACGCGTGACGCGTACGCGCGCTCGGAGTACCCGCGCTCGGAGTTCCCGCGCGAGGGGTACGCGCGCGAGGAGCGCGGCGCGCGGCGCGAGCGCGACCCGCCGGACGACTACGGCCCGTCGCGCCGCGCGCTCAACGCCGTGTAACCTGCCGCTAGTTAGTCGTGGTGCTTTCTTCGAGACGGTTGTTTTGCAGCGGGCCAGCGCCGCGCGGCCCCCGCCCTGTTTCTGTACAGTTAGCGAGTAACCTCTTCACCTCACTGCCTGGGGGCGGCGCGGGGACCGCGGCCCGGACGAGGCCGCGCGACCAGAGAGAGTTTAGGCTAGGACGCTGTCGCATTCGAAAAGTATGGAGCTCGCGTGGAATGTATAAAATTTTACATAAATAATTTTAGTACCGTTAGATATTATCCGTTTCCCATTTTTTGAACATACATACTCTGTAATTATATTGCATCGTCTGTACTTCATTTGTAAATAAAAATACTTTATATCGAGTGGCCGTTTTCTTTGGTGACGTGTGTGTGCTGGAGGGTTTGAGTGCTAAAATAAAATGTCCAATTTTATGAAAAACGTTGTGTTTTATTCCAGGCGTTGAAGTAAATTCGTCGACATCCGCGGCGCCCTCTGCCGGCGCTCGCATAAATAAATTAAACATTACAATACATAACAGGAAAATAATTCTAATTTCATATATTTCCGCTTGCCTCTTTGGTGTCTACTAGCTAACAATTAAGTATAATTAATTATTTACAAGATTAATTTACATTCAAAATACCAATTTGATTACTGTCAGAATTTTGGTAACATAGAAGGAAACAGGCATTAGGCTGAGATGAAATACTGAAAGACTAGAAAATAAAATTGTTAGGCCTTATTTATACTCAGCATCCTTAACAAATCGCTTTACAACGCTATCATAATGCAAGTATGAGAAAGTTATACCGTATTCATCTCAAGCTATAGTAATAATCAATTAAAATGATAGGTATTTAGGTACTTCTTTTACGACTTATTTCACTGATTAGCTTTAGAGAGGATTGCGTACATTGCATTGTTATTACCGTTTAATATTCCTTTAAGTTAGTCAAAGCCATATTGCAACGTCTTTGGTTTCACTCCCATAACCAACACTGAGGTAAAGCGAGCTATGTACACTTAACACGAAACTATATACATCGCACAAGAGTCTTCACTGTCTCAAGCCTACTCAGATGTAGAGATAGTCGTTTTTTGTTTCTTTGCAATAGCTAATGCTCGGGAACTTGTATACGGGGCTGTATCTCCTGTTGTCACTGTCTGATTCTAAGGAGAGCGCTGAGAGGGCGCGCGAGGGCTCCTCCTCTGGCTCGTGGACGGGCGCGGGGGTGCGGGGCGGGAGCGGAGGGGCGCGGGGGTTGCGGCGCACGCGGAAGTGGCAGTCGCTGTCCGACGGCCAAGCGCGTTGGACCAAGAGAGGCAGGTCGTCGGGGTGCAGTTTGCGCTCGTACTCTTGTGAGGGACATACCTGGAATTGACAGAAATAAAGCCATTATGAATGCAATAGAGATAAGCTTCCAGCGGTTCTTGGACTACTACTTTGTTTAAAAAAGCGCCTACGAATTTCGAATAGCAACATGTCGTGAGAACGCGTTAACTGCACAGCTTCATTCAGGCACTTTTTTGAATGTTCCACAACAGTAGAGAAGGACATGCGCTGCTTTAGTAGGTGCATTATCAAAAAAAGCCGTAATAGTCTCTCAAGTGGATAATCTTGGATTCAAAGTCTTGCACCTGTCGACGAAGGAGAACATCGCGAAGAAAAAGCACACATCTGGAAGCATTTCATTGTTGTACCTGCAGTTCCTAACCCCAGTTCGCTAAGAAATTGCATCCCAAACTGTCTCATTCTGAGAGACCTCAGCCTAGTTATGGTACCAGTGGCTTGCTATAACGTCAATTTCACGAGTGACAAATCGAAACAACGCGTAGTCAATACGAAGCCAACCGAAGATTCTTGTCGAGTTTGCAATGTAAACAGAATTGTCACTGTCACCGACAATAGTCACGTTGGTGAAGTAGGCCTGGAATCTGTAGCAAATTTGTCAGATGGGGGTCCTTCCTCTGCAGTGGCGTAACTACCTAGGGACTAGGCGGGGCAGTGCCCCGGGGCCCTCCAGCTCAAAGGGCCTTCGAATCCTTACCAGAAAATCTCGACCGAACTTTTATTATTAAAACGTAACCAGTTTAGATAGTAGTGGGGCCCCATTTTTTTATTTGCACCAGGGCCCTTGGTTACCTAGCTACGCCACTGTTCCTCTGTAAACAAGTGCATCATCGTCCCTTCTGTGCTCTAGGGCGAGGCAGTTCGGGGCCCCGTAGATAAGTCATGCCCCCCTATAGTGTATGTACTATAGGTGTGTATGTCACTGTTTAGAGTGCAAGATCGAAATGGTGATCATAATAACAGCCATGATGATGATAATGAATATGATGAAATAGCACCAGCTCACCTCATACAGAGAGAACCGCTCAACGCCCTCGGTGGAGTTGTAGCACTGCAGCAGAATAGCTAGCAGCTCGTCGGCTGTAGTCCTCTCGCTAGTCAGCAGGCACTTGTACTGAGAAGACGACATCAGTGCGGAGTCATAGATCTTCACCAGGCCACCTGGACGCATTTGGAGAGAGAACCTGTAAAGAAGAAGAGTTTCAAATTAATATTTGCGTCATCGTAACGTTTTTCTCTTTCTTTCCGGCTCTCTTTCCACGCCGGAACACAGCAGGGTAAACACTCCTGCTTAGCGGCAGGATTAGCATGTAAGACGATTATAGCGATCCGGACGAAACTTGCATGAGGTCTTGCTGCCCCCAAACATTTTTGTGAGTAATTCCCTTTTATTACACCTATAGACAGATGTCATGTTCAGTCTTCAATTTTTTTGTGGTTTCTTTACCAGAAGGGTTAAACCATTCTAAAGATACCCTCTTAAACCGCCCTTCAAAGCAGTATAAACAAAAACCGCCTTTTATGTCTATTATCGTTCCCAGAATACTTTTACCGACAGGGAACATCCTTAGCCTCACTTAATATTAAAATGTAAAGTACGGCATATCCTCATATATCATCATATTCCTATCCTGTTGATGTAGTCCCACTAAATTCCGTACTTTTCCCTTAATTACTTTACCCTACCTTTATGCGTCTGTGGCAATAGGTACGCAAACTGCGCAAGCCACAAGAAAAAAAAAGTACGGTATGTAAGTTTGTTGGTTTCTTCTGCTGCACGGATTTGAACAAAATGTTGTTATCTGTAAACAGATACAACCTTGACGGATTTTACGTTTCTGTTTATTTTCTTATTTATTTAAGTCAGGCTCCCATGTATTAGCCCAAGGTATATCAAACCAAACTCATTTTTTTTTATTTCATGGTAAGCAGAAATTCGGTTTTCACAAGAGTCGTGAATCGTGATCTTGAGAAAAGGTGCCTATATCTTGAGAAAGGGGTGTGGGTAAACTTTTTTAATGACCACATTTTCTTTACAGACGTAGTCGCGAGCATTAGCTAGTGGACAATGTTTACGGAACGTAATTAAGAGTGTCAACACAACGCAGTCCATATGGCCAAGTCTTTTAACTTTTTTTATTGCGACCAAAATAGAGAACGGAAGGAGACAAAAGTGGGTCTTTTTTAAGCGACTAGCCGGTGGTCCGAGGAACGCGCCGGGGTTATTTATGATGCAATGTTTGGAATAGCTCAAAAATAGTATACGGTTGTGGGAATCTAGAAGTGGCCAATGTTTGGGAAAGTATTAAGGGATGGTAAACATTCGGTCTGGATGCGACATCGACTAAGCTCAGTTAGTTATTGTTATTGGTGCAGCTGGCGTGGACGTGAATTGTAGTAAACGGGCAAACGGAATAC
This sequence comes from Pandemis cinnamomeana, assembly GCA_932294345.1. Classification (NCBI taxonomy): domain Eukaryota; kingdom Metazoa; phylum Arthropoda; class Insecta; order Lepidoptera; family Tortricidae; genus Pandemis; species Pandemis cinnamomeana. The sequence goes on from OW028703.1 coordinate 16,852,919, forward strand.
CTAAGAGTACCCTAAGGAGGGTTCTGAACTGAGAGCATTCGGCGTCCAATATTTTGGTGGTGTGGACGAGTGTTACAAAGCCTACATTGATTGCTCGTCTACAAATGCTCTGGTAAGAATGCTCTCAGTGAGGAAGCTACTTAATTGTACTGGAAGCTAAAGGTAAATTTATACTTAACTAGCGACCCGCCCCGGCTTCGCACGGTATATTATGCATGTATTATACATAATATATAAACCTTCCTCTTGAATCACTCTATCTATTAAATGAAACCGCATCAAAATCCGTTGTGTGGTTTTGAAGATATAAGCATACATAGGGACATAGGGACACAGGGACAGAAAAAGCGACTTTATTTTATACTATGTAGTGATGATGATAGTGAAGTGATGATGTATTTGATCTTGAAAAAATGTCTTTCTGATGGTCTTTCCGAATGCGCTGGTAGTTTCAAAAAGACATGTAAAAGAGCCCTTGGTGGCCATTTGCAAAAGTTTGAGTTTTGACACTTAATACGTTTTGAAAGCATTAAACATGTCAAATGTAAATTTTTGATTTTAAATGACAAGATTCTAAGTAGTATGCTCAAAATTTCCATGTACGCCATAAATATCGATACTACAGTCATCATGTCAAAATATTTATGTATTACCGACCTATGTGGCATAAAAATGTAAATGTTTTTTTTTGTTTGACGTCTTGGTAACGTACAATACAATACAATACAAATACTCTTTATTGAACACCACAAATCAGTACAAAACAATACAGAAACAAAGAACAAAGTAGACAATAGGCGGTCTTATCGCTTAATAGCGATCTCTTCCAGACAACCAAGGCAAAAAATAAGTTGGAGACAGTTTAAGTAGGTGGCGGAAACAAATAGACAGGATAAACGCAGGGATAATAAAAACAACAATATCAACATAAATATAATACATAGCTAAGTAAATAAAATAAAATAATACATACATATATACATAACATAATAACGTACGTTATGCCCGAGACTATACTTAAACCAGAAACTATAGTTTTTATAAAGCTCCCAAACTTACTTAGAGTACCCCTTCGGATGGCAAGCCTGGAGCGCCGCGGGACGCGCATCGTCGTCCAGCACGAGCGTGGTGCGCAGGCCGGCGGCGCGCACGCGCACCTCCATGCTCAGGTAGAACAGGCGCGGGTCCCGATGGCGCATGCGGAACTTGCCGAGCAGCGTGGAGACCACCTCCTGCGCGCGGGTGCCCCAAGTCACCGAGAGAGTCTTGTACTCGATGTCTGGTCGGAGGCAGCGGGCGAACACTTTGATCGTGGTCTGTGGACAAAGATGGGGCTTAGTTGATGGTTTTTTGTTTTTGTTTGTTAATGATGTAGGCGGATATAAGAATAGGAAACGGATGCGCAATTATGATCGCGTAAACTTTGCGTCTTGTAGTCTTATTACCTAACTCGCTCGCAATCGCCGTCGTGCTCATTTTGACTGTTCTTGTATGAATGTGACAGCTAGCTGATTCCGATACCAATTGTCAGCCCATACAACTGTCAAAATGAACACAATGGCGATTGCGAGCGAGTTAGAAAATAAGCCTACTGGTGATGTGCGCCGCCATTTTCAAAATCTATTTTCATTTAATTATCATTTCATTAGCAAGTCGTTAAAACTACATTTATGTGTACATATATAATCTTAAGATACAAATTAATCTATACTTCAATTAAATGAATCGAGGTCTTCTGATTTGGATTTTCACTTTGAAAAAGTCCATAAACTCGTTTACTAAATACAGCGGGGTGGACTTCCATGCTGGTCCGGGAGCAAAGGAAAAACATAGAATGTACCAGTAGCTTCTCGTCCCGCGCAGATGGTAAAAGCCCATCGAGGGAATGGGCGAAATTCATAGGAATCAAGTTATAGGCGATGCGGCTAGCAACCTATCACTATTTTGATTCCTTTTTCCACCCATACGCCTATCATGTTAAACGTGGCCTTTAGGTTTTGTTACCTCAGGCTCTGTCTACCCCGTAAGGGATATAGACGTGATTTGTGGGGGGGGGGGGGGGGGGGGGGGTTGGATTTCAAATAAGTATGTATTAATGTTTCCTTTTATACTTATTAGAAGCATTTGGTCATACAAAGTAATTTTTTCTCAATTTACATTTTGGTAAATACATTTTGTCTTTTTCAAACATACTTAACCTTTCGGTTATAAAATATGAGTTTAACTTTCCCTTGCAAACCAAAAACCCTTAACCTACATACAATCGCGCAATCGCATTTAATACTTGCAATATGCATTCAATCTGTGACAGTATACCTTGTAGGTATACCTATGTAGACGATTGCTCAACGCGGTAGAATGCGTGGATTGCGGATTATCAGGTTCCACGGAGACTTACAAGAGTTATAAGCCGGTGCTGCAGAGCCAGCCTGTCTAGATTTAGTGGGTCTCGGTCGTTAGTAATAAATCTTTTCTCGTTAACTATAGCCTCTGTGACTTTAGTTTATGGTTTTTTTAATCCTCCCACGCATTAAGCAAGTAATCATACGAGAACAAAAAATAATTAAATTTTCACACAGATACTCATTTATTATATTTAACCATGGTAGGTATTACACTAATACTAGAGAAGTTTCACGTGGCATGGGGGTGCATGTGAAACTTCTCTAGTATTAGTTATGGTGGGGTATAGTACCACACACACACACATACATACACACACGCACTCACACACACATAGACATCACATTTATAACACCCCTTTTTTGAGTCGGGGGTTAAAAAGAGAGTACGAAACCAAACTAGCATTGTAAATGCAAACAAAGACAATGAAAAAGCAAGAAGATTTTTTTATAATAAGCCTTTAGAAATGCAAGAACGTGCAAAAATTACGAACAATAAAACTCTGCGAGGGGGCAATTATTCAAAGCACATCACTCGACAACTATTTGATAGTTAAAAATCTTTGTATCGCTACAAAACTGCGTCTCAAATTAAATTTAACACTAGGTACTTAGTTGGTTTAATTAATTAGAGTTGTAATTCTAACTCTGCATTTTTTCAGAATCGTTATCAACGTTACCTACGGAGAGTTACCATGACGTATTACTGCGAATCAATTGCGATTCAGTTTAAGTTCGCTTGCTGTCAGATCCATACTAAAAATGACAGCTCAAACCTCAACAGAGTCGGCATTGAATCACATTAAGACGTCATGGTAAGGCTAGGATATAAAAAAAAAATACAGCCGCAAACTGAGTTCTAGCGTTTACCGAATCCGGTTGTATTGATCCACGATATTCTACGACATAGTATCACGATAGTATCGACCAATCCATGCCATCCAACCTCACACAAACAAAACAAAACACAATCGCACCGAACACGCAAACAAAAACTCACATGTATATTATGCGGATGGAAAGCCAAGCGCATGCGCGGGGCGGGCACGGGCTTAAACTCGTAAAGGGACATACTCGGGCCGCTGCGCGAGCGCAACTGAGCTCCGGAAACCACCAGCCCTCAGCCCTTCGTAAGCCGACACCTGCCAGGAAACCATGAGGCTTTCCTGCTAGCGGTGGGGGACACGGTGCCCGTAGGATCGCTATTATCGATCCCTATGCGTTAGAGTGATTGGTTGACACCGTGTCGACCGCAGTGTTTGTTGGTACTTTGAATTGCGTTGTCAGAGTTGTGGTCAGTTTCATATGTATGCAACTTTATTTACTTGTATATACACTATTGTAAGTCTCAAATATTCACATTAATATAGTAGGTATCTAAAAAACAGAATTTACCAGTTGCTTCTCTTCCCGTGCAGATGGTAAAAGCCCATCGAGGGAATGGGTGAAAATCTTAGGAATCATGTTATAGGCGATGCGGCTAGCAACCCATCACTATTTTGATTCCCCTTTCCACCTATACGCCCACAATCATGCTAAACGTGGCCTTTAGGTCTTTTTACCTTAGACTTTTGTTCTTAGTTATAATTTTGTAAAACGTTTTATGAATAAATTATCTTTATCTCTATCTTTATCTTTTACAATAATACGTCTGCTCACAAAGGTTATGTGTCGCTTCACACTTCCCCATTTCGCCATAAATAACGCATTTCGTCGATACCAAGAACAGATGGACACCCGATACAATACTGCAGGAAGCGATGCGCTTGCGCAACAATCGACACTCCATCGAACAGGTATCGATGCTTCCTAGCTTTGCACAATGGAGTGAATGATGGACAGGATGCGGACAGTCGATTACGGACTATTTGGGGGAGAAATATTGGCATTTATTAGGGCACGAGAGGGTTCTGTGTCATAACAATGGGAAATGGGTAAAACGTTTAATGGTAAAAAAATCACATTGACAAGAAACCATTGTTGAGATAGAGGTTATTACAATTTGTATACTAAATAATTAAAGAATTGTCCAAGTTCCAACATGAAACTACCGCGAGACTTAATCATAATTACTCACACAACACTGATCACGTCACTCCGTAAACCCTACACCCTACACGTAAACCCGTAAACCCTGCACGTCACCCTACATTTGACAATAATAAAAATGACGATGAAAACGAGGGTAGTTGTGCGCTGCTGTCAGTTGCGTCGAGCAGCCGCGCGAACTGAGCGCTGGCGTGCAGTGTTCGTTTCGCTGCCGCCGGGGCGAGCGCTCCGAGAGGAAGGACTACGAAATAGTCCGAAACATGTCGAGCATTTTTTATACGTGACTTATCCGTTTATGTGTAATTATAATTGTTCAAGTTTGTATATTATCGTCAAAAAGGTTGAAAATGATACAGGCATAGCATCAGATTGAAATGGACAGAACAGGACAGGGTGCTCTACAAGATCGAACTTCTTAGACATGCATTATATGTATAACTTCGATATTTCATACCTACTATCTCAACATAAAGATTGTCACTGGCCAAATACTGGTATTTAATAGCTACCAATTTTATTTCAATTTATTACCAATGAAAATGATCACGTATTTATAGTCAATAAGTAATATAGATACTTAGCCCGTTAATCATACTCTTTCATTAGGTTTCTCATCCCAAAGCAGGAAGGAACTAATAACACGCGCAAAAAGCAGTGTTGCCTTCCGCGCTGTTGGATTAACGACGGCGATCAAATTAGATGGAAGAAAGTGCCGGCAAGAATGTTTCGTGAACTTGAGACGGAGGAAACGCAAAAACTTGTACCGGACAAGAGAAGCAAGTTAGTTGATGAGAATAGTTGGTGATGCTTCAAGATGCTGTGCCTGGACCTAGTGGATGGAACAGGACTAGTTAGAAAGAAAAGATTAGCGTGTAAGTGGAATGACAATAAAGAGCTAGCTTTTTAGATTCACAGTTGATGCACGAGAGGATATAAACATAGAGCCGCGAGAAAGAAAGACAAAAGTGATACACCAATATGTTTCTAATTAAGTAAAATAAATCCCACAAAGACAAAGAAAGTTGTATCGTCATCATCCAAAGCCAAAATTAGAATTTTTTAAGCACCTGAATGAAAATAAATAAAGATTTGACACAAATTGACCTAGTCCCAAAGTAAGCTAAAATAAGTTCGAAAATTTTTTCGCCTTAAATATCTTATTTCCAAACGACGAAAAATCCGAAAAGTAAAGCTATGGCCGGGAATCGAACCCGGATCATCGTCATTCCGTGACGCGTGCACCCTTACACCACCCATAGCAGGTGGGTAAGCCTTCGAATTTTTCTATCTGTTACTAGCTGTCACGTGACCTTGTTACTGTACGAATCTTTGTCGCCAAGCGTCATCTGTTGGAATGATGTGTTTAAAGTACTAATAAATACCAGAGTCTTGCAAATGATTTGTTCCAGATAAACACCGGTATTGTAATATCATTATTTTAAAACTACGAGACACACACACACGCTAGGAAGGCTCAAGGAACAATGTCCAAAATGTGTACGCTAAACACCATAGGGACGTGACCAATGCGGTCCGAAGCTAGTGATGTCACTTAATCGATGAATTGATGAATTCCGCCTAACAGTACAAAGTGTACAGTAAGCTCCTACCGCCGTACTGTATTCGGCCGCATGTGTACCCGACTAAGACTGCCTTGACCACTCTCCGTTAGTTATTTTGGTGCATACAAGTTGGAAAATGCGGGAGAAAAAAGTTGTCATTAGCAGTCGGCGACCACTCGTTGCTTGGTCACGGTGATTTGTCGGCGACAATCCCGCATCCGTATTGTGGTTTTTGCGTATTATGTCGCTTGATTCAATCAGATGTAATTTATGCGTGCAAAAGCGGTTCGCAATTATGATATAAGGATGATTGGTCTCGGTTAGTGGTTACTTTCAAAACAAGCTAAAGGTTTTGGTGAAAGAGTGGACGAAAACGAAAATCGTTTAACAAAATGGCTTGATTCATCTACTGTTAATCCTTTACTATAAATATCAAACAGTTGCATAAAAACGGTTTGACTCACGAATGACTGGGACTACGCGACCAGTTCTAATACTTTCGGAAGATAGTCTTCATGGGTGTTTACGACAGAAGCGCACCCCGCACCGCTTACATACCAACGAAAATTACGTGAAACTATACATTCGGAACTTCACTGGTACAAAATATAGACATTAGACTTAATCATTACCATACCCATTCGTCCTTGCCATTTTGGACAGAAAAAAACTGTTTTCATACCTTCACTAAAAGCTTCTTTAAACTAGACATGGCTTCATAGATACTAGTGCTCGTGCGTATCGTATTAATTCAAACGGATACAGATTACAAAAGAGAGCAGAAGGATACGTCGCGGGTCAAATATGGCGGCGCGTCCAATCGACCATCGTACACCGCCGGCGCATCCTTAACAACACCGACTGTACCTACAACTAAATTAACCCTCCTTCAGTTGGAATAAGGTTGGGTTTTAAGTAACTGAAGTTGGGGATAGTGATGGGGTTAAATGTCGGATGATGGCGTTTAGTTAGCGTGTAATTTTGATCTAATTTTTAAATTGTAGCAGTTGTCGCGAGTCAAGACAAATCGGTCTTTGAATCCGTGCATAATGGGACAGTTTTGGAGTTATAATAGTGGTTCTGATTTCTATAAGCTGCACAGTTTGACCACATAATGGAAGAATATGGACATAATCATTTCAGGATTGCCACCATCCTATCCGGAAAACAAAAAACTGATTTGTTTGGTAATCATCATCATCATGTCAGCCGAAAGACGTCCACTGCTGGACATAGGCGTCCCCCAAGGCTCTCCACTCAGACCGGTCTGGTGCTTTCCGCATCCACAGCGATCCGCGATCCGCGTGTTGGGTATTACGAAGTAACAACGTTTACAACGAAATATTCACCTTGAAACGCTTAAAAATAATGTTCCCACAACAACAATATTTTATTTTTATACTCTCCAGTTAACGCTTCCGCTTTCCGCAAAAATGAATAAAACGATGGACAGCTAAATTGCATCCTTTTTAATTTAGTCGTTAAAGTAATTTACTGGACTAAACATAATGGCCGAATGAACTGAAATGTTTGAAAGTTTATTTTATTCATTTTCACGCCGAATCGTGAAAAAATGATATAAAACCCAACGCCGAACTTCCTCATTCACCTGACGAAAATACAAAATCTCAGTTATAATCCTGTCATTTTCTTTACGGCTTCCACACTTTGAACAGCGTCACCAATCATCTTGACGATGAATCGGAATGCGGCGGAAATACAAATTACGATCAAACTCTTGTACTATAAAAAGGCTCCTGGCCTATAATGAGCACAAGAGCGCGAGCCCGTGCTTCCCATTTCCTAATTTCCTGCGCGCGCGTCACACCTCGCTCGCTCAATTTAGCGGCGTCCTGTTCGTCGCGGTGGTACAAATTAAATAATGTTTTCCATAAACGATAACAGATGACGCTGTTGTCATCTTGAAGTACAAATTGGTCATGTCCTTTGTTTTGTAAGCCCCTTGTTGTAGTTAATGAACGTCGCGTTGTTTTTGACTTCTCTACATTGGTACACCGTGGGAAGTTCGCAAACTCCCTCCTTGATACTTGTCTGCTTACTTAGATAAATTACTTATGCATAACTGGGCAAATAATGTAGCTCGTAATAGCCGGTCTAGAATGGACGACTTATTGTTGTACGATGTGATAATACTGGTACTTATAGGAATCAAATAGGAGACAAGTTATCAGGACGTCCATTCCGAACTGTGCATTCCGAAGCTGTACCAATACGACAAAAAGAAAGTAGCCTAGATTTTTAAAAAATGGTCATAAATTTGGTCTAAGTATTTCAACTGGAAAAGCAACGCATGACTGTTTATATTGGCTACTGTAGAAAATTTCGGAGCAAACAGAGCATTACGACCACTGTCATTACCAAAAGCGCCGGTACCGAAACCGGCACCGGCACGCGTCGGATTAAACCAATAGCAAGCGCCCGCGCGACATATTGACCAATCAGAGACGCTGTTGACCTAAGCAAGAGCTTTATTTAACCAGCCAAGTCAACCCGGAAGCCGGCGCGTGTCAACACTTACCAATATTAGGGACTATTACAAGCCATTACTGGATACAGTTAAGCAAATAATCGTCTCGATGGTTACATAATGCCACTGTTAAGTATGTATGATAACTGACATTATGGATTTACAGAGAATCCGTACTCGCCGTATTTATTCGATTTCCTGTCGAGGGTCGATTGTTGGAGTAACATATTAGTCACTTAGTAATCGATGATACCATACTATTGCAATGGCTATGCGATGCGCATCCTGTGTAAGGATGACATTTAAGTGTTCTATGCGGAAACGCAGGAAATTTCAGCCTGACCCATCATCATCATCATCATTATCACTAGCTTAAAAGGATAGGAAATAAGAAATGTGGTGGATATTATTATGATTAAGATTTGGCATTGTTTAAAAAATGTGACGGTTCACGGCTTAAAGATTTGTCTCTCCACAGGCCACATGCCTTCTCTTAGAACGGGAGAGCTTGTTCTGAAGTTTCAGCACCATTGAACGTCTTCGCCGGTGTGAGCTGGTTTGCTCATGAAATTGCCTATCAACGTGAAGCACGTTGGATTTCAAATTAATTTCGCACACAAAATACGGAAAACACCAGAGGTGGCCGGGTTGATCCCACAGCCCTCTGCTTGACAGTATATCAAACTAAGCTAGCTAAGAATGCGGCAGATGACAAACAAGTAAACGAACCACTTAAAGATCAACTGTAATCTCTTTAGCTCATGTCAACCAGAAATAGACAAACCCATTACCGAAGTTCGAGTAACTGCCGTACAAACAAACAACGATGAAACAAAAAGCGAACGCATCCAAGACCTCCGAACACCTCAATGTTGTTACAGTTGTGTTGTAATAAATCCAAAATAGACGTCTGCGCCACTTATGAGGTCAGGACTCGAGTGCTACGAGTTCGAGTGGAATTTGGTAAGACAAGTTGGAATATTCGACGCAATACCTAGCTTTTGAAACTCCTGAAACGTCTAAGTTCTTTTGTCTGTTCAGCTGAATCAATAAAGATGTTTCGTCAATTTTACACTACATCTCCTGTTGCATCTTAGTCAGTTAGTTGAATTGGAACAGGCTGTTTTCCGCAATTTGTGCGTGGTTTGTGCATCTCTAGGTTATGTATTTTGGTGAGTGGTAATGGCTACTCTATCCGTTAATGCGACGTCGATCACGTCGCGTGTGATTTGAATTGGATTTATAATTATAAATACATTCTAACTAACTTATTTAAGTCCGAGAACCAAAGCAATTGTTACTAAGTCTTTATCTTTGCCGCAGTTGCCACACGTACAAGGACATTTTTATCGATTTTTCACGGGATCATGAAAAAATTTCGAGAATTTTGTGTCAAATATCGGAAGCCGATTATTGTTTGCATGATAGAGCCACAAACAAACAAGTTGGTAGGTATAATATAAGTTGATGTTGTAGGTACTAGTAGTACAGCATAGCGTGTATAAATAAATTACAAAATAATATCAGCTTGATTCCACGAAGCCACGAGGCAATTTGCTTCAATTAAAACTCCACAAAATAACAAGATTTGCATAGCAGAACCAAGCGTGATCGCTTCAGCTGTCAATTCACCTGCTTATAATCATATACCCCCGTTTTAAACGCCGGAACCATATGCCAAAGGTTCTAAAACAAGTACATATAAAACAAGGACCAAGATAAAGGGTTGAGCAAAAAATGAGACAGGCGCGTGCGCACGTGCGGAGCCAGGTGCAGGAAGCGGGAATCACGGCGCGACATCTGTTGGCGTTTTTGTGAATGAATTCGATGGTAGTTTTTTGTAGTTTCGTTCGTTTATAGTGTTGGATGTTGAAAGTGTTATTGCTCAGATGCTGCAGGTTCGGTAAGTCTTTTAAGCAGATTTCAGCCAGGTTCGCTCGCTCCATACTAATGTCATCTAAAACCTAAAAACTGCGTCGGAATTGAATCGCATCGCATTAAGACGTCATGGTATGGCTCCAGTTCTTATTATGTTCTTACCCGCTTAATACAAATGCTAAAAAGCTTTTGTCAAAGCTGAGGTGGAAGAGGGCTAGCTTTTTTTACAAGTTATGTTTGACTTGCTATATTAGTAGTAACTTGCTTATCATACCTAAGTCAAACACTCAATTCTAGCAGACGACTTGAAATTTAGTACATATATGTAGTAATAGTAAGATACATGTCGATACAATTACAGCCAATAAAAAGTACAGTCAGGGAAAAAGCTTCATATTTTTAGTAAACATTTTATTATTTTAGTCTTAGTTCGGTACCTACCCTCGACCAACGGGTACTTAGATAATTCTAATGAAGATAAAATAATTAATGAAGTTGAAAGAAATAATGAGTTAGAAATAAATAATGAAGTTAAAGAAGTTATACTTATAAGTAAGTACTTAATTCATAACTCAGTTGAAGTAAGTGGCATAGAACATTCCTGTTGGTAGATTTCACATAACACAGTTATTTATTGTTTTACGAACTGCCATAGGAAATCATAAAACAATTGGCAATAGACACAATTTATTGAATTTTGAATTATGCAATGCAACAGGCTGAGCCGTAAACTGAAAGCATTACCAGTTCTCTGATAAGGAAATAAATTTACTTAAAGTACATACTTAAACATGGTTTCATGCTAGAATTACAAACACTTCTAGTTCGGAAATAGATCAATCTAATCTATAGATGAAAACAAATGAGAAAAGATTATAAAGAACATAAATAAAAAGGAATCTTAGAGAGTTTCATTTGGAAGAAAAAAAGGAGGCACGTTTAGCTAAGTAAAAGTAGCCTTAGAGAAAAAGAAAAAGACCTATAAAAAAACCTTCACACAATCAAGTTACAAGTATCGCACTTAGATTAGAAAGCAAGCTGTTCATAAGTTTTTACGAATTAGATAACACTTGAAACATTTCAGACCGGTATTACCCAAACTTTTTATATACCCTCAAAGCCGCGGGTTCACGGTGGATCCAAGCCGCTTCCAACCGAGGCAAATGGAGGTCTATGGGGGAGCCCTATGTCCAACAGTGGACTTCCTACAGTTGATATGGTGATGACTACTCAAAGAGAAATCAACTCTTCATATTGCTGCTTTTGTAATTACTGCTATCTCACAAACTCCTTAGAAACCCATGTTATAAAATACGTTTTAGACAAAATTCTAAGTCTTTGCATCTAAATATTCATAGATTTATTTGCGTTAATGTGCCTATGTATATTATTACAACTTGGTCGAAATATAAATACATTCAAGTTTAAATTTGCACTTGATTTTCTAAGGCCAGGAGCACACGGCTTGCACATTTTGGATCAAGTAGCTGAGCTACTTGCACAAAAATGGGCCAGCTTCAGGCGTGTGAATTCACGGTCTTATTTTACTATCATTCAAATAAAGAATTCGCACAAATGATGCGTACACGCTTCGCTAATTCGCTTTGTGGCTTCACTTGTTTCACACGTAGTGATAACGGAATTCAACAAACATACTTGCTGATTAGTTGCAGTGTTTATGTGGTAGGTCACTGCGAAGGCAATGTGGGTGAGAATGCACAATGCACAGTATGACCTTTAGTAAGGACGAATATTGAAATAACAGATATTATTGCAATTCATTGCAGATACTTGTTATGAACAACCCGGATATTAGTACTTACGTAGGTAGCTTCTTAAGTCTATTCCAGCTACCTATTTCTCGTAACTTGCTTTGCATGGCACAACTTTGCATTTCCATACATACATACATAAATCACGTATCTATCTCGTACAGGGTAGACAGAGGCAACAAGGTCTAAAGGCCACATTTAGCATGACTGTGGGCGTACAGGTGTAAAGGGGAATCAATATAGTGACGGATAGCTAGCCGCATCGCCTATAACACGATTCCTATATATATATATTTTTATGTTAGAGAGGCCAGGCAAACGAGCTAGTGGGTCACCTGATGTTAAATGATCACCACTGTCCATAGACACCCGCAGCGCTTTACGCGATCCCAGTGCGTTGTCGGCCCTGCAGAAAATTGTACACTTGCCTCTAAAAGGCACCCAGGGCTTTCCCTTATTCCCTCCATGAGCTTTTACCGAGAAGAGAAGCAACTTCCCCAAACGGGGTATTGTTACCTTAGGCTCTGTCTACCCCGTAAGGGATAAATACGTGGTTAATGTATTTATGTGTGTCGGGAAAAGCCAAGCTGCCTAGAATACACATTTAAATTCTATATGGGCAAAGTCGCGGGCTATAGCAACAGAATAAACGAAACTCCTTGACTTTGATAACATAATTTTCGAGAACCCAAATGTGTGCTCAAGACTAAACCCCACGTCACGGCGGGACCGGTCCTGCAATTACCATGTTTGCCGTGCTCATTGACGCGGCTTGCTCAATTACCGACCAGACGCCAACCACCTGCTTGCTCGGATGAGCAACATGTTCAGATGAGCAACATGTGAAGACATTCTTATTGGCAGGAGATACGGTCACCTTTCGTCACATGTCAACTTAGTTGCTGATAAAGTGAACTAATTCTTTATGCTATGTTAACTATTACTTATGTGATTATAAAGTGAAATAGATAGGGTTAAAGATAATGACCGAGTAGTTTGGTGACAAGCCAAGGTGCTGTGAAATAAGGGTGTAATTACCATAATGAATAGAAACACTAAAACTTAGCTTACAGTCGATAAAGAATAATAAGCACCTTCCAAGGAAAAATATGTTTTGCTCAAAATTAAAATGGCGTTTGTTTATATTGTTGTTTTTATAGTGGGAAGGCCTAGATGGACCCTCCGGGACAAAATCGTCGTTTTGAAACAGGTCAGGTCTAGAGTACCCTAAACCAACGAGCACGTATGAAGAGATTGATGAATGTGGATGATGCGAAAGTCAGGATCGTAGCAAGTGAAACAAAGTAGTATCTGTCTTTGTCTACCCCTATGGGAAAGAGGAGGTATGCATGCACGTATGTAGTTATGGTGTGTGTATCTATTTCTAGATTCTTCATAAGTAACACAGGTATTAAAATTCAGTTCCGTCATTTTCATTCCGTTTGCTCGAAGCGCCTTCTTAATTGTTTACATTTTTTGCAAACCTCTAGGTCAATGTTACCAGATTGAGCAGAAAATCGGCAAGATTTCTATCGGCCGTTTTAGCTTAAAATCGATTTCGTGGATTAAAAAAATCAATAGTCAGATTAAATACTTTCTTAATTACGCGTAAGCGGATGACCGTAACGTGTCGAGGCCGGCTATTGTCTAGCTTCTAATTCGTATCGCTTTCACTGGGTGGGACACTGGTTTGCAAAACATGCCAAGTGGTGCTCTTACCTAATTTGAATACTGGTAATACAGTCTGGTATTTAGTATAGTGGAAAATATTTCTGTTTTGCAATTGGGTTTGTCTGTCTATACCTACGCACAGCCTAAACCAACTAAGGCTGCGGACTTGAAATTTGGCACACATATTCTTTGAGTATCGAGGAAGGAACGGGGAATTTCTCGAAATTCACACAAGCTAGGGAAGCTAGTCCACACTGATGTGCCTAAAAAGATGAAATGAAATTATCTTAATGTTGTCGTAAATCACTACGTAGTATAAAACAAAGTAGCTTTCCTGTCTGTCTGTCCCTATGTATGCTTAGATCTTTAAAACTACGCAACGGATTTGAATGCGGTTTTTTTAATAGATAGAGCGATTCAAGAGGAAGGTTTATATGTATAATTCTACGCAGACGAAGTCGCGGGAAGAAGCTAGTAAGAATATAAAAAGGAAAAAAGGAAAGGAAGTATGTATTTTTCTATATAAATACCTATCTATGTGTATCGTTGTCTAGTACCCATAAGACAGTCAATTAGTGTGAATTGTTCCCTAATATTTATTTATTAACAAAACTGTCTAAGTACGTAGAACATATCCACAATGTTCGACTACGTACTATTTAAATGTCCAAACAACAGGAATTCCTTGAACTTACTTGACACGTGCGTAGACGCAGATTCAACAACGACATCAGACATAGGTATTGTCTCATTCACTCTTTATTGAAAATTGACCGTCTGAGAGAGACGAGTAGCGTTGTCGAGTTTCGTTCGAGCCCTTGCGAGCGATTTGTCGCTTCTGCCTTTGAAGTGTGAACTAAATTTAGGCCTGATAACATTATGATAGTGCGGTCTGAGTTATAAGCGATAAGCGGGACTGGAAAATATTATTTTTTCAATTAAACGTGTTTTGGTTAATAAATAAATAGGATTCAAGTAAATACGTAGTTTCTCGAGTTTATCTTGGGGAGTTCTCTATTTGTACATAATTTTAGTTGTGTGGATCACAAAAAAAAAACAACCCAGTACAACCAACAGTTGTTTCTGCGTTGATTTTGATTTGAGTTGATTTTCTTTCTTTTCTGTATGAAATTGTTTATTAATACAGTGACTTAACAAATAAATTATTTACACTATTCGATAATTAAAACAAAGTTAAGTAAATACCCGTGAGATCCACACTAGGCTAGGCCTGTCTCGTAGAATGACCAAATGTCTTTTAATTTCTAATTTCTACAACTTAAGATCATAGTTAATATAGGACACGATTACAAGTGTAAAATATTAAACAATAACCGCCACCTCCTATAGTCTTAGGACAAACAAGACAGCGGATGTACCGCATCCTATTCCTATCAGTGACCTTAAGCGTTCGAATACCACAGCCGCATTGTCCAAGAAGAATGGGCCCTGTGGCTATTGCGGCCTTTGAGACACGTCAGAAAAAAATAGTGAAGTATTGTCACTTAAGAAAAAAACATTCCAACCTACCCTATAACACTGGCTGAAATAAAAGCCTTATAGTAAACGAAGAAAACATTTTGACGTTCAATTTCTTTTTTTGTATGTGGCCAATGGCCAGTATCAAAAGTCAATGAACAAAAACATTAATAATATTAACATTTAAGTAAAATTTCAAAAATGGAATCGGCAACAAATTCGCGCAAAAGGTCGCGTTCGAATTATCGCTTCAAGCTTCAGTTAAGGCGGCGTTCAAAAGGCAATCCGATACTAAATGATACCAACATACAACACAACCATTTATTAAGGGTCCAACACAAGGGCGCGTTGTCAGGAAACTTGAGAGCGATTCAGTACTAAACACAGACGCCTTGTTCTACGAGATAAGTGCTAAGTGAGCTTTACTTTGATTTTTAGTGTTCCGTACAACCGCGTGCTAAGCCAGTGGGACCTTATTTCTAAGGGTTCGTTGTCTGTGCATCCGTCTGTCTCTCCGTCACGTCTCGACTCTATCATACAGTTTTTTTTTAAATTTTAATAAGTAGCCTAGCGTAATGGGTAACTTAATGATACTATTGTATAAACATAACCTATCGTGAGTGATTCCCACTAGCCCAATTTTTAACATTACCGGCTGTGAGTAAAGCAGTTGTTTTTTTTAATGCTTTGCTTTTCGGCAAAGGTAACAGTACATATATAAATAAAACATAAAAAATGTGAAGGCAAACAGAAACATCTGAAGCTTGCCAGGAGAACGGCGCTAGTCATTACGGCCATAACTCAACTCCTTACCTAATCTGGGATCTGTGCTGAGATAGGTAGGTAGAGAATGCATCACTGTCGCTCGTGACTTGCGTACGCGCAGTTCCGAGAAACTGCCGTTCAGTTAATGATTCTAATTATAATAGTCGTTTATTATCCAGGTATATTACAGGCATTTTGTCTTATGAAATGTTTAAGCGCTGGTTTTTGGTCTAAGCGTTGTGACATATGTACACACAGCAAAGCTATTCGGTAAGCAGGATAGATACGGTAGCGGTAGCGGTAGCGTGCGTAGGTGCTTACCTGATTATATTGCCGTGTGTACAAGAGGCGCAGAGTCCTCGCCTTAAGCACTGCTTGTAAGCTTGTATGCTTTCAATTCTACACATAAATGATTCTTATTCATAGAATTGGTAGTTTCGAAAAAGACATGCCCTTGGCGGCCAATTTGCAAAAACATATATTTTTTTATTAGGTACCTATTATTAATTATTCGAAGGTTGTGTTCCTGAATGAGGCACCAGCGTAATTCAGCACCTTGTTATTGTTAAAATGTTTTTTAAAAATTTTAATTTTTTATGTTTGCAACTTGTTTTGGATCTGTATCAACAAGTAACAGTTTTTCTTTATTTTCCTTCATACAGACTATTAGCTGTTTTCTTTGTGTAACAGTTTTTTTTATTGTTATTGCTAAAAGGTAACTTGATGTGAAATGACTACTTATTTTCTTGTTAGAGGACGTAGAGTGTTTCTTTAAACATAGTTTTTTGCACAATATAGTTTTTGCACAAGTTTTTAACGGCTATAGCAAAAAAGTATCCGAACAAAAATAACTGTGTCCAAAGCACTTTCCTCTGCTATTGCATTGTGAATTTAACTTCGAAAAGTGAGACTTTTCGGGCGATGCAAAAAGTATACAAAGCGATTGCGACCGACGGTTCAACATAAAAATCACGTACTTATGTTTATTTTAAACGGATTCCAGAGACCAATATATAAACGGAATAACAAAGGTAAGTTAAAACTGTTTATGGACTTTAAATAATGTGGAGAGCGTAGACTTTGAGATCCATAACATATATTATTATAAACAAGCAACATTTGCATTTGCATTGCATACATTGCAAGCTTATTATTAACTTGCAATGTATGTATGTATGTACGTAAGTATGTTTGGAGTAAGTGGTGGTAGTTCTGGTGACCCAACCAGGCAGAGAGAACTCAACGGTTGGCTGACGGACTTGAAATTTTGTTCACATAATGTAGGACGTATGACAATGCAAGAGCAGTGTGTTCAAAATGATTTTTTTGACAGAAACTTACAGGTGACACAATTGTTTCCATGTTGTTTCATAATCATCATCAGCAGCAGCAGACGGATGACGGTAGTTTGACAAAAGCCAACCGCTTAGAACGCCAATGAACACTTCACCACACGCATTCACCGCTTTCCCATACATAACCATATTGTTAACATAACGTTGTAATAAAATAAATAACATAAATTGTAATCATGTTGTAATTATTGTCCTTCAAATATTAAATGTGTCATTCCATACAAAGTGTTTGTTTAAAAAGGTTCTACGTTTCACTCTTCTCGGATTGAAATTTCAACATTAGTTATCATAGCGATACTAGGTCTTAATTAAACTACCCTAAAAAGAAACCGAAACTTTGGTCCGACCATAACCAGCGATTTTGACAGAAAACCTTTGAAATGACAAAATCGCCGGCTATCGTTATGGTAACTTGGAAAAATTCACGCTAAAACTTCAGAGAATCAAGTTAAAATAACCTTTACGTTTCGCCTACGCCGTGCGTCCGCGCATCGCGCACTGCGCACGCGGCGCCTGTGGCCAGATTGATGGGGAACACGTGGACACCAACTTGCGGTAAGGGTCGGCCGGCAACCGATATTTTTTTATGATTTATGACGAAAGATATTTTTTTATGATATTTGTATTAGATACGCATTTACGAACAGTTCCAGATATGTATATCACCAACCAACATGGCAAAACTCTGGTAGCAAACGCATCACTTCATTTTAACGTAGTCTAAAAGACTATCGAAAATTCCAATCGCTAAATCCTTATACATATGCGTAACGTAAACAACTATGTCATACTTAGAACTTTTACTATTAAACTGTTTGAGAAACATTTTAACTAAATGTATAAACGATAGATCCGTTGTCAAACGTTCTTGAAACTATTATCGTCGCAAGCTATCACACTTGTAGCAGTTACACGAAAACAACTGCAAAACAAAGGACAATCAATATACATGTCAACAAGCCCGTTCCAAGGGTATAATATCATTTTCAATGGTCCTCTGCTCGTTTGAGACTCGTTCCACGAACTGTTACGGTCCACTGCGTCAACGGGACCAGATGCTCCTGGCTCGTCATGGTCTGCTGCGCGCCAGGAATGAGGAGCGGTGGACCGAGGACAGGATGGGATTGGTTAACTTGAGGCTCATCTCGTTTAGGCTGGTAATGGGAATGATTGGTGGAGAGATGCTGCCAAACAAACGTAATAAGTCTCTTAGAATGCAAGGGTTTGTCTTGCTATCTTGAGTTGAGGCTGAATGAGTGAGATAGTGTAGCGACCCTAGCGCCACCTAGTTGACCTCTACATAACTACTACAACACACGAGTAGCTAGCGCCAGTTTTAATGATAGCTGTAGCTGTCACATCGTTCTACATCACGCCAACGAAGTTTCTCAACACGGATGTATAAATACAATCTTGAAATCTCTTCCTTCGGGCTTCAGTCCCCAGGCATAACATCTGCCTGGAGAGAGATCTTTTTTATTGTGGCACTCCCCAAATTCTAAGTGCTCATGTCATGGAATGTAATTAATTGATTTTTTAAAACTCTAGGTATGTGAAAATGAGAATGCTGGAAGCGACTGACATACATTGAATGTACGAGAGGATCTTTACATAAGGTACAGCTGTCTTCATTCAATGGCAAATCCCAGCTTCAATTTAGTGTGGGAGTAACCTTAGCATATTCAAAACAAAACTGTATAAATTCCAAAGTTTTTAGTGCTCTCCATCTAACCAAGCCTTCATTACTCGCGTGGGATTCTAACTCTAGTCGTCTAAATGTTTTCTCAAGGATAATAATAAAAGATATTTTAAGTGCCCTTTCTGTTAAGGAAAAGGCAAAGGTTTAGTACCATACAAAAGTTTATTGTTTACATTTTAGTTTATTTTTATTTTTCGTAAAAGGCAAAAGAAACTGGTCCATGCAGTCATGTTATTTCGTACTTAGGCATAGGCAACTTAGACATTCCCCAAGGTACAGGCTTTGCCTAGTTTGAGCTCTGCTAGCTGACCATATGAGTATTATAAACAATAATACGGAAGCATAACAACCAAACCGGATCAATTAACAATGAATAAATCCATGTAAACATGACATGAGCGATTTCTTAACTTGAGAACTGAAAAGCTGTGTTTAACATTTTTGGATAGAGCTAACTTGACTCTTGATAGAGTCACTTCGAGTTGACGTTTCTTCTACGGCTAGAATGTAGTTGGAACCTTTTTATGATTTGCTGACGACGTGGCGCCTACATCTCGGCAACTATCGTCCAGGCGCCTGTTCTCGATATAAGGGCATCCAACATACGGCGCTATTGTTGAACAGATTCAAGACTACAGGTCGGAAATATCTGTGCACCTGACTTATCAACGCCATAGTAAATGGAGGCTCAGCAAACCATATCATGATGAAAAATAATATTATACGTGCTTCTATATTTAAATTGCTATTGATATCGTGTTCGCGAACACGGGGTAAGATTGACAGAAACACGCGTGGAATCGTAAGCCAGAAATTAAAGTGCAGAGATATTTCCGACGTTTTAGCTATAAAGTAAAGTGTATAATAGTGTTTAGTGACGAAAGAGGCACTCGGCTTATCTCGTTCTGCGGGCAGTTTGAACGTCTATGACGCACTTTGCATCATACTGACGTAGTATAGTTAGATATTGAAGTGCAGGCGCGTAGTGAATAAAGGTTCTCGTACACCAATGCAATTTGAAGTTATCCTGCAATAATCGGTTAGGGAAACGACATCGACTTTCAAGTATTGAATCAGTTTCTTACGTCTTCAGTAGGTATAAATACTTGAAACATTACAAATGAAGTTTTCTTCTTTTCCTTATTTCATACCAAATATAATTTGTTTTGAACGATTTTAGTGACAATAAAGAAAATTAATTCTCGAAATCGCTTAATTTGATACGTTTGGTTTCCACAAACATTTAGGTACTTTCATTTTCTTGTATATTTTTGCAATGTAGGTGCTGGCATCGTCAACGCTACTCGCAGTGGCGTAACTATAGGGGCCCCTAGCTGTACAGGGCCCGAACTGGCTTGGTTAAGAGCACAGAAGGGACGCTGATGCACTTCTTTATATTGAGGAAGGAGCCCCATCTGACGAATTTGCCGCGGGCCCCAGACGTTATAGTTACGCCACTGGCTACTCGTATTTTTAACGAGAACACCTCAAATCTTTGATCAACCAGATAAACAGAGACTTAGGTTACCTTAGTTAAAAATGGACCACTTTACATCGTCATCATTATCATCAGCCGAAAGACGTCAACTCTTGAACAAAGCCCCCCCCCCCCCCTTAGAACGCCACTTTGAACGACAACCACCTGCATCCACGGGTTACACGCAACTTCTGCAATGTCATCGGTCATCGGTCTAGTGCGAGGCTTACCAATAATACCAACGTTGCATGTTTCATCGAGTATAGGTAGGTATCTACATATCAAAAAATCAACCTAAACAAGCGATACCATAAACTTTGATTTACACCCGGTAATTTTATAAAGTAGCTTAATGATGAAATCTTCTAATCGATGTCTCCATCGATCGCCTTTGCGTTTGCATACCAAACATTAATCGCATATGGACAGTATCGATTTAATAGCAATTTTAAAACGATCAAAGTAGCCCCAAAATGATCAGTCACCAGTGGCGTAGCTACCAAGGGACTAGGCGGGGCAGTGCCCCGGGGCCCTCAAGCTCAGAGGGCCCTCGAATCCTTACCAGAAAATCTCGATCGAACTATAATTATTAAAACGTAACCAGTTTAGATAGTAGTGGGGCCCCATTTTTTTATTTGCACCAGGGCCCTTGGTTACGCCACTGTCAGTCACCCCGGTTGAAGATACGCCAAAAGCAACATTGGAAGATGATCACGCTTTCTCAATACGATCTCAATAGGTATTACTGGTTTGAAGGGAAGTGTACTTGCCTAATGGCATAGTTTCCTTCATTAAGTGTCACTAATGATGCTGCCCGGGCAATAAAATAAAGTGTCGCTTTCGTTTGTTTTTAAGAACAGTGTCAAGGCTTGCTATTAGTAGTTAAACTCGTTTAGTTAGCAGCAATTAACGCGTAGCGCGTGGAGAAATTGTATTGGAGAATTCGTTTTAGGAAACCATTATACTTCGGGATCTCGTCATCTGATAAAAAAATCACAAATGCATCATTTCACAAACTCATAATTTGACAAGCCTTTAATATCTGATAAGCAGTAAACTTTGTTAAAAATCGAAAACCTTTAGGCGTGGCTCCCATTAGGTTAGGTTAGGTTTGTTTTATAAGTTTTCCTAAAATTGACATATATTAGTGGAAAATAAAAGTTTGTCAAATGATAAGTTTGTGAAAAGCGAAGCAAATGATTGTAAACCAGTTACTTTATTTACAATAACCCGAATGTTTTAAAACTGCTATTCGTTGATATAAAACAGGGTATCCCATGGGGATAGGTTACTGAAACAACTGACATCTGCTGTTTGGGTCGAATTATCGTTTAATAATAATAATACCTTGTTAAACTATCAACTTTCAGAGAAGTAATTAGCAGTGTTACTGTTAAGACCACCAATTGTAAGTAAAAAAAATCCTAAATAATATTTTATTTTCTCTCGGCAAAAAATTACACCAAGATAATATTCGACTAAACGATGGACCCGTTTTTTATCGCTGATTGTAACAAGCATTCTGTCACACTCACGCTTCTATCAAACAACGGGAGATGACAGCAGCCTCTTTGCTCTGGCGCCACGGTTATTATGCAACAAAGACAGCAATAAATCTTCAGACAGCACTAATGCATTCTGGGAACACCTGAGCATGTCGCGATTAAATAAACTTGGCAACACCAGTTCTAAGAACCAATACGCTGTTTAAATATCAACGAGAGTACCCACTGAACATGAAACTTACAGGACCTTTCTAGCAA
Source organism: Pandemis cinnamomeana (assembly GCA_932294345.1). Lineage (NCBI taxonomy): Eukaryota > Metazoa > Arthropoda > Insecta > Lepidoptera > Tortricidae > Pandemis > Pandemis cinnamomeana. The sequence continues at coordinate 16,875,279 of OW028703.1, forward strand.
GTTGACAGACTTACCATTTGAACGTTTCTAAAGAAAGGTCATGTAAACATTGCTGTAATTTTAATTAAACATGTTCATTGAAACTTTCAAAAATGTTGCGATTGATGTTATATCAACATTACATATGAAAGTTTACTACTTAACTTTCAAGCAACATTGCTGTATTAACTTATTATAATATTCAGTTATTAAATTGCTACAATGTTATATTATAACATTGCAGATGAAACGTTGCAGCAATCTATATTTAACAACATGCATCACGGAACATTGCTATTACGTTGCAAACTAAACTTATTGAAATGTTTCACAATATTATTGCAGCAATATACTTTTTGCAACCTATAAAATTAAAAGTACCAAAAACGTCACAGTTTCAATGTTGCTACGAAATAACATTATAGACATTGCAGTTACCTCGTAAACAGAACTTATTGTAACTTTCAATATGATTATTGCAGCAATTTACATTTTGAAATATAAGTATTTTAATGTTGCTTCAACGACACATTTTATACGTTGTTGAAACTTTCATAAAAAACATTACAGGCAATTTGCAGTCAAAGTTATCTGAAACTTATGGTGTTATTATTGCAGCAATATTCTTTTTGCAACATATAAAATTTGAGGTATCATAAACGTCACAGTTTCAATGTTGCTGTGAAATAACACTATAGACATTGCAGGTACCTTGCAAACTGAACTTATTGAAACATTCAATATCATCATTGAATTAAATTACATCTTAGAATGTATATTTTCTAAACTGAAAAATGGAACTGAGAACATCATCTTCATGAAGTCTCTTAAAATACCAAAACCTTCTCCTAAATGAAACAAAGCCAGGAGTACTAAAAAACGTTTTATTGCCACAACACAATGGACTAAAATGCTTTCAAATTTGAAAGATATTTTGGAAAAAGTGTCAAAATCCAGGCGAAGATACGCAGCTGGACGGTACTTATAGATAACAATATTAATATTAGGACGGCAATTACCAACACACTAGGTACTCCGAATGAAAGCGACCCCAAGGTCACAAACTCGTCTGTTGTCAAGCGACCATATTTCGTCAAGGTCGCGCGGGGCCTCTCAACGGGTGATAATAGTAGGTACCTAAGGTATAGATTTGGCGCCATATCCTGCCTGATAGAGGCGTACAATATTCCTGCACACTAATTCTAACATAAAACTACTTACCTACCTACTTTCTTAAATCTAAGTTATATCTAAAAAAAAGGCCCCCGTGGCATACCTAGTGCCAAATACGGTGGCAGCATTCCCTCGTTCAATCGCTATACCTACTTGTTCGTTGGGAGAGACGTCACGCGCTTTTGTAAATCTTTGATGAGCATAGTACCTATACTATATATCTCTAATCTGTGCATAGTATATGCGCCGGGACCCCACGGACCCAGGGTCTCAAATCTGACAGCTGTGAAATTGTACGCCGGACCGAGACCCTGATATTTCACTAACTTCTTCTTTTCGGCCACTTCCGCCACAGAATAAGAAGATTTTGATGAATTTTTTTAAAACGCTCAAAAGACAAATATTGTTTCTATATAGAGTAGAATCCAAAACGCAATTAAATATATTTAACAGTGTCATATTCTTATGCGTAATGATTACAAGATCATTACAAACTATTGTAATTGTTACGACATTCCTAAACATAAAAAATAGGTAGGTATTAACCGGCAAAACATTCAAGTAAAATTCCATCAATCAAAAATAAAAACGTCAAGAAACGGCCAAGTGCGAGTTGAATTCATGTACGAAAGGGTTATTACGTACTAAAAACTAAAATATTTAGTAAAAAGTATCGACGCTTGAAAGTCAAAAGGTGATAAGCGACATTTTTTGTGATATTGAGTTATAAGTATTTATATTATTGAAATCAGCAGATTTTTCTGCCTCGAGTGGGCTAGGTTTCGTGTGCCTACGACGACTTTCGTGTCGCTTATCCCATCGGTGATTTTTAGAAACACCGATATATTTTTTTACTAAACGTTTTTTTAAATTTCTGTATATTGGACATTAGATAAAATGTTTATTTAGATAATGTCACTTAGACTGTTTGACTTTTTACGACTTTCCTTCCCTTTGTCGGTTATATTTTTTTACCTCATCATACAGGGTGTTTGGTGGCTAGATACAAAGCTTTAATGGGATGATAGCCGAGGTATTTTTGAACATTTTTAGCCACATATGTCTTAGCCGAAATTTGTTTTTTTTTTAATTGAAGACAGAAATTTTAGGAAAATACCCAGAAGTTGATAGTCACGAGTCAATATTGCCCAAATGAACTTTAATTTGGAAACAAAATCTTTTATTTCGGATAGTTTAATGTGTATTGGACCAAATTAAATAAATTTTAAGTGTCTTTCTTGCCACAAAAACAAAACGAAGGCATTCGAAATTACTAAAAATGTCTTAGGTTGGAACAGTCATTTTTCTGTGCCATTTTTCTGTGCCATATTTTTTTTTTTAAATCCTTGAAATGTTCAAACATTTTTTGAAACATGCCTGTTTATTGTTCTTTCTTTTAAGGTATCACTCTTTCACATTGCTTGCTAAATCTGAGATAAAAAGTAAAAACCAAATTCAGGGAGCACTCGCTAAGAGAATGTACTAGTCTTGGAATTTCACGTTAAAGGTACTTAGCTAGTAAATTACATGAAAAAAGATTTAAATGAAATCATTAATCTTCGGTTTGTTGTGATTTGAATACTAAATTAATTAATTTTACAATTTTTTTTACATTAATAAATCAAATTTATAAAAATTAAAAAAAAAACAATTTCGCATAAGACATATATGGCTAAAAATGTTCAAAAATACCTCGGCTATCATCCCCTTAAAGCTTTGTATCTAGCTACCAAACACCCTGTACAACGTAATTTTATTTACATTATATCATTTTACCTATATCCACATAAAAACAAAACATGGCTTAGATAAAATAACCTAAAAGTAATTATCTGCACGATTATAGGTTATCACCTTTTACCTGTTATTAGTTTCGAGAGACATGTCGCTTATCCTTTTTTACTTGCAGTATTTTTTTAATACTTCTGTCGCTTATTTAGTTTTTCCTGAATATAAATCTAAACTAGGCGGTTGAGTAGATCGTCTTAAAAAACACATCATTTATATTAGAGCTGGTTGTTCGATATTTTTTCCTATACATAAATGTTTCTAAAACAGAACGTATTTATATCAATAGAGCGAATTTAAAAAGTGTGTTATTACCCATCTAAAAATGTAAGTGTAGCTTACGCAACCTCCGCCGAAACATCTGTACCACACAAACGCCATCTAAATATATTCAGTAGGTACGCTTCGCGATGCATCTAAGGCACGCGTATGACATTTTTTCCATGTAGGTAGGCATACAAACTGATCGAGCTATACTATAACATGGTAAGTAATTTTTTACGTAAATGCTAAAGATTTACGGTATAAATATTTGTTCCAATATTTTCGTAGTGTATTAATGTAAACACTTACTTTTTGGCGAATAGTGCATAGAAAAGGGGTTATTTTGGGGTATATGGCCTTGAAAAACACTGGAATACTGCATACACGATCACGATGGAAATTAAGATTAGATTTTGTGGTATTTAGTCATTATTTCATATTTCCTATCTCGTGATAAATTAGGAAAATCCCTTCTGAATGCTTGTTCTTTCTTATCAAGGAACATGTCGACCAAGGATCTAAATCATTTATCATAATGGTTCTTTTTATTTCTTATCCCAGAGGATTTTTGCAAAATATAGTATAGACATCAGTTTTCAGATACCGCAATTACCTATTGGTATGCTAAGTTTAAAGATTCTAGTAATAATAGTTACGAAGATGGAACCATTTCAAAGTAAGAATATAAATCCCTTTTTACTCCCTATCCCGCCGGAATTGCGGAAAGTCCTGAAATTAGTTTTTAGCAGTTTTGATTTCTTAATTGTGCGCGAAATATCAAGACTAGTAATTATAGTTACGGAGATAGGGTGCCTTTGTGCATATCGCGAGGGAATTTCTAAAAATCGCATGACCTTTCTAAGGTTTTCAAACTTTCAAAATGCGGTGGATACTAATATAATACAGTGACTTTCGTTCGAGACATTCCAACTTTAAAGAGTTTTGCCTTGTACCAAACTTTTAAGTATGTTCAACCTGTTTGAATAAAATCGGATTGAATTTTCAGAATAAAATGTAATTTAAATCAAAGGCACTATATAAGCAGTATTGATATCAACTTTGAAGAATATCACCCCCAAAACAACTTTCTACCCCTTTATAACCCCGTTAGTTGAATTTCAAGAAAATTTGAAACAAGCCAAGATCAATCAAGAATCAATTCAAGAATATTTATGCAAAATTTGAAGTAGATCGGACCAAGGAATCACGCTGTGCCATACAAAGTTAGTCCCCCTTTTTCTCCCCCTTAGAGGTAGAATTTCGGAACATCCTTTCTTATCAGATGCCTACGTCATACAAAGAACACACCCTCCAAGTTTCAGGTCTGTACAATCAGCGATTTAGGATGTGCGTTGATCCGTCAGTCAGTTAGTCAGTCATTCAGGACAAAGCATTTTATATGTAGAGATTTATTTTCGTAACAGGTGGTTAATTTGCATTTTTCATTAATGACTTGCATTGTGTTGGTGATTTATGTAGAAAATAAATAAAATGAGGGGTAAATTTAAGATAAGGTAAATTTAAAATTGATGCTCATTGCAGTTAGATTATTTGTGTTGATTTTATTTGTGGCCCATAATGACTTTTGTATAATATGACCTTGCTATTAAATTTAAAATGTTTGCGGTAGGATAGTTTTCCTTAATAATCTTTTAAATCATTTTTCAGGCTAGATTCTTTTACTCGATAAATTTTTTGTCACATAATTTGGTTAGCTAATTTTACCTCCTGCACTTTTTGGGATCGATTTGCTTAAGAGACACTAAATCCTGAAATAATACTTTTTTAGGTAGGTAATGTATTAAACACATCATATAGAGAACACCACTATGGTCATTTACAAAGATGATTTTTGTAAATCAGATAACAAATTAAATTGTAATGATTCTTTTTCAAAAATTTGCGTGGTATTTTGGCTCTTCTGTAAAATTACCATTTTGTCGCTTATGACATTTCGTCTTTCAAGCGTCGGTATGAAGTCGTTGCGTTGCGGTCGGAATATTTTACCTACTAGCTTTTGCCCGCGACTTCGTCCGCGCAGAATTAAATTTTGCGTGTCAATACTTAACCACGAATAACTTTTCTACGAAAACTTTACCACGAAAAGGCTATATCACGAACAGACTTTAACACGAAGTCTCAAATAGATCGGCCGGGTCCGGGTACCTCCCATTTGTTCTATGGAACTGTGACGTCATAAGACTGTTAACATTTTTTTTTCCCAACAGTTCCATGGTAGAACTATTGAAACAAAAAATGTGCTATTTGTTCTATAGAACTAAAAGCACCTCAAATTTGTGATGGGAAACTTGAGGTGCTTTTAGTTCTATAGAACAAATAGCACATTTTTTGTGTCAATTTGTTCTACCATGGAACTGCTGGGAAAGAAAAATGTTAACAGTTCTATGACGTCACAGTCCCATAGAACAAAATGGGAGGTACCCGATCGGCCAACAAATGGCTCAAAAGGGGATTGCGCGTCATATTTAGTATTGTTAAGAATTTATTGGGAAATTTATAGATATTATTAAAATTAAAAAGAATAAAACATTACAAATGCGAAGCTTATTTTTATTTTATTCCTCTTTGAGTACAACACCCCCTTGATGATTATTGTTAAGTAGGGCGACTATACGACCATAATTTTAAGTGTTTTATAAAAATAATAATAGTATTTCATTCTGCCGCGCTCGCCTGCGCTGCGCCTGGGCGAACGCGGGGAAAGGGCGCGGGGCGGGAACTCGTACGAGGTGCGCGCGCATGCGCCCCTCGACTCAACCACACTCAACTGTCTCGACTCGAGTCACTCGAGCGAGCCGCCGCGGCGGCCGGCGGGCGAGAGATTTTGTTTTCATTGTTTTAAAGTTTTCCCTTTTTTTGTACCTACGTGTTTTACTGAACAAACTGCAAGTTGGACGAAATGAGAATTTGAATTGGCATTGTTCATTTTTTTTAAGCTGTGCTTTTAACACCTTTATTTGATAAAATGGACTATTTCAAGCAACCAATTTGAATATTATGCTTTTACGTTGCTTTGTTAATTAATAATAAATATTTTTTCGCTGTTTGATAATTTGTGAATTTAGACAGAATCCCAATCGCCTTCGTTCGGCTGGCTATAAAAAAAACGGCTTTGTCTATGGTTTTGTCGATTTGACAGTGACACGTGACAGTTGCCATAGCTAAAAATTTTTTTTTTCATTTTTGTGGCAAACGTTCGATGCTAGATTCTGTCTAAAAGCCGGGTCGTTCGGTCAAAAATCGGTAATTGTTTATTTAAATATTTATTCTATTTTTCATAATGATTATTTTTTACAATGACATAAATATTGCTATGTCGTATGTGTATTAAACTAGGTATTAGGTAGGTATATTGTTAAGCTTATGGATTTCCGGTTTCATTTCTTTTTTCTTTTACTGTTTAGTTGCAGGCTAGCGACGTCGAAGTTCGTAAAACGTTCCCATAGTGTGCTTGTGGGGACGGAAGCGAGACATATGGCCTCGGTACCGCTCTGCTTTCAGAGCAGGACATGAGTGCGTGAAAGCCAACATTGGGGGCGGCAGACGTAAGCTTGCCTTCGGAATCCAAAAGCTTATTGGTTACTTACTTGACATGAAATGTATATTTCATAATTTTGTTTTATATATAATTTTTTTTCCTGCGACATTGGAGACATCTCCAATTAGTTTATTTGACGGTGGAGGCGTTTTACACCTCCACTGAACTTACTATTATTTTTTTTATTTTTTTATTTTTTTGACCATTAGAGACTTCTACTATTTATCATTACACACGATATAAAATTCAAAGTCCTGACTGACTGACTGACTGACTGACTGACTGACTGACTGACTGACTGACTTAACTATATATCAACGCACAGCCCAAACCACTGGACTTAGAGACTTGAAATTTTGCACATAGATACCTTATACAATGTAGGCATCCACTAAGGAAGGATTTTTGGAAACTCCCACGGGATAAGGAAAAAACGGGAATTATATATTCGATTCTTTGTAATGGCTGAGATGATGATGATGATGATGATGATATATTCGATTCCGAGTGACGCTATCTCAGTAACTATAATAACTAGACTCTTCAAATTTGATACATAAGTAGGTGATTACAAAACTAAGAAACTAATTTCAGGATTTTTGGAAATTTCCACGGGATAAGGAATAAAACGGGATTTATATACTCAGTTCTACGGGATCGATTTTTCGTTTTACTGGTCGTATAAAACTGAAATTTGGCCTTCAAGTTCTCTTGGGGAGTGTAGGGGAGCACTACAAAAGGATTTCCCGAAATTCCCACGGGAACGGAAACACCGGGACTTTTCGTTTTACTGGTTGCAGAAAGCTGAAATTCGGCATGTAGGTTGCTTCGGGAGTGTAGAGGATCATTAAGAGAGTACTTTCCAAAATTCCCACGGAAACGGGAAAAAACAGGATTTTTCGTTTTACTGGTCGTAGAAAGCTGAAATTTTGCAAGTGGGTTCCTTGGGGAGTGTAGGAGTTCCCGTAAGAATTTCGGGAATTGGTCTATTTGGCGAAATTCTTACGGGAACGGGAAAAACGGGACGCGGGGGAAAAGTTGAAATTTGTCACGTAGGTATATTCGGGAGTGTAGGGGAACACTAAGAAAGGATTTTCCGAAACGCCCACAGGGACGGGAAAAAACGGGATTTTACGTTTCCCGACGAAACAGCGGAAGAAAGAGACTTAACATTTATAACGTGTGTTTCTTTAAAGGCTTTAAGTGTACTCCGAAAGCACTCCCCAAAATTTCTGCGGGAACGGGAAAAAACGTATTTTTTCGTTTTACATCATAGCGCGTACGAAGTCGCGGGAAAAAGCTATTTAGGGTATATTTTAGGACAGCCCTATAGGTTAGGTTAGGTTTGTTTTATAAAAATCCTGCAATATTTACAGTTTCAGAAAAATCAAGGTAGCGGGGCAATGCGGGGGCTTGCTTGCATGCTTGCTTGAGTGCTTGCTTTGCATGCTTGATTGCATACTTGCTTTCATGCATGCTTGCATGCTTGCTTGAATGCATGCATGCTTGCGTGCTTACTTGCATGCATGCTTGCTTGCACGCTTGCTTGCATGCTTGCATGCCTGCTTGCATGCCTGCTTGCATACTTACATGCTTGAAAGCTTGCAGGCTTGATTGCTAGCTTCTTTGAAATACTCATGGTTCACGCGTGCGAAGCCGCGGGCAAAAGCTAGTAGATTAATATAATTTAAGGCTCGGGGACCTTATACATCCCTTATATAAATGTATTTAATGTAAGTAGAATTTAAGTATTCTTACTGTATTTTTATTTGAAAAAATGACTTTCTGCCAAGTTTCTTGCGGCGCATTCTTCTTGGCAATGATGGTCTTTCCGAATGTGCTGGTAGTTTCAAAAAGACATGTAAAAGAGCCCTTGGCGGCCAATTTGCAAAAATAAATTTTCATTTTCATTTTCATTTCAAACAAAGGTTCAAAGTACTTTTACAAAAATATCTGCAATCATAAAGTATTTTTGAAATCGGACAAGATAAATCGGATAAATTATGGTTTTCCTCGAAATGGTTTTCGAATTGGAGCATACTAAAAAAAATTAACAATGCCAATTCTATTTGGACAAACTGCGTATTGGACGGCCAGCTAAGAGAAAAACGCCGGTACGATATTCTTCGAGTGAATACACGGCGCCGCCCGGTCGACCTTGAGCCGGGGGATGCCGACGCGCGCGCCGCGGGCGGCCCGCCCGCCCGACCAGTGTGAAACAGACTTTGACGGCGAGAGCATGCGCATTTCTGCTCCCGGAATTATTACGTGATTGTGCCGGGTGAACTTTATAATTAATCTTATAGTGAACAATAAACCTTTGGAGTGCCGGGTGTGTGAAAGTCCGTGTAGGCTTTTGTTTTTGTTATAAGTACATACTTTCCTGATTGACTCATTTGTAAAAATTTAATAGAAACGAATCTCAAAAATTGTGTGTTTAATTAACTGGATAACAACCACAAAATCATAATTTCATTTATTAGTCAATCCCGCCCTTCCGTTACAAAACTGGTCCTTACGAGTTCGGAACGGAAAGTGAATAGACAACAATGAGTGTTAAGAGTGGTAAACAAGAACAAGAAGCACGTAGTGCACCAAGAGCGAAACTAGCGAAGTCGGTCGCTACAGACTCAGGATTGGAGACTCCGTCGGGCGCCGACATGTTGCAACACGTGTCACGGTAGGTGGTCGCATCGCACCGGCGACCACGGATTTGAATTACTACCGTTAGAGGTGGGGACGCCGGCGTCGGATCGGAGCGCACCGCGCGCGCGCGGAACAACGCCACCCACACGAGGTGGTTAGACTCAGAAAGCCTAATTAAGAAGAAGCTCGCTCTTAACATGGCGGAGCTGAAGGCACAAGAAGAGGCACGTGCCGCGGCAAGTACGACATCCCGACGTATGAAGAGCTTCGAGAAGGCCTACCGAAGTACGAGCGACATGCACAATTACACTCCGGTAAGAAACTGCGTTTCGGTGTTGAAAAGTACCTATATATAGTTACTATACTCTTTGTGTATACTTAACTTAATTATAATTTAATTTACATAGCTTATTTCATAAATTTTTCGTTATTTCAGGAGTCATAGTGGGAAAGCTGAGGGAGATAAAATCATATATTCATTATGTCAGGAGGAAAGTAGAAGCGATTGAAATATCTCTTACAAAATTGAATATTCCCTCGGAACCTAAACCTTGATGATGATGATGCTCAGTGATGAAAACATTCGGACGGAACTGGTATGTTAATTACTTACCACCAAAGTTAGGTTTTATATGCTACTCATTCAGTCATAACAGGATAATGTATGTATGTCTGTATATATCAGTGACCAATATAAAGTGACCCCACACTGCGTACATTTTGCTTTAGGGCAGGGCTCTGCTTACGCTGTTTATAGATAATGGTACGGGAACCCTTTGTCCGCGAGTCTGACTCGCACTTGGCCGGATTTTTAAATAATAATAAATAAAAAAACGAATCGTTTCAATGATCGAAATCAGTACACTCATTTAGCTTACCCCTTCTATCACTGCAAAGTGGCATGCTGATTATTGCCTGTGTACATAAATTGACCGTTCTGACTGACCTATCTTATCCACTGACATTGTTTTATTTTTATAGGAACGAGACTGTGTCAACCGATGTCTGGAAAAAAAAATCTCTGATTACTTGTGACAATATTGCTCATGGACAGGGGAAAAAAACAACTTTAAATTGTGGTCTTTGAGATTAATAACCGTTGTTAAACGTAAGTGTTTTTATGAAGAAACACTTTTATTTTATTTATTTTTTTTAAATGAAAGGGAGCAAACGAGCCAGCGGCTCACCTGGTGGAAAGCAATCACCGCCGTCTTATTTTTTCTGTGTTGCGAAGTGCATGGTGGGGGGTAATTAAAATTATCAGTGCTTGATGTGGCAGAAAATAGTACATTTCTGCTGCGGCCGGGAAGAAAGGGGTTACCGGTCGAGTAGGTTAGATACGAGTCCGGCAACCCCTGTTCCCGTTCTCGCGCCTGTATCCTACTATAATATTACTATACTATTCCTAATCCTGCCGCTAAGCAGCAGACAATATTAAAAAACCGAGTTAATAATGTTAATATGTTGATAAGTATATTTTATAGTATATTGTAAGTCATACATGATAATTTTCTTGCAGTTTGACTTTCTTACATTCACTGGTGGCAGTAGAGAAAGAGATTGTATGAATCGTAGCTTGGAAAAGATTTTTTCTAATTATCTGGCACAATTTTGTTCCTGGACTGGAAAGAAACAGAACTTCAAATTGTCTACGCTGCAATTAATGGCTACATTGAAACGTAAGTTTTTTGGTGTCGTTAAATTTTCGTCACCAGACCCTTAATTGGTGACCGGCAACCCAACACACCAGATATACAGGGTGTTAGGTAATGAGTGGATAACCCTTGAACTATGGATAGAGGGCACTTAGGACGTTATAATAAAGCTAAAATAGCTTCAGTAAAAGTTGCACGGTTTCCGAGATATTCGGACTTTTAGGTTTTTTTCGAAAATGAACACCCTTGTTCAATGTTTTGATCATAGCACCATTTTAAGCTAACTTTTCAATTTTTTTTTTTTGCTCAATATTTTTGAGTACTTGTATTTTCAGATAGGCATTACTATTTTTGTGAGACATGGGATTTTTAAAAAAAAAATCGCAAACTTAATTTTTGCCTTTTCAATCGTACATTGATCGAATTTTCAGCTCTCACGGTGAAAAAAAAATACACTACCGCCTAGTTGCCAATAAACTTAAAAACATGCCGGTTTATTCACAATTTAAAAATGGTAATTACCTTTTGAATTTAAATTCAAAATGACAAAATAATAATAAAAAATACACGCTCACCCACATTTTTCCCGATTTACTTTTTGTATCACGGGCGTAGAACTCAAAATTTTTTGTTGCAAAAATAACATTATTGGCCACTTATTTAAATGCAAATGGCATTTAAATAATTCCAAATTTAAAAAACATGCCAACTGCCTTTTGTTTTTTTTTTTGAATTCGATTTTGAATTTGATTTTCGATTTCGATTTTGAAGGGATTTTCCATAATTCCCACAGGATAGGGAACTGGACTAAATTTTTACTCTTCCACGGGGGCCAAGTTGCGGGGTATAAGCTAGTTAGTTACATTACTATATTTTTATGTTATTTGTTTCAGTTGCAGTGAAAGAGAGTTTCCCGAATATGACTGACGAAAGTTTTGAACGGCATGGCATGAGCTGGTTCCAACACGCAACTACTACGCTTAAACTACACATTATATCTTTCTCTTATCTTTATATAATCCTCGTAGCCCCACTGTTATAAAAAAGTCTAATTACACTCCACCAGGTTGACGGAACCCCACTTTCCATTCCGTTTGCCCTTCGGGCATTTGAAGATACCTAACAAACCTAACCTAATTTTATTATCTCTAGTGAGGATTTTTATAACAGTGGGGCCACAAGAACTAACTTTTTTAGTCATAGAAAAATACTTCTTAGTTTAAGGTGTGTGTAACACCGATGATCTCCGCAATTTTATCTTTCTTTAAAAGTTGCCAGCATGTGCTGTCAAAATAGTATTTGCTTTAGATTTGAATACGGGCCTGTTCCATCACTGTCTGATAAGTTCCTAATAGCTTATTTGTTAGATATCTATGGTTCCGTCTATTTATTACTACGAAACGGACAGATACGGCTTCTTTGCTGTCTGAGACTTAAGAAACTATCAGTACCTTATCAGACAGTGGTGGAAGAGATGTATCAACATAGAGTTTAAAAGATAGAAACCTCTTGTTTTGATGTCAATAATAAATAATATTTGCTGTAATTTGAACATACTCTAACAACTAATATGTCTGTATATAGTATACTATGTGGGTGTTGCTAGCAATGTATATGGCTTAAGATTAAGTGATGTATCAGCATAGGCTGATAGGACGAAGAAAACTCTTTTACTTTTTGATGATTTTCTTAAAATACTTATTATTTAGACATGTCCAAATAAGTTTTTCTTTTTTTTTATTAAGTCCAGCTTGAACCTGCAACAGCCTATATAAATGCCTGAATCTTTTTTATCGATAGGAATAACCTTCTTTACTAAACTATATATATATATTTTTAATTAATTAATGTTACTAAAAAATCGGATATTTTTTTGGTTGATAAAGAAAGTTATTGTTGTATAAAAAAAACGTTTCAAGGACTTTTTATCACTTGGTATTGTATTAACTAGTTAATGCAGTGTTAAACAATAGAAAATAAATACAATTTTTGATAAGATATATTTTAATTTCACTCACTTTTTAATATTAATAGTTAAAGGCTATAACTGTTTAAATGTGTGATTGTTTTATAAGTTTGAAAATGTAATTTGTTGTAAGTGGCTGTGTAGACCGTTAAAAAGTTTCTTAGTATACTGGCCACGGAGAGATTTTTAGCAGTGTGAGCAAAGATCAAAGGGTCTCAAATATCAGTTTATTTCTCACGCGTCATCTCGGTAGGAATTGGACTTAATGGACCTAAGAAAGTACTTTTTTAGGGTCAGTTTTTTGGTTTTCCATAAGTTCCAAATGCTTCCTAGTCGACGCGTAAGAAATAAATTGGTATTTGAGACCCGTGGAGCTTTGCCTACACAGCTATACATCTCTCTGTGGCCAGTATACTAAGACACTTTTTGGCGGTCTACAGCAACTTACAATAATGTTACATTACAAACTTGTATGTAAAGTTTGCACGCAAGTTGCCTTTACCGTTAATATGAAACATAACCGCAACCTTAACAAGTAATTTAAATGCAAGTTGGATATAAACATTACGTTAATGTTACAAATGTAACTGCCACAACTTATTGAATGAAAGTTTCCTGCAAGTTACATGTGCGTTATTATAGCAACATTAATTGCACAAGTTACCTTTATGTTACAAATGTAACTGCCATAACTAATTGAATGAAAGTTTCCTGCAAGTTACATGTGCGTTGTTATAGCAACATTAATTGCACAAGTTACCTTTATGTTACAAATGTAACTGCCATAACTAATTGAATGAAAGTTTCGTACAAATTACATGTGCGTTATTATAGCAACCATAACTGCACAAGTTACGTTAATGTTACAAATGTAACTTTGCCACAACTTATTGAATGAAAGTTTCCTGCAAGTTACATGTGCGTTATTATAGCAACATTAATTGCCCAAGTTACCTCTATGTTACAAATGTAACTTTGCCACAACTTATTAAATGAAAGTTTTCTGCAAGTTGCATATGTGACGTTGTAGACATATAGAAATTATAATTTATTAAAAGTTTTCGTGAAAACTTTCTTGAAAGTTACAATTGAAACATTTGAGCAAAGTTGCATTTGAAAGTTGTGTAAAGTTCTAGTGATCAGGTCTATGAAACTTGCAGGGTATATATACAGCGCGGCCGTTAGAGCTTTGCATCAATGTTTCTCAAACGTTGCTAGAACGTTGCAACCTTGCAAATGAAACTTACAAGCCCCCATATGTGAGTTTCAGCAATGTTAACGCAAGTTTTGCATGTTTAACGGGTAGGTATCTGTTGTAATTGTTGAGCAATGTCTGAGGAAAAATAGGCCTCTAAATAAATAACCTCTAAAAGAACCGCGGCGCACACAGAGTCAATGATCTTATGAAATGTAGAGCTGGGTAAAGGAAGGCTCCTTCCCTAATTTGGTTTTCATTTAAAAAAAAAAATTATGTGGCAACTTGAGAAAAATCACGTACACGAAAAAACGTTTAACGTTTTCACACCGTAGACATTGGAGCCGATGCCACCCCAAGCGCTAGGGTTGTACTTCGCTAGTAGTGATGTCTGAAAATGCGTTATGATCGGTAATTTTGTATAATTTCCCCTTCATTTGTTGAACTTGAAAAGTATCTTTATTATTTTAGAGTAGGCCGTGACAAACTGCGACTTTATTTGTTTCTTCCTTGTTCATTTGTAACCTTTGTCTTTAATCTGATCGCTTAGTGTCGCCATGTATGCACACTTCCTATAGAATATCGGCTTCCTAGTATACATATATCTACAATCAAATTGCAAGGACATACCTACGTTTTTACCGGTACCTGCTAATATATTCTAAAGTAAATTCCAATTGGTTTTCCTCCTTATTCGGTCATCTCAAAATGCAAGGAATTTATAACACTGTAAACTCGCTACCTACCAGATGGATTAGTAATTGTTATTAAAAAGGAAAGCCACACACGGGGATAAAACCTTTATTTTTACATTTATTAAAGTACGACTGTGATTGTTTACGCGTCATTTAGGGTCATTGAACTGGACACTAAACTATTGAGTTGAAAAGTCATCTATTTCACAGCTACACTACATTATACATTAGAGTCCGGTGGTGGAATAAAGAATTTCTCAGATTGCAGAAACTTCTCGCACGAGCCCAAGGCGAGGACAATAAACATGCGACACAGTGTACACAATTTTACAACTTCCCTTGGCCAGGAAGTGGAAATTTCCGCTCGCACCACGGGCGGTAAATTGCTACTTTTACGGCCCGGGGCGACATAAAATAATAATAGCAATAAAAAGATATTAGTAAAACAAGTTAAGAAACCACCAAGTGTAAAATACGGTCTCGGTGTTGTATTGTAACTACCCCCTGTAAGTGAAATGTCAAGTAGGTACTACGCAGGCGCAAGCGCACCAGGAAACGCCGCGGAATGACTCACACGCAGATCCGCGAGTGATCTGCGCCAATTAGATCACTGGCGCGTGACGTCACGCCTGCTCGACCAATGAGGGCTAGGCCCTTGGTGTTACGTAAAAGTATTACAGACAATCAAAAAGTGATTTAACCATGGCGGTCCAACGGACAGATATTGTTGGCTATTGCCGTGTACTTTTACAAGACGAAATATTTATTTTATTGCTTATGTCAATAATGTTCAAAATGTGTACCTAGGCCGCAAAGGACTCTTTTATACTTGTCTTTTTGATTCTGCCCGCACTTTTGGAAATACAATCTTTGCTAAAATGGAACCCGACGCGAGAAACGTTGTTTATAAATATGCGAAAAAATGTGTTTTCTTATTTAAAACGTTTAAGTTAATACGCAGCTTCTAACTACAGTTAATTAATGATGTTAAACGTAACTAAGGCTAATAGTTTAAACCAGTTAAACATTAACTATGTAATAAATAAACATCACGGACATACGGCCTAGCGCAAGGTCGGCACTTTCACACGTAAAG
Source organism: Pandemis cinnamomeana (assembly GCA_932294345.1). Lineage (NCBI taxonomy): Eukaryota > Metazoa > Arthropoda > Insecta > Lepidoptera > Tortricidae > Pandemis > Pandemis cinnamomeana. Next base: position 16,891,295 of record OW028703.1, read on the forward strand.
TCACAACTCGTTATAGAAACGCATTTGAATTTAAATCGTTTCGTCGCTGAACAAAATCGAAATTAAAGTAATAACGTTGCGAGTTACGCCTTTTTAAAAATGCAGTAGTGACATAAATGCCAACTTAATTATTCGGTTAAGTTTAGCGCCACTGTGAAATAATTAATACCCAGTTGTTAGAAGCTATGCCGGTTCTCAATTTGTCCGCATGTAAAGATATCTTTGTACGTCACTGTTTAATAATTGATGTAATAGTAACGCCTTACATTATGTACTGTGTATAATTTGTATTGTTACTTTAAAACCGAACCGGTACTTGTAGAGAAGCCAATTAGTTCCGAAAGATGACCATGGGAGAAGAGGCTGACCAAATAAATGGCGGGATGACTAAAGCATTTCCTTTGGACTGGCAGAGATATTTCAATAGAGAAATTTGGAAAATCTGGTAGTTTCCTAGCTCTTTAGCCTTTAAAAACCGGTCAAGTGCGAGTATGACTGAAACAACACTAGCAAAATTTAAAATCGCAGTAGCAAATAATGCAAAAAAGAGTATATCTCCTTTACTCGCGCTGTGATCTTTTTCTAGCGTTTTTGATTTACTTACATACTTCCGAGAATCGAACACGTGGGTCTGTAATGGTTAATTTTTCATTTTGGGGTATGTTATGAACGACTTTAATTGTAACTTATTTACCTTATGCAGTTGACGTGATTGATTTACGTTTGATCCGTGTAGAATTAATAAGTCACGACTAAAAAGGTTTGCGTCAGGGTCGATTGTATAATGTATATCCTGTTTTTACAAATACTAATACAGAACTATAACAATAAGTACCTTGTAATTAAGAAATTAATTTGATGAACAGACAATCATTTTAACGTCTACAAATAAAATTGTATCACTATATTTCACTGTCACTGTCTGCGCGTCCATTTCTTTTTTACTGACAAATGACAATCGTTTTCCCGCGCAACAACCACCCCTGCCCTTACCCTGTGCCGCGCGGGCGAGGACTCATTTAAGTGGTCGGTCTATAGTACCACGATATGGCCACAACAATTTACAGAAAACTAACGACTAGTTAGCAATTAAAACATCTGTTTTTGGATCATAATCGTTCTTGTTCATTACCGCTTTGAACAAAAAATTGCTTCAATTCTGCTCCTTGGACTCCAGAGGTCCCTTTCTACTTTTCCTACAAACATGAGCAGGTCAGAATTCCGATGTAATTTATGCGGCGGCGCACGCGCGGCCTCGCGTTCTGGGAAATGCTTGCAAAACTCAGCGACAGTAATGACGTACAATCCGTGAGAGTATCTTACTGTCTCCTTCATTCGGCCGATTCAAGTACCAAACCCATAAGAGTGGGTAAGACCGCAAGACAAACCCGAACAGCATTCTAAAAACTTACGGACTGTACCATTTTTAACGTCCAAGTGTTTATTGACAACCTTCGAGACGCCGAATCGGAGCCGCAATAAAAATAATATACTGACGAGCAGAAATAACGTGTCGCTTGCCATATAAAGTTGTATGAAGAAGTACCCGTTATTTATGCGCATTAGTGTATATACCTATATACCACTGACTTGCTTCAAAACTAAGTAATTGAAAGCAACTGAAAGTAATCAGTTGGGTTGCTTAATTTGTTTGGTTCTCATTTCCCATAAACTAAAAAGTTTTTTTTCTCAAAAATGTCCTTTAAAGTCGTCATTGTTAACTACGTATCAGAACAGGAAGTTAATTGTTGCCGGCCAGTCCAAAATTAAAAAAAAAAAAACATTACTGTCGAGCTAAACTCGACAGTAATGTTGCATACAAATTCCATTACTGTCTAGTTATTAACTTTTTAAAAATGCAAATCACCATTATAAAATAAAAAAAGGCACAAGACTTAAACACATCAAATTAAAAAAAAAAAGCTGGTACGACAACGTGTTTATCTGTGTCTGAAATAGCTTTAGGTGTTCTGGGTAGAAAAATACACTCTTCAAATGCCATTGATAGAAAATGGCGGCAAAGCAAAACAATTTTCACTATTTTGTTTTCATTTATTTTTGTTGTTGTTTTATTTTCGATTTTTGAGAAAAGCACTATACTGGCCTCGGCCAGAATAGCATTGCTGGCTTCGTATTATTAAACGGACTCGCAAGCTCGTCCGTTCAAACCAATACTCAGCCAGCAATTGCCTACTTCCTGGCCTAGACAGTAATGTACTATTAATTACCGCTTTGATCATATCATTATTATTATGTTTTACATAATTATTATCATCGATAGCTACATTTAAAAGATAGGTGAACAAGCATATTTACTACAATTCTCCTACGCAAAAAACACTCCAAGTCCTCATAACATCATTAAGTCAAAGTCTACTCTTTCGTTACAATAAAAAATCAACAACTATATTCCCACAGGGGTAGGCAGAGACTGCTTTGTTCCACTTGCTACGATCCTAACCTCTTCAACAACTCAACAATCAACAATTGCAATAATTTAATTGTATCTGGGGGCACGGGCAGTGCCCCCGCAAAGTTGCAAAAATCGAAACACAGTTTTACAATCGTAAAATGTACGTGACACGATCATATCATGCGCAGGGGCAGCCCCTCACTACCCAACCATAACCAACCTGTTATTGTGTCCATTTAAAACGGCATTACATTAATTTCCGAATAGGAAACTTTGGAACAACTCGGTCACGCGTCAAGTGCATATCCGGGAGGACATCCGGAAGGGCCAATTGAGCCCACTGGAGATGGGGGGCCCTTTGCCATCCGGGCTGGTGGTGGGGACGGGTCGATAAAGTTATCGATAATAGACGTAAACTATCGACAATGGTCAGGTCTAGTCTTGGTAAACCACGCGAAGTTTAATTAAGAAGCATTTTCGTGTCTACAAAAGTAATAAAATATTTATAATTTTAAATTGAATGCGCTGAATTTGCCGTTACACGAGAAATCTGTATTCCGATTTCGTCCAAGGTCCGTGAGTAATGCACAAAGCAATTAAAACAGTTAATTTGCTTCAATATAGAATCAAAATAATTACCAAGTACCTATCAATTAGGTACTTGGCTATATTTTTAAATATGTAGTTGTGCAACAAAAAACATTTGAAAGTTTGCACTATTTATTCAAAACATCAAGGAAAATCGATTACAAAATACGGTACAACCATAAACTTTTCCATCTATTCTATTGTTCGGCAGCCGTCTAAATATTTACTTACAATTGGAGGCATGTTTTATTCAACACCAGGTTATTCGCCATTGTGAAGTTATCGACAATAATCGGGACCGCCCTAGCGTTAGACATAACACAATGGCGGCAAATGTTACACAAGCGCAGACGCAGCCCAGGGGTTATCGATCGATCTGCTACTGAACTGGCTTAACAAGAACTAATACACTATCTAACGATTGATGTACATCGATGTAGAAGATAATAAAATAAACAGTGTTGTCTAAGCTGAGCGTTCACGCGATCTCTCTCCATCTGAGGTTTAGGACTAGACCACTATAGTCTAATAATCACTAATGCATTTATATACTTAGGTATATATATAACGGTTTGCTCAGGGAGGGCCGATATGATACTGCTTTCTTCAAGTTGCAGTGAAAAACTGATGTATTGGAGTTACCTTTGCTTGTTTGTATTAACCAACAGACTGTTTTTTTCTTGGGAAAAATTGTAAGGCATTAATGGTACTACAACATACTTAAATTGATGATGACGATGTGACATAATTAAACGAAATTCCCGAAGGCTATGAGATAAGAAAGGATGCAATTATGCCCTTTACGTCAATTGAAGCAAGAAAGCCATTCGCCAGAGGACGCCGACGGTTCATTGTTACTAATTACCCTTTAATTGAGTCTTCCGTCATCGATTTTATCTCTACCACGGATAGAGAGCATTGATATAGTACTGAACATAATGCATCATATTCATTTCATTTCATTTTCACTTCCTTTCATTTCATTTAATTTCATTTTAATTTCATTTAATTTCATTTTAATTTCATTTAATTTCATTTTAATTTCATTTTAATTTCATTTTCATTTCATTTTAATTTCATTTTCATTTCATTTCATTTCATTTTCATTTCATTTCATTCCATTTTCATTTCATTTCATTTCACCCATTTTTCCGTTTCCCGATACAAATTCGTTATCATTTCTAAGAATGAATCGTGTAACTGGGTTACTATTGTTGCTACAATCGCGTGTGCTTTGATGTGTTCTAATACTTACATAACCAGGAACTATCTGTTTTAATGTTTACATTGTAGCTTGATATCCGATATCTTACTAGGGTTATTGTCTGATATGAAGATATGTTAAGGTCTGTCGATTTATTAAATGTGTTTCTCTAATTGGTCTCATATCAAAAACTATATTATACAAATCGAATTGTATTTGATGAGGTTTTCTGTCACATTGTTTGTGTTAACTAGTTTCAAATGTGTCTTGTATAAAGCAATTTTGAAACGTATCAAAATAAGATTTTTTTTCAGCAGAAGACACTGTAATATATTAACGACCGGATAGCTTAGTGGTTAGTGACTCTGACTATGAAGCTAGAGATCCTGGGTTCGAATCCCGGTAGGGACAGACAGTTGTATGATGAATACGAATGTTTGTGCCCGAGTCATGGATGTTGTATGTATTTAAGTATGTATTTATCTACATTATGTAAGTATGTTTATCCGTTGGCTGGTACCCATAGTACAAGCTTTGCTTAGTTTGGGGCTGGGTATAATTTGTCCGAAGATATTTATTTACATTTTTTTTATTTGTTCAAGGGCAATTTAACACGAATGAGGTTTCAGTTTTCGTAATAATCGAAACCAATAATAAACCTGATGATAATAAATATGAATGTGTTGTCATCACTATTTGTTTGCCCGAATTTGATTCTTTCATCATTTAATTCGTCAAATGATAACCTCTTAGAATCCCACAGTAAAATAGATTTCTTGGATACTGTCTTCTTTGCAATTAAACGAACTTTGCACAGCATGAGACACAGGTTTACCGTGAACTGCAAAGAATTAGTAACAAACAACACAGTAGTTGGCTAATCATAGAAACGTGATGGGTTAGTCACTGTACAATCACCACACTGCCAACATGTGGTACAATCACTCGGTAGGCATCTTAAGGGCAATTACTACAATCTGGCTGCATTAGAAAACTGGGTTAATTTCAATCTCAGTTAAGCTGATCTAGCTAGTTGTTGCCCGAAGCTTCGTCTGCTTAGAATTCATTTATCGCTATCCCGCAGGAATTACGCAATTTTTCGGGGTAAAAAACCTATGTGTTATTCCAGACTATAATCTATCTATGTTCCAAATTTCATCCAGATCTGTCCAGCCGTTCTGGCGTGAAAGAGTAACAAACATCCATCCATCCATACATACAAACGTTCGAGTTTATAATATTAGTAGGATTTGATGTACAGAACGTCTTCACCATATGCTATTTACTGATTTACCATTTTTGACCAAATATGGAGACAAATTTGTCCACTGCATTTTACTCGTCATTGTTTTTTTAATTAACATTAATTTCATCTGTTTCTATGAATTCCTCTATAACATCGTCCCCTATCTGATAAAGTGACAATACGAGCTATCCGATAGCACACACCAAACATTTTTCATCGATACCGATGATAATATCGGTTTGCCCAACTCTAATCATGCTTGCCATTGGATTTGCCATTCAGTGTACAACAATCGCCGCAATAGTTTGGTTGGAGTATGTATGATGAATGCAAATATAAAGAAACACAATAAGAAATTTTTAAATAACTTCACAAAGGGCCTGTTTCACCACCCTCTGTTAAGTTCCAGTTATCTTAAGTGTCAGTTACCTATGATGACGTCTCTGTCTGTTTCGTATAAATAAATAGAGACGGAATCATAAACTTAACATCATAAAACCGGCCCTAAGTAATCTAACAGTGCATTGTCACCCACATCCACAAAGGTAGATACAACTTCCAGTGTCACCATTAAATTGGCACACCTCAGTACCTCCTTCATAAGTTACTACTGAAGAAACGACAACTCTACTAACAGCTAACTGCATCTCCTTCATGAGTTACTACTTGGAAAGGGACAACACTATCAACAGCGTCAAAATGATGGCGAGTAAAGGTCTATGTCCGACCGTATGGCATAGTACGAGATGCGTCAGTGGTTACGTCACTAACGCACGTGTTTTCATGTCCCCGCTCGCAGCGCATGCGCATGCGCATATCTCGGACCTCAATAACGCAAGCATGCACAGGGTGACTTAATATCGCTTATCATTATTAAATCATATATTAAATGGTATAATTAACAAAAAAAAAACAACAAAATTTATTTTTGCAAATAGGCCTCTAAGAGCTCTTTAACATGTGAAACTACCAGCGCATTCGGAAAGACCATCATTGCCAAGAAGAATGCGCCGCAAGAAACTTGGCAGAAGGTCATGTTTTCAAAATAAAATACACTAAGCTACTACAATACTTAAATTAAATACATTTATAAAAGGGATGTACAAGGTCCCCGAGCCTTAAATTATATTATTTCATAGTATAGAGGTGTATAAAGTCTCTACTGGTCATAGTAAAACAAAGCATGAGAAGAAAGAAAGATAAAAAAAATCAATAAAAACAATTTAAGTTTAGTGGAGCCAGGTGTAAAACGCCTCCACCGTCAAATAAATTAATTAATTAAATCTTAAATAAAAATATTGTATTCATTATTTTAAAAGCATAACATTTAGTTTAAAGGTTAGGGATGACGTGAGTAAAAGATAAATGTTGAATTACCAATTTGAATCACTCTGTACAATGAACGTGCATGCATGTCCATTGGAAGTGCAGCTACTGTAATTTAGTTTTGCAAGGATTATTACTTTATAGCGTACCGTAATTTTAAATCACGGTGTTTTAGTAGAAAAAATTTAATGGAATTGTTTTGACATTTGGAAGTTGGTAGAAAGCGCTTTCCAAATGGTGTTAATAAAGTTGTATAACGGTTACATAAAGACAAAATATCGGATTGCCTAGATCATTACATTAGTTATCAGCGGCGCGGGCGCATTGCCACAGTGCATTTATAAAGCAGTAGCCGAATAGGTTTTTATCGATATTGAGGATTACATACAGAGAATAAGCCAACAGACAGACACACTTTCGCACTTATAATTTTACTATGGATTTTTATGCATTGCAAAGAAAGAAAAAAATGTTAATTGCCACAAATTGAACACATTTACATCAAAATCCGAGAACACCAGAAATACATTATGAAGTTTGAACTTCTGCTTCCACATTTACTATGTTCGTAGTCGTAGGCTGCGCGCGCGCAATCCTCGCCATTTGATACGCCATCTTCGTTCGTCATTACACGTAAATAGAGTGTGGGTGGTATTTTTTACCGTTACAATTTTGATTTGACTGACGTACACAGCTACTGTGGATATCAAATATTCCGAACAAGAGATCAAGTTGCGAGTAACGGCGTTTAATTGTATGATATTATGTGACTTCCATGCTAGTCTGGCAGCAAAGAAAAAACACAGAATGTACCAGTTGCTTCCCGCGCAGATGGCAAAGCCCGTATAGGGAATGGGCTAAAATCTTAGGAATCATATTATAGGCGAACCCATCACTATTTTAATTCCCTTTTCCATCCATACATCCACAACAATGCCAAACGTGGTATTTAGGTCTTGTTATTAGGCTACGTCTACCCCGTAAGGGATAAAGCCGTGATTTATGTATGCATGTAGATTATGTAAACCTAAAATATATTTTTTTTTTCATTTTTTTTTTTATGTGAGATTGGGTTCAATGAACTTTTTGTATGATATTTAACTATTCGTAGGGCCTTATGCAAGGTCCGTCCTAACCGCTACATGAATCTATCCGCTCGCTACTCCTGCGCAAAGGTACCGACGTAGAGTAAAACCCGATGTAATGACAGGCACTTGAGGTATTCCATTTCACAATATACTCCATATATATGTAGTATGTATATATGTAGTTCTTCCTGTTATAATATCTACGTGTATCGAATGTGTGTAAATAAATGTTTTTCTCTCTCTCTCTCTCTCTCTCAATATAGTTTGTTATTTCAGTCACATTATTATCACAATGCGTTGATAATTTCACCGCACCGTATGGCTGTAGAAAGCACATTAATCGGCGGAAGCGTCACACGTCCGGCGCGCGCGCATTGATCATAATCGAGCAATTACTGCGCTTCCGGTAAACAATGCCGACGTGAGATATAGTTAATTTTATAACTATAGTAACAGGTGACCTTTGGCTACACTTGGTCTCTTACCCCCTTATTCATAAACGCGCTTCTGCTAACTTAGCAATTGTTTGTCCTTATCTGTGAAAGGTAAATGTCAAAGTGACAGATAAAGACAAACGATTGCTAAGTTAGCTGAAGCCTACAGAGCGTTTATGAATAAGGGGGTTAGTGACTAAATAAAAAGTCAAGACGGAATCCTGCGAACTACGGAATGAGACTGGTTTGAACTGTCTTAGCGTGTAACGCATTCGCTGCCAGTTGCAAAAGCCGAGACTTCTTCAGGAGCCGCTGACGCGCATATGCGTTCAATTGGGATTGTCTAAAAAAAAATACCTATCCTTTTTATATTTTTTTTGTGCAGAATAGTCAATTATAAGAAACCAATTTCAATATTTTCTCATATAACTCGGTATTTTTTTCACTATTAATTATTGAAAGTATTTTGGTTGATGACGTCAGAGTTTCCATTGCCGGTGTCCCACATCTGCTTATTGGATAAATTGATCATAAAACGTATGTGAACCTCCGCCATCAACGTCTTTTCTATCTGTGGTGAAGTTGGCAAACTGTCATTAGTATCAATGTCAACATGATTCAACAATAACACAGGAAGATTTACGCGATCTTCTCCTATGAATTTTATATTTTCACAATCGTTATACATACCATAACATTCTGCGCGAAGCAGTAAGGTCCATAAACACATACCAGGTATGATCGAGACAAAACAGGACCCGGAAATAAGACAGTAAACTCAGTAGGCGAAAGTAAACCGAAAAACGTAATATTTTCGCTCTCCATTAAAATATTTAGCGTAAAATCTTTCATGTGAGCAAAGCACATCGCTGTGTGGTTACACTCTTGCCTAATTATCTACCGAAAGTGCTTCTAAATCTAAACTATAATACAACAATATGAAAGTAAACGGTGGAAAAAACAAGAATGACAGTAACAAGATTGCCCATTTGCTTGTCATCTGTCATAAGATGAATGAAATGTCAGATTGCGGGTCCAAATTGAACTCCGTAGCATAATACACGCGTAAATAGCATAGAATTTGTAACCTTTGCAAATAAAGTACATTTTGGACCGTCTACGCCATGTCTGGGAATGTCAAATGAAGGTCATTGCTTATTTTTCATGTAATAAATTCATTATAGCAAAATAAAATAAAGTAAATACAGAAAACGATTTAAAAAGCATTTATCTCGAAATGGTTTTCGATTTACTATACATTGTAAAAAAATAGACAATCCCAATTGCCTGTAAAATTATGACAGCGGCTCGGAGCGAAAGTCACGAAAACGCATGTATGCGTCGGTTGCAGTGAGTGCATTAAATAGTGTGAGTGATAGTGCAATTTTGTCAACTCAAAAGGCCCTTTTAGAATGATCGAAGATATACGTAAAAATTTTTTTTTTGCCATATTTAAAAATCGAATTTACCACTTAGTTTCCATGGATAGGTACCTACACCTAGTAATGTGCCGAAGTTATCGTAAATCAACAAAAATTACCTACAAATTAATAAATGAAACCTATCATTACATCAAAAACAATTTGTCAAAATTTAATCAGTTGAAAAAAGCCACAAGGTATTTGTATATTTTTTGAATCACTTGCATTTCGCATCTCAGACAATATGCGATCCACAAAAATAAATATGTAACAATGCGGGCAACTTGCAGAATGCACATGTTGCCGTGGGAACCTGTGAAGCTGCGCAAGCGACGATCACACATTACTGCGCCATAGGCTAGGACAAAAATATCGACGTGTTACCAAAATATCGATATTTATTTCAGAGTATCGAATTTGTATTAAATTTGATTATTTTAGGGGTTTGGTTAATATTTGAAGTTGAAACTGTTGCTTAAATTTTTGGTCTCACTGTACTAATAATAATAATACTTACCTACTTAAAACGTGTCTTAACAAAAAAAAGTAATGAAACTGTCAAATAGGTACCTATTTATTATTATATATTTTTTTTTTTATATGAATAGGAAGGCAAACGAGCAAGTGGGTGGGTGGTATTATATTCATTTAAAAATGTTTTGTCAATACTACTTGCTATAAAAATGACAATGTAAATATTTATAATTTATTATCATGTCAAAAAGTTATTTGTATGAAGATTTAATTATTTTTATTACCCTTATATTTTACACTGCATATCGATATTGTTTAAAAATATCGATACGACATTTTCTTATCCTTCGCTCATCTCTACTGTAGCGGCCAACTACAATCGAGAATAAACTTTATGAGGCTCAAGTTAAGAGTCACCACTGACCACAATTATTTGGAGCCACATTGAACTTTAAAGAGGCTGATTTATGTCTAACGAATGGACCAAAGTTTGTATGGTAGGATATTAAATGTGATGTGTATTAATTTTGGTTTTGCGTGTAACAATTTCGGTTTTGTACGGAGACATTGGAGTTTTATTTATTTATTTATTTATTTATTTAAAATACAAGGATAGGCTTACAGTTAAGACCAACACACCTAGCCTGTTAATTACAAAATACAAATAGTATTATTTTAGATAAAAGTGCTCCCCAACCATCAGCGAACACGTCAGCATCTTGGATCTCAGATAGAAAGGCATTAAGTAGCGCTATCGCTCTGGCGGTCGGACAGTTCCGGGCTCTACGTGTTCTTAGTCCCACCAACGCGGCGAACAAGTGATGGCGGCGTCGCGCCCCCGTTCGTACGTATTGCTGTGGGACGAATAGAGTTATTTGCCGTAGTGCCAGAGGATTATTAACTTTATTCTGCAACAGAGAGCAGTAATGCACTAGTAAGTGTAATTTTCGCCGATGGCTCAGTGTCTCCAGTCCCACCATACCCGATACAAAGAGAGATGGAAACAAGAATGGGTAATAGCCGTAAATCCTCTTGTACAGATATCGGGCAAACTTCCGCTGAACTCTTTCTATCACCAAATCATATTTAGACTCTACAGGGTCCCAGACAACGCAATTGTACTCGAGTTTACTGCGTACAAAGGCGTTGTACAAGACAATAGGGACAGCTACACTCTGAAATTGTGAGGCCGCGCGCATGATGAAGCCTAAGGCTTTGCTGGCACTCTTGCAGGTACTGACGATATGCAGATGGAAGTCAAGTTTATCATCAACGATCAGTCCCAAGTCCCTAACGCTCAGAACCCTTTCCATCGGACTGCCCTCCAAACTGTAGGGATAGTGGAAAGTTACATGGGAGCGTGAAAATGATATTATTTTACACTTCCCAACGTTGAAAGATAACCTGTTGACACATGCCCAGTCAGACACAGCTTTTATATCCGACTGCAACGCACCACAATCTGAGTCATCGTTTATAGCCGAAAACATCTTCAAATCATCAGCAAACAACAGGCACTCCGAGTTACTGACAACGGCCGGAAGATCATCAACCATTATAAGAAACAGGGTAGGACCCAGTGTACTCCCTTGACTCACCCCGGACCGAGTATAGTACTCCCTAGATGAGAAGCCTCGTATTTGAACAAATTGTCTTCGGTCCTTCAGGTAGCTGGCGAAAAACGCCAAGAGATGCTTACTGAAACCAAAGGCTGAGAGCTTCCGCAGCAAAATGTCGTTGTCAACGAGGTCGAATGCCTTTTTGAGGTCGAAATAGGCCGCGTCCACTTGACCGGATCTATCCAGATTCTGGAGGACATAGTCAGCAATTCAGAACGATTAGCTTAATGAGCCAAGTGTTGAAACTGTTTCTTAACATCATTCATGCGCGAATAAGGGTCCGATGTGATGAACAGCTCAGTGACAGTCAATTTGGATTTAGAGCTGGAGTAGGAACAAGAGAAGCTCTGTTTGCTGTACAGGTTCTGATTCAAAAATGCAAGGATATGCAGCAAGACGTTTTCCTTTGTTTCATCGATTACGAAAAAGCGTTTGATCGAGTGCAGCATGATCGTCTTGTAGCAGTCTTGAACGATATTGGTTTGGATGGCAAAGATGTACGTATCATTCAGAATCTGTACTGGAACCAAAAAGCGACCGTCCGGGTAGATGGAGAAGAAACTGACGAAGTAGACATCAGAAGAGGTGTTCGGCAGGGGTGTGTACTTTCACCAACACTTTTCAATCTCTACTCAGAGGCCATTATCGCAGAAGCACTGGAGGGGCTTGATTTGGGCATCAAAATTAACGGTCGTATCGTCAATAATCTCAGGTACGCCGATGACACAGTCCTAATAGCTCCAACAGAAGATGCGCTGCAACGCATTGTTGATAGAGTCAATGAATGCAGTTTGAAGGCGGGGCTCCGTATGAATGTCTCTAAGACGAAAATAATGGTGGTCACAAAGAAAGAGGTGATTTCTGTGCAGGGCAGGACACTGGAGCGGGTGCGCAGATATAAGTACTTAGGCACATGGGTGAATGAAGACTGGGACAGTGATAACGAAATAAAAACACGTATTGAAATCGCCCGTAGTGCCTTTAACAACATGAGGAAGATATTTTGCAGTCGCAGTTTCAAAATACGTCTGCGCATCCGTTTACTGCAATGCTATATATGGCCCATACTTCTATACGGATGTGAAGCCTGGACCCTTAAAGAGCAACTCCGTAAACGTGTAGAAGCATTTGAAATGTGGGCATATAGACGCATGTTGGCCATAAGATGGATGGATCGCGTGACCAATGTTGAGGTCCTGCGTCGGGTTGGAAAGGAGTGTGAACTGATGCAGACCATCAAAAGAAGAAAGGTTGCTTATCTGGGACATGTGCTTAGGCACCCAAGATACGAGCTTTTACAGCTTATAATCATGGGCAAAGTGGCTGGAAAAAGAGCTGTTGGGCGCAGGAAGAAATCTTGGCTGCGAAATATCCGGGAATGGACTGGAATCACAAGTGCAGCGGAGCTTTTCAACCTGGCCAGGGACCGTGTAAAGTATGCGGAGCTGACTGCCAACCTTCACTAGTTGGAGAGGCACCATAAGAAGAAGAAGAAGAAGAAGTCAGCAAAGTCAATATTGTTGGTGACCGTTGATCTCCCAGCCCGGAAGCCATGCTGCGAGTCTGTTAAGTAAGGCGATATCTGGGCTGTGATTTGACGATTAACCAACCCCTCAAAAATCTTTCCGAAAACCGACAATATAGCGATAGGCCTATGAGATGACAGTTCAGTAGAAGAGCCTTCCTTGGGTACTGGCGTTACTCTTGAAACTTTCCATACCGAGGGGTAGCTCATCTCAAGTAGAGACAAATTGTACAAATAGAGCAAGGGCTCCTCGAAAGCCGAAACGCAGTCCTTGACCAGAAATGTGGGTATACCGTCAGGTCCCGGGGAAGAGGAAGCCTTCAACCGGCGCACCACTTGACGCAGTTCATTAGGCGTAATTGTATTTAGTGAAATATTCACATTTTGCAGAGGAGTTTCATACAAACTAGCGTTAGAAGCATCTAGAAGAGGGATATTGCTGTGAAACACGGAACTGAAGTAATCTGCAAAGAGATCTACTGCCTCCATACCAGCCACTGTTTTCCCATAATGGGAGTAAGTGCCAACTGGCATTCGACGGCTCTTCAGATCACGAACATGCTTCCAAAACACTGTTGGCTCTTGAGTAATATTAGACCCAATTCACCTCAAGTGTTCCCGGTGCGCAGAACTAACAAGCTCCTTTACACGGGTTCTATAATACCGAAACAGTTGCCTATTAAATTCTAAGCCAAACCTCTTAAACTTAACATGGTGGAAATGCTTTTGTTTAATATTTTTAATAATTTCAGGCGTGTACCAGGATGGGTACTTATAGCGACTGGGCACATTAGATGACAACTTTTTTGGCACATGGAGGGTCAGGCTGTCATTAAGCATATTATAGAACATGGCCACTGATGCGTCCACGCTCTTCAACCTAAACACGGGGGACCAGTCCATCCCGGCTAAGTAACTATACAGACCAAAAAGATCGGCTTTCCGAAAATTCCAGAGAAAATCCCGCGGTGGAGGAGAGGTACCAGGCCCGGTTGTTGTTGGATCTACGGTCTCAGCATTCAAACTCTGCACACGAACAGACACCTCGAGAGCAGGATGATAAGCGTCCAATGGGACCAACGGGTCAATACACTCAGAGACAGCAGTGAAATCTAAAGGAACATTTGTCAAAACGAGATCCAAGATACCACCATATCCATTTTCCACTGTATTACACTGAGACAGCTGGGTGAAATTAACAAAATTATCGAACTCATCAGTGACTTGCGATCCAAAAGACTTAAGGTTAAAGTCGCCCATAATTACAATTTCGAGTGAAGGAAATTTACACACAGCATTTTCAAGACATTCTAATACATTTAAAAATTGAAATTGACTATAATTTGGAGGCAAATACACAACACTAATGAGAAATTTGATATTCTTTTTACTTATCAGTGCAAACAATATTTCTTTGTCTTCAGACAGTGTCAGACAGTAAAGTTGTCTTTGTATACTTAAATGGCAACTGAGACTGGATCGAGCAACTCAAACCACTGAACGGATTGTGCTGGAATTTGGCGCGCAAATAGTTATTATGACGTAGGTACCTGTACCTATCCGGTAAGAAAGGATTTGGTGACAGGGCCAGATTAAGATAATTGAAAGTTATTTAATTCTGCGCTGACAATATATAGTTATAAATATAATTAAAGAATCTACACGCAGTTGCGTGTGTACCTCCTGTCTTTAGATAGGTTATAAGACTATTGTTACTGGTTTCACATTTCAAAATAATACTTTAACAAAGAAACGGGACACAAAAATTATGCTATGACATACCTACACTTTGAAAGTTACTTGAGTTCCTCCACCTTTTTCAATAATTCACATGATCACTCACCCGATCCCGTTGCGATCGCATGATTTGCTAATAATTAATGAAGAAACTGCATGGGAAAGTTCAAAGAATCGGGGGCGTGTGCGCCATTGTTGGGATTGTAAAAAGCGCCATCTAGTGGCGGGAAGCCGAACTCGCGTGTCAAGGCAGCGCGGGGGTTGCCAGCTACACGGTAATTATAATGTCGTGTATTTTAAATGTAATTGAAAGACGCGCACGCAAGTGCATGCAAAGGTGTGACTCATGAATGGAAAATGCCTACGAATTAAATCTTAGATTGAAAGATCTCGACTGAATATGAATTGAATTTCATTTATTCATTTATTTGGAATGATATTTAATTTAAAATAAGAATGAAGTTGAACTAAAACTATAATATACATTTCGTGGCGTTTAATTTTTAATTATTTACGAGAAGAAAATGGAAGTGCCCGCAACTTCGTCCGCGCTAATTAAAATTTGTATCCCCGACACTTCCAACAGTTTATCGTTATATTGCAACCAATTTGCACCAAATCTTGATAAATTATTTGAACCTTCTGCCAGTGGCGTAACTATAACGTCTGGGGCCCGCGGCAAATTCTTCAGATGGGGCTTCTTCCTCAATATAAAGAAGTGCATCAGCGTCCCTTCTCCGCTCTAAACCAAGCCAGTTAGGGGCCCCGTAGAGCTGGGGGCCCCTGGCATTTTGCCACCCTTGCCACCCTATAGTTACGCCACTGCCTTCTGCGTGAATCACTCTATCAATAGGTGACAACCGCACGAAAATCCGCGTAGTTTTTGAATTTATCGCGACAGACAGACGCGGCAAATATTACCTGCCGAGTTTAATAGAAAGACTACACTTAGTACCTACAAAAAATAAACTGCAATAGACAGGATATTAAGCAAATCACAGATACCCCGAAATCATTGACCAACTAGAACAAACAGCTAGAAACTACGTTTAAAATTAGGCAATAAGTAACCGAGTGGTTAACACCGATTATAGTACAGCTTAGTTAGGTATGATCACGACTTACGTAGGTCAGACGACGCCCCCGGCTCGCCATGCGTCTGCGCAGATAACTGGCCTTATATTCTGAAGTCACAAATTCCAAGTTCGTTTCTTGCCGTTTCGTTCGCACTAATAGTCATTAAAATAGGAGTGAAAGGGACGGTCCGACAAGAACTTCTAATTTCGAAGTAGCCGCCCTGAAGCGTAACGCAAATCCATAGATCTATTAAGTAACTTACTAACCATAATGAACTGGTATCCAGTCTGATAAGTACGCTATAGGGAATAATAATACATCCATACACATACATAAATCACGACTTTATTACTTTACGGGGTAGACGGAGCCTAAGGTAACAGGTACCTACAGGCAACATTTAGCAAGATTGTGGGCGTAGGTGGAAAATGGAATCAAAAGTGATGGGTTGCTAGCCTCATCGCCTATAACATGATTCCTATTATTTTTCCTATTCTCTCGATGGGCTATTCACCTGCGCGGGTAGAGAAGCAACTGGTACATTCTATGTTTTTCTTGGCTTCCAGACCAGCATGGAAGACTCATGCAACATGGAAATCATAATGTGTTCTTTAAATGGGATAAAAACTCTGTTACGAAATTAAAAGCAATGGCTTGGGGTTAGCTGTAATCTAAGTAGGAACTCTGTGCGGTTCGCCATGATAGCATTGGAAGAATAATTTTCCCCTCATTTTTGCAACATATTTCATTGATAAGTAACCCGCTTCTATTGGTCGTATCGTAGCGTAATAGTACGTACGTACGTTTTTCGATCAATGGGCTGTCTAGCACTGAAAGAACTTTTCAAATTGGATTGTTCCTGATATTAGCGCGTTTGACCAAACAAATCTTTATATTATTAGCATAGACGAATAAACAAAAGAAAGAAAGAAAACATTTATTCCTTTTTGCAAGACACACAAGAGAATATGCACAATTTCATAGCAAAAAAAAACTCAGACATTAAAAATAGCTCAGCGTTGTGTGTCTTCGCAAAAGTGAAACGGTCGCTGGCTCAGCATTACGATGAAAAGGAATAACTGTTGTTTTTTTATTACTACCTAATCTATGTCTTTCAACATGAAGCTCAAACTTCGAAACCTAAGCAATATTTTCCTAAATTTCCAAAAGCGTGTGAAAATTAACAAATGATCAGCGCAAGCGCACTTGTTCCGACCATCTGTCCAAACGCCGGGCATTTTGTAACTCTCCCACACTCCACTCGCTTTCCATGCGCATGCGCGAACAATAACGCTCCCAAACCATACCGGCTCTCAGCTGAACAATCGAGAAATCATCCGGTATCTCAGTCGGCCATCAAAGTGTCAGTGTCGCCTCTAATTAAAGAATATGAGCGAGGCTGGATGTCGAAACTAGTTATTGTGAAGTATTTGCCCAAAATCGCGAATGTTTAATGGATTATGGATCAAGTTTCGTATGTGCTGTAATTTATGATTTCCTTAATTTGAACTCTTACAATGCGTCTTAAAACTAATCTAGAACAGCTTGGCTACACACCCCTGTAATTTTTTTAAAAGATAGATTAGTAGTGGTTTACGTAATGTTTCCTAGGAAAATTGTTTAGGGCTAAGAACATTTTGTTACAGCAAGTTATTTCAACACCCAACAGAAACCACATCGTCAAATCCAGATATTTCGTAAAACGGGCATAATTCTCCAATTGGGAATGGATGATTATTTTGAAAGTGCTTGGTGATTTTTCTATTGATAGGAATAACCATCCTTAGCTACGGAAAAAAGTTTCAGATTTTTCCGTCGAGCCATATATTTTATAAAAATAAAAACATTTTACTCAGTCACTCGGCGAGCCCTATACGGAAGTAAGGCAGTACGCCAATGACATAATAGAATTAAAAAAAAAAATGCTGCTTGAATCTGTGGTACACGATGGCATTTGTAGCTAAGAAAAGCAACGGCTAAGTGGCGCCGTCTGTAGATTGTTCGTGTTACTAACCAAACATGGGGAATTTCAATAAAAATGACCATAATATACATTTTTTTCTCAGATTTTGGAATTATTGGGTTATTTCTACTCCGAATCAAAAACACTACTGAAAGTTATATGAGAAATGTATGGTAATTTTAATGAAATCCCAAATAGGTGGTTTAGTACCAACAACAATCTACAGACGGCGCCACTTAGCCGTTTCTTTTGCTTGTTTTAGCTTCCGAGTGCGGTGCTATCAATCAATGTCAGTGACAAATGTACCACAGATTCAAGCAGCATTTTTTTTTTTAATTTGATTATGTCATTGGCGTACTGCTTACTTCCGTATAGGGGCCGCCGAGTGACTGAGTAAAATGTTTTTATTTTTATAAAATATATGGCTCGACGGAAAAATCTGAAACTTTTTTCCGTAGCTAAGGATGGTTATTCCTATCAATAGAAAAATCACCAAGCACTTTTAAAATAATCATCCATTCCCAATTGTTCGCGTTCTTGTGAGCGTGTTGCGGCAGACAATAGCGTATATTGTGATATTTTATTTACCCGCATGCAAATTATAAGTCACACAATGCATTAAGGCAAAATCTTCCCAGGATTTCTTAATATGATATGTATCGTAATTGCATTAGAAAATCAACTAGATTCCTGGTTATTAACTCCACAGAATTGAGAGCTGAAGAAGTAACATTTCATTTCGTAAAGTTATACTTTCTTTTCAGTAAAAAGTTACAGTCAAATTAAAGTAAAATTAATGTTTGGTTTATGTTCAGCAAAACCAATAGTTATCGACAATGACAACATAAACCTAAAAAGCGTTATGTATAATTTAGTACCATTTTGGTTCGATGTTAATTAGGTTACAAAATAAACTAGAATAACAATCGAAACATATTTCACAAAAAAAAATTGGCGTATTTAAGTGTCACCACCAAAATGAACGAATCAAATAGGACTAGTCGACTGCAAAAGTAAGTGATCATTTTTATTCCATTGTGACAATGCAAAAGGTTACTTACGTGCTCTTGACTGTAATTACTAAAGAAATATCAAAACAGACATCTAATTTCAATAACCGCCACCAAGAAAACGCTCAGTAACGTACGACATTGGAAAGCTATTAAATACAGTATCATACTGCGTGTATGAATGTCAAACCCCTGCGGTAAGAATAATCGAACACAAAATATTAAATACAGAAACCGCTTCGAGACTCCAAAATCTCCACATCGAGGCCAAAAAGGAAGGAAGCAAATATTTGCGTTGAACATGTTCAATTTAAACAAAATCGCTGATAACAGCTATCAAATGGTAAGTCAACAGAACGTTTCCTGACTTTAAGCAAAGGTTACTTGTGGTCAAGGTTTTTGAGAAACGGTCTCAAGAGAACCCAACGATAAAATTGAAACTAGATATAAAGCAGATAGCTAAGAATCAATGGATGTCTACGATAGGGAAAGTGAAGTCGTTAAACAATAATGCACGATTATAGAATCATTAGCCGTTGAAGATGAAGTAACTAGAAATGCTAATGGGGAAGAAAATGAGAATTTTCTTTTACATAATTCGCGTGAGTCAGAAGTTTTATTGCATGAGTATAATGCAATCCCTTTACTTTCTAATGACGTGTAAGCTTCAATGGTGTGTTTGTCATTTCCTAGTTTTCTGTTTGACATCGTTACAGCCATGAACAAAAGCCAATTCTAATAGCTTTCCACAATACTGGCAATTGCGAATAGTTTCGCAGTTTCTTCTGTTGTGGCATCAACCTGTCTGTCTATTTGTTCACTGAACTTCACGAATTGATGAAAACTGATGTGTTTTTGTTTGGTTGAAATATCACCAGAATAAGATACAGCAAATAACTCAAAAACATCTGAAGCAACTCTATTCGTATAGCCGTTAGTGCGGTTCAGATAAGCGTTTTGTTCTATCCGATGTTAAGCCGGGGACTACTCCTAAGAATCTCATACAAACCTTATTAAAGTTGGATGTAGGTTAACGTTTCTGTTTATATGAACTACATAGAATAAAGAAAGGCTTAAGGGCAGAGAGAAATGGTGAAACAACTTGGATGCCTTGCAAGCGAAATAGCAAGACGTACCACAAATGTACGTATAACGTTGCACGTACAGAGCAAATTTGGCAGAATGGGGATAGAATTAACATATTCACTCTGGTCTAAACCCGCCGTAACAGAAATGGAGTAAACGAGAAAAAGCTTTTCCCCGGCAGACGGACAACTAATAGGCTGTTAAAGATAACAGTTGACTCACCGTTCTATGTGACAGGTCGCTCACGGAGTCCAGCGAGCCGAGGCTGCAGCAGGACGCCGAGGAGTTGAGGCTGACGGAGTCGGCGCGCGCGCGGTGCGGCGACAGCGCCACGTGCTTCAGCATGCCGGCGCCTGCACACAAACAAAAGCTAACTTAGCTCCTATTAGATCAAACGTTCTTTACTTAGAGGATAATTCAAATGGTGTGAAGTCACTCGCTACAATTATTCATTTTCTCTATGAATTGTTTGGCTAAGTAGCCTTGAAACGTTGCCATGGCGTATTGGTGAGGCTTTAAATTTCTAAAAACAGAATTTCTATTCTTCATTAAGTTAAAGATTTCATTGTAAAATATTTGGAGCCATTGTAGCCATGATTTGACCTGTGGCTTAGCAAGAGGGTTGTGGGTTCGAACTAAGGCTAACCTTTAAATTTTTAGGAATGTACTGCGAAATCTCAAATTTAAAATTTGTCATGAGCTTTTAACAAGCCAATTCTATACCATGTGAAGTTTCCAATTCGTACTGGGCCCCCGTTTGAACCATAGCACACGCCCTCTCGTTGTGATAGCAGGCCTGTGCCTAACAGTAGGACGTTTATAGAATGGAGATGGATGGATGAATGACTAAGTCATGCGATTTGCGAATACTTTGTAGATTTTGTACGGTCAAGTGATATCGATGAAGTGGTATCGATACGAACTTTTCAAAAATATGATTTAGATTTAGATTTATTTATTTATCAACAAAAACATTACATTGCCCATATATGGATACATGTCACACATATAAGTGTTTCTGTTGAGATCGTCAAAATTAATAATAACGAGAACATAATAAATCTTAAACAATTAAATAAAAATACAATGTCAAAATTAATTATGTTTAGAAAAATATGTCAATTTTACAATTCTAAAAACATTATGAATAAAATGTATCTCCAATAGGGATCGTCATAGCATATTAAATTACAATAAATAAATCATATCTAGCCAAATATTAAAAAACAATGTCAAAAAATTCTGTAACCGAATAAAGAGGGTTTTCCAACAAAAGGTTCTTCACCCGGCGACCAAATGTCTCTTCTCCTAGGTCTCTAAGTTCGGCAGGCAGCCGCTCGTAATATGTCGGCCCAACGACACGCGGGTTTTTTCCCGAAAGCGCCAAGCGGCGTGGGACTGCTCTAAGGCGCCCTGTGGTACGCAATTGCTTGCCCCCACGTGTCCCCACGACCTTATTACGCCGGTGTAAGAGCGTATGGTAGTTATTTTTGAAACTTTGACTAGATACATATTATTACACTTGACTTTACCTACTTTTTATTATGTAGCTTGCTGTTGTATTGTAGGCATATTTTAAGTATTTTTAATATACCTATGTGTTGCTTTACGTGTTTAAGAAAATACGCGTCGTCTTAATAATGATAGATTTGAATGCAATGGAAAGTTCTAAATACCCCAGGTTTTACTTTCAAACAACTCCGCTAGTACAAGTAAAGTTTCTCAATTTCTGACTTTCTAGAGCCTAAATAGACCACCAGGATCCGAGTACAGTTGCTGTGACGAAGGTTTGCACAGCCTAAGCAGTATTATCAGCTTGTCCGACAAAGAAACTGAATCGTTTGTAGAACTTATTCACAAACAGCTTCACAATTTATTTGACGGACTTAAGGTATGTCAACATGACATTTGAAGGGATAAGGTTCCACTGTGTTACGCGATTGCTTTGTGCATAATGTATCTTACTTTCATAAAGTTTATTTCGTTTTTGTTCCTAAAAACCTCAAACTTTATATTCGTGCGCCAAACGTTATTTATTGGACGTTAAATTTGCTTATGCATGGTGACGGAGGGTAATCGACGCATATAGCATATATTATATATCTAAGAAATGATTTATTTATTTATTTATCTTTTAATATATAACATGACAGTTGACACCATAGCGTTACAAAAGATACTTCTATAGATATTGATGATGTATGTATATATGTGAAATAGGAACGCGTTTCTGGGTATGACTATTCTTGAAGAAGCTAACGCAGAGTGAACTGACTGGTATTGCCTGCGCCAACCTTGAACTACTCTCGGTCACCCACATCGTTACGCGATCGAATCCAAGCGACAGTCGCAAATTCTAGAATAACAATCGACTGTTTGCAACCGCACATATTTGGAAAGATGGTCACAAAGAGTGCTGCGGCGGCTGTCATCTGTTTCAAAATTTTTGCTCAAAATATGGAGACGACTGTTTTGTGGTGAGGAGCGTTGTTACCACATTTACGAGTTTTGTAACTCAAATTTACGATTTATGAAAATGGAATAGAATGGGGATGGTAGGATGGCCTCGCGTTCTTGAGCGACAGGCCAGGCGTAAGTGCGGACAGGGCGAGTTGGAAGTCTAGGGGAGAGACCTTTGCACAGCATTGACACAACGGGCTATTAAAAAAAGTAAAAATTATTTATAATAATCGCAGGCACTAAAATTGTTTCTGAACTTTATTGTGCGAACGCATTTTTCTCGGAACAGCGCCTTGGCTCCATTCTAGCTGTCGTAAAAAAATATGTCGATAGTAAAACTTTACAACCACTGCTGTCCGCCCGTCCGTCCGGGACTGGCAAAATTCGCACACATGTTGGATCAAATGACCTTGTTCCGCTGCCATATTTGTTCGATAATCTGGCGCCGACCTATTTCCTTCCTTTTTTTTTGTGTAACCGTATCTACTGTAGGGTGATAGGACTGTTAAATAAATCCTGTTCACAAACTTACGTTTCAAAACCAATGGAAGGTAAATTGAAGTCTACTAGATACATCCATGTTGGTCTGTGCTGGGAGTAAAGAAAAAACATATTGTACCAGTTGCTTCTCTTCCCGCGCAGGTGGTAAAAGCTCATATTAGGAATCATGTTGGGCGATGTGACTAGCAACCGATCACTATTTTGATTCCCCTTTCCAATTGTACGCCCACAATCAAGCTAAACGTGGCCTTTAGGTCTTGTTTCCTGCCTGCTCTGCCTACCCGTAAGGGATAAAGACGTGATTTGTGTATGTATTTGTCTCGTTGAATTTTTCATTTTCCTGGGAGACAAGCTACGTCGGCTACGTCACTCTGGGATCTAAATTAGCTTGGAAACCTTTCCTATAAATATAATAATTATTCAAATCGGTTCAATAGTTCTGGAGATAAAAAGAAGTAGGTACACAGACCAAAATAACACCTCTTTATTACATAAAGTAGAAATTACACGCTACTCATCGGACGATAATGTTTAAACTTAACACACTGGGTATCATGAGGGATGATCGACACGAAGGATCCCACTTCTGGGAATGGGGTACCTGCGTCCCTTTGTCAGGGTGTGGTTAAGTGTCGTTTTTGTTTTCTAATTAATGGGAACCATCTTAGCATTTTTTGTCACGTACGGCGTGAAATTTGAAGTTTAGCTACTGTTCAAGTAATTTAGTTTTTAGGTAATTAAACTACTGTAGTTTTGCTTTAAAATTTGAGCGGCACTGTTGATTAATGTAGACTTAGTCTTTTTTAGATGATATTCAAATAACTTTAAATGATGCTCTCGCACGCGTTAACAAAAACCTTATGTATCGAGAACTTAACTTACTTGAAATATTAATCTGAGAAAAACCACAACTCCGACAAGAATCGTAAATAAGTCGCCATTTTTAAATTAAAAGTAGAAAGGTTACGCTTAGGTTGCACTTTCATCGAGCCGAAGCGAAACGAAGTCGTGACATTATATCAAGGACCGGCGACAGGTTGATTTTAACTAATGCTATTAGTCGATTATTTCCGTCTCTGCTTTGACGTGATAGAAGCGCGCCCATACTTTAATTACAAAGTATAATGTGAATTAAACAAGCGAATAATGCAGATATCATGAAATTTACTAGACGACCAATTGGAGAGGTGGATTTTAACAGTCCATGAGTTCTTAGAAAGCCATTCAAATCTCTCTTGCTCTTGTTAGAATCTTCCCTTACATCCAATGAAACTCGGGTTATTAGCGCACATCGTTTTATTCACTTGGTCAACAACACAGAGTACATTGAGCTAGTTCAGTATGACCCTCCGCGGGAAGAACTAGCAAGAAACCTCACGGGCATAGTCTTTTCTTATTGATCGCTACGTCTTCTATTACCATTAATACAGATTACACTTCGAACGTATCACTAAACATATCAGCATCTCAGTCTGAATGACACAATACCAACTCCGCGTCTCTTCTAGAGCGCTTCGCGCCAAAACGTGTCGTTGACATCTGTCAGCTGTCAACGTCACTGTGACTGTTCTCTTTAATAAAGCCTGTTCTCATTTACCATAACGAAGGATCAGTTTTGAATTCTTAACACTCTCTTACTCACTCTTATGGGTTGAATACTTGAATCGGTCGAGTGAACTGAGTGAGCAAGGCAAACCCGAATACCATTCTAAGAGCTCGCGTACAGGCGGGTTAATCATGACGTCTTGATGCGATTCAATTCCGATTCAGTTTAGGTTCGCTCGCTGTCAGATCCATACTAAAAATGACAATGGTAAGGACCTAATGGAAGCGCACCCTTATACTTTACGTGTTACTTATACCTTATAGTACAAAGTGTAATGTGCATTAAACGAGCAAATAATGCAAAAGGTCTCACTGGGCGGGGCTTCCGGCGCATCTGCGCGCGCGCCGCCCGCAGCAGTTAGCGCTACCGGGAACCGCTGAAGGGTTGCTATTGTTCCAAATTAACTTCAGAGAGTTGACGCCTTTCGCTGACATCCGTTTGAAATATCCACATGTTTAAGATGTAATCTGTTTAGACGCACGTTAATTAATAAGGGCTTTGGAAATACGAGGTTACGAAGTCTAGAGTTGTCGGATTTGTCTCCCTGGTATAAAAGATTAAACATTTACGGGAAAAAAACATTTAGTACGTACCGCCATTTTTGATATGACATGACAGAAACTGAATCTCAGGCAAACAGAGTTTGCCGGGTCAGCTAGTTCTACCTATATTTATCTAATCAGCCCACATCCACCCACTGCTGATTAAAGGCCTCTTCATTTTCCGTGCCAGTCTCATCCACAGTTTTCCAGCCGAATGTCAGAAGCCATCTGACCAACGGGCTGATGGTCTGCCCACTGACCTTGGACCCAGTCTTGCCCACCACTCTGTGACCGCCTTCGACCATCTGTCGTCGTTCCGTCTTGCCAAGTGCCCCGCCCATCGTCACTTCAGCTGCCTATATAAATGGAAACATTCGTTTGCTCTCAATCACACAAACAAACCTCTCACCCTTAAAGCATTCACCATCTCCGTTCCATCGAAAATAGTAAATATCTGGGCATGTAAAATACCTACTTAAAACGTGATTTGTTAAAGCTGTTAGGGTAAGTATACCTGATAACAATCAAGAAAGGAAATGATGAAACACTTAATGAAATCAACCGAAACAGAACCAGCATTTATCTCCACGTTAATGCACATTAACATAGCGTTCGCGATGCAATCAGGCAATCACATTTAATTGTCGGCCAAATAATTGACGGCCGGGTTTACGAATACTAGAATTACGACCGTAATCAATCAAAGCACGACCGCTAACTGTCAAAGTGGAAGTAGCGCGATGGTAAACATTCCATATAGCGATAGACAAAGACACGAGCGTTCTGTATTGTTTAAAAATTGAGCGCAAGATGTGACTGGTAGCTTGTTCCCGCAACGTCATCCATATAAAAGAACAAAGACATGGTCCCGTTCCTCCGAAAAATCTCGACTTAATGTAGCTAGCTCCAGTGGTTTAGGTCGTGCGATATCTGTCAGTCAATCAGTCAGTAACATTACTCTTTGATAGGTACAGAAGATGTATTGGGATTGGCTCAACATTGTGCATTAAGACACACTAAGGGATAATTCACTTGTTGCCAGAGCTGAATGTATAATATTCAAATATATATAATACTAGCATGGTCATGTTGCCTTTAGCTCTGTCTTCCTCGTAAGGGATAGACGTGACATATCGACGGTGAAGAACCAAGATGTATCCTGTAATTTCGGATTAATTTAAGATAGGAGCTATTGGTTCTCTCAATAGAATTCAAACTACAATAATTAAAATTTGTAAGATAGGAGCTCTTAGTTCTTCCCCGTCGATATGTATGTATGTATAGTCATGACAAACTTGTCTAACGTTATCTGAAATGAAATATAGTGTAGTAAAATGCTAGTTTACTGAATCGAATTGCGAAATAAATGATTTACATTTCCGGTTTGAACGCGTTTAATTGTAACCCGTGCATCTCTACCTGTATAATCTGTGTTGTGTGGGTAGAAGCTCTATTATTTATGGTTAACTAGCTTCTGCCCGCGACTTCGTCCGCGTAGAATAAGCAATTGATATATTTATCGCTACCCCGCGGGAACTTTAAAATTTTCCGGGATATAAAGTTGCCTATGTGTTAATCTAGGCTATCTCCGTACCAAATTTTATCTAAACATACACACTCACATCATCCATCCATCCTCACAAACTATCGCATTTATAATATTAGTAGGATAGTGCATAAATGGCAATTCGTTGTTTTAATGAAATTCCAATTCATCTTCAAATAAAGAATACAGAAACGTCTATAGTTGTAAACTTAAGAGGCAGTCCCAATCCTGTATGAATGTGACAGCTAGCTGATTCCGATGCCAATTGTCAGCCCATACAAGAACTGTCAAAATGAACAGGATGGCGATTGCGAGCGAGTTAGGTACTAAGCCTACTGGCGCCTATTTCACCAACATGACAATTGCCGGTGACAAGCTATAATTCTGTTCATATTGACTACCTACGCCTTGCAAATCGAACTGTCATATGTCGCCGACAATTGTCAAGTTGCTGAAATAGGGGCTTAGTACCAATTACGCGTTTTGTGGGTTGCTACTCGAAAATTTAAAGTTTCAAAATTGTAAAGTTTCTACTACATTTTTTTCGTATTTTTAAGCTGGCAATACGAGGTCTACCGGTTACGGTGCGTCGCAGGGGCAGCAAATATCTGTTTTATTGATTTGTAACATAGATCATTTATGCAAAGGTAATAATAAAAACAAGTTAAATCAAAATGAACTGTCTTTAAATTCTTAAGTCTTGCCAAACAGCATTTTTTTTAAATCACGTCATAACTTTCGTAATGAAAGGTAATGGCAGTTTAGATTTATTTTATTAGCTCGGATGACGGCGCGCCGGTATGTTCCGTAAAACTATATTTATATCACACAAAGTTTGTTTATCTTGACCGGCATGGGAATCTCCGTCCGCTAATGGCTTACCCGAACGGATCAATAAAACGCACATGAGCGTCACGTCACGCAACATCCCAGAATGTTGAACAATTAACGGGTTAACGGAATCTTTGTCACTTTCCGTTTTAACCGTAAGAAACGTGGCATTTACTTTTTTTATAGGACATGGAAGGCAAATGTTCGAGACTACCTCCTCAAAAGGACACCCCCGTCATCAGAGGATTGCAGCTGTGTTACCAGCCTATAAGGCTAAGAAAGCATTCTACGTCTTGTCCCAGTAATTTCCATCGGCGATCTTCAATGTAATAAAATAAAATCTATATGGGTATTGTCAACCGTTTCGTATCGAGGTCCTTCTACATTTGGAAGGACCACACAGTCAAACTGGCGACGAATTTTATCGATTCTGTAGCCAATTAAGCGCCAGTGGCTATCACGCGGCACCACTATTTTATTGTTGTGTTGCCATTTTATGGATAATTTCGATACAATTCCCACAAGATAACAAAATATCCTAATTAATAACCATAGGAAGTTATAATTTAGAATTATAATAATGTGTTGTGGTCCAGTATGCAAATATGTTACGAGACGTGTGGGAAGGCGATTTGGTGTGCGCCCGATACGGCAGGACTATTACAATGCGTATTTAGCGAGTAGTAAAAAACAACTTGTCATTTTGACAGTTAGTAGTTGTCGACTGCCTGTACATACTTTTAAAGGAATGCCTCAACAAGTTGCCACCAGAGAGCAATCAGGTTAGATACAATGTTTATTACTGTGCTTCTCGGATCATCTGCGTTTATCAAACATTTTTTTTGTTTTTGTCTTCAGAATCTGGACAATGATCCTTAATTTTTTTAGAAAAAAATCAATGTATTGTAGTTTTGAGTCACTGTTTCATAATAATAATGATTACAATAAAAATATTTGTATAATTGATCAAAATCAATGGGTAGCTACTTAAGTAGCGCTTATGATTCTGAGAAAGATAAACCAAAAAAATCCTAACTTGGAAAGAAAAAAGGTGGTATAGACTTAGCTTAAGCATTTTACCACAAACAAAGCATAAATACGGCTTGCCATTCACAACCAATGTTTACACCATCAGTCAAAATACCGAAGCGCGTTCATTATCAAACAAATCATGCGAAACTGGAAACAACAAATCAAAAGCAAATCGCATAAACATTTCAATCTCAAGGCACGCCGCGGGCACACACTAGTCCATTACGAGTCAAGGAATGCAAGCTAAATGAAATAACAAACACGCTGTACATTCAACCCTTTGTATGACGACGAAAACCAAACAAAAATAACCCCTATTCTAACGCATGAGAATCGATTATTGAGGGCCGTATAAGGTAACAGTAGAGTCAAAGGATTTGGAATTTATTATGTTAGTTACGTAGAGTTTGATTTGGATTGGCAATGACAATGCAAACTACGTCATGCGCACGCGTCGATCACAGCGTCAGATGCGGGCTGTACCATCAATTGTTTTAAAGGGAAGTGAACTAAATGGGTAGGTAATGAAGATGGATAGAGGATTTTTGTTACAAGAACGAAGGTTTTGCGGAAGTAGGGTTGAGTGCCAACTGCCTCTTTCTCCCTCTAGTAATAGTACCTACCTGGATTATTTTTAAAAAATGGTTGTATAGGTACCTATAGGTCAATACCCTCTCCCGCAAAATATGATTTTAGGTTCTTCATTATGGTTTAGTAAAAAAAATAAGCGCCATAATCAGCTTTATCACCACGACAGGAAATACCTCCAACGTTTTTATAAATATAATGTATGTCCCCAATCATCCAAACATTTAAAGATAAACATTAAACCAGTCCACTTCCCAGCATCTTAAAACCCTCGAATTCGAAATTGAGCAACGTTTAAAACCGTTTAAAAAACCAAACGCCACATCCGACAATTTATGGTCTGCATTTTTAATGTAGTCATGTTGGCATTACTGGCTTGGTATCTAAATTCGTACTAATTAATCGAGACTAGAGGAAGCCGTAAACGGCCGTGTGATGTGAACTTTATGTTTCACAACCTTTGAATATGTGCAACATGAACGGTAACTTTTTTATTCAATGCTGGTTTTATGCAGCCAGACTTATTGAGAAGAATTAGGTTCCAGTTTTTTTATTACAATTTAACATCTCATCGAAGATAACAGTATATTCTATAGCCTTATGTTAATGAATAAATTTTGAGGCATTTAACTGTATACTTAATGTACAAAGTGTCAAAAACATGCATTGCTAAAAATAATAAGCTAAAGGTATCTCCCGTCAAAAGTGATTCGTGTGTGAAACAGCCTTGGTTGTGTCGTCAAGCGGACATTGATTAGTGGGTAATTTGTATGCATCACTCGTTGTATTGTATCCGCCGCTAGATGGCGTGAACCCGGTATCCGGCACCCAAACACTGGCCGGTTACATCGACTCGCAAAAGAATAATTTCGATATTTTGAATTCGATTGGAATTCGAATTGGAATTGTTTCCTTTTCTTACTTTATGGCTTTCATTTAGCGTTTACGACCGATTACGATTTAATTTAAATGGTGATTAGTTACATTAGTTACTGATTAAATAATAAATTAAGTAAGAAATTAACATAATGTTCAGCACGCTACAAAAATATCGTTTGACCTTATCCGTGTTTCGTATGATTGAAATTATTTGTACCTTAACATCATAAAAATCGATTGCAATGGCTTATTTGCAATAATGGAATTGCATTTTTCATTTTATTAATAGACAAGTAATACTGTCATGCATTTTATACGGATCAAGATTTGCTCAATGCTCTCGCGCTCCAAATTCATGAAATCAAACATTTGAATTTCAAATGATCTGTGAGTCACAGTGCGTGACCAATGATTTATTTTAGGAAATACCATCATTATGGTTGTAAGATATTAATCTTCTTGTACCATAGCTAGATGGACTTTGATTAGGAAGATATTGTTGAAATTTTACGATATATATTATTATGTATAATACGGGTATTTAACGAAACCTGCAGCGAGCTAAGAATACAAGCAAGTGGGTCATCTTATTAAATGATCATATTGCCAACATAGCAGACTAAAATGAAATACCTCTACCGGCCGTAACTTCCCCGACTGTAAAAAAACTGCAATGTCCATACAAACGCGGAAACCAACTAGAGCTTTATTCTTATCTAATATTTTCATTAAGAGCACGTCCTCTCAAAATGACGTGACAGTTACTAAAACAGAGCCGCCTGACAGGTCATTGTTCTGGTCTTAAGCCGTACACACACCGTCCAGTAACTTGACACCGCAGATTATCTAACGAGGCTTCATTCAGCTGTACTAGTATATTTTTACTGTTGTTACAAGTATGCATCTCGCTCTTACGCTTTGCAGTTTATATGTAAAGAAGCGAGAACAATATCGGTGACACTTACGCTTTCGCATGGAATAGAGGCTTTGTAATACGTTGTGATATAAACTGAAACGATTGTTTTGCTGTCGTTGCTGTGTGATATCTTATCTGTACTAGGAAGGATCATAGACTAAACATGGTTCTGTTACAAAACTATGGTTTTGTTTACTTACAAGTGAACCAGCATCGAAATATGAAACACTATCTGGGCTACGATTCCTTCTTAGTGTAAAAGAGAAGATGTGTTTTCATACCAAATTTAAGATACATACAAGTGGAAATGTGGTCAGTTATTCTGAATATTGATGATAGTGCAAAAACCATAGTTTCACCATATTGACAGAAATATATACGAGACCTATACCTAACTATTATTCTTGACTAAATTATTTGAATATTAATTAATGTTTCAGTATTTTTTTTACATGACAAGGAAGGCCAACGAGCGAGTGGGCTTTCGACAAATTTGTTATCTAGTAATAATAAGTAACCACACTCACAATTATAATGAGAAATGTGGTTTGAAAACATATCATACGAAAACATATTATTCAGGGAAAACACTGAGGTAAAATTTCCAAATTGAAGCAACATATTGCCTTGATATTAAACGACCTTCACCAGTGCAAAATCATGACTTTTACGGGAATTTCCGAACAGAAATCCGCCTGACCGACAATTACCAAGGTAGGTTGTACGTCTTCGAACGTGAATGGGATACCAAACATTCATACGACTTTATCCAAAGTTCACAGTCCATCACTGCTTCTAGTAAGTAATTGTCCAGCTACAGTATAAAGAAGCAGAGTTGTACATGAAACAATATAAAATAGACGCCGAGTCATTTTAATTTCTACTCGCGTGCGAATCTTCGAACTCACGATCAACTCTTGCCTTTCCTTTTATAGGACTTTAAGCTACATTATATAGTCTGTAAAAGGTGTTTTAGCTTAGCTGTATTGGTGGAGTTATGTGCAGAGGTACCATTGCTGGGTAAAAAATGTCAAACGCCTCCAAATAGGGCGCGTGATAAAATATTAATAACTCGATTGTTCGCCGCAGTTGCGTTTTTTTCTTGGAAACTGTTTCTTATTCATTGCAATAAGGACGCGCTAGTATTTTCTTCGCCTGTCAAGTCTGTACTTTCTAAGAAGTTATACTCGATTTAGTATCCGTCCACGAAATAAATAGCTCTCGAATTTTTAACGATAACTTATCCATCGTTAGTTTACTGTTCCTCGTCCGCATTATTAATATTAATCATCAAATAGTATCCTCACGGTTTTCCTGTCTAATGTAAATTGTATACAATCAATAATTAGGTGTTATATGTACGTATAAACATTAAGGAAGTCATGATCTAAAATCAAAATTTCTGTTCTGCAATTAATATATTATGATTCAAATTGTGTATGAAATATAAAAATCTAACCTTTTTTTAGGTAACCCTATTTTGTACCATTTGAATTATGTATAAAATAAATTTTGGAAATCATTTTTTCATATCCACTTTTAAACTTCTAGCAAGAGAAAACACAGTAATAAGAGAATTTAAGCAAAATGACTTTATACCTACCAAGTAAAGGGCACTTTTATTATCACCACCTTATCCATCTGGCTCAACAACATGCCATAGACAATCTCTAGCACCCGATAGTACAATGCATGTAAGAGTTAAGAAAACAGTGCATAGAGTTAAGAAAACAGTGCATAACAATGCGCGCAAAAACGTCGCAAGCGGGAAGCTAGGCTTCCCACGGTCCTCAATTGCGACCAAATGCTTCTTGCTTACGCTGCGCACACGCAACGGCACGCTAAGATAAATGCCGCTATTGAAATACTAGATCATACACAGTAAGTGAAGTAGCTGTTCCAGCTAAAGATTTGCCACGCGATTTTACAGTAGTATTTAGGTTGGATACAGAATTTTACAAACTTTTATTCACAAGTTTGTCAGAATGTTTACAAGCTTTTATATATACCCTAAGCTTGTGCGATTTTGCAATGGTGGCACTACAATAATCTGGTAGTGGAGTTCTGGGGCCCGATTTTTGAAAGCACATCACTCGGAAGTACCACTCGAAAGTGGTATAAATCTGATTATATTTACATCTTTAAAACTACAGCTCTAATCAAATTTTTGACTAGTTCACAGGATTAATGAGAGCTGTAAGTATCTTTTAAGCTACTCGTATTTCAAATTCAGCACAATTTTTCACCACTTTCGAGTGTCATTTTCACACATGTGCTTTCAAAAATCGGGCGCCTGGTGACCCAACTAGGATCGTCTACGCAATAGGGAACTCTTCAACGGTAGATCCGATTGACTTGCTATTTGGTACACATATGTAGGACGAAAGACAAAGCCAGTAGTTAGCAAAAAGTACGGTCAGCCAAAAAAACTTTTATTAAAAATGACACTTGTTTGAAACTTACACTTGGGGAAAATTTTAAGTGTGTGCCTATTACAGTTCAAAATATATATGTACGTACTTAACTTTGTATCAGATAGACAAACGGACGGACGACAGACAGCGAATTTCAGTAATAGGAATCCTAAAGCCTCGTTTGAGTTTATTTATTTACATGAACACAGCCATACATAGCTCATAAACAAATTGCCATATCAGTGAACTCAGCCTTTAGCTGGTTCCCAAACTGTATCTAATTGTATTCTTCATGTCACCCTACTACAATTTCGGACAATTAAATTAAACGCACTATGTCATCACAGCCGACCCCCAGAACAATGGCCGCCAGTACAAGCAAACGCAAATGACTACAATTACACGAGTGGTGTATTCCCAAAATCGGTGTAATTTGGACGATTAACTTTCTACGGGCACGACCGTCGCGATCGCTAATTGTCACCAACGTGGGTTCCACTATGGACATTTCGATCACAGGATTGGAGTCACGTTACGAAATGATTTCATAGTACACCCCTACTTCGGGCGAGAATTAAATAACTCTTGTATTCCATGGAATTAGAAATGGGATTTCAAAAATTATGCTTACGTGGCCTTTTGGTCTTGTTACCTTAGGTTTTGTCTACCCCGTAAGGGATAAAGACTATATACTATTTAAAAGAAATGTTATACAGGCATATCAACCTTTGGCTATCAATTGAGAAATTACTTTCATTTAACAGATAGCTACGAAAAAAAAAATTCTATTTAACATTTGCGCACGAGCACGACGTAAGAACAATGTAGTCATGTGGAAAAATATAATTTACCAGGCACAAAACAGGGGGCATTTTTTAGGTTAATTTTTAATATTTTTTAACATGTGATCCTTACTATTGTTTAGTTTTTAATGGTTTGTGTATTAATAAATAAAGTTTCCACTATTTACAAAAATCGCTCGACAATTGACAGAAAAATTGGTAAACACAGTACATTTCTAAACGGCACTGAGAATTAGAACACAGAAAAATCCAAAAAGTAAAACTATGGCCGGGAATCGAGCCCGGATCGTCGTCATTCCGTGATACACCGCTACACCACCCATAGCAGGTGAGTGAGTCTTCGTAACTAGCCGTCACGTGACCTTGTTACTTTGTCGCCAAACACCGTTCAGAAAAAAATCATACAGTGAAATAGAACCTCCTCCATTTTGAAAGTCGGTTTAAAATATTTGTAAGCTGAGTTAAAGTGGTACGGGATTGAAATAAAAGGATCATGAATATAGCACAACACTAAGCTGTTGCAGAAGTGTTTTCTTAGACAGAGTGCGATAGCCTTGCTAACTGTCATTTGCCAACTAAAAATAGTCTTTTACGACGACAATCAACGAAATTATCCAATCGCCAAATCGCCATTAAACGGCGTTTTCGACAATTAAGCGTTTGCCAAACTAGCTGCGGCCAGAATCCTGCGCCAGATCTGAGGAGAGCCGATCGTTCAACAATTAAACTGTTAATACCCCACGATTATACGACAATTACTCCGTCCTTGTCTCTCGGCCACTTTACAGTTAACCACGCAAAAAAGGTTGGCGAGACCTGCCAAACTTTGGAATATTTTTTAGTTAAAATAAAACCGGTTTTAGCGTAGGAACTAAGCGTAGCAAAAACTAGGATTTTCTACGACAAACGGTCCCCTTGTTTTTTGCAAAATTGTATCTACTATACGTCTTCCTCAGCGCATTTGCGCCTACCTTTAGGTATATGTTTCCAAAATTGTTTACCACTGGACTCGATTTGCTGTGAATCTTCTCCCAATTGGGCCAGCGGTCCACCATAATGTTATGACATTATGGTGGCGACTATACTCCATTTAATTTAGGATGAGAAACCACAACAATATTATATTGCGGCTCGTGAAGTGTGCTCCCTTTGCAATTTGTACTAGAGTAATTTTAAACGACACGAAAATAAAGTGGCATTAAAACAATTTTATTTTGCGGCTCCCCGACTATTGCATAGTACTATTTGCTAGGTAAGAAATAGTTGACCAGACGCAATATAATGTTGTTGTGGTTTCTCATCCTAAAATAAATGAAGTATAGCTGCAGCAGCTCGCTGAAGGCCTGCTGACTCTTCGAGCGAGGTCGCCACTCTAAAGCTGGGCACCCACCTGCGAGCTGTAACGGGCAACAACTACGGCTACAGCTCGCATGTGTACCCGGCTTAACAGACGCTTGCTCCATTTCCTATTATATCGAAATTATAACGATATAATTTGATTACATCTAATTAACGTAATTAAAAGGGCATCGTTCGGAAGTTTCCTCAAATGTTTTGTAACAAGTGTTAACGGAGCTATTACAAGGAATAATAACAGCGGGAAGGTAACGAACAACGTATATTTTATTTTAAATAATAATTTGACACGACTTAATTATATTAGTCACTATCGAAGCGTAATGGATCAGAGAGCCGTAGTGCGGCCTGGAGACCCCTTTTAAGTCCTCGTGTTGCCCCTCTCTGCGCCGCCCCTCTTAGTCACTGTAGAGGGATGGTAGAAGCGCCACCGTTGCTCCCAACACGATAGAGGGCGCTGCCCGCCGCATCTCTATATCGGAGGCAATAGATGGCGCGTAATTCGACGGCTGCCAACACGGCCATTCTGCATGGTGTCTGCCCCAGGCACCCCACGAGTTAAGATGGAATGCTGAAACACAGTAATAAAACACGTTAGCTCACTGTTACAATATCCACTCTTGTGTACTCTTTATATGGTCAAATCACCTTCATTATGTTCACAATGTCATCAATCATTCTTCTACCATTCTATCCAAGCTTAACTTATTATTGTAATCACAAAAGGGAGTTTTCCACACTTTGCGAGTTACATTGACTCAAACTACTTGCGCTTAAAGGCGTTTCACCACTTAAGCGTTCCAAGTTAGTTTTAACCCTCTGAGTAAGCTCGGACAGACATAGCTAGTATCTGCAATGTGACCAAAATCAAGCATTTTATCTTAACTCGCACGCATTGGGTAAGACTATGTGGAGTTATTGGGCTTTTGATGAAATGATACAAATATATTTTGCGAAATGAGAGTATTTGAAGCGTATAAAAATAATATAATTTTATGAGTTTACTTATTTGTATGAGTACGTAAATAGAATAGATTATAGAAATTAAAATACAAATTCATTGTTTATTTTTACACACTTCACTTCAACCATACTTTTTTGCTCATATTTACTCATTTGCTTTGCCTGCCAACACGGACGATTATTAGTTTAATTAAGATGTACATACTATTTATGCAGGCTCCCAATCATCAATCCTTATCCAAGGTTTCATATTTTCAACGGCCGATACGCCGGTATATTTCTTTAGGCTCCTTTCACTTCCTTTTATATCCGCCACCTCATATCTGTCATTTCCCAATACTTTTTTCACCTGAAATGGCCCTTTGAAAGCTGGTAGCAACTTTCTACTTCTTCCGTCGTTACTTTGGCTTTGAATTTTGATTAAAACCAAATCACCTTCCGAATACACTCGTGCTTTGATTCGAGACCGGTCAAATCTTTGTTTTTGTGCAATCGCGTTTGACTTAATATTTTCGTCTACCTTCTCTCGCAACTTAGTAACGTCCAATATCTGTGGCGCGTCACTCTCTGGCGCAAACCTATCGCTGTCTGTGCGCAACCGATAGCCTAAGAAGGCTTCACTAGGGACCGCTTTTGTTGTTTTATGGATAGTGCTGTTTAAACCTTGCTGTAAAGGCTTTATGTATTGATCCCACCTGTCGTCGGTTGTATCGGCACCGATAGTTTTTAAAGACTCTAAAATTGTTTTATTAAAAATCTCGGCCTGACCGTTAGAACGAGGCATGCCAGTAGCCACTGTATGCAAATGAATGTTTTTCTTCATACAATACTGAATAAACTCGTTTGAGGTAAAGCACGACCCTGCATCTGTTATAACTCGTTTAGGGTTGCCAAATGATTTAGTAATAGCTTCTAATTCCTTTATAACACAAGAGGCTTTAGTTGACGTCACGGCCGAAATGAAAACAAATTTTGTAAAAGCGTCAACTACTACTAACAAGTATTCGTTTCTTTTTTTTGTCTTAACAAATGGACCCAAGTGGTCGAGATGGAGTGTGTGAAACGGTTGCGCATATTTAGGCAACGAGTAAAGTTCACCCTCCCTAGGCCCACCCTTTCTTTTATAAAATATACAATTGAGACAATTCTTTATGTACTTTTTTACAACATGTCGCATCTTAGGGAACCAATACTGACTACCAATCCGTTCTACAGTCTTGTCAACTGAAAAATGCCCAAGGTCGTCATGATTACATTTAATTATCTGCCAGATACACCTCTTTGGTACAACCCAACGGCGACCGTGGGGCGTTCTTCGGTAGACTTTACCGCCTAGTACCTCATACTGCGCGAATGTGTTCTTGTTACTATCGGCCTCTCCTGATTCTATAGTCCTTCTAATGTTTTGTAACTCTATATCTTGTAACTGAACCGAAAGTAACCAATCTGCCTCCGTAATTGACATAATAATTTCGCTTTCCGACTTTTCCCCTGAATGCACGGGATTGCGACTCAACGCGTCAACATGTTGCATTCGCGTGCCTTCACGGTGAACAATATTGAACGAGAACTCTTGAGTCGACAGAACCCAGCGAGCAATGCGGGGAATTATCTCTTTTTTCGTTAATGCAAATCTAACCGCGTTACAGTCTGTTATAATTTTAAAGGGTGCTCCTAATAAATATAGCCGAAACTTTTGCAAGGAACAGACGATTGCTAATAATTCTAATTCGAACGAATGGAACTTTTTTTCGTCTGATGTTGTTTGTCTGCTAAAATAATGAACAGGTTTTTCACCCTCGTCCGTTACTTGCATCAGTATGCCGGCTATACCCTCTCTACTGGCATCTGTATATAAGACGTTATCTTTATTGGGATCAAAAATTGTCAAGATACTCTCTGAGGTTAGCTTGTTTTTTAGCGTTTGAAATGTACCCTCATGAACCGAATTCCATTCCCAAACAGCATCTTTTTTTAATAGTTTAGTCAATGGAGCCGTAATGATGGCACAGTTCTGAATAAACTTTCTAAAATAACTGATCAGGCCAAGGAATTGTCTAAGCTGATGGACTGTTTTGGGAACGGGGAAATCTCGGACGGCTTCTAACTTCGTTTCGTTTGGCATTACACAATCTCGTTTTATTTTATATCCCAAAAACTCTATTTCACTTTTGAAGAAATGACACTTTTTTAAATTTAGTGTCAAACCGTTATCTTTAAATATTTTAAGTACTCTTTCCAATAATTTTAAATTCTCTTCGACTGTTTCGGTAACTAAATAAACATCGTCTAAATATAAAATAACATTTTCAAATCTCAAGTTACCCAAAGCTTTATTCATCATTTGTTGAAAACAAGATGGTGCATTTGCCAAACCAAACGGGAGTCTAAGGAATTCGTAATGTCCATCTTCTGTAATGAACGCGGTCTTGGGTATAGATTCTTCGCTCATCATTATTTGATAGTATCCGCTTTTCAGATCTAAACTGGTAAAACATTTATGACCTTGGAGCCTGTCTACAAGGTCCTCGATCCGTGGCATCGGGTATTTGTCTTTGACAGTTATTTTATTCAAAGCACGGTAATCAATGCAGAGCCTTTTCTCACCATTCTTTTTATTGACTAGCAAAGCCGGACTAGCGTACGGTGAATTGCTTTCGCGTATAATTTCGTTTTCCAAAAGTTCATTTACGGTGTCACGAATTGTTTTGCGGTCCGGAATAGAAGCTCGAAACGGTCTGCATTGAACCGGTTGAGGGCTAGTTACATTAATGACCATTTGATGATTATTTACTCTGCCCAACTCTTTAATACTCGATGCCACACAACCATCATATTTTGTAAAAAGTGCTATCAATTCACTTCGATGGGAATCTGCATCCAGTTCGAATTCGGTAACGTTATTACAGAATTCGGCAAACGAAGCTGCGTAATCAAATCGAAGTAAATCTCCTACCCGCGAATACATAATATCGCGCCGTTCTGTCACATTTCTTCCTATCAGTATTTCGCAATCGGCTAAATCGTCTATAACGTAAAAGTCGACTTTTGACAAACATACGCTATCGATTTTCAGATCAATTGTCACTTTGTGTGTAACCAATTTAAGACTTTGTTTAGAAAAACCTTGCAATGAAATTGGAGATGGTAGGGAAATACTATGAAACCCACATTTATCCTTCAAACATTCCGAAATCAACGAGCAGCTACTGCCAGTGTCTATAAACGCTTCATGCTGAAAATCATTTATATACACATTTTTCATAAATTTATTCCGCGGGTTCGGGGTTGAAATAAATTTAGTTTCCTGTTTGTTGTTTCCGGTTTCGGTTTTAATTGAGTTCTTTTTATGATAGCAAACCGATTCTAAATGGCCTTGTTTGCCACAATAATTACATTTATTGGTTTCACACTGACTTTTTTTATGGTTACCCCCACAAATATAACATTTGATCTGTTTGCGTTGTGGTACCTGACCCGTGATCTGGGAAGAACTGTGAAGAACTGGCTGTCCTGATGTATCATTACTCTGGTTAGTGGATGAAGCTGGAGGTGGTTGAATAACAACTTTCGTTTGGGCCTCACGTGTGGTCGCGCCTATTTGTTTGTTAGTTTTAGATTTATACGTGCGGCCATGTAAGAAACTAGCTAAGCTATCACACGTCGCGAAATTCCCAGCCTCTATCGACGCCCCTATACTGCTTTCACCAATATTACCGACAATAATCGATATAATATCTTGTTCGGAGAACTTTAACGATAATCTGTCTATTTTACATTTTTGTTCAAAATAAAACTCGTATAACGACTGGTTATCGCTTGGTTTTCTGTCAATAACTTCTTTTAAAAGTTCAAACATGTTGCGGCGTATTTGGAAACTGGAAGCCAACTTTTGTTTCCAATCTACCCATTTCCAGGATGGCCAATTACCGTCAGTACGTAAAAGCGAATCGTACCATATTTTTGCGGAACCCTTCAGCTTATTAAGGGCTTGGTACCGGGTAATTTCATCGGACCACGAGAATGTTTTGGCGTAGGTCATGATAATATTAAGCCATGCACATATGTCATCTCTCAACGGATCAAATTCAGGGATTATATTGTTTAAAGTAGAAGCATTACTTGTACTCACAGTTGCGGCATCTTTTTTTATTGGGTACCTTCTTCTTCGGTGGAGGTGACGGAGTCCTGGAGCTACTCTCGCTGGTCGAGCTTGAACTTGAACGGTGTCGGGTTCGTTTCTTTGGGCGTTTACTATTCTTGTTTCGCTTACCCATTTCAACCAAAGGTGCGTAGGTATAGCACTTCTGATGTTAACGGAGCTATTACAAGGAATAATAACAGCGGGAAGGTAACGAACAACGTATATTTTATTTTAAATAATAATTTGACACGACTTAATTATATTAGTCACTATCGAAGCGTAATGGATCAGAGAGCCGTAGTGCGGCCTGGAGACCCCTTTTAAGTCCTCGTGTTGCCCCTCTCTGCGCCGCCCCTCTTAGTCACTGTAGAGGGATGGTAGAAGCGCCACCGTTGCTCCCAACACGATAGAGGGCGCTGCCCGCCGCATCTCTATATCGGAGGCAATAGATGGCGCGTAATTCGACGGCTGCCAACACAAGTAACAAACAAGGTCGATAAGGGCCGATAACGACGCTTGCGCAGGAAAGTTTGGAAAGGGTCAGCTACAGATAAATGTGACTACAGTTTTATGACAAAACATTCTCTATGTTGCAGACTGTCTTCGAAGAATAGCTAACGCTACTCGTATCTCGGGAGGAACTAAACCATTTTCTGGGCTAAAAAGTATCATAAAGTATCATGCATGGTCAATAGCGGTTGTCCAAACTATCTGTGTGAAAATATCATCGTTATCCGTATCCGTATTATAGTATCTAGTTACCTATTACAAACGTCTATGCATGATAACTTAAGTTTTTGTAATAGGGACCTAGTCGTGTGCTTAAAATCAAGATAGAGTTTGGATCTTGGTAGAGCTTCTGGCTGTTATAAATGAATAATTAAATATCTTGAGACAATTAACACCAATTGGCCTGGCCCAAACTAAGCTAAGGTTGTAACATGGGTATTAGAAAACGGATAAACATACCTAATTATATGTACAGACTGAGAGATAGGGGCTGCGATCCCCGCTCTGGTTCGTGGCTGGTTCAAAGAGGCAACGCGGCCACCATAATGGGAACCTTTGAACCAGGCACGAAACAGGGGGGCATTTTTTAGGTTAATTTTTAATTATTTTTAACATGCATTACTTTAAAACAACTTTCCTAGTTTAAGTGTTCTTTATTGTTTTTCAGTTCTTAATAGTTTGTATATTAATAAATTCCTCCTCTTATATTATATATAAAATAAATACATAATACTAAACATCCAAGATTCGAGGGCAAACAGTCCTATTATTCACACAAACGGCCGTCTATAATGTTTTCTAAAGACTTATAGATTCAGGTGCTACTTTGCTGAAATTCATGTTAAACTAAATAACCTTACTATAATGAGGTCAAGTCATCCAAAATGGCGGTGAATGTGTCACAGAGTAGCTAAGTAAGGGTAGAGGGGTAACTTGTGTCTTTTTAAAGACAAGAGCAAGGTTCTTCATAAGCCGCACTTAGTCTGGTAATTATCTGTGTTATTGAATCCCACGACACAGGCTTTGTGTGGGAATCACTGTTCCTTCTGTGTAAAGTGTAACTCTTTCAGTTAAATAAACTATTTTTGATTTGATTTTGATTTGATTTCTTATTGGTTGTCTGGTAGAGATCGCGACTAAGCGATAATACCGCCTATTGTCTACCTTGTTCTTTATTTCTGTAATGTTATTGTACTGTTTTGTGGTGTGTTATTGTAAGGTTATCTATTTAGTGTTCTCTAAAGAATTTAACCTACCTAGTTAATATCCGCTTTCATAATACAAAATGTTATCGCCGTTATTATCACCGATACGTAATTATTTACTTAGTACGACTTACTTATTCAGGTTTAGTAAATAAGGATTATCAGATGTTAGAACCTGCTTACCCAGGTAATAACCACTGCTTTAGACTGGGGCTCGCTCCTCTTCAAAGTAAACTCGGACGACGTGTTTCAAGTAATTTACTGTATTGGTACAAGTTAATAGGGCACAAGACTTATTTTCTAACGTATATGCAAATAAGATCTCCACTCTTCGCCATCTCTCCCAAGAATGCCCCTGGTTCAGACCTCCTTTTTCCACCTCCAACAAACCGCTTTTCTTTCCGTTCAAATCCCTGCTCTGGGATTGGTTTACGTCATTCACCTGATGACGTGAACCAATCGCAGATGCAGATTTTCCCGCCAACTAAATAACGGTCTTAAATCAAAAAGTGTTGCCATTAACTTATAAATAATATCGACTTTATGCTAAACGTTTCATATTATAGAATTGAAGTCAATAACATGAGGCTTTAAAACAAATAATTTAAATATAATTCGATAAAATATCTCAAACCCTAACAATCGACCGTCCTGACAACGTGTGCGTCCTCGCGCACGCCACCAGGTGGAACCCTAACAATCGGAATCTGAACCAGTTGCACAATATTCACTTTGGAATACCTGAATATGGCAATAATTATGCTCTCAAAATACATGAAAAATCATAACGATTAATGTGATTATTATAATAGCTTATCAAAATGCCCATCAAACAGCATAGAAAAATACGTACACAAAGTAATATTTTAACAATACGTACAATACAACACAATACGCAAAACAATAAAGAATTTATAGTTGAAAATTATCTGGTATGGTACCATATTGCATTCAAGAAACAAATATACTTAACAGTAGCACAGTCAGTATCAGTA
This sequence comes from Pandemis cinnamomeana, assembly GCA_932294345.1. Taxonomy (NCBI): domain Eukaryota; kingdom Metazoa; phylum Arthropoda; class Insecta; order Lepidoptera; family Tortricidae; genus Pandemis; species Pandemis cinnamomeana. The sequence goes on from OW028703.1 coordinate 16,934,797, forward strand.
AGTCCCATTTTCTATCGTTTTGCGCATTTTAAACCTAATTCAAAACTCAGTATAAGAGTAACGCAGTCTAATTTATAATTTTAAGTCGGCTAATTATATTTTTCTATCTTGATTGCATAAACAATACAGCAAAATCTTTAAATTAATTATGATACAAGGAAAACAGTTTATTTTATGAGAATAAATGAGCAGCCGAATTATAATGCTATAGTTACTAAGCACATTACTCAAGAATATAAACTTAAGTTATCTGAAGTTAGATACCAATCTGAAGTTATACAATTTGAGAGGATACGGTTACCACAACAAACGGCAGTGAAAAATGACAATCAATTTTCATATTTCAATAGAACATCTTATGTATGTATGTATGTATAATTCTTTATTGTACATAAAATACATGAAAAAGATTAATACAGGAAAACACAAATGCACAGAGGCGGACTTATCCCTACTGGGATTTCTTCCAGTTAACTTACGTACATAAATAATAAAATCATAACTTTAACGATAGCCTTTTTTCTTTATGTATAACATTAGTAGCGTTAAAAATGATGCCGATCGATTAAGCATCACTTTCATGGTAAGCCCAAACGATCGATTAATTTGGGTCACCAACTCTATTTAGGTTTACGAACGATCGATTATCGAAAAACCTTTATTTCTGCCCGTGCCCGAGATCGATTATCGGGCACGCCTCTCTGCTGCCAACACGAGACGATCGATAATACTCGTATGGGTAGAGGAAGGCAGGCGCTCAACTGATGCTATTCGACAAGCCAGAGTCGATCGATTCGCTCTGCTTGATCTGTAACAACATTTAACTTTCTATAGCAATTAGCCTCTAAGACAGGTTATATCATTTATAGGAAGATTTGAAGTGCCTAACTTAATTAAGTTCAATATGAAGTGGTCTCCTCGTCATTGCTATCACTACTGTCGGGGTTATCATCTTCGACTTGCAAAGCCGTCAGATGTATCCACGGCTTCATGCGATCAGCCGCTACTGTCGTCGGGCGTCTACTCTCTGTACCTATTAGTCCCGGTATGGGTGCCACCTTGTATCGGTCCCTGCCTAAAACCTTTGTGACACGATACGGTCCTACGAATGAAGGCATTAGTTTTTTGCTTTGACCATTGTTGTTGAAACAAGTTTTTGTTATTTTTACTAGATCACCTTCACTATATGTATGAGCTGGTTTCCTATCCTTGTCATAACTGATTTTCTGTTTCTCTTGCTCACTATCTATCCTAGCCTTAACTTCCTCGCGTATACCAGACACATCAGTGCTTTCACACGTACCTATAGTAGCCTCATCTAACATGGGGTTTACTTCCCCATTCATGCCCATCCCAAACATTACCTCTGAAGGAGTCTTTCCTATGGTCTTCTGGATGGTATTGTTGAGACCCCACTGAATCTTTCCTAGGTGGCTATCCCAACTCTTTTCACCGTGTTTAGTACATAATGCTCTCAACGAGTCGAGAATTGTGCGGTTGTACCGCTCAACTTGGCCGTTAGACCGGGGACTAGCCACAGCGTTAAGAACGTGCCACACGCCCTTATCTAAACAAAACCTCTTAAACGTGTGCGACGTGAAACAGCTACCACGATCGCTTATAATGCGGTTAGGATTTCTGAAAGTACTAAAAATGTCTTCTAGTGACCTAATAACGTTCTGCGTGTTAGTATTCCTGACGGGCTTAAGAAAACAGAACTTTGTAAAACCATCTACCACCACAAACAGATGCGTATAACCGCCACTTGACTTAACAAAAGGTCCGAGGTGGTCCACATGTAGTGTATGGAATGGCTTTTCTACTTTTACGATGGGGTGAAGGAGACCTTCGCGAGCGCTTGTATTGTTTTTGCCATAGGCGCATTCAATACAAGCACTTACGTATTTTTTTACGAACCTGGACATTTTGGGGAACCAATAGTGCTTCCTTATCCTTTCCAAAGTTTTTTCGAGCCCAAAGTGTCCAATTTCGTCATGATTAAGGCGACATAATTGCCACCTCGCCCCCTTGGGCACGACCCATCTAATCTCGTTCTCGTCACCATCAATAACGCGGAATAGTTTGTTGTCTTTGAGGGTGTAGTTTTCTTTAATATAACGTAGACCCTTTTCGTCGAGTTTACTACTCAGTATATCACATATCCTACGCAACTCTGAGTCACCTAGCTGGAGTGTATGCAGCCAATCCTCACCTCTTATCGACATAACTGCTGGATATTGCTCCACGGGCAACTCCGAAGACTCAACGACTGGATTACGGGACAACGCGTCAACATGACTCATCTTAGCCCCGGCGCGGTACTCAATAGAGCAATCGAATTCTTGTAGTGTCAACCACCAGCGAGCTATCCGTGGTATAAGGTCTCTTTTGGAAAACGTAGACCGCAGCGCGCTACAGTCAGTAACAATTTTGAATTTCATTCCTAGAAGGTAAATCCTAAACTTACGGAGCGAACAAACGACAGCTAGAGTTTCTAACTCGTAGGAGTGAAAATTCTTCTCCTCGGGCGAGGTCTGCCGGCTGTAATACGCCACGGGACGAAGGGAATCACTCCCTGATGATCGCTGCAGCAGCATACCTCCAACACCTAATCTGCTTGCATCGGTGTGCAACTCAAATTCGGCTGTAGGATCGTAGATCACTAGAATGGGCCTATCGACCAGTTTCCCTTTTAAAGTCTCGAATGCACTTTCCTGAGCGTCAGCCCACTCCCATGCTGCATCCTTCTTAAGCAATTTACTAAGAGGAGACGATATCTGCGCAAAGTCGTGTATAAATTTGCGGAAATAACTAGCTAGACCTAAGAATTGGCGGACGTTATGGACGTTTTCAGGTCTAGGAAATCTAGTCACACTCAGAATTTTACTCTCTCCAGGTCTCACTCCACTAGCACTAATCTCGTACCCTAGGTAAGCTATTTTACTGCGCAAGAATTCACATTTTGACAGATTTAACGTGAGATTCGCCTTTTCGATCATCTGCAAAACCTCCTCGAGTCGCTCTAAACACTCTTTAGAATCCTTTCCGAAGATTAAAATATCGTCAATATATGCCGTTGCCTTACTGAAACGAGCGGAACCTAAAATAGTGTTGATCATCCGTTGGAACACGGCAGGAGCATTCGCCAAACCGAACGGCATACGGTTGAACTCGTACTGGCCGTCCGGTGTCACAAAAGAAGTTAGATGTCTACTCCGCTCCGAGATGGGCACCTGGTAGTAGCCTGATGCAAGATCGAGTGTTATGTAGCAAGATTGCCCAGCGAGACGGGCTATTTCGTCTTCAATGACGGGCATTGGGTACCTCTCTTTTACAGTCACAGAATTGAGCATACGAAAGTCAACACACATTCTAGACGACCCGTCTTTCTTTCGGACAAGTAAGATGGGACTAGCGTAATCTGAGACAGACTCCCTGACTATACCAGCATCGAGCATTTCCCCTACCATAGAGCGCACTTTCTCTCGTTCAAAATGAGACAGCCTGTACGGGCGATAAACAACCGGCCGCTGACTATTCAACTCTATGTTCATCTCCGTAATATTAGTACATCCTAATTCCTTTAGAGAAGATGCGAAGCAGTGTCGGTACTTATCTAACATCGCTAACAAAGTCCGCTTGTCGTCCTCTGATGCAGCCTCACCGACCTGTACCTGACTCTTATCGATCATTGGAGCAGAAAGAGATTCATTAGGAGTATCCGTAATAATCCTACTGACGACATCGACACGTTCAGCACGACAAAAGACGAGCTTGGACGGAATGCGACAGGATTCCGAGCAAGGGACAACAAGTACGTTGACACGACCGCTAACCGAACGATAAACCCCACCGCCAATAAAATATTGATCGTTAGGTTTTCCTGCTACACAATTCTTGACCAGCACATTGCCATCAAACATAGACGTCGTCTCCACTCGAACAGATGCTGCACCAAAAATCTCTACAGTATTAGCTGGCGAGAATCTCAATAAAGTTTCGCTATCGTCGCTCACTTCTGGAAGGGGTAATTCGTTGCCTATACAATAAAATTGCAATTTGTTCACGTCTTTGTAAACAGAGATATGTGGCTGTTCCGTAAATGACTGCCCAATGAGTACAGGCACTTCCAACAAATGATCGCTGACAACCTTACACGAAACCATGGCATTTACACCATCGACGCTCACATTAACCGTCAAAGCTCCTAACGACCGAACTATTTCATTGCCAAACCCTTTCATAAGCGATGGTAGGCTGTCATGGGGCACTCCTAAACCCTCAGCGGCGGATGCGCTTATTAAGGTAACGTCGCTTCCGAAATCTATGAAAGCCCTAAATGGAATACCGTTCAATTGTATATCCTTTATAAATTTCGAACTCTGATAGGTAACCAAGTCTTTATTTACATAATCGATCCGCATAGTTTTCCCGACTGCGGCAGTGATATTGTTTGATTTATCACCGGACCTACTATAGCACTTATCGGCAGTATGACCTATTTTACTGCACTGTGTGCATTTCAACAGCGGCTTAGGACAGTGTAAGAAACTGTGACCTTTTTCTTTACAATTGAAACAGCCCATTGATTGAGCTGGTCTAACACCTGACTTTACATTGTGAACGTTAGCATTGTTAAAGTTCTTATTCCTAATTTGGGATCGGTCCCCGTTGCTGAACTGGCTAGAGTCTTTATTACTAAGTAAATATTGCAACAATTGGTCGGGTTGGGAGCAGCGTAGTGCTAAAGCACCTAACCTGAGTGCCCTATCGCTGAGACCGTGTATTATACAATCCACAGCATGTATACCTTCGATTTCACATTGATTCACAAGACTTAACTTCTCATAGTAATACACTTCAATAGGTTCATTAAATTTGCTCTTTCTTTTAATCATGTCTTCCAAGGTCTGGCCATAGTTCTGCTCGGATGGAAACGCATTAATCAACTTTTGTTGCCATTCTGGCCAGGTAAAAAGAATGGTGTTAAGACTTTCATACCACGTCTTGGCCAGACCTTGCAATTTTTGCATAGCAAAGTGAATGGTGGTTCGTTCATCCCACCCATATACCAAAGCGCACTCGTTGACCTTTTTTAGCCAGATATCGATCCGCTGATTTTTGGTAGAAGGGTCAAACTCAGGTAATATATTTTTATGATCTATCTTTTGAACAGGTTGCAGAGTGCCTCTAGTTACGGGTGGTGATGTCAAACCATCTTTCAATTGTTTAATAACGTCAAACAAATCGCGTCTAGAAAAGGAAGGACTACGTGACCTTTCGGCATGCCTCGCGTCGACACGCCCCGCTGCAGGCTGGTCGGCTGGTCTGCTGCGCCGCGAGTCCCTGGAGGCGCTGCGGCGTTGGCGGCTGCGTGACCGTCGCTCGTTGCTGGTCCGCGAAGCACGGCGTTCTTCGGCGTCCCGTAGTCGCTCTCGCTCGAGCTGTAGCTCTCGTTCCAGCAGCAGGAGGCGTTCCCGTCCAGGATCCGGATCAGGCAAAAACCCTCTTGAACTAGACGGCCGCAGTCTGCTACGACTTCGTGTGGCAGTGCGGGGCTCCCTACGACTAGGAGTCGAGAGCCTTCGCCGTTCTGCACTCCTGTCCATCGCCTGAAACTCGACACGAAAATATTTTTTTGTTATAGTTATAGGAATATCATAAATAATCACCCACACGGAATATGTAAGATTGAAATCTACCCGCGCATATAATGATGTCAGTGAAGTCAGATGTAGATGTAGATTGGATCAACACGAAATTCGCTATGTTAATCAAATAATTTACAAAAACAAGAATTCACAACTTTTTAACAAAGCTTTATTAATACCTACAAAAATATTCGGAAAGAGGGTAGAAAAAGATTAAATATTATTGTTCAGGTGACACAGCATAGCGAAATATACAACCAAATATCAAACACCAGCAAATTATTTCACAGAATACCAATACCTACACAAATTTTCACCGCTAAGGAAAAGTGAACAACGAGATAAAACATTTTTTTATTGGTACATAGGTTTTCAAGAAATATAGGGTAGGAATTAACTGAATAGACACTAATTTTACTAACAAAAAATATATTAATTTTTGGACTATACGGCAATTTTAAAATTAATTTAACATGGCTTCTTAATGGTCTTAACATTAAGACAATAATTATAACCAATCAGCCCCGTAGCAGTATTCGTCACCAATGGTTATTATTACATACACACACATATCACGTCTATATCCCTTACGGGGTAGACAGAACCCATGGTGGCAAGACTTAAAGGCCACGGTTAGCACAATTAAAAAACGCGTAATATTAACCGTTATTCATTAAATATCAAATTGGGCGTGTACTTACGTTTTTAGTTTGTTTGTCACTTCTGAGATGTTAGAACCTGCTTACCCAGGTAATAACCACTGCTTTAGACTGGGGCTCGCTCCTCTTCAAAGTAAACTCGGACGACGTGTTTCAAGTAATTTACTGTATTGGTACAAGTTAATAGGGCACAAGACTTATTTTCTAACGTATATGCAAATAAGATCTCCACTCTTCGCCATCTCTCCCAAGAATGCCCCTGGTTCAGACCTCCTTTTTCCACCTCCAACAAACCGCTTTTCTTTCCGTTCAAATCCCTGCTCTGGGATTGGTTTACGTCATTCACCTGATGACGTGAACCAATCGCAGATGCAGATTTTCCCGCCAACTAAATAACGGTCTTAAATCAAAAAGTGTTGCCATTAACTTATAAATAATATCGACTTTATGCTAAACGTTTCATATTATAGAATTGAAGTCAATAACATGAGGCTTTAAAACAAATAATTTAAATATAATTCGATAAAATATCTCAAACCCTAACACAATGTAATCACACGTTACATTGATTAAGTAACAATTATGATATATTGTTAGTTGATTAAAGTAACAACTATGTAGGGTACATTTACATTGGAACATTGAGACATTCTTTTAATGAGAACATAGTTAACTTGAGTGAGGGTAGACAGAGTCTATGGTAACAACACCTAAAGGCCTCGTTTAGCATGATTGTGGGCGTATAGATGGAAAATGGAATCAAAATAGTAATGAGTCGCTAGCCGCATCGCCTGTGACATGATTCCTATGATTTTCGCCCATTCCCTCTATGGGCTTCTACCATCTGCCCGGAAAGAGAAGCAACTTGTACATTCTATGTTTTTTCTTTGCTCCCAGACCATAAAAACTTAAGGTCGCAACGCATAGTACCAAAATTGTGTTTCATCATTGAAACCTCCACATAGTAACGTCTCACTCAATTCATTAATAAATAGAACTGTCACTGACGCGTTGTATAACTGACCGAGCATCTCAAGACCATAGCAAATGCTCAAGACCGTCAGCACTCGGTAATATTCGGTACGTCGGTGGCGCCGCACTCATTTGTTTCAATTGCCGCAGCCGGCAGCTGCGCGAGCGCGGCGCAGGCCCTCCGCGATTTATTACAAGTCCAGCTTTAGTTTAGGGACTTTAATTGGGAGAAGTGGTAATGGGAATGGTCTTATAAGATGCTGGTACGAGCACGATACAGTTTTTTGCTTCACTCGTTTTAGGTACTGGCAGTAGTGGCAGTGGACCTGCAAAAAGATTTATCACGGCTTTCCCGCGTCTCCGCTTCTGAGTTACTATCAGTGTAACGGCACTCCTTCACTAATTTCAAGTGTCACCCACCTGACCCGCCTCAGCTCACCTCTGACACTTAAAACTCGAAGTAAGCGAATTAGACTTGGATTTTAGGAGGTACGTAAAATCAAATCCACACTGGGCCCGCGTGATAACTATAGATAGAAAAAAAATTGAACGACACTGAAAATTAGAACACAGAAAAGTCCAAAAATTAAAACTATAGCCGGGAATCGAACCCGTGATGCTTGCTATACCGCTACACCACCCATAGCAGAGCAGACATAGAACTGTAGGTAGTCCAAGTCGTGCGATACGCAGTGGGACGTATTGAGACTGAAGATAAGGTATGTAAAGTACAAAAAAGACTTTAGAAAACAGGCATTATAAAAAAGGTGTCACTAAAAAGCATTAAACCGCAAACAATGTTTTCAAAGTCGAAGGCAACCGCAAATCGAGACACAACATAATCTCTATCACGATTAAATAAGACATAACATAAGAGTTATTAAGACAAATGCACCGTGTCAAGTAGAAGTGACGAATGTGTGGGATTCAAGTTGAAGCACATTTCTATTTGTGTGTCATCTAATGTAAAATTAGCTCGATAAGGAAAAGGATCAAATTAATTCGGATTATGATAGTATGCGAGGAACCCCACTGTTATCAAGCCAAATACCCCTTATCTGAACAAACGGACCATAGGGTTTAACCCAGTTGGCGTGTTTGCCGGCCTGCGCCGGCGCGTATCAGCACTACACTATCATAAACCTTTATCACCCCGTTTTTTCAGCCTTGACTCCCAGCATCCGCCTCCAAAAATCAAGGACGCTACCAAAATTCACACCTCAAGATTTCTACAAAATCTCTCAAAACAATCAACAATCGAAAGAATTTCTCAAGGTTTCATCAACCTCTTGTAGACTGGTTCATATCACTCAACCTCACATTTCGTTTAATTAGGAATTTACCAGCCGTTCTCATGGCAATTAGCGTTTGAAATACTGCTTTCTGATCCAAACAATACTCTTGTAATTTCAAGATCCTTTACCGTTAACAATGACTGTGCTATCAAGTAAGTTCATCAAGTCCCATGAAAGTCTGCGCGCACGCAAACTCGCGTATTAGTCACTGTCATCAGAGTCAACTTGCTGAATATTGAACACGTTCGTGACAATTCGCCTGAGTGCATCCGAAGATCGTGCATCTCCGTCGAGAAAAACAACAAAAGAAAAACGTGTTAATACCGCGGCCTTGAGATTAATCTATTGGAAAGTTAGGAGTTTCTCCTCTTTTTTCGAGACAGTCCAAAGGGCATCGTCCAGTAAAGGTATGTCAGATTGGAATCTACTCCGGATGATACCGCCGCGTTCGATGCTGTTGATGCAATAAAAAATGTCACGAGTCATTGTGTATTTAATATACGGGCATTACATCAAGTGCCCGAATCAAGGCGTTACGCTGAGGAATGCCGATCAGTATTAACAATGATGAACAGTTTTCATCGAAAATATGCGCGGTAATCTATTAAAAGTAATTTCACAGTGTTTAGATGAGAATTCCGATCTCATGAACGTACCTACGGGTATTTATAGACTTCAAAAAACGACTACAATGACCGCGAGAGAAGTAATGCCGAATATAACGGTTTGTGCTAGACGTAAACAAACGGAGACTACACGCCGTCGCTCGTTACTCAAATTACTGCGACAGTAGCAGAAGACCATCAAAAACATTTTAAAATAAGAACATCAGTAGGACACGGCCTCTATGCGTGTCACGTCAATCATACCTAAAGAAATAACTAAAGAAACAGGTGTTTGAAGGAATTCAGTGAGACAGCTTCATCACAAGTTTCTGGTGATATATCATCGCTTTCCCAAGAAGCGTGGACTAAATTATTGGTTAATAAGGCAGTGGACACACGAGCTGTGTTTCGCATTCCGGTGTTTCGCGCACGCGCACGCCACATCGCGTGTGGCGCAGACGTGTCGTTTGGCGCCGCTTTGGATTACCAACAAACTTTCGCTTGTCAATCCAAGACTAATTTCCACAATAGACCAACGTAATCAAGACCCTGATAAGTTAACAGCACAGATTTGCTTTTGCGGATATCAGTTGAGATGAGGTGCATAAGAAACGTAAACTGACTGCAGACTCGATCCCTATTTTTTGTGAATAGCCTATTTGGTGTCCCTCCCAGGCCTGCCTTAACGCTTTACACCCGTCTCTCTCTGTTGCGAGGCTTCCCGTGTCCGTCTCAAAAGCCTCAAAATCGTCCCGCCATCTCCTTTTTGATCTGCCCTAATTAATTGCCGTACACAATTTCAGCACTTTGGTATAAGCGGCATAGGTTAAAACTATGATTTAATAGAGGATTTGGATCGCGTTCCGTCATTTTCAGCAGACAGACATGTGCATGTACTAGTAATTGCGAAGGTAACAACGCAAGCGGTCGCGACATTGGTGACTCATCGGTCAATAGCTATTGACCGTCATCGGCTCACTTAAGAAATTCTCGGAAAATCCTAAGCGACCGGACACTGATTGGGGAAAAATTGACACAGCCTTCAATGTCTTGAATTCCAACGACGTGCTGGTTTAAGAAGAGAGAAAACATCCAATTATCTGCTATGACGATAGATGTCCTTAAGCGTCGCTTTATTGTTATGTTCAGACAGAAAACGCTCAGAATTTTATAACAGGCTTGACAATGTTGATCTGAATGTCGCAAGAACCACCCACGGAGAGCGTGAGAGCCCGCCGCATTGTGCCGAGTTCACACGAGCAAGGGAATCCGCGGGGCAGCAAAACGCTGGATATCGAGCATTGTTCATCTTTGCGCAATCGTTACCGTATTATCGAATGGGCGAAACTTAATCACGAAATTTGACGGATTAATTACAGAGCGGATCAATTATGGAACCAGTTTGACTTTGACTAACAGTAGTCTGAATTCTAAAGATCTATTTAGTTATGCCGAGCAGGTTTATTAGAATTGTGCCTAATTGGTATAGGTAGAAAGATTGCTGAAATCAGTGTAGCAATCTTCTTAATATGCAAAAAATCTAATTTGAATCCTTCGACACAGAAAGTTGAAATTTACTCTTTATGGTGTAGTCAAGGGAGAACGGGTTTTTCGAAATGAAATTCCTTCAAGGGGCAGAAGCCGCGGGCGCAAAGTAAATGTAAATAATGATTCAAGGGAATACGGACACAATTGTGTCACTAAAGGATAATTCTGTTAAAAATGTAGTTTAGTAGAAACCTATCCTTCACCGTTTATTAATTTCTTTTAATGTTATCTATGACAAGGCGTAAAACAAAACATCTGATTCACTATTACGTTAGTATATTCTTTGCTTAGTAACGCTAACACCAATTTGCATTAAGCTAATCTAAATATTTGGTTTGTCAGGATTACAAAAATGCGAGAAAGTGAAGCCGAACAAACAGCTTATCTCGAAGAATTCGAAGAATATCCTAAGCAAGCTGCCACCAAGTCCTAAACAAACAACAGCGTGGACGCTGCAATCAAAATCTGGGTCCAACCACTGTTATGGTAACAAGTTTTCCAAATATTTTACCATCTGAAAACGAAGAGATGGAGTCAAAAATATATCGACAATAGTTGAGTAATCCTTGTTATTTAGTCAGTGACACAAAGGGTTAGTCAGACCAGAAGAAAACGAACTAACAGCGCTAAACAATTTTATGATCCATCAAATATTCCAGGCAAAAAAGTTAACATTCAACAATCATGATAATAAAACTATCGCTGTAGCTGCTCTTTCGCTCGTAAGTCTATCTAATGCACTTTTTTACGATCGAATAATTGTTTAGAAAATGGCTCAACGAATCAATTACTGTCATTGTTCCAATGAGACGCAATTTTTACTGATCGAGTGCCCGTCATTAACGATCGATTTCTGGTTAAGTTAAGTAGTTAGGTACAGTTCTTCAAGAGCCATTAATACTGCAGAGAAGAAGACTAATTGGCTTCTAATGCAGCAAAAGAAAAATAAGCTAGTAGTTACAAAAGAAAGGAAACGTTGACAACCTATTTGTCAGATTTTTCGCAATACCTCCGACATAGCTACATAGGTAGGTGGCTACATTAACATTATTTTGAAGTAGATGTGCAATTAATAATCGGACAGCCGGCGATAGATACTTAGTATAATCACTAATCAATCGTACCATCCTGTTAATTTAGCGCATTCAAGACGTAATAACTCAATCGAGGCGAATTAACTACTATGCAACAGTTAACGGTAATAAAGGAACTATGCACCTCGGCCAATGCAGTGGGCAGGACAATGGCTGCTGCGGAATGAGAGCTCTTGAACTAAATGCAATAAATCTTGCAATTAGTTTTATTGCTCACGAAAATAGTACTTAAGGTATGTGAATATGAAGACTACAACTAACAACTATTACGCATTCAGATTGGAGGCGTGTTGCGGTACATAGATGATCAAATATGTAATCATAGATTATCTGGCTACGGTTGACTTTTTAATTTGGTTGTTAACCTTTTGTATTCGTGCTTGTAATCTCTATAAACGGTTAAATAATATTGGATGGATGAACACCATCAATAAGCGGCTTTGCATTGTTGTTTTTATTATTTACGTAAAAGCATTCCAGAATTGTGGGTCACTGTTATGAGACCCTTAACTTTTCAATTCGAAAGAACCGCAATTTCATTGTTATTTTTTCCATCGCTCAGCTATGGAATTTGATGTTGGAAGTGTTAATTTTTTTTAAGGTAAAAAGTGTTGGCGCTAGGTTGAGTTTTCATAAAGAAATGTAACAGTATAGACCAGTCAGTAGAGGAAGAAACAGTATTTTTCATGATTCACGCAAAAAGGTGTTTCTTATTCCGTTCGCATTTAGTTTTTCTTTTGATGAGTCATCTCATTCGACCTCCTTTACAAATTAATCAGTTGATCTAAATATTCATATAAATGTAGAGTAGGTATTTAAATATTTCTATGCCTCAACAAATATGGTACACCAGAACAAAAAGAGGCAGGAACACCAGGTAAACAAACAAATGGCTCTATTGCAAAATATGTTGTTCGTAAATTCTAAGCAATTATCTAAGACTAAGTACTCAGACTTCAGTGATTATGTGCACGGATGAGTGGTACTTAGTTGCCGCTTGCCATTTACTGGCAAATAATTGTACCGAGATGTAATTGTTTCGAGCCGCGCGTTATCAAACTGGATTTGGCGGGCATTTTTTGTAATTCCAATGAAGCTGGTCTTGCATTATGGCCTATTTTTAGTAAGGACTTGTAGGCCGAGTGTTTTAATGAGACGCCATCCCGCTTGAAATTACAAACTTTTATAAATGTAGGTACCGTAAAAAAGGGGTGAGTGGGGACTAAATTTAAGTTCAAACTTCGATAAAAAATATTTTCATGTGGCAACTTTTTTATTATAGATAAAAAATGTTCTTTTTTTTATAATGATTACCTGTCGTGTAGTTTCATACTTTAAACAATCACAAGATAGTATAAAACAAAGTCGCTTTCCGCTGTCTGTCTGTCCCTATGTATTTAAAACTACCTACGCAACGGATTTTGATGCGGTTTTTTTTAATAGATAGAGTGATTCAAGAGGAAGTTTTATATGTATAATTCTAAGCAGACGAAGTCGCGGGTAGAAGCTAGTAAACACTAAAATAGAGGCAAATCCCGGCTCACCCCGTAGTGGGGTCAAAAGGAATAGGAACAAATGAAAAAAATTAGGATAGCAAATTATCATAAAAAATGGAGATATAATGTGTCTAAAAATACATATAACTAAACTACTTTTAGAGCAAGCTGAGCTAGAAACTTTAAAAAGCAAGTGAAAACAAAATATTCCTTTTATCCCTTCTCGCCTCCGCAATTCCTTCTCACCCCATTTTACGGTACTGGATGTCTACTGTTTAAAATAACGAAGGATGGCTACAAAGAACTATACCTAAGTGCTATAAAAACAAGAGTGACCTGCATGTCAATCAAATTATTTTTTTTAACTTAAACTCCTAAGTTAATTAAAAAAAATGTAGCTCACCTTGCAATAATTCCAAGCACAATACAACAGCACTGATTCAGCCCTGGTCAGGGGCGGGCACATGTAAACAAAAGCACATAATAAATCCTCGGTAGTCACTGCACTTCGATGCGCGGTCTGCGGCGGCGCGACACGGGCGTCGCGCGCGGAGGTTCGGCGCGGAGTGGCGGGAAACTGCGCGCGCGCCGCTCCGCCGTTTGTTTTGGTCGCGATGCATTTGTTTCTGTAGTGCTGTCAGGAGTTCTAATCGTCTAGTCATTGCTTACCTGTCTAGTTTAATTTGTAAGCTAGACTTTGTTTTATTTTAAGTTTAGTGGAGCTATCAACTTTAGACCTTATTTATTATACTAGGTACGACAAAGAAGTGATTTTTATGTCGTAGATTGGTTTATACCCTAGTACATATACATACATGCATACATAAATCACATCCAATCCCTTACGGGGTAGACAGAGCCTAAGGTAACAATACGTAAAGACCACTTTTTTAGCATGAATATGGGCGTATGGATGGAAAGAGGAATCAAAACAGTGATGGGTTGCTAGCCATATCACCTATATAACATGATCTTTAAGATTTTTGCCCAATCCCTCGCTGGGCTATTGCCATCTGCGCGGGAAGAGAAGCAACTGGTACAGTCTATGTTTTTTCTTAGCTCCCAGACCAGCATGGAAGAGGCTTATAACATATAGGGCACAAATGTTTGCTTCCAATTGTGTTGCTTAGTTAGTCATATTAGATTACTTTGTTGTCAATTAGTCACTTGAACATGTATGCGTATTATTATATTTGTAATTAACTTCTGTATCATTCTCTGCTAATGCAACGACTCTATTTCAACAGATTGAACAAAATAGGATTGTTTGCTGTATTTATTATTATCTCTACGTATTTTATTGTATTACTATATTTATATACTATACTATTAGTAAACCTCATTTTTTTCTACTTATTGTGTGGTATAAAAAAGCATTAGGTACCTATACGAGTACATATGTAGAGACAAAGTGTGGGTGAGAGCTGTCAATAATATTTTTTTAATTATATCTAATTTGTAAATTCGTTGGTCGCTTAGTCACACGTTTTTGTTACTCCACCTCCATTATAGCTATAATTATCACTTAGAGCCTAAATATATAAAAATAATTGGTCATTCATCACTAATTGTTTCAAACTCATCATTAAGCCGCATCAGGCATTCCACATTAATTGATTAGCAGTCGAGAACCTGTATCGATTATCTATAGACTTAATAATCGAGCGTACGTCGTGAGATTCTGATAATCGAGTGGGCTCGATTGAGACATTCGTAAAATCTCAAGGTTGTAAAACTTAACGGTAACCTTACGTCACTATGTGGGAAGTGCTGAATAAACATGGAATATGCATTTCGATGGGCGTAAGGCGATTACTTTGTAAGTGGGTGCTGATGGTTTTCAAAATTTCGATGTCCAAAAACCAAAACCTTTGGAATCTTTGAACCAGGCACGAAACAGGGGGGGTTTTTAGGTTAATTTTTAATCATGTTTGACATACTTAACTTGAAATCAACTTTCCTACTTTTAGTGCTCTTTATTGTTATTTAGTTTTGAACGGTTTGTATATTAATAAATTACATTCTCAATGTCAACAAAAATACAAAATAGAAATCGATTTTTGCTTTTGTCGCCCCGCTAGGCGAGTGAAAATTGCCACTTCCTGGCCAGGGGATTACGTAAAATTGTGTACACACCTCGGGTGACAAAGAAAGTCTCAGGTTGTATGATTATCGCCCTCGCCTTTGCTCGTGCGGCAAGTTCCTGCGATCTGAGACATTCTGTATTTCACCACCGTCGGGGGTATAATGTACTATTATACACTGATGGTTGTGAACCTCTACATGAAAATATTAATGTGAATAAAAATTTGTGTTTCTAAACGCAAAACTCAAAACGGCTCTACCAATTCGGTAATTTTGTTTTCATATTTTCCTAGTTTGAAAAAAGGAAGCCGCGGGGCTATTAATAAGCAGCACTTTAAAATACCTAATTACAATTAAATCAGCGTCCATTACATTTCATATTGTTATCATCGAATCTTATTAATTGTTTTGATGATATACGGTGGCATGTTATCATCAGTAGGAGACAGTTTGTTGATTTTATTTAATTTTAAATACCTCTAACGGTCCGCCGCGAGTTTAATATTCTCATAAAAAACGCACTTCACAAGCCATTTCGCGCAATATTTATTTTAATAACGTAATAAACTCTTGAAGGTAAACGTAATTACTGCTAACTATCCGGTCCTTCAGTTAAGCAAAACTATAAACTGTATTCCACTTTATGTCTTTAGTCCAGTTTAAGGGCTTGTTTCACCACTCTCAGTTAAGATCCTGATATTTTAAGTGTCAGTTATCTATGATGTCGTCTCGGTTTCGTATAAATAAATAGAGAGGGAATCATAGATAATACACACATACAAAAATCACGTCTATATCCCTTACGGAATTAACAGAGCCTGAGGTATCAAGACCACGTTTAGCATGATTGTAGGCGAATAGGTGGAAAAGGGAACGCCTATAGCATGATTTCTAAGAATTTCGCCTATTCCCTCATTCGTTATATACTTAGATAATGTTACTTAAGATATCGGGAACTTAACGCAGAGTGCCCTAAATGTATCATTTCACAAACAGACCGACAGACGCGGCATTGGACTTTGTTTAATAATATTATTATATACTAGTTATGGTTTGCAGTCGACTGTACAAAAATTACGAAAAAACTACGTTTCCTGCTTACTAGTATAAAAAGCACGAGCAAACTCTTCCCAGTACTTCCTCTTCCTCACAATTATTATGAATTATAGAAGTTGGCCAAGCGAAGTATTGAACTATTCAGGTGGGCGATAAGCACGCGATATTTTCACAACTTCGCTACTCGTTCCGATCAATATTAAGCAACGCGGTCAATCAATAACACAACTATTTATACCGTGTTCTAGTTGGATACCGATAACGGGGCGAGTAGGGACCAAATTGAAGCTCAAATATCGATAAAAAGATTTTCATATGTGACAAGTTTGATTTTTATAGATGAAAAAAGTTCTATTGGTATGAATTTTCGTTTAATTATGATTACCTGTCCTTTAGTTTCATAGTTTAAATATTAGACACTAAAATATAGGAAAATCCCCGCTCACCCCGTAGTGGGGTCAGAAGGGACATTAACAGGAAGTAATAAAAAAATTACATTAACAAATTACTAGAAAAAATGAGATATAATATGTCTAAAAATAAATAATTTAACTTCTGACAGGTTGAATTCGAAGACTACAGACCTGCTATGGGTGGTGTAGGGGTATAGCACGCGTCACGGAATGACGACGATCCGGGCTCGATTCCCGGCCATAGGTTTACTTTACGGATTTTTCTACGTGTTCTAATTTTCAGTGGCATTTAGTAATTTAATTTAACTTCTTCTAGAGCAAGCTGAGCCAGAAATCTTAAGTAGCAACTGAAAACATAAAGTATTCGTTCTATCCCTTCTGACCCCGCATCCCTTCTCATCCCGTTTTACGGTACTAGCATTACCGATCAAACGTCTATAAAACTACACACTTTTTCCAACAAGCTTAACACCTTAACACCAAAGAAGCATTGTAAGTGAGGTAATAGATGTAACCACACCATAATGCTTGTATCTTACTGCATGGTTTTCTCCTAAAAATTCCCTAAAATCCTCAATACATTCTCAAAATTGTGGTTGTCCTGCCTTCCTCTTTCAGCCCCCCTCTCTCTCTCTCTCTCTCTCTTTAAGCCCTTTTCTATCTTTTGCACGGCTTCCTCAGTCCGGCTCAATAGAGCTCCAAATAGTCCCGACATCTCCTTTTCGGCCGCCTCTGACCCGGTGCCCATCGCATGGTTGTTATTAAATTGAGTTGTTATTTTAGTTTTTTTTTTTTTTTACATTTTGTTGAACGTGGCCGTGATTTCACCAGGTCATCGGCCTTCGGCGACCAAACGTAACCCAAGTTTTGTTCCTTGAAAGTGTAACCAACCATAAATGAGTTATAACAAATACACGCGTATTGTTCTAAAAAGCTATATAGCTAGGGAGCTGGCGAGCAAAATTTCTATATGATTAGCACACAAGGCAGACGTTATTAATAGTAATATTTATGCCCCAAGGAACATCAAGGACCCGGTCTGCCACCATGGTGGCGCTGCGTTGTAAATTTACAGCGTTTCAAAAATGTAAAAAAAAAAAAGTGTGCTATATTATGTGCACACGTCTGCCTCTGGGCCTGATGATTACAGTCATCCTAGAAACACAAAAAATCGAAAAGGCAGACATCCAGGGCTCTGACTTTTGTAGTATTAAATTTTTTAATTTATTTTTATGATTTAAAAAAATGTATATGAAATGCACACTTGGCAGACTTGAATTGTTCGATCAAAAACAATGAGAAGAACCACGGAAAAATAGTCTGCCATCATGGTGGTGCTGCGTTGTAAATTTACAGCGTTTCAAAAATGTAAAAAAAAAAAGGTGTGCTATATTATGCGCACACGTCTGCCTCTTGGACTGATGTTTGAATTCCTTATGAAAACAAAGAAAATCGATGAGGCAGACGTTTAGGCCTCTGATATTCCAAAGGCAGACCATTTGATTTTTTTTTCTGAATTGAATTGATTTTTTCTGGTTGGCATTGAGAAAAAATATGATTGCATAGATTCCAGCTCCAGAAGTTTAGTCGTTGCCGTGCTTTTAGAGAATAATAATTAAACAAAATTGTATAAATAAAACTAAAAAATAACAATAATCCCATGCAATAGGTACACACGGCAATATTATCAGGTAAGCACCTACGCACGCTCGCGCCGTATCTATCCTGCTTACCGAATAGCTTTGCTGTATGCCTGCTGTCCCTTAATTCCGTGAATTTCAAACAGTTACACAGGTGAAAATCAGCGAGCAAAGTGTCTGCCACATTTTTTTTCGAATCCACGGAGTCATAGTGAATCGAATGGGCGCAATGAGAACCGTGTGCAAATGACTTAGTAGAGCTTTTTTTTTTTACACTTTTAAGACTCCGTCCCATGATAATGCAGAGTCCTGAATGTCTGCCTCTTCGATTTTCTTCGTTTTCAAGATGATTGTGACCAATGAACTCCAGAGGCAGACATGTGCAAATGACTTAATACCCCCATTTTTTTAAGCAACTTCAATCCGCTGTAACGCGAAAACGCAGCGACATAGGACCTTAATTGATTGAACCAAATCGATTCGTAATGATTTAAACTGCACTCCACCTCAACGTGAAACGTGTGCAAATCATATACCGAAATGCTCGCCAGCTCCCTAACTAATAGGGTTGTCAGGCAAACGAGATCAGTACACTATTTTATTAGGAGCCCTTTTTGAAATTAGACCCGCAAAAATACCGTTCATGATGTTAAGAATCTGAGTTGTAAATCACTGCTCGTAAAATCGACCCATTGCTATTCAGTGCGTGTAATTATTCTCTGTCATATATTCTAACAGTCAACAAAATTAAGAGCACTGGAGGCATTTCACGTCAGCCAAAAAAAAGCCGCAGAAGCAGAAGCCTAGAAAGGCTGGCAACATTTTTGCATTAACTCTGATATATATTTCTACGTAGTATGTTCGGCGATATTCTTTTGTCTACAAGAGCATCTCCGAAATTCTATTCTCTCTCACTCAAATTAATTAATATTAATGTGTCGCGAAAAAAAAATCGAAAATGGAATGGAGCATAGGGGCTGATGACTTTTTTTTCTTTTTTTTTTATTAGCTTCGCGAGATGACTTGTTTGTTTCATTCTAGTTTTTTTTTAACTTTAAAATCCTCTGGCAACCCTGGTAAAGCGAGTCATAAGCCACTGGTTTCGCACAAAGCGTCGCGGCCCGATGCGTGCACATTACCTCAGCAGGCCTGCTCAGAAGTCAAAAATTCGCAGTTCTTTTTATGCCGTTCCGCTCACACAGCTAGCCGTTAATGGGAGAGTGAGAGAGACGCTATGAAACGGACTTCCAATTTTGAAGTAGCCCCTCGAACTTCGTAGGCTCCTATCGTGTTTCGCATCGTATAGAGTTTGGGTGCTACCTCATTTGGTATAGCATCTCTTTTCGTTCTCAAGTAAACGACAGAGATCTCGGAATGAACGGAAACTTAAACTTGAGGTACCCTTGGAAATTGATAAAATATTCGTCCATATATCACGTTTATATCCCTTACGGGAGAGATAGAGACTCAGGTAACAAGACTTAAAGGCCACTTTTATGATGATTGTGAGTGTATAGGTGGAGAGGGGAATCAAAATAGTGATGGGTTGCTAGCCGCATTGCCTATAGGCATGATTCCAATTATTTCCTTGATTCCTCAAAAATTGACTTTTGTTGTTATTTTACTGTGAGATGGTAAATTTTATTCTTCCTGGTCCTTCGAGCCAGATTTACATTTTATCTTTATGATTTCTATTTTAATTTCTGAGCTGTGGCACTCATTCATACCTGTTAAGAAACAATATCGAACACAAAGTTGGATAATTCAGACTAAATACTCGTAAGTGAGTAATCCGTTTTGCTCGTTAACATTGACATTAGCGTTGGAAACTCAAATAATTTGTAGCTTGTTTACTTGATGTCTCGCTAGATTTAAAACGTTCAATGGTGTAGCCGAGACGCCATGATGCATGCAAAGTATCCCGGAAGAGCCTTTGTTCATTGTTGGAAGATATTCCAAACAGATAACATTGATTTCATTAAAGAATATGAATACGGTCTGGCTGATGATATTTTTAGCGTGTCAAAGGATGCGCGATTCCGCTCGTTAGTTGGCTGTGATAATTGGAGCAAGTAGGTAAATTACATAGCTGGGGGGATAACGATACGTCGTTGTCATGTCCGGCGGAAGATATGCTGGACACAAGTCTTCTCCAAATGCTGCTTTTCCTAACTTGTGGGCTACGGACTCCTGGGGACAGTGTATAGGGGACATAACGTATGAGGGTCCGCAGTCTCTTACCTGGACTATTTGGCAATCCATACGTATAATAAAATTGTAACTGGCTAAACTCTGTATATAGGCGATAATAAAGAAAAAAACAATTAAGAGGCCTCTTTAATCGCTATAAAAGCCGAAAATACAATAAATAAAGCCATCAACATTTTCGTAATTGCTCCGCTTGTCGCACAGCAAACGTTTTCTTATCAGGGAGTCCTTGAAATTTACTTGATTTTTTAGGGGTCGTGGCTGAAAAAGGTTAGGGACACTGCCCAAAGGTTGATTGGTTTTAGTTATAGGTGTTCGCTTTGGGGAGAAGTAGCTGCAATCGCCACCCTTAGCAGGTTGGCAATTGCAGTATGATGGTTAGTAGTCTGAACACCATTGCAGTCTCTGGGATGCTGCATCTCATCCTCTGGTAGGAACCCCATGGCCTTAAGACATCCAAGGGAAGAAAAGGGATGATCCGGTTCGAGGGACCATATTTATCCGTCCCTGTGGTTGGTTGGTTGATGGAGACACGTTGAAACACTTTATTTGCACGTAAATAGTTTATTTTAATAATAAAACAAATGGAGCACAGTACATTCAGTTTGGATCTTGAAGGCAGAATAAGGGGCAACGGTGTTGCCATAATGAAATAATATTAACATAAAAAGTTACTCTGTTGGGTTGCCAATAAGCACTGCCAAGAAGAATGTGCTGCAAGAGACGTGGCCGAAGGTCCGTTGAGAATTTCTTCGGTCTTATCTAGGCGTAGATCTTTCTGCGGGGTTTCTTGGCGAAGGACTCGGTTTGCACGTGACTACGCACGTTTTTATATTACTTTATTTATAGTTAGTGCGATAAGGCAACGGTAAGTAACCATGTTAGTTTTAACTACCTATCAACTGAAGAATGCACTTCGTTCGTAGAGCGAAAATTGTTGTTCTCGTTTACAAATGAATTGCTTTCCACACCTTGTTTTCCTCACGATTTACGCGGTGGCCTGCTGCCTAATCGAATCAATTAGCTAGTGACATAACAGCGCCGGCGCCGCCTGGTACCAGCCGTCATAGCTGCAGCGGCGCAAACGACCAACTATCGACAACAATACTTTAACTATAAAGTTCCATTTAATAAGTCAAGTGTTCCCAATGATATAAAAAGTATAGATGATAGCACTTTTAAACGAACACTTAAAAAAGGCTTAAAAGATTTAAAAGAATTTTGTGCTAGTAAATTGGGAATTCGATTTTAAGAGCATAAAACATTGTTTGCACAAAAGGGTAACTGTTGACACTTTTTCTAAAACATTTTCACCATATTTGTACCTACACAGAATTTACAATAAAGTTTTTCTATTTTATTCTATTCTATAAGTGGTGTCGCCGTGCCCGAAATCGGTCGGAAGGATTATGATCATCAACATTATGCTCGTAAAATTAATAAAAATAAACAAATGAAATAAATAATATAGGTCGCGTCATGTAAAAAGAACGCTGGAAAAAACTAGAGGACCCCCCTCTGATCATAGTGTACCCATGCGCAAGCACCCCCTCTCCCCTTACTTTCAGCGTTCTTTTTACATGACGCGAGCTGTAAGCAAGCAATGAAGCTGGGAAGCAAGCAAACCTGCCAGACCCTTTTTAAGCGCATGCAAGTAAGTAAGCAAGTCAACTTAAGGTTTACAAAATATAACGTGGCTTTCAGGTCTTGTTAACTTAGGCTGTGTCTACACGGGACGTACGTAAGTTTGTATTAAAAAGTAAACTGACGTTTCCCGCTGGAAAAACTTTAGGGTTAGGGATGAAAGGCACTCTATCCCTTTACATGTTAAAGCAATGAATGCATGCCACGTCGGTTAAGTCAAAACGACGTGAAGGAATAAGTAGGGAATAAGTAAACTGTAACAGTGGTCAACATTTATAAACTAAAGAACCAATGACTAGTAACGTCCATGGGCATTACCATGACGTCTTAATGCGATTCAATTCCGACTCAGTTCAGGTTATAGCTGTCATTTTTAGTATGGATCTGACAGCGAGCGAACCTATACTGAATAGGAATTTAATCGCATTAAGACGTCATGATAAGGCCCTAGTTATGAGAATATAGTGTTTAAATGCAGCGCTATTCGCTTTCTAGATATAGGTACCAATAGAACATTGCCGTGACTGACCGAAAGACAGACGCAAAGCCTAGAAAAAGAGACCTGCTTTGCGGAAGTACATGAACAAACATTTTTTTGTTAAAAAATTCATTAATATATTTTTTGCTGACTGTACTTTTTGTTGACAATACTTGCATTGTCACGGCGTACCTAATTTCAAAGCTATCTGAACTAGAAGTGCCTAACCTCCACAGCGGTAGCAACCAATACCTAAATATGTTGTTTGTTCCTTAATCACGCTCACGCATAGTTAAAAAATTTGCTGAATTCGTACACAGTACAGCTTGCTGCCTCGACCGGCGCAGTGACATAACGCCCGGCACCGACGGGGCGCTAGCTTACAAATACCACAAACCATGGGCGTACCCAGGTTCTGGGCCAGGGGGGGGCTAATCAGATTTTTTATAAGCTAGGTGCTTAAAAAAAATTAAATTAAAATAGATAAAATGCGTTTATTAATATTTATGTACAATAAAAGTACTAGATAAGATACATAATTAGTAGGGACGTCAACATTATCCAGGGGGGGGCAGCTGCCCCCCCCTGCCCCACCCTGCGTACGCCCATGCCACAAACAATTGCCGCGCGCAGCCGCGCTGACTCAGCGCACGCGCAAGGTCGCGAACCAGGAACTGCACCGTGCACCGATAACAAGCATTTTAGGTATTTTCTTTGAGGAAAATTATAAATATAGTCGGCCAGATAGATCGCTGCAGTAAAATGACACTTTCAGTGTTGTCAGTTTTTGGCGAATATTAAATAGTGATGCGACTTAGCGAGTGAATGAAAGAATGAACGATGTCTTGAACATAATTTGCGTAGGTACCTAATTTATGTTGAAAATAGAGTATTTTCAAAGCGTGTTTTAATAAAATTATTAGTTCAATCCTTATTTATTATTTTTTATATTATGATTTCTAGTTAGTAGTGTAAGAGCACGATTAGGAAACGTACGGAAGCATGTCCAATCAGTAGCCAGTTTCCCACTTAGAATCCGAGTAAAAAGTTTTGATTAAATCAGTTTCATGCTTTAGCTAACTTGTTATGTATGTGTATAATAATACTATCATTATTCGTCTTTATTTAATTTATTTAGCTATGCTATATTTATGTTACTATTGTTATTTTCATTATTCTTGCGTTTCTCCTGTCTATTTGTTTCTACCAACTAGGTACGTAAACTGTCTCCAACTAAGTTCTTTTTCTTATTGGTTGTCTGGTAGAGACCGCTATTTAAGCGATAAAACCACCTATTTTGTCTACCTTGTTTTTTATTTCTGTAATGTCTTGTACTGATTTGTGGTGTTCAATGAAGAAATATTTGTAAGGACAATCTTATAAGGGTAAGACGGACAGACGTAAATTAGACGGCGTTTTGTGGATTGGACATTCTAAATTATAATAAATTTAAATACATAAGCCATATTTTTACTTCACTAATCAGGCACAGAAACATCTCTGCTATTTGAAATTATTTTATTTTACAGCTCCAACTTCTCATTTTACAAACATCAAAATCACACGTATTTTGACGTCTATTTTGTAATACACTTTCGATCCGACAAGTTCAAGTTTCAGGGCAAGATGGCGGCTTCCTGCGCGCTTCCTGCGCGCGCGCACCGTGACGGCTTCAGCGCTATTGTTGAGTTAACTATAGATCGGTTAGCTATAGACCTATTAACTATGGTGTTTGTATCGGTCATCATGACTGGAAGTTTCCCGCATGAGGTAAACGTATGTTGTATAATGATTGTGTTGACTTTCAAGGTTAAATAATAAAAAAGTTATAGGTATTAAAATACAAGCTTCTTTGCTGTCTGTACTTGCATTGTCATCCGTCCTACTTATTAGTACCAAATTTCAAGTCAATCGGACCAACCGAGTAAAAGTGATTGTAGGCATATAAGTGGAAAGGAGAATCCATTTTGGGAATTCTATTATCCTAGTCCATCATGTTCGAACATGAAAACAGTTCACCGCTCGGCGCATGCGCGCAGCTGAATCACGCCCGCCTTTTACGACGGTGTAACTAACCATACCCCATAAAGTACGCTATCGCAGACCACCGAATGTTATATGAGTCACGGTGGAAAACTACGGAAGCGCGAACAGAAACTGGTGACTGAGAAATTAATCACTCAAGGTTTGATTTTGGTGACGAAGTGAAAAAAAGAACAGTAACAATTACTGCCCCTGTGATGCGGTGGCTCAGGCTTCTGGCTTCTGATCCAAGTTTGATATAGGGTTGACACGATTTCAGGATTTTATGGTTTTCGGTATTTTAACGTGTTCCAATAAACTGCTAACTTACTTGCGAGTTGTTCATAGTTAAATCGTAATTAGAGAATGTGACTCATTCTAAGGACGAGCAATGTCCCGGGATGTGGTGGGTTAGGATTCTACCCGGCGGAATGTGCTCGCGGATATGTCCACTTATTCCAGTTCCATTCCAGCTAGCTAGGCTGCCGCTAAGACTAAGGTGTCGCAGGGACAGTTTCATCTTGATTTACACGTTAAATCTGGTGTTTAAAGATGGACAGTTTCATTCATTTTTTACCCCGGATGGTTTGTGTTTGTGTGTGCGTGTGTGTGTGTGTGTACAGTGTGTCTGTCTGTGGCATCGTAGCTCTCAAGCGGATAGACCGATTTCTATGTGGTTTTTAAATTTGAAAGCCAATCTCTTTTCGGTGGTTCTTATCCATGTTTTGGTGAATCAGCTCTTTTCTAAAATGATGTAAGACTTTTTTTGGCATAAAATTACATTAATATTTTATTTACGTATGGCCTATTTGCATGGGGAGTTTTTTAAAATGAATAGTTATGACAATACAAAATGTACTATAACAGCAAGACAAGTAAGCATACATAGTAAGTTTTCGGTCACAAAAAATACGTATTGATCGTGTTTAAAATGTCAAACACGATTAGGGCTAGTGGCGCCGTCAAGTGCACTTCGGTCTTCCCGGCTAAATTCGGGTTCGTACAGCTTTGTCTCGCTCCAACTTACCTGACATACCTACTGTCTCTTTCCAAAACCCGAAGTGCAATCTATGGCCGGTACTGTAACTAAGATGTAAACGCGAACACGTTTGGGACGTGTTAAGAACTAGAACTAGTTATACTAGAGTTTCAGGTCCCTTGGTTTTTACGACTCCCACGGTAAAGGATGGATCCGTCTTATTACTAAAACAGGGCACGGTGTAGCATTTACCTTATAGCTGTCGCAAATTCATGCTAATACTCCAAATTAGGCTTTAATTTGCCAATAAAGCGAGTGTATTGACCAACCTTGGAGTAAAGTAAACAGGGTACTCCGAAATTTTTAATTCGATATCGTATCAACCCGTCCTTTTCACTCTTTTGTTAATGACCTAGTGTGAGCGGAACGGCACAATACGAAATTTGAATTTCGGAGTAGGTATTAGGTACGCTGTCATTAGCGACCATAGCGACGCGTGCGCCGGGTGCCAAATCGATCGTCGGCTTGTACCGGAACAGCAGACACTAAACAGTGGTTTACCATGGTTAAAATTTATATCTATACACTATACAGGATACTTGCTGTTGCCCGCAACTTCGTTTGCGGAGAATTTGTTTACCACTATCCTACGGGAGTTTCGCAAGTTTCCGGGGTAAAAAGTTAGGCTTAAAATCATATTTCAACATGTCGAGCATCACTCGATTTTTATATACCCCCTTGCAAAAAAACGGGCACCCCTGGTTTTTGTATTTTATGTGCATAAAACCTTACTTTCTAAGCTAGTGCCTAAAAATCTGAAAAACCATAGGAGCACTATTTTTTGCAAGGGGTTGTACGTAAGTTATCCGTTCCGTTTGTGTAGTTAAAATCATATTCTAAAAATCATAATCATATTCAATGTTTAAAGTATCTTCCTGCCAATAATGTATGAAAAAATTATCGAGATTAGCACTGCGATTTTGCCGTGAAGAATTTTCAAATGGCATTACATATAAGGATAAAAAGATAGGTACATGCTATTTTAATCTAGAGCCTAGGCTAGACACACTGGACAACTCAATTACAGAAAGACTAAAATGTTATATACACAAATCACGCCTATATCCATTAGGGAACAGAGTCTAAGGCAACAAGACCCAAAGGCTACGTTTAGCACTATTGTGGGCGTATAGGTAGGTGGAAAGGGGAATCACTGAAATGTTAGCATCTCCCAATACATGCCCAGCCAGTAACATCACAGAGTTGACCGCCTAAATTACACACAATCACGCATCCTTGAACTTCACAGTAAACGTAGAATCGTGCGCAGTACGACAACTTGATAGTTAACGCGCGCACGCGCCGTAACGAGCCGCCGCTCTGTGACGAGCGCGATGTTTTTTGTTTTAGTCACATTTTACGCATGGAAAAAATGGTTAAACAGGCGAATGTCTAATACGTACATAAATCACGTCTTTTTTCCTTATGGGTAGACAAAGCCTAATAATTGTAGGTGTACATGTGGAAAGGGGAATTAAAATAGTGATGGGTTGCTAGCTACATCCGCCTATGATTTCTAAGATTTTCGCCCATTCCCTCGATGGGCTCGATAGTTAAGATTACTTTTATTAAAGCCATGTCTACCCAGTTTATGCTATGAATATTACACGCAACAAAGTCATCCATGTACAAGGCGTTTTAAAATTAATGCGGCATAATCGAAGTTGTCTGTTTTTTAATTAACAGTTAATCGAAAACTGTAAAGACGCTTTAGCAGTTCACTGCTTAGGAACGGGTGTATTATTATCTCACTCGCACCTTTTTTGCAAAGCATAAAAATTACCCAGGGGATTCCCACAATCGCTTAATGCGTGTCAAATTCTATTCAGAGTAAAGGACAGAGCTATATGGCTGCGTAACTATGTGTCCCTTACACTGAATAGAAGGTCCCCTCAGGTCTCCAATTTTCTTAATTCAAAGTCTAGGTAGCATTGGTTCGTTAACAACATCGAGGCACATAATCCTACAATATCATAAACGCGCAAGTTTGTAAGTATGAATGGATGGATGGATAGATGTTTGTTACTCTTTCACGCCAGAACGGTTGGACAAATCTGGATTAAATTATAGTCTGGCCACCTACTTAAACTGTCTCCAACTTATTTCTTGCCTTGGTTGTCTGGAAGAGATCGCTATTAAGCGATAAGACCGCCTATTGTCTACTTTGTTCTTTGTTTCTGTATTGTTTTGTACTGATTTGTGGTGTTCAATAAAGAGTATTTGTATTGTATTGTATTGTCTGGAATAACACACTTTTTATCCCGGAAAATGGCGTAACACCTGCGGGATAGCGATAAACGAATTATATGCAGACGAAGTCGCAGGCATAGCTAGTACACAATATTGCGGAAACAAATGAAATCACCGCCATTACTTAGTAACTACCACATCAAACAATTACCACGACAATGTCTATATCATCAAAAAAGCACTCAGACGAAATCTTATCTCGAATAAGGAACTATTTGTACACAACAATAGGATTCCCATTAATTACATGAGATCCATCAAACCGACGTCTGCGCATGAGGTCGAGATAGCATCAATGCAAGATGGCGGACAATACTAACTTTTAATAAAATCGCGAGGTATGACCTACTGAGTTTTCCGGTTAGAGTCGTCTGTTGATAGATTTTGTTTTTCATATTGGAATAATCTTTAATTCTAAGAGGTTTAAATATAATTTACTTAACATATGCTTAATTAGCTTCTGCCCGCGACTTCGTCTGCGTAGAATTTATACATATGAACCTTCCTTGAATCACTCTATCTATTAAAAAAAACCCGCATCAACATCCGTTGCGTAGTTTTGAAGATCTAAGCCTACAAAGGGACAGACTGACAGCGGAAAGCGACTATGTTTTATACTATACTAGCTTCTGCCCGCGACTTCGTCTCCGTAGAATTATACATAAAAACCTTCCTCTTGAATCACTCTATCTATTAAAAAAACCGCATCAAAATCCGTTGCGTAGTTTTGAAGATATAAGCATACATAGGGAAATAGGGACATAGGGACAGAGAAAGCGACTTTATTTTATACTATGTAGTGATAGTGATAAGTGAACTAGTTAACGCCCGTGACTTCGCTCCCGTTCTAGAACTTGCTAACCCATGGAAAACTCGAAAAGACGAACATTTTTCAAAATTCAAAGCAAAAGTTCAGCTGCAATGAAATTTCAGCTATCTTATTCAAAGGGTGGTTTTCTGCTTGTGTATGACATGATATCAGAAAAGCTTTTGAAAACTTATAAATACGCGCCTATAGGAGGACTATTACTTTTAGGATCGCTATTACACTTACATACACGTCTGATCCATTTGCAAAGGCATAAAACCTTTGTAAAGAACATCCTTAATACAAAAACCGTGGAGTATCTGCTTGCGTCAATCTCTAAAAAGTAACGAAACAAAAAACGAACCAACAAACTACGGCTACCGTTTGACGCAAATTTAAACTCCAATTAGAGCCAGCCTCGCGTACAATGACGTCAATCATTTCCCCATTGTTAGCCGTCTTTTGTTTTACAACAAGACCCTCCCGTGGCGTTTATACGCTTTTTAAATTAACTCCTCTATTTATCACTCCGTTCTTTTGGTACCGAAGGGCTTTCCAACGCCTACGGTGTGACGGCACTGTTGCATTATATCACGTACATCGCCAGCTTTGTACTGTAGTATTTCAATCACCTCTTGAAATACCGGCAATGTAAACTGGTATAGTTAAGGGTCCTCCCACGCGAGCTTTTAATTTAGAAGATGGCGCCGTTCCCGCCTACACGGACTTAAGACAATTGCACAAACTCGAATGGTGTCTTATATTTCAATTACACTTTCTTTATGCTTGCTTGTAAAGTTACCGTGGATATACTTTCTTCCTTTATGAATATTCATAAAACAATTTTTATCTAACTTACTTACCCTAACACTTGCCATGTGATGCAAGATATTACCATGTCTGACAACTCTCGAACTTACTTTAAAGCAAACTATATAATCCAACAAAAGTTTTATAGTTCCCTGGATGGGCTTTTTAAGAAAAACATAGGATGTACCAGTCGCTTCTCTTCCCAGGGAGATCCCTGGGAAGAGAAGCGACTGGTACATCCTATGTTTTTCTTTGCTCCCAGACCAGCATGGAAGTGGTAGTATTTATTTCTATTATTTGTTATTTCCGTGGTGAAATTCCACGCATCAGATTAATTACCTAGGTAACGTGCGAGTAACTAAACTATTGAAAAACACACTATAAAATGTGAGCCAAGAAGCCTTTATTTATTCTAGTCACTCCATGTTTTAGGAGGAATTTACACTATTGACTCCATCACAAAGATATTTTTAGGGTTCCGTACCTCAAAAGGAAAAAACGGAACCCTTATAGGATCACTTTGTTGTCCGTCTGTCCGTCCGTCCGTCTGTCAAGACCCTTTTTCTCAGGAACGCGTGGAGGTATGAAGCTGAAATTTATATCAATTACTCAGGTCTACTGTCCCTTGAAGCTGTGAAAAAATCAAACTTCTAAGCCAACGCAATCAAAAGATACAGCCGTTTATGCCGCAAATTTCCGCAAATTTTCAACTCTCAAGGGAATCAAAACCTACAAGGTAGTTCCCGTGAACGCAGAATCTTGAAATTTGGTATGAAGGTAGGTCTTATAGCACAGATTAAAGAATAATTGCGAAAACCGTAAATGTGTATGTATGTCTGTATATAGCAGTGACCAGTATAAAGTAACCCCACACTGCGTACATTTTGCTTTGGAACAGGGCTCTGCTTACACTGGTTTTAGATATTTATAGATAATGATACGGAACCCTCGGTGCGCGAGTCCGACTCGCACTTGACCGGTTTTTTTTTTCTAGATTCAATTGGAAACTAACAGTTACATAGTAAATCCTATTTACAAATAGTTAGTTACAAAGGGGCATTTACGTATTCTGTTTGTATGTATTCACTTTTCATTCTATTACTAAAGTAGCTCTGCGTTTCCTTTCCACGCCTCATATTCGAATATGCAAATTGCTAATTATAATCTCATAAATATTATCGGGAGCAAGGATGCGGAAGGTGGAACACAACATCCTAGTACAATGCTATTCCGAAACTTCCTTAGCATTGGTGCATTCTATTGCAACAGGTCTTGTTTATTCAGTATTTGTGGGCACTGTTACTGCGCTTGCTTTCTGCGCTATAAGTAACTCTGAAAAGATCCCGATATAGTATCAGTCATTACGATGACGTATGTTTGTTTCGTAGTAATAAATAGAGACGGAATCATAGATAACTTGACACTTAAGACATCAAGAACTTAACAGAGAATGGTTAAACAGGCCCTAAAGTTACCAAAAGGCGGTTCTCTTCAGTGGCGTAACTATAACGTCTGGGGCCCGTGGCAAATTCGTCAGATGGGGCTCCTTCGTCAATATAAAGAAGTGCATCAGCGTCCCTTCTGTGCTCTAAACCAAGCCAGTTCGGGGCCCCGTAGAGCTAGGGGCCCCTGGCATTATGCCACCTCTGTCACCGTATAGTTACGTCACTGGTTCTCTATCTTTTGCTATAATTTATATATGCCATAATGATCACGCCATAATTCTTTTGTTTTATACTGTTGATTGTTATAAAACTAACCCCATCTAACCTGTACCTGGAGTTCTACAGCATGGCAAGAGCTTCGTCTTGAAAAAAATAGTTATGACAAACATTACCTTATGGCATATGAAATTCAGGCGAGCGTTTTCCAAAAAAAGTCCACGTGTGCATTTTTTCCATAATTTAACTCTTTTAAAAAATGTGTCTCAGATTTTACTATTGTTTTTTTTGTCCTATTCCGTTCCATACATATATGTACCAATATGGAAAAAAGTGACGAACTGGAATGGAAATTTTGGGACACATTTTTTCTTGTTTAAGGATCGATTGGGCAAACGATTCTGAATAAGAAAAACCCAAAATAGTTAAATCTGGAAAATGTATCATGTGTAGTTTTTTTTTGGAAAACGCTCAGGCATATGAAACGTCCCCGCAAAAGACTGCTAGTGTGTTATAACAAAATTGTAAAATAGAGACTACGCAACATCATAATTTACAATTTCCTGTCATTTGCATTTTTGAGACAAAAGAATTAAGGTAGAGCTACAACATTATCTGTAAGCCTCAAAATGGAGCCCCCATCATCATCGTCATCATCACAATTTAAGAGCTGCTCCCTTGTAGGTGGCGTTGCCGATTTTCTTTGGCTCCTGCCAGCCTTTTGACTTCTTGATACGATGCGGCTTCTAGGACTTCTTCTTCCTCTATCTTTATTCTTTCTAATTTTAATATGGTCATAAATAAAAAGTATAGAAAAAAGTATGCTTACTGGGTTTGGTCACGTAGAGCAGACGGATGAAAGTAGGCTAAACAGATCTATAAGGGTAGTGTGAATGGTTGCGTTGGGATTGGAAGGCCTAGACGGACGTTCCGAGACCAAATAGGAGACGTTTTGGAAAAAGTTCAGGTCAGGAGTACCCGAAACCGACGAGCATGTGTGAAGAGATTGATGAGTGTGGATGAAGCGAAAGAAGTATGTCAGGATCATAGCAAGTGGAACAAAGTAGCCTCTGCCTGCCCCTGTGGGAAAGAGGCGTGACGGTATGTTTGTATGCATAAATAAAACACTCGAACGAAGTATATTTACAAAATGAACCGATTTTCTGCAGGGCCGACAACGCACTGGCATCGCGTAAAGTGCTGCGGGTGTCTATGGACAGTGGTGATCATTTACCATCAGGTGACCCACTAGTCTAGTTGTCTGGCCTCTCTAACATAAAAAAAAAAAAAAAAAAAAAAAAACCGAGACCATATTTTCACTTGTAAGTAAATTAGGCTGAACACGCGAAGCCAAACATATTAGCAATCCGTTTCCTATTTAACTTTAATGTCAGTCTTTGAATCCATTTGGAGCACAAATTAGTAGGACAAGTTAACAAATAGAATTCGCGATGTTTACCTATCGAGGCGTGGAGTGAGCGTAAACAGAATACGCTTTGTTACCACTTTGGCGAAGTTATCCAGAGCATCGAAACGTAAACTGCCCTAAATAAGACATGTTTTGGCACCTACGAAACTGAACTATAATTACAAGATCTCTCAGAAATTTTCCGGGATAATTCTCAGCAGGTGGTAAGATTAGTTCAGCTGAACACCCCGGCAAGGACTGACAGATTCAGACAGATGACTCTTGGCGGCAAAAATCCGCATAGTAACAAGGTCACGTGACAGCTAGTAACAGATAGAAAAATTCGAAGGCTTCACTTGCTATGGGTGGTGTAGAGGTATAGCACGCGTCATAGAATAACGAAGATCCGGGTTCGATTCTTTACTTTTCGCATTTTTCTATGTGTTCTAATTTTCACTGACATTTAAAAATTTATCATCATCATCATCATAATCAGCCATAGAACGTCCACTGTTGGACATAGGCCTCCCTCATAGACCTCCAGTTGCCTCGGTTGGAAGCGGCTTGCATCCACCGTGACCCCGCAACTGGTGCACCTACGCTGCGCTTGCCGATCCGCGCTCTCCAATCGAGAACCTTTCGGCTAAAACGACCATCTATTTTAAAATTATTACCTATCTACTGGTCGGTATTAAGCAATTAAAGCAATTTAGTATTTTCATCGTACGCATATTTAAATTCTACGTCGAATTTGTATTCAGTGTATCGACACCAGGCTATTTTGCATTCCTTAAGCAACGGGTGTCAAGGACTTTTATAAAAACGAATTTTACAACGCGCGAGCGCAGTTTTAACGACTTTGTCGTAAAACTTTAAAAATGGCGCTTTAAAATTACGTCACGAAGTCCTCGAGAAGGACCCAAAAGGCAGC
This sequence comes from Pandemis cinnamomeana, assembly GCA_932294345.1. NCBI lineage: Eukaryota > Metazoa > Arthropoda > Insecta > Lepidoptera > Tortricidae > Pandemis > Pandemis cinnamomeana. Next base: position 16,968,570 of record OW028703.1, read on the forward strand.
TTATCTCATGATTTATTAGTAATATAACTCAAGTAAAAGGCAGTTGTTATAAGAGTCTTGCCACTGATTTGCCTTACTTTTAGTGCCCAACGAATGACGACAGCATCAACTGAATCAATCGGTCAATGTAAGCGTTCAACTTACCCGTCGGAATGTGAATAATGAGTCATGAATATCGAAACATCCATCATCACTGTTCCATGCTGCATCATTCGTCCATGCTGGTCTGGGAGTAAAGAAAAAACATAGAATTTATCAGTTGCTTCTCGTCCTGCGCAGATGGTAAAAGCCCATCGAGGAAATGGGCGAAAGTCTTAGGAATCATGTTATAGGCGATGCGGCTAGCAACCCATCACTATTTTGATTTCCCTTTCCAGCTATACGCAATCATGCTAAACGTGGCTTTTAGGTTTAGGTACGTTATATATGTGTATATTGAATACCTATATGTAGGTATGTGTGTATGTATGTATCGAAACATTTTGTTTGTTTTTACTTTGACATTTATTTTTGCTAGACATAAGCAATTATTTGCCTTTCGTTACTTTTTGAGTAACAATTGTCAGTCAATCACAAGGAACTCTGACATTTCATGCAAAATAGGTAAACAAAAAATCATAAAGGATTTTAGACACTTCATAGACCCGCTATGATTTAAAGAGATAAAGACGTAATTTATGTATGTATGATATAAATAACAAATGAATTCGAAAGCAAACCACATTAAACTCATCCGTCCCGCATTCCAGTACAGAACTGTAAAAAGGTTGTAAAATAAAAGACAAACGCAATAAAGATCTCGTGCGCGTTCGATATTTGAAATACGACAACGTTTGAAATCGGAAGCGCGCGCGCTTTCCTAATTGCGCTGGAAATAGCTGCGCGAAACGCCACCTGGCCGCGGTGTCCACGCGTTCAGTGTAAACAAAACGAGACCAGAATGACAGCGACTCAATGCAAATTTTTAACGTATTCAAAAAGAGGGATGACGTTCTCGATTTTATTTGTCAGTACAGTCAAAGAATTTAATTTCTAACCCACTTAAGCTTCAACAGCGTAGGTACCTACCTATATTTTATGTTTATGTGACGTTATTCAATAAACATAGTTAACTACCGAAAAGAGCATTTCAACATCTCCACTCGCACACCTCGAATAGGTGGTTAAAAGAAAATAATTGGACAAATTAACGCATCACCAAAACAAACGGAGCACACAGTATTACCGTCGCATGAATTTCCTGCGGTTGAAGAAATATCACACACAAAACTTTAAAAAAAACATGATTCTAACCTACAAATGGTTACCCTTGCATCGGAAGTATGGGAAACAATAACCTTAATACTCGGTCCCCGTCCCTTCAGGCACGTTTCATAATATCCTTACCGACATACATCTCCATTTAACGCTCGCGTAGGGATCTATTTTAGGCCACTTGCGCGCGAGTTCAGCTGACACCTCATATTTAACGGTAATTGACGTTTAGTTGAGTTATTTATCAAAATTATGGGAATATTAGAAACCCTATACCCGTAAATGAGATAGTTAATCAGGAGTACCTTTGAAATCGATCATTAAAAAAAAACCTTCCCTGCTGGTCTGGGAGCAAAAAAAACATAGAATGTACTAGTAGCTTCTCCATCCTTGCACATGTTAAAAGCCATGATGTTATGTTATGTGGTTAGCGACCCATCATTATTTTGAATCCCCTTTCCGCCTATTCCTATGCTAAATATGGCATTTTATCTATTAGGTCCTGTTACCTTAGGCCCTGTCTACCCCGTAAGGGACAATTACGTGATTTATGTATGTTTTTTTTTTTAAATTATTATACATGTGTGTACCTACTAATTTGGTTCTATAGGTACCTTTTGCGCACTTCTAAAATGAAATTAGTAAATAAATATCTTAAGACAATTAACACTAATTGGCCGAATTCCAAACTAAGAATAATGTAGGGTATGTACTACACAACGGATATACAATACATGTAAAGAAAGAAAGAAAGAACTGTTTATTTGCTTAGAACACGTACAAAAGGATGTTAATTTAGCACTGGAAGCAGTATTCAGCCGATACATCAGCATGCAAATTATAATAATACAATAAATCTGATAAAATGTCACAAATTAAAAACTAAAATTAACTAATCATTGCCTAATTTACATTAAATTAAATTAATTACATTTTGAAAAATCCATGAATTCCTTAACACTATAGAAACATTGTTCTTGCAACCAAATCGTCAATTTATTTTTAAAATCAAGACCATGATGTAGTGCCCGCAAATCCCCCGGAAGATTATTAAAAATTTCAATAGCCATGTTAAAGGCATTCCTTTTGTAAATGCCTGCACGACATCGCGGATGATGCAGAAGATCCCCATACTGCGCTCTTTGATGCCTATCAGAAACATCTGATCGCCACTGGAAAAAGTGTGGCTGGGATATAGTTATTAGACATACATAGATATAGATAAAAATACTAACACAACATCCAAGGCTTATTCCGTATATAGGTGTAATTGTTTTAATTCGTCTATTAAGTTTCGCACAAACGATTCGTTTAGGAAGTGGTGCTCCTACACTGGTCGGAAACGCGAGTACGTACGACAACGTCAATAAATTATGACAGTATTGACAGTAATACGTCGCATCGTGTGAAAGCATTTCTAAAAGCAGCCGTCGGATGCGCAGCGGCGGTCACTTGTATATCGATGTAAACGATAAAGAATAAGCCGGATGGAATCAATGTGAATTAAACTTTGTCGCTACTAGGTTTTTTTGAAGAGACTCGCTTTTTCTTGCAATAAGGATTATGCTACGTTAACTTGACATTCCTTTGTTTTTATCTGTCTGTAAAATGTGCCTTTGCCAGACAGACAAAACAGTACACCGTTAGGGGATAGGGAGACTCAACTTTAGTTTTAAAAAAAGAAATCGTTTATTTCAGACAACAGCGTTTGGTCCATATTTTGTTAGTTAAAGTCGAATATTAAGTATGTTTATGTTAGTATGTATGTCATATAAAGGCAATCACATTGGCCATAAAATATACGAGATAGATTTTAGCTTTACATCCCATACAATACGATTATAGGTAGATGTTCTTACCGAACGATTTGGTTCAACTGTTTAATGAGTATGTATTCTAATAATTTTTACATGTAAGTATATTCCAATTATTTTAATTTAGTGACTAGAATGTAATTTTGAAAAAATAAACTTACCCCATTGATTTTGCTACTCTTCTTAGAAATGATGGTTAACCCGAAAACGCTTATACTTAGTATATAAACGACCACTCTGCTTATTATTTCCATTTGAATTGGCTGCAGACGAAAACCACCAAAAATTGTAATGATCATAATTATTAAGAATTGTAATTGTGTCGTACAGGCCATTCAAACACATGACGCTTAGCGACAAAAATTCGCATAGTAACAAGGTCACGTGACAGCTAGTAACAGGTAGAAAAATTCGAAGACTACCCACCTGCTATGGGTGGTGTAGGGGTATAGCACGCGTCACGGAATGACGAGGATCCGGGATTCGATTTCCGGCCATTGCTTTACTTTTAGGATTTTTCTATGTGTACTAATTTTCAGTGACATTTAGAAAAAAAGAATTGTAACATTTGAAATCAAGGAAGGAATTCAAGGATGATCCGCAGCGGGCACATGCGCCCGCGCAGAGGGCAGTCACCGCGCCGGACGTCACGTCGGACGTATCGTTCACGTAATGAATAAATACGGAGTTTATCTTCGGTTATTACATGACGGGGGAAATGGTGATGGTGGACCTTAGGGGGCGTCAAGAATTTTGAATGATTGGGTAAATCCAGTTTATGAATCACGACTTTATTCACAATAAAAGTGCTCAACTGCCTTAAACTATTTTAACACGTTCACTGCGGGAAGGTATTTCGGAGACTTTCAGTCAGGTCGTCATAGGGTATATAAGATCCGACAAATAACTTTCTGTTAGAGCGTTTGGGGTCGAAAGGACCTGTTTCACATGCTCGTCTATAAGGGCCATTATCCGCATAGGTATGATGAATATTGGTAAAATATGAATTGTAATTCATAGACATAGAGTTGCTCTTGGCACAGTGAAGTTCGTAAGTAGATAGAGCCTCTCAAAACTAATCAAATGTATGTTTAAACTATCGGATCTTGTATGCCCGATATCCGCACTGACATAAAAAACTATCGATATATTTTTAGGGCTGTAGAGTGTTAAAGAAAACATCGATATCGAACAATTATAACTGTAGATGGGCTAGTATAATAGCAGTTTGATTAAAATCACTCTTACCCAAAGAGTTTATCAATCGACCCGAAACCGCAGTGAACGTGTTAAGGCAGTTGCCTATGGAAACCAGTGGGAATCGAGTTCTATGGACGCCACGCCACTGCAGCGTAGAGGGCAAAGATAAAAAAAAAAAAACCCTCATCATCACGGCCTGGCAGTGCCTGAAACTCGCAGATTTTGAAAGTAATGGGCTGGGCTTAAGTGGTAGACAACATCAAAATCGTTGAAATTGATGTCCCATAAGCAGCTATTTTTTAGAAAATCTATTTGTTTTATTGCAGCAAAAAAATATTTTAATATTCATCATATTCCAAAAACCGTAGCCGGATTTAATGATTGGACGAAATCAGCTCGATATAAAATAAATGCAAATATTGGTTTAAAAATCATCGTTAAACGGTTTTATATCCTTATTTTTTGACTTAGGAGTATGCGATTAAAATCACGATTTCAACATAATTATACCTAAACTAATTACTTGTGTTTCAGTTCCAAGAATTTAGAAGTGCGCCGTGCTGCCGGAAGTTTCTTTTCTCTCACAAACAAGCACGCAAACCTTGCGTGTGAAGAGTGGCGCTGTTCAAGGTCATTCGCGGTTGATAGTAGACCTTAAGATAGTAGTAGCGATCCGGGGGACCAAGCCACCCCTACCACCCTCAAATACGTTTATACCTATTCACCCTGCGTTTAGTTAAGGTAGGTGTCCACGCCACTGTATTGGAAACCGCACCCAAATCCCGGGTCCCGAGAATGCAGTCGTAACCTGACCGACCGCGGTCGCGGCGCCCCTTTCCCACACTATTGTTTACGACAGGTGCAAGGAATCGGTTTCACTTTCCGCGAAGCTTTAATGTGTATACTTAATGCCCTGAGGTGAACAATAGTACAATTAAAACCGTAAGCTACCTACAGACGCTATATGAATTTTATACTCGCTCAGGCTCGTCTGCTGCCTGCACTCCATCCGAAATGCGATACTTCGCATCCTATTTTGGAACATAACATCAATTTCATTACAAGTGTGAGAAAGGGAAGTAAAAACTAATTAAAAACTAATCTTAAAATAAAATAATTAAAAATGGAGGTGCCCCTGTGGCATCGCTCCACAGACGCTGGCAGCATTCCCTCTTTGGACAGCGATACCCGCCCGATACCCGTAGCGTCTATTAACCTCTTCGAAATATCTTTGAAGAGGCTAATAGCGCTAGCACCCCTACTGACCAAGAGTCTCAACACCGCAAGGGACAAAGTCATATTCAGTACTGAGATCCCTATATTTATGTATCTTGCCTAATTCGGCCGCTTCTGCAGCCGCGCCTGCTCTACTCGTGGTTTAAGAAAGTTATTCAACCTTAGTTTGTTATCTGAAGCATGACTAAATTCATCTGTTTGTACTATCAAAACTTAACGTTTTCGTTTCCGTTTCGCTAATAGATGATGATGTGCAAATTTGTTGTGCGTAGGTACTGAACTAATTTATACTGTGATATTAAAAATAGCCCGATGTAATTGAAGTTAACACGTTTTGGTTTAACACGAACAATTTGTCTGTGACATGTATAATATTTCATCAAGTTAGTATTAGCTACTATAGCTCAAGCCCTCGCTATCTGAAAGAAGGCCCATACTCAGCAGTAGTATATAAGCTGGAGATATGATTAACCAAAGTTTCCATATGGTCAACGGCACCAATATCACAGCTGACTTTCCAAGGCCCAAGTCGGAATGAGACAGTAGAATTTTTGAGATGGCCCGTACAGAGTAATCGAACTGAAAGTGCAATCGAAATTGGTAAAGAAGCCCGTGGGAGAGGGCGCCAACCGCAGACTCTGAGTCCTGTGGGAACACGCGGCCGACCGTGCCAGTCGACATTCCCGCGGGGCTCAACGCAGACCTCTAAAATACCCTTAAAATAGAAAAAATACTGTACAGGATCTGTTAAAACTGTTCCGGAATATTTTAGGGTTAGTTGTACTTAGCCGCGCCAAATTTTTTCCAGGATTTTTGAATCGTAATTATCCAAATTGTTTCCTTACATTATCGATGTTCGAAGTGAAGGTCAAGGGCGGGACAATCTAAATCATGAAGGGGGGGGGGGGGGGGGTTAGACGAACTCACCCAACAACAGACCAAGAAACAAGTAGCATTCCTTGTTGAACCTTCAGTTGAACCTTAGGCCTTCAGCGTTTGTGAGGCCCACATGAAATTACTCCAGGAAGCCATCTTTGTGAGGTTAGGTTATAAACTTCTGTAAGTGTTATTTTGTCTCTTTCTGTGGTTGAGTCTTTGTCTATTCTTTGCTAAACATAAAGTAACTAACTATGTAAAACTGCTATAGATATAAGTATAATCAAAATCATGTCATGTGAACACTTATCGTATGAGGAAACAACGACTGTGACGATCTTTAGGTGTGAAACACTAGAAGCTAACGCCGCTGACATGTTAGTGCCGTGTGATCATCTTCACCGTACACTGAAGAGCAATAATAACGGGTTGCTTCTCATACAACTTTGTATACGTTATGCAGAAAGAGACCGCCGATAATTTGCTTAGGGATAGCTTTTATCAGTTAGTAAAAATTTATAACTTATAACTTATGTAACAAATAGGTATGTATAATTATTAAACCTATACTAATATTATAAAGAGAAAAAATTTGATTGTCTGTTTGTTTGCATTGAATAGGCTCCGAAACTACTGGACAGATTTCAAAAATTCTTTTGCCGTTAGAAAGCTACATTATCACTGAGTGACATAGGCTACTTTTTACCGCGGGAAAATACCTTTTCCTACGGGAAAATTAATTTACCGCGGGCGAAGCTGCGGACGGAAGGCTAGTTAAAAAATAACAGCTGAAAAAGTGAAAAATAACAAGAGAAATTTGGAAAAGGAAGTCGGTGCCTATTTGGTATGGTAGGTAGGTGCTATTAGATCCGAGGCACCTAGACCTAGATACTTGGTGTTTATCCATCTTGGACTACAAAATGTTATTCTTTAAGGCTTAATATATTTCGTTTGTTCACTTATCTCAGTACTAGTGGCTGTGAACTCAGATACTGTGAAAAACACTTTTGCCTTATATGAAGGTCCGTCGTCTGCACCACTTTGGTGAATACGACTAATGGTCTACCAGATCCCGTTTTAACATTAACAAATAAAGTGTCGTAAAGAGACACCGGTGGGAATCGAACCACCACTCGGCCGGTCAACGGGCTGTGACGGCTCGTGGGAACGCCACTACCCTCGTGTGTACTGCCAGCATGACACCTTTTTAAAATAAGATATAGCCACATTATATTTCCATTAAGAATATTAAGATCGTGTTGAGATACGAAAAAATTCAGGGGTGCAAGTCGGGTTACCTCTGCGTGTGGTCAAGAGCTGCGGTTCGTTTTTGGATCCGTCCAAGGGAAAGAGCAGTCCTTGGTTCGGTGTACCCTGGGCATCGGTTAATGTTTCCTGGCAGATTCTGAGGGATATCATTATCCGTTGGCTACGAGCCCGACAGGGGGGAGGAGTCTTTTGACCGTGTTCTACCGTACAACGCTGCCGACATTTTTCTCACAAGATTTTTGGAATACTGTATTTATTACTTTGACATTGGCGAAATCATCGCATCGATCGATGGGGCCATATTAGAAAAAGAAGAAGAAATTCAGAAGGACAGTAAAATAAATAATCACAACACTAAGTGATAAGACCTCTGCTATTCGAGGTGCTTTACCAATTGTCTCTGGATGTTTATTATGTCTGATGATCAGTTTTTTTTTTAACAAATTACTGAATTCGAATTAGCCAGTGCGCCACTTTATGCAAGACCTGCAATGCAGTAGTCCCATGAATGCTCTGGGTGTCCTAGAGTTATGGTTATCATTATCACTATACATCAGGTGAACTGCACGCCAGTTGTTGCTAGAAAGAGATGTTAATTGCGACAATTCCGTCTCTATCTGAAAGAATTTCGGCCAGCTTACAGCTTTATTCAATTTCTTATTTTGATTAAGCAACATTTTGGCATCGTTTACAAGATTTTTTGCTCGCAAAAACCACAAGTTCTACCACAACACTGCGCAATTAATTAATATCCATTATGCAGCTAACGGACCGTTAAAGTCCCAATTAAATTCTGTATAAACAATATTAAAAGTAATTGTGTGTTTTGTTGTTCCCATAGCACAATGGTCCGGATTAGGCCAGGCAATGAGGCAAGGTCGGCGCACAATGCTGCGACCCGGCTGACCGTAAAACTGTTAACATTTGCGCTAATCAAGTGGAATTTGTTAAACTGTTTCAATTTGGGAAGGACAACGCTGCAGTTACCACTCGAATGTGACTATATCTGCAAAAAAAACTGTGTATTCAGAGTGTTTTTAGGGTTCCGTACCTCAAAAGGAAAAAACGGAACCCTTATAGGATCACTTTGTTGTCCGTCTGTCTGTCCGTCCGTCCGTCCGTCTGTCAAGACCCTTTTTCTCAGGAACGCGTGGAGGTATGAAGCTGAAATTTATATCAATTACTCAAGTCTATACTGTCCCTTGAAGCTGTGAAAAAATCAAACTTCTAAGCCAACGCAATCAAAAGATACAGCCGTTTATGCCGCAAATTTCCGCAAATTTTCAACTCTCAAGGGAATCAAAACCTACAAGGTAGTTCCCGTGAACGCAGAATCTTGAAATTTGGTATGAAGGTAGGTCTTATAGCACAGATTAAAGAATAATTGCGAAAACCGTAAATGTGTATGTATGTCTGTATATAGCAGTGACCAATATAAAGTAACCCCACACTGCGTACATTTTGCTTTGGAACAGGGCTCTGCTTACACTGGTTTTAGATATTTATAGATAATGATACGGAACCCTCGGTGCGCGAGTCCGACTCGCACTTGACCGGTTTTTTAGGTTAGGTTCGCTTGTTGCAGCCAAGCAAACGGAACCTTAAGCCACTGTAGAACCTTTTCACAATCAACGTCGGTGTACTTTGACACTGACAGACACAAATAACAAGCCGATCACATATTGCGATAAGGTCACAGCCGCCCAGGGTTCCGTCAGGGCACAGGCCTAACAGAATACCGTACTTAATTAAGGTTTGATCGTAATGGTTTCACGGACTTTACCACTATTTACCGCTACAGCGGAATGCGTTGCAGGCAAAAAGCTGCGGCGCTTAAGCCCAGAGAGTGGCGCCTTATTCGGCGGCGGCCTTGCGAGGTCGCGCGGCGGAATGAACAAGGCGGCAGCTCGACACACCGACACGAACAAAAACTGCAAGATTTACATAAGTTAAGTTCTATCTACGTTCTCTATCATAAGTTCTATCTACGTTTATATCCCTAAGGGTAGACAGAGAGTCTACGGTAATAAGATAAAGGCTACGTTTAGCATGATTGTGAACGCCTTCTTCTTAAAGTTAAGAGCTATGTAGTCCTTTCCAGAGCATTTTCTTGGATTCCCGATAAGACACGAGTTCTACTCTCTCTTTCACCTATAGGTAGTCCATAAATGTTCTTCTTGGCCTTCCTCTCTTCCGCTTCTCTTCAACCTTTCCTTCAAATATCTTCGTCGTATCTTATAAGGTGTCCCAACATCTTTTCTTTTCTGTTCTCGATGAACTTCAACCCTTTATCGTTCTAAAATATGTCTTGGAAAAAGAAAAATAATCCAAATCTTTAATGAACTTAATTATTTAGCCATATTACTGTATAGTCTTTCTCTGGCTATGTATCTAATTAAAATATGCACATAAATAGGGTTGCCAAACGTGACGAATTTATTCGCAAATCAGGAATTACGTCAGGTATTTCGAAATTTGTATGTGGTAACTTTACACAAAATTAAATGAACGTATATTCAACATAAGCTTAACAAAGGTTTATAAATAAAGGGAAAAGGGCATAAAAAACTGACCGTGCACCGTCAACTTTATAAAACAATTGACAGCAGTCTTATTCTTCTTTTTATTCGGTGCCGCGGCGCGTGGTAATGGACTGGCGCTAGTCAGCCACTAACAACCAAAAAGTTTGTAACTCAATTTTTTTTGCTATCCAATATACTTGCACAGGGTACCTAAGTATTATGTTGGTCGCGTCGGTGTAATGGAGGCCTGGACCGGTCCCTCATCATGCAGGTAACTGTTCAGGCGGGGCGCGCAAACGACGCCATTGCGTAACTTCGCTGGATGCAGTGTAATTGGCTGACCACGCTCATGGACTCAGGATCATTAAAAAAATGTGACACTAACACAGGTAGGTACGGCTTTCCGCTTTCAAAAAAGTTAACTCTGGCTGGCGACACAGTTCTCGCGCACTTTTGTGCTGAGTATCATCTCATTTAACAATAAATGCTGGCAGGATAGTGATGCAAAAAAACCATGTCAATCCAGGTACTTCTGAAAAAAGTAAAAAGTAAAATTTGAATCGCAGTCATAAATTGTCTCTAAGTGTCTCTCTGTTAGGTTCCAGTTATCTTAAGTGTCAGTTATCTATAGTGACGTCTCTGTCTGTTTTGTAGTAATAAATAGAGACAGAAAAAGAGTGGTAAGACAGGCGCTAAGTCTTCTTACAGCTGAAGTAGGTACCTATTTGCGGAATGTCCTTTATTATTTTAACGGTGTTTAGTTTAGTTTGGACTCGATCGATTAATTTTTCTTTAGGCTATCTACGCGTTAACAATATAAACCAAGGGACTAAACCTTTTTCTTAATTGGCTAATTATTTTAACATTAACCTCTTTGGCAACAATGATGGCCAGGAAAAACTTGAAGAACATAAAACCTAACTGGTTAACCTTTTCAACGCCAACGACCAATATTTATACGTCCATTACCGCAATGCAAAAGCAACCTTCGTTCAATTGGGTATAGGTTCAACTTAAGGCATCGCAATAAAGAAGTTTGGCGTATGGGTGACGTCTTTTGTATTTGACGTGGCGGCGAAAAGGTTAATAATTTACATTTCCGTTTATCTTATATGCGTCTTATAATTGCAATTAAATAAAAAGTTATTTTAACGAACTAAATACAATAAAAGCCTGACAGGTAAGGTATGCAGTTGCATAATAAATAGTAGATAAATTGTCTTACCTGTCCATTATCACGTGATCTGTATCTCCAGATCGAATCCGCAGCAACTGAGTGCATCGAGAAATCGATGCAACAAATGCATTCTTATGTTAATCGAGTATCGATTTACGATCGGCTCGATTCAGTTTAATTGATTGCTCTTATTTATCACTGTTGTTACTCGTATCACGGGGATAGAATAAATAGGTCGTTTATTTAATGATGTATTTGAAGATTTTATCATTGCGATAGGTGAGGGCTTCAATCGTTTTGGTTGTGTTTGCAACATTAATGTAGTTATTTGACTGACTTACTTTAACATTATAAAACTTTACTGAAATTCCTTAAGTTACGAGTAATGCACAGCTGCTGCTAATATATGTGCCTTTCCGTCTCACGTGTTAAGTTGTTCATACAAATATTAAAACGTGGTAATATTTGTGAGTTTGGACGTAGGAGGTTATCTTCGAAACTACTAATCCGATGCTACGTTATAAAAATTAAATTAGAGACTTAGGCTACTTTTCATCCCATCAAGGTGAAAATTGTGAGCAAAAGTCAGTCGAATATACCTACAAAGAAACATCTCGACGAGAAACAAATCACATTATCCGTTTCACACCGTTACACGGTAGGTACCTACTAAGAATAAAAAAGCTAGCTTGTACTCCGAAACAACTCTTCAAATTAACGGCACCTATTGTAAATTAACTACGCTCCAAATTTTCAATTAAACTAATTAGGCTGATCAGCGGAAGGCTTGCCCAATGGATAACTTTTGGCAAAAAGTTGGCGTGGCCGACGCAATGTCCGGTCCAGATATTGACTGATAATGTGCAGGGCACTTAGATGGTCTTCATCAGATAAAGTTATAGCCAATTGCGTTGCACTTTGTTCTGTTTGTTAGTATTTGTGAAGGTAAAGAACACGGGTTACACCATTTGGATACCATAGAGTAACTGAAGGTTTTTTGTTATGTCCATCACAAATACAATATACGAAATATTGAAAATTATGAAATAAATAATAAAGGGGAAAGCCCGGATTGTGCTGTTATATTTGACCGCAGAACAAAATAGGTACTTAAACTGACTAAAACATCATAAAGTGTTACTGACCTAGTATATGTATGTACGTATTATACTGACATTATTTTATTACACAAAAATGACAGAATAGTCACTCCGTCAAGAGCAAAAATAAGTATCGATACGAAATTCCCAAATATATGCCCCGCGATCTTATTACGCCGGTGTAAAAGCGTACCTAGGTACTTATTTTTGAAACATTGAATAGATACATATCGAGATACACTCGACTGGACGTAGTTTCGTACCTAACATAGGTTTCTACTATGTATACATTTACCTATGTATTTATTTGTTTACATTGTATCTGAATAGAAGGGTCCTGTAACACAGGGTATCCTAGCACAGGGCCCTCAGTTGTAACTAACCTAAAATTTGTTTGGAATAAACACTTCATTTCACTTCATTTCACTTCACTTTCATTTACAAAAAAAAATCAGTAGCTCTACGTTTTGAGATTAAAAATCCATCTTCGAAAACATGACTAGAGATGGTCCTATTTCTGTAAACTTCATTTGGGTTTTGGGTTGGGATTTGGGTTTGGGTTTTGTGTTTTGGCCGTATGAGCTGTACAAATGTCCGTATTTGTATGGTATTTGTCATGCTACTTCAGTCACGTAAACACGTCGCCATCATTCGGTTCAGAAGTAATCGTGTGTTCATGATGGAAAAGTATTATTCACTACGTCTGTATCTTAGCTTAATCGAATATACGAGTACCTTGAATTATTTATCCAACAGGACTGCCTTTTCAGACCGTGAACACCATACCCGTATCTATTACCAAACTTTCTAACTATTCTATTCTACTTAGTCTAGCATAAATTACCATAATTATAACACACTAAGTATACTGGATATGTCTGGGGTAACCGGTTTTTAAATCAAAATCACTTAATAATTGAAACTTGAACTACATTCCCTTCGATTATATAATCTATAACGTTATATGACAAAGGAAATGTACAATTTGTAACGTAATTTATTATACAGATAAGCCTGATCAAGAGCACGCGTCTGACTTGGAGTACCTCAAGGCTCCATATTGGGCAACTGGTTGTTTCTTACGAATAGTATCACATTATTACGGATGTATACAATTAAGTGTGATTTGCTCAATTCGCTGTCTTAAAAGTTTATTATGTTGAAGAACACGATTGACGACCGCATAGCCTAGTGGTTAGAGAACCGGAATATGAAGCTTGAGGTCCCGGGCTCAATCCACGATGGGAGTAAAGAAAAAACATAGAATTTACCAGTTGCTTCTCTTCCCGCGCAGATGGTAAAAGCCCATCGAGGGAATGGGCGAAAGTCTTAGGAATCATGTTATAGGCGATGCAGCTAGCAACCCTTCACTATTATGATTTCACTTTCCAGCTATACGCCCTTAATCATGCTAAACGTGGCCTTAAGGTTTTGTTACCTTAGGCTCTGTCTACCCCGTAAGGGATAAAGACGGATGTATGTATGTAAGTATGTATGTGTTGTTCTCTAGTCATCATTTATCATCATCATTTGCCTATGACATGGGTTCTAAGTTTATTAGTAGTCTTGGATGTAACTACGCATTTATCTATTTATTTGTTGTTTATCTGTTGTCTGGTACCAATTCAAGCTTTTCATAGTTTGAACTGCGTTAAATCGTCTCATGATATTTATTTATTTTAATCCCAGTACCTACCGATTCGATTCTGCCAGTAGGTATGCATTAAATAACCCCATCGGAGTTCATCCGTCCGCTGCCTTTCTGTACCTTCCGACCTTTGACTGAAGTCGTTTGGCCCCCTCCTCTGCTGAGGGTCGTAATCATTTCGAGCATTATTTCACTAATCATTTGTCGCTATCTACGTCTATCCGAAGCAGAGTGAAGAACGTCGTGGACAGCGGTGTCAAGCATTGCGTATCTGGTCGGTTATATCGCAGCGCTTCTTAACATCTGATCCACGGATACCTGGATGCCCGTGAGTGTACGTATGTCCGCAGCCTCATCTTAGGACCATTTTACAATATAAATAAATGCCAACGACAATCTCGTAAACGCTACGCTTCTGATTTCTTTTTTATTGGGGGTCCTGATATTTGCGTATAGTTTCCTTGGAGTTTGTGTCTGAAAAGGGTTAAGAAACAGGACTCTCGTATAGGGCTTCTCACTCTCGGCCCTCTGCCCACTAGGTGATCCAGTGATCCAGTTTCTTTCTCATCAGCAGTCAGGCCAAAGACCCGAATTCTCGTCAATTTAAAAGTGTGCCACTCGCGGGTGCATTAGGCATTGTGCCGCGTCTGTCACGTGGCGTGGGAACCCGACGCTTCCGTAAAAACTCTAACTCGGTTAATAAGCGCACGCGCAAGTAGGCTAATGCGGCGAGGCGGGTGAAAACTCTCGCTGCTTGTTGATAAAAAGCTATTGACGACCCCGTAATTGTGTTTTACGGTGCTCATGGACGTCATGGGTTAAGTATTGTGATAACTTTATTATGAAAGGTATATCTGGTTGTGCGTGTAATTTCATTTCTTTTGAAAGTTTCTGTTGCTTGCATGAGAGCTAGAAAGAAGTGTATTGTTTTCAGGAAGTGTATGTAGTTCTGATTCTTTTTACTTTTAGAAATTACCTTTGTTATGTGTGTCGTGTTTGATTTTACACTAGCCGTTACCCGTGACTTCGTACACGCAGAATAAAAATGTGTACATACCATTTGGCTTGACTTCCATCAATTAGCGTTATATTTCGACTAATTTGCACAAAATCCTTGACAGATTAAACCTGCCACGTGAATCATTCTGCAGACTGATGAAAACCACATGAAAATCCGTTTAGTGGTTTTTGAGTTTATCGCGAATAGACAAACAGATATTTTGTCTAGTTTATTCCTCTGGTAGCTAATTGGAAATTAAAATCATGATATGACAAAGCTGCAAATAATTGGTTTTTCTCCGGTTTTTCTTAATACAAAATTGTAGCCTAAGAATGAGCATGCATGCCATGCAAATGCCTTATCTTTCTATATTTCAAAACGGCCAGTTTATTAAGTCCATTGTTTATTTAATAATATAAATATCACACAATACATACAATTATATTGTACCTATTTCATAATTGTTTCGTATCTTCATTGTTTTATGTAATGTGTCATGTCGGACACACGTCATTACGTTAATATCACATAATAATACGTCGAGGTCAACAACGCAAATAAAACAAAATACCTATTCAGCAACACTTCTCATGCCTGCGACATTTCAATTAAGACTTTGGCAATTAAAACAATGTCCCCTAGATCTAGATCATTCATTATTTAAACACCGTCCACTGACGTGCCTTCAGATAACATTCATAAAAAATATGAGTACAACCATGGCCTCCCTACATCATAATACAAAGACAAAATTTACGAGCGATTGTCTTATGTTTTTAATTAATTCAGCTTATTTACTTTGGCCTTTTCGGAACTAGACTTGTCATGAAACACCGGTTTCTTCAGGGGAGGTTTCGTTGTAATAGCACTCAAACACACTTTACGACAAGTAAAACGTTTATTGACGCAATCCGTCTCAACACAAAGTCTTACAACTTCTCATAAACCAATACAATCTCAGGTCAAAATATAAAAAAAAAACAAATATAATTGTTGTCTTTAGAAAAAACGTCCACACACAACCGCCTTGTCAATTTCCCTGTACAAAACAGTGTTGCCAACGTACATCAACTCAACGTTTCGTTACAGTCAACTAAGGCGCAAAAGTACACTAATCATATCCGAAGTCAAAAAGGGCAAAACGGAACCCAAGGTATGACTCTCCAGACTAAATACGTCCCACTGCTGGACACAGGCCTCCTCTCAGAACGAGAGGGCGTGGGCTATAGTTCCCAGGCGGGCCCAGTGCGGATTGGGAATTTCACACACACCATTGAACTCCGAAAAACTCAGAGGTACGAGCCCGGGATTCGAACCCACGACCTTCTGCTTGAGAGGGGACAGGTCAAACCACTAGGGTACCACGGCTTATTAAAAGGACATTCGACAATTTATTAAAATGGTCATATTTTTCAAACTAAAGCAACTAGATAAAATAAGATTATTAACATTTTAGTCCAAGAGCATAATTAAGACAATAGAATTAAAAAAACAATCAAAATGAATGAAAAAGGATATAAATACGAGACCGCGAAAAAATTTCAAAAGCACCTTTCGTTTACGACTTTACCCCCTTATAGTTTTGCCACTACTGACTTGTAGAGACTTTATACATCTCTACTATAGACTAATATAATTTAAAGCTCGGGGACCTTATACATTCATTTTATAAATGTATTTAACTTAAGTAGAATTTAACTATTCTTAATGTATGTATTATGAAAAAAATACTTTCTGCCGAGTTTCTTGCGACGCATTCGGCTTGGCAACAATGGTCTTTCCAAATGCGCTGGTAATAGTTTCAAAAAAGACATGTAAAAGAGCCCTTGGCGGCCAATTTGCAAAAACACATTTTGTTTTTTTTTTTTTTTTCGGGTGTTTGTAAAATTGTTCGACATCTCTGTTACCATCTTTTTATTTTTTTGTGTATGTCTGATCTTTCCATCCCTTTATACTAACAGTACCTAACCAACGACTTCATGGCAGCCATTTTGACACCATTCAATGTGGAACCATCCCAAAGAGGAAGCATAAGTCATAAGCTTCGCGTTTCTACTCCTGTTTACGGCGGGCGTAACACGAGTTACGCCGAGGCGTGGGAACGTTGCTGGTCGACCTTTACGGCGTGGCGTAACTTAATACAGGTGATAAGGGAGTTCGCGTCTAACGCGTCAGAGGTTATTCCTGTTAGATCCTATTTTATTTAATCAGGCGTTACTTTGCGGAGGTCCATTTCGATAAACAAAAAATATTTACCTTGCTAAATAAATTAAGTAAAATAAATCGGTAAATGTTTTTTGTTCATCTATGTTTTTATAAAATATATGTTACGTTTGGCAGGCCAAACTAGATAAGCCCCAAAACCCGCTTATCACCGAAATCATTATGAATTATGTTTCTGAACGAATTACGAACTCACACGACTCATTGTGAGACCAGCCATTATATTTTTATCATTTATGCGCTTGCAACATTATTTTAACTAATTTTCGCAACATTATTATGATTTTACACCACAAAGGAAAACAACAGGGGTTTTCCTATTTGTAATTCATTCAAAAAAACAAACAAAAACCCTTAATCGCAAATGTAAAAAAAAATACGCTTTAGGCATTTAATAGGCATAATACTAGTCAACAAGGTCTGGCACTTCAAGAGATCAGTTTGACTTTGTCGACCCGCGACACCGCTTGTATTACCCGTGCTGCCCACCCACTTTGATTTGGTGTTAAATACAAACTTGTTGGTAAACAATACCAAATAAAGGCCGCCCCCGTCGGCCTTGGCGCCCTTAGCGTGCTCTTGCGCAAGCCAGATTTATTAAAGGTCACTCGCGAGACACAAATTAAGAGAACGAATCACATATATTACTACCGTCAATTAATGTGACATTGTGGTATAAATTATAAATGTTTTGTACGACTTTTTGAGCCGTGTTTTCCAACCACGTCCACGAAATTTTGCATATTTTATTGGTTATAGTCTATAACATTGTTATTTTAAAATATTTTGAGACATTGTTAGCGTCTTTCGTCCACACGGGATGCGCAAAAACAGCTCTTAGATTATAATTTGGCAATTGAGCGGTAGTTACGCAGGATATACAAATTTCCAGTTTCGAGCATTATTTACGCAGATATGATTTTAAAAATCGGGCCCCTGGTTCGATTGAACAACTTGGTAATTTATGTCGATGCCGGTGATAAAATACAAAGTCCCCGAATTCACCAAAATAAAACTGGGCAGCTCTACATTCGTCTTCTTCAAGTGCCTCTCCAAGTAGTTCTACATTAAACGAATGGAACTTTTGTATTTTGAAGTTTTACTGGGTGGTCGCATCACTATGCTGATGGTGCATCATAAGTAACCATAAAATCATTTGTCACTTTCGCACCAGAACGTTAAGAAAGAGACAAGATATGTTGGCACGCGGCAAGAGAAAGTACTTCAATAGTTATGATTTTATCAGCTCTTTAATATTTCATATCCAAATCAAATATGTACGTAATATAAATAAGTGTGTCTCATTTCCTTGATGTCAAGTCATGTGTTGAATGTTGCGGCACAAAAAGTTACGGCGCAGTTGCGGTTGTCTATTTCATTAAATTCGGGGCAATCGTGGGCGCCGCCCACCGCCAGGGTCAGAGGGAAAGGGCGACCAGGGGCCTTACCATGACGTCTTAATGCGGGTCAGGTAATCAGGTTTTAGCTGTCATTTTTAGTATGGGTCTGACACCGAGCGAACCTGAACTAAACCGGCATTGAGTCGCGTTAAGACGCCATGGTAATCCCCTGTTACTTATAAGACTTACCATTTTAAAATAAACATTTGGAAGACGTATTTATTCAAATTAAATAACTACAAAAGTCAAACTTTAAAGTAAGGTGTATAGAGTAAAGGTGTATAAAGTAAGGTGTAAAGAAAGATTGATAGATATATAGATAAGAACTAACTCACCAGTGCAACGATTTGGCAATGTAGTTCGTATAGAGTTGGAAGAGTTCATTCAAATGTGGACAGAGTAATAAAAGATCTTTTATTTTTACAAGCTTTAACTTGCATAGCTTGCAACATATCTATGTTTGTCCGGGTGAAATCTTGCGACTCAATTTTGAAGCAGATATATTCAACCGATTTAGCTGAAATACTTATGTAAGTAGGGTGACAGTACAATAATCTGGTAGTGGAATTCTGGTGACCTAGCCAGGATCGTCTCCGCAGGAGGGAATTCTTCAACGGTTGGTGCGAAGGACTTGAAATTCGGTACACACATGTAGGACGGATGACAATGCAATTACAGTCAGCTAAAAAGATTGTATTAAAGAAATGAATTACAAACAAACGCTATTGTAATTCTTCACTAAAAAATAATTATCTGTACGACAGTTACTTCAGAATTATGTGTCCCGTCGATTATTAGTTTATCTTTTTATTAGCTTATCATACGTGTCGCTGTGGGCGGCAAAAAGTTATCGGCATTGATCTAAGGGCCAGCCCTTTTCATGGCCGCTATGGTCTGTGACCATATGGCCTAATATGGCCTTACGAAACTCGCCCACTGCCTGCGGGAAGTGGGCGGGCGGCGCCGCTCTATTCATTTTGATATCCGATTGAATTAATTTTTGATTGCGGGATTTCTATGCGTGAGAGACAAGTATGGTTTACGTAGGAGCATAGTAAACATAAACTGTCACGCCACAATGATCCCAAGAAATTAAACTACATCTTTTACTGAACTTGTATAATGCTCCTAAATTAGGTATATAGTCACAGTACGTGTAGAAACGATAAAATAAAGATGTCCGTCTACGGTCATGCCTATAAACAATATATATTAAGTACGAGGCAAATTCACAATGCGAAATTTATAAGCATTATCATTTTTACTGTAGAATATCGAGACCTGAATTCGACACCGACAAATACACTCAACTAGTTAACATAATGGACGAACATGATCATATATTATTTCGGAGTAAAATCGTTGTTATGTCGTCTTCCTTAAATGCCTAATGCAAGCCAATCCAGCGCCAACATACACAAATTAAATGCACCATTTCAAGCAAAGCGATATGCACATCCGTTGCAATGTTTACCTTCATTACCCTTTCGATGCTCAGGGTACCTACCCCTACAGCGAACTTGACATTGTCGGATCTATTCCGGTGCCGGACGTCGCGCCGGAAACGGGGGTAACAATGTTTCGGGGAATCCGGCGATTTGTACCTCGTTTGGGTAATTTGTAGTTGCGTTTATTTTCAGAACGTGAACGCTAAACCGGTAAGTGCTCGCGGTGTGTGGGACTGTAGATTGCTTCACTGAAGTCAAGTATTATTTTGATGGAAGGAATTTAATAGCGCATAATAATAACTGAATTAATGAATTACAGCTACCAATTTTTGCGTACTGATTAAGACGTTTGGCGCTCGGAGACATTTTTTTACATCAAAAACTTACACTGTCCTAGCTACTAGCTACTAGTAGCTAGAGGCTCACATTTAAACCTACTAAATAGACCTTGTCATCGGGGGTACCGCTAGATTAGGAGGATGAAGTCTACGAAGGTCTGCGTGAGTGGCCGACATCCACTTCGAGTCGCTATGCCGCGCCCGGCCAATAAATAAATTATATGATAATGTTGTCATTTATCCTACATTCAATTCAATCCATCATCGACTGTGGCTTCGGATTCGACTTTGTGGTTAATAAACTTGTAGGGATTCACCACATGACGAGATCCATGTGGCATAGGCACATTTATAAAGTTTTTATGCCTTCTTACAAGGTACTCGCTTAAAAAACTAACCGCTAAAGACGCATCAACAACATTTTAATATCTTGATCAAGTTACCTACTAAATACTCTAACTAGGTACCTACTCAAGGCACGATCTTGGAAAGTAAATTAACTATACGTCATGTGAATACAGCGTGGACTTCTTTCGTTTCTGTGTCCCAGAATTTAATAGACTACGGGATAATAGACCACATGCCCCGGTTCCGGAGGAAGGCCCGCATCTGCCCGCGTTTCCCACACCCGCCATTTTTTCACATTTCGAATCTGGAAGATTTGTTTTTTTCTTAATTTATTGTTTCGGAACAGACTCGGAAGAGTTCTTTTAGGCGGAACCAGTGAGTTTTTATGCAACATGAACACAGATTAAATACTCGTAGATATCAGTCTGTGCGTATCGTTTAGCTACTATCGAAAAATAAGATACCTACACCTTATTTATTTGTGTAGCTACATTTTTGCGCAGTAAGTGTAGCTAGAATAAGTTTCATTTGTAAAATGAGTAAGAAAAGTAAATAAAGATTTTAAAACCGACTAATACTACAAAGTAAATACATCGTCAAGATATTCAGCCACAGGCATCGACTCCATAAAAATGGCCGCATATTGTCTCCCTGAACTGCCTTTGAGAGAGGTAAGCGCCAGCCCTAGGGTCACCTGCGGCCAGCACTATAAAGCCATAATACACTTGCGGTTAGGCATTATCATTTTGCAAACCTGTTGACACAGCAGAACATTAATAAATTGGTCGCATGTCAAAATTCGATATCAATAAAATAACAGACATAAAATTAAATCGTGTTGACACCGTCCCAACTAATCTAAACTCTGCAATCAACAAACCGCAAAACAAAACTGTACCTATCATTAGAATTTTATATTCGGCCTTGGGTAGTTATAGTTACCGCAATTTGGCGTGACTGGGAAAGGCACCCGCGCCGTATGGACCGACAGGTGTTAAATCTCTAGTTCCCACAGCACAATGGCGTTTTTGCTGGAATCTGAACAAGTGGCATCACGGCTCTCATAGGCATGTCGAAAAAAATAATGAGACTAGGCTAGGGATGCGCCGCGCACGTTTTATCGGTAAATAACGGTTATTTTTTCAGACATGTTTTAATTAATTTTTTTCTTTGTGAGTAGATTTGTAAATTTACTATTTAACCGTACAACTTACTCAGGCATATAGCTAAATACAAATAAATCAATTTTACATACATAGCTAATTAAAGCCAAATTTAATGACCCAGACTTGTTTAAACCCAGTAAATTAAATAACAACAGCTAAAAGAAGCAATCTCGGTCAACGGGGCCTTCAGGTTTGTTACACCAGGCTCTGTCTAACCCCTAAGAAATAAATATCTGACCAATATGTCTATACATATAAAATGCTTTGTCCTGAATGACTGTCTGACAGACAACGCACAGCTTAAACCACTAAAGCTACAGACTTGAAATTTTGCAGACATATTCCTATTTACTTTAACGTTATCTGCGCGGACGAAGTCGCGGGCAAAAGCTAATGTACGAATATATCTTTAAAGAAAGAACAGACACTTCATAAATCTTCAAAATCTAATGGACATTATTTCATAGAATCGAGCAGAATGGCTGTAAGATCTCTATGGTATCTTTTACCTACTTAAATCTTATTTTGCCTTACAGACTCTCCGGTACATTTATTTGTGTTTTATCTGTTACTCGTAAAAGCACCAGTCTGATCACGTTTTTTAACCAATTATCTAATCTAGTATCGAGTAAGTTCATCGAATCGGAACCTCACTACTCGTACATAACTCTCTTCCGCACTCCCATGCATTATGGTACCACTGCGCCACCGTACCACATACCGCGTACCACGGCGTCGGTACCGAAGCATTATGAGCGGGAACTGGGGACTGTCCATTGCATTTATAAACATTGTTTAAATTATACTTTCTAGAGCTTCCTGGCTTACGTAAGAGGGATTCGATTTAGTAGAATGGCCTCGGAGCAAATAAAAAGTAAGACAGTTTTGCGAACGGCGGTTTATTGCTTATCGTGTGCTTACAATACCGTTACAAGTGAAACAAAGATTCGCTGAAACTATAGTGGCAAGCAAAAATAACGGGTCGATTTCCATACAACAAAACTCTTAAATGTTGCTACACTTCAATTGATTCCCGCAGCTGAATTAGGCAAGATAAATAAATATAGGGGTCTCAGCACCGAATATAACTTTGTCCCTTTCGTAGTTGAGACCCTTGGTCCGTGGGGTCCTAGCGCTATTAGCCTCTTCAAAGATATTTCGAAGACGCTAATAGACGCTACGGGTGACCGCAGTGCTGGCAGCTTCCTTGGACAGCGTATTAGTATCGCTGTCCAAAGGGGGAATGCTGCCAGCGTCTGTGGAACTATGCCGCAGGGGGCCTTCTTTTTTAATTATTTTATTTTAAGATTAGTTTTAGCTTAGTTTTTAATTGCCCTTTTGATTTTTTTCATTAATAAATTTTATTTTACCACTAGCTTCGCGAACAAGTCAAATCGCGCGGATAGGATAATAATAGTCACAATGTTGGTACGGATAATGTTGAGTAGCCGCATTGATGATTTTAAACCTTTAGTACTAACTGCCATAATAACTCAACTGAAATTTGTTATAAGGTAAGGTAATGTCTGCCTTTCCCTTTGACTGTCTTTCCTGTTGGTCGTCAATGATCCGTTCACCATGATAGCAACACGGAACACCATTAACTTCCGTAACCCCATAAAATTGAGATCTTTTACGCAGATACAGGAACTTTCCGCGTTAGCAGGTAAGTTAAGCGGCAATGACGTAACGATAATAAGCTGGTGTCTAGTGAAATAAATGGTGGAATACTGCTTTACTCTGGTCAAGCTTGCTTGTTGGCTTGACCTACCTAGGTATCTCATTTCTGGCCAATTCGCTAAAGCGTAACTAAGTACTGCTTACTTCATTTATATTAGGTATACCGCCAGTCCGAAAGGTCGCCGGCACATCAGTTATTTCACATATTTGCAGTAGCTATCTAGCTTCTGTATATCTTCTCATAAAGTCATCATTTCACAACCTTTATTACCTACCCATAGGTTTTAACTTTTTAAAAACGCAGTAAAACTAACATAACCTAACCTAACATTACCCACGCGATTAGTTGTATTTTTTTTATTTTACTAACAAGGCAGTTAACAAAAGTTTTCCAAATTATGATCTTGTGAAATTATGTTTGTAAAGCGTGGGTTTTAATGATTGGATCCCCTTCAATATACCTTATAGTTCTAAGACTTTAGCCGTAACTACAAATACATTAACTCGAACCTCATTTTCAGCAGCACTTGTGATGTGTCACCTACTTCCTTGTACTCATTGTCATGCGATACCAGCATTGTCTCCTTTGTTAAAAGCGGTCGCAATGGCACCTTCACGGGATGACCAGTCGCCTCTCACGGTCATTAGCCGGCCTAACACGAGTTCAGAGTAATGGCATAAAGGTGTAAGTTCATAGGTTTAACTAGGATGTAATTTGGCTGCATTTTCGATGGGCAGCGGAGCGATGTCGAACGGCTGTAGATGTGGTCTTGGTGGCAGATTTGTGCCGTTTTAGTGACAACCGTAATGTAATACATAACTTAATTTGTAGCAACAACAGCAGCTAACGACCTCGATCCATCAAACTTACCTAAATTACCTAAACCGTTATCTGAACTTTGCATTTGGCCACTCATCCTATCATCTCATCTCGAGCCTGTATATGCGCTCTTATTATGAGAGGGCTTGAGCTATACCTTCACTTCCACCATTGAATTGCTTCGCATGTGTAGGTAGGTTACGTTGCTTTCACTGAAAAAATCAAATCATAATACATTTCAAACAAGATTTCGCACGTAAATTCCGAAACATTCAGAGATGCGAGCATCTGCTACTGAGGCCATAGGACCCACAGCTCAAACCAGCTACCACAGCTTAACCTATTTTACCACCCACGGACAACCGTAACACCAGTGCCGGCGTTAGGGGGGGGCGCGATGGGGTGACGGCCCAGGGCGCCAAATTTGGGGGCGCTGAGGTCTGGGGCCTCGGCCTCCTGGCTCACCGGCTGTGTACCCTCAATACTGTCCTTAAGTGGGCGCCTAAATATTACTGCCCGGGGTGTCAGTGGCCCTAACGCCGCTGCTGCGTAACACCATAGGATTGCAGATGCGTGCCAGCCTAGAAGTTTAAGACGACTTTGTATTCGGCGTGAACGTCCACGTGTATGACCAAGGTTGTCCGACGGCTGCCCACGGACCACGATATGGTCCGCCAACGCATTTGAACTTAACCACCAACAAGCGTGTAGGTACAAGGCGTCAAACATGGACATTATGTTATTATCCTATTACCATATTGCCAGGTGACAATAGCTTTAAATTATAGCCACAAGTGGAAGGTATATCATCTGTTGTTCCGAAGATATAACGATTTTAAACCCAAAAGTAACTAGATGAATAAATCTAATCGAATTTCAGCAAAGGCTCTCAAAAAAAGTATAGGTACAAGTAGGTACCTAAATCTAACCCCACTTTTTGAAGCACGTTACATCACTCGAAGGGTAATTCTTGAGTAGTAATAATCAGTGTATTGAATAGTTGAGTTTGATATATAAATTTATCACCACAATCGAAAAATGGTAGCTGGTTACCTAAATTCCAGTTATAAGTTGGTAGGATACTATACCTACTTTAAAAAACCTCATTAGCTATTTCAAAGTTGTACCTGGTCTACGTAGATTGCTCACAAGAATTATTGTTCTACTAGCTGTTGCCCGCGACTTCGTCCGCGTGTGTTTTTGTGATACTTACGGCTTTTCTCGATATCAAAATTATTATTATTATGACTATTAACTTCGTCACGTGAACCACTGAAAGTGTGTACGAAACTATACTTTTAGAATTATGTCATGAAAATAATAATTTGTGACACGGAATCTTGAAAAAAAAAAACAGGTGTGAACTGGTTAATGACTCATCACATTTATTTATACCTTATTTTACAAAATAGTTTAATTTATAGTTTTTTTATAGTTTCTTTATTCAAAAAAAGCTAAGTACAGTTTTAGTTACCTACATCACAATTAATTTCGCCGAACTATGACGCTTATTGGCGAAATACTGCGCTCACTTTAACGATATTTGTACCCTGATTAATTTAAAAAAATAAATATGTTCTAATCAAATAATAGGTACATAAGTAAATGTTTACCTGTTTTTACCTTACGACTAACAATTCATTTACTAATCCGTTTTAATTAATATTTTGCGACTAAATTTTTTGTAGCAGAAGTTTTTTTATTTATTTTCTTGGTTTAAGTAGGTAGCTACAGATTATTAACACTTATTATCTTTATCTACAAATTAATTACCTACAGAGGCCTTACCATGACGTCGTAATGCGATTCAGTTAAGGTTCGCTCGCTGTCAGATTCATACTAAAAGCACAAACTTTTTTCACAATAAAATTCTGACATGAATGTTCGTAGCGCAGACGTAAACGCGCCTTTTGATTTTAATTTTTTTTGGCAAAGATATTAAGAGCATACAGCCAAGCGTTTCACGCCGCCCTCATAATATATCAGGTTTTCAAATAAGAGTGCGTTCAAAAACCGAACGCGTTGTGAATAATAGCACATAAATAAAAACAAAGTAACGGTATTGCATATTGAACTTTAGGTGTTAGGTAAAGAACACAATTTAGAACGCCAATTTAGGTTGATTTAGGTTTGACGAAAATGTCTTCGTTGAAAAATACCTGTACAGCATGTAATTATTTTATTAATGTTTTTTCACAATTGACACAGTTTTCCGGCTTTACGTCTTATGTACATTCGTATCTATCTATTTTCTCCGTAGTATTATTTTGTTTGTAATTATTGCCAACTACTTACACCGAGGAAAGCTGATTTTCTTGAGTTCTTCCGCTATTTTGTGCGTAATCACCTCAAAAATTAAATTTCAAGAAAACTGAGAAATTATATTTACCTGTATTAAATTGGAAGTATTATTTAGCAATTTTAAAAGGTTACACTTCATTGGTTTTTATTGTATAGGTGTATGAAGTTAATTAATTTTAGACACAAAACCCTCTTTTTTGCGCCTCTGGGTAAGATTTAAAAAAAATGCTAAAACAGGTATTTCTTAATTTTTATTACTAAGTATTTATTCTGAGTTTCATGATTCTAAAACAATCTAATTTTATTTTTTCATACAAACTTTAACCCCCCTTTTCACCCCC
Organism: Pandemis cinnamomeana; assembly: GCA_932294345.1. Taxonomy (NCBI): domain Eukaryota; kingdom Metazoa; phylum Arthropoda; class Insecta; order Lepidoptera; family Tortricidae; genus Pandemis; species Pandemis cinnamomeana. The sequence goes on from OW028703.1 coordinate 16,995,731, forward strand.
TTTTTCCAAAAAAATCCAAAATTTCTGTAGCCTATATCCTATTCTGAATTTATTGAAATAGATTTGTGAATATTTCAACAATATCCGTTCAGTAGTTTTTACGTGATGCTCAGTCAAACAAACAAACAAACAAACAAAAATTTTAAAAATTGTTTTAATATGTTCAGTTACCGATTTTAAGTCACCCTGGTCGGTTTTTTTTTTTTAATCTTCAATGTACAGATTTTTTGGTCTCAACGATTTTATTATATGTATAGACTAGCTGTTGCCCGCGACTTCGTCCGCGTGTGTTTCTGTGATACTTACGGCTTTTCTCGATATCAAAATTATTATTATTATGACTATTAACTTCGTCACGGGAACCACTGAAAGTGTGTACGAAAGTATAGAGATACTTTTAGAATTACGTAATGAAAATAATAATTTGCGACACGGAATCTTGAAAAAAAACAGGTGTAAACTGGTTTATGACTCATCACATTTATATATACCTTATTTTACAAATAGTTTTATTTATAGTTTTGTTTATAGTTTCTTTATTCAAAAAAGCTAAGTACAGTTTTAGTTATACCACTATTAATTTCGCCAAACTATGACGCCTATTGGCGAATACTGCGCTCACTTTAACGATATTTATTTGTACCATGATTAATTTAAAAAATTAAATCTATTCTAACCAAATAATACATAAATGTTTACCTGTTTTTACCTTACGACTAACAATTCATTTACTAATCTGTTTTCTGTTTTAATTAATATTTTGCGACTCAATTTTTTCTAGCAGAAGCTTTTTTAATTTATTTTCTTGGTTTAAGTACGTAATTACAGATTATTGACACTTATTATCATTCTACAAATTAATTACCTACAGGGGCCTTGCCATTATGTCTTAATGCGATTCAGTTTAGGTTCGCTCGCTGTCAGATTCATACTAAAAGCACCAACTTTTCACAATAAAATTCTGACATGTTCGTAGCGCAGGCGTAAACGCGCCCTTTTATAGGCAAAGGTACTAAGACCATACAGCCAAGCGTTTTACGCCACCCTCATAATAATTATCAGGTTTTCAAATAAGAGTGCGTTCGAAAACCTAAATAATAAAAACAAAGTAACGGTATTGCATATTGAACTTTAGGTGTTAGGTAAAGAACACAATTTAGGACGCCAATTTAGGTTGATTTAGGTTTGACAAAAATGACTTCGTTGAAAAAATACCTGTAAAGCATGTAACTATTTTATTAATGTTTTTTCACAATTGACACACTTTTCCGCTTATATGTCTTATGTACATTAGTATCTATCTATTTTCTTCGTAGTATTATTTTGTTTGTAATTATTACCAACTACTTATACCGAGGAAAGCTGATTTTCTTGAGTTCCACTATTTTGTGCGTAATCACCTCAAAAATCAAATTTCAAGAAAACTGAGAAATTATATTTACCTGTGTTAAATTGGAAGTATTATTCAGCAATTTTAAAAGGTTGCACTTCATTGGTTTTTATTATATAGGTGTATGAAGTTAATTAATTTTAAACACAAAACCCTCTTTTTTGCGTCTCTGGATGAGATTTAAAAAAAATGCTAAAACAGGTATTTCTTTATTTTTATTACTTAGTATTTACTCTGAGTTTCATGGTTCTAGAATAATCTAATTTTCTTTTTTCATACAAACTTTAACCCCCCTTTTCACCCCCTTTTTCCAAAATTTTCCAAAATTTCTGTAGCCTATATCCTATTCTGAATTTATTGAAATCGATTTGTGAACATTTCATCAATATCCCTTCAGTAGTTTTTACGTGATGCTCAGTCAAACAAACAAACAAACTCTCAACGATTTTATTATATGTATAGATAGATGATTCTAGGTGACCAGTAGTGGTGGCACCTGAGTCATAGTTAAGAACGCAGTTACCGACATCCTTATTGTGACCATTCGCGATGATTCTTGCACGAGTACCGCCGTCATTGCTAGGGTCGTCTAGCTCTACCGTAACCCTTCGACCCGTGTCACACGTCTCTGCCTCATTTCCTATCCAAGAAGGCACACCCTCACTTAAGCCACACGATCCCCGGCGGTAGATACGCCATTGTGCGCTCAAACGTACGGCATGGAATGCTCAACCCTATATAATGCACGCGCCGTAAATCGCGTCTTCCATGCAAGGTCTCCTAGGTGTTAAACTATCTACAGTACTACCAAGGGATATAGACTCCCGACTGCTTATAATCTCAGCCAGAGAACGGGTCGAATTATAATTGCATGCCAAGCCGTAGCAACAACTCCGCGAGCAAGTTTCTTTAAAGCTCCTACACTAGGTAGATACTTCAAGTTTAGGAAAGGTGAGGTTGGTGGGAATGACTTTTCGACTTCAAATAGATATGCCAATTAGAGAATAACATAACGCCCCTGGACGGGGAGCTGACCTACGCTGTGATAGTGTTCTAAATTAGCTCCGCTCCGAGAGAGGCGGTCAAGAGCAGTGAGGCAGAAAAATAGGTTAAGAAAATGGAAATATCATACAAGTATTCTGTCCGAGGTAAGCGCGCCAGCCCTGCCGCGGCGTACAATAGGATGATGCCTTATTTCAAGCTTCCTGCTATGTCTTCTCTGTGCAATTAGATGTGAGCTCGATCATTACTTGCTTACCTTTGTTGTTCTACATAGCTTGTAGTAGACATAACATAAAAATACTTACGAAATGTCACGTGATCTAACGGTAAAGTTAAATCATTACTACCTAGTATAATTATAGTGACCTGATCATATTGAGCGCTATGTTACGGAATTTTAGTGAACTAATGTCTTGCACTGATCTGCCATTTTGCCATATAAATCAGGATAATACTGATAATAGCAGCATAACCTTTTCGACGCCAACGACCTATACATGTATACGTCCATTACTTTAATGCAAAAGCAACCCTAGTTCGATTGAGTTTAGGTTCAACTTAAGGCATCGCAATAAAGAAGTCAAGCGTATGGGTGACGTCTCTTGTGTTTGACGTGGCGAAAAGGTTAATTAATGGTTTACCTTCACGTTTCTTGTCTTTACTTTATCATAGTATGAAACGCATAGCATAGATGATAGTAGTTAGAGATATTTTGAACGACTACTGACGACTTACACATTTTTTTTTAAACTAAAGATACGTTGTTATCCTGACCCAACATCAAGGGCTACTTTCTGTAGAACGCATTTTATAACGCCTGGTTAAATTAACCAATACGCTGATCCAATACACGACAAACATAATTTTATCAGGCGTTGGAAGGTTAAGTTAAACATATATATAATACCGCTAATTTCGTCAAGTTTATACATACATACATATCGCACCCTTCGTGGAAGAAAGACGTAAGTCCCATGGTAAGTTAATAGGACTTACGTCTTTCTTCCACGAAGGGTGCGATATATCACTTCTTTATCCCTTACGGGGTAGACAGAGCCTAGGCCACGTTTAGCATGATTAAGAGCGTATAGCTGGAAAGGGAAATCAAAATAGTGATGGGTTGCCAGCCGCATCGCCTATAACATTATTCTTAAGACTCGCCCAGTCAGCGACTTTCGCCAGTTTCTGTGTTATTTAATGTTAAAACAGTATTTGAAAACATCTATTTATTCATCTACACTTACATGAAAAATAACAACATTATACTTAATTGTACTGTAACAGAAAACAAAAATAATCATATCATTATCACAATTACAATATTTTGGAATCAAGACTTGAGTCCACAATTTGTCTAAGGCCGTGTACTCATCGACTAGTTGCAACTGTAACCTTTGAAATACAATAACCAAAGGCAAAAGTTACGGTGACATCTTGCAGGTCAGTACCCGGCTTAATGGGGTAATCTTCATGGTTACATGTTACTTGTGCATGTCATAGAGGACGGAACAGAGCCGGTACAGCGGGAGCCCCACCACGGTAAAGTAGTCTCCCTCCACGCGCTCCACGAACGTGCCGCCGCAGCCCTGGATGCCGTAGCCGCCCGCTTTGTCCCTGCCCACAGACACTATTACAGTATATGCAAAATCATTGTTAATATGAAGTTAAACACTAAATGACTGTGTTGTGGTATGAAACATGCTGAATGATCAAAGGAAATTATGGTTGGTGTGAATAATACTGAGATTTTCTCTTACGTACTTTATTTTAACCTTTCGTATGCTACCAATTCCAGAGATTAAGAAAAAAATACAAATAATCGGTCTTGTTTGGCCCGGATTCAGGAGATCAAGGATGCTATCAGTAAATAAAAACACTGAAATTTTGGCTTACATAGGTTCTCCGGTAGCGATGTACCCTTTTATTTGTTCCTCATTTATCTTGCCAAATATGACATTTGTGTGTTCTGTGAATTTCACAACTTTGTCGAGTGCCTTCACCACCACTCCGGTATACACTATGTGACTTCGTCCTGATAACCTGGTACGAGAAAAACAGACATAGCGATAAAAGAAAAAAGAAAGGAGTATATCAAAAAATATTTTAACAGTACTTATTGATCATGATTTTTATGTGCAATTCTTCTAAAAATATTTTTTTGGATTGCACAAAATAACCTGAATTTAAGAGGGAGCTGTTAATAACAAAAAAACAATAGAAAAACAAACCTAACAACCTTGACAACATTTGGAATGCGTCTGCCTCGGATGTTGGCTTCCCAAACATCTCTCCATCCAAGGTCACCATGGTGTCCGCCCCAATTACAACGTCAGGCGCCTGGCCCTTACTTATAAGCCGATTTTCCACTTCCAGAACCTTCTGCAAAGCGGTCTCTTCAACAAACGCCGAGAAGCTATCAAAACTTCTCGGATCAAGATTCTCTTCAAATAAAGATGGGCATAAGCCTACTTTTAACCCCTAAAAATTACAGAAAATTATTTATACTATGAAAGTAATCAAGTTAATGATAATTTGAGAAAGGTATATTTTGACGAACTATATTTTCTATCATCTCCTGCCTCCTGGGTGAACCGGAAGCTAGAATTATGTTTTTCTGTTTCAAAACATGCATCACAGGTTGCAGCATTTTGATCTTTTTGAACCACTTTGTTACACTTAGCAGCAAGTAGTGAGCAGTATAGGTATTAAAATGACATAAATTTACGACAAAGTAGACAATTTTTGATTGAAACTTCTACAAATTTTTTTTTTTTTTTTTGTTCTACAAATTTGTCAAGTAATAAAATTTTCAAAATTTAGCCCCAAAAAAATTTCAATGATCAATGCATGATTACGACATTGACAGGTCAGACACGTTTTTAAAAACTTAAACGTAAAATGGCCACCACATCATTTCGACAAGTCGAATTTAAAATTCACACCAAAATTTAGCATAATATTCACGAACAGCATAATTCGACAACAGTCTATTATATGCTATAAAAAAACACCCTTATTCCTTAGATATAATGTAATTGTTCCTTTTAAAAACCCTTTGTTCGGTTGTTACCATGTGGCAACTTATTTATTTGGAAAACGCCTAAGCCCACAACTGTTTCAGCTACTGATATAAACGCGTCAATGATTGAAGTCAAGCGAAAAGAAAAACCGGTATCACCGACATAATTGAACATCGGTTCCAACCGGTTTTTAACGAAATGTAATTAGCGTCAACGAGACGAATCGGTGCCGTTCGTTGTGCTTTTCATTTTGTAGAACGTCGTTTAACATTTTATACAAAAGATACAACCTAAAAAAGGTGATGGAAAAACAATTCCAATAAAATGAAGTCCATAGTGACTTACGTGCGCAACCTTCTAGGTTGGTGTGATGAAGACGATCCAGCCATTAGGACTAGCTTCAAACGAGACAGGTACCAATGACTGACACTTGTTTACAACGTTTCATTTCAGTTATGGCGGCAAAGACCGTAAAAATACATACTTATTAGCTTAATTACTGTGGAAAACATGTACAGAATATCATTAAAAACCGCCTCGAAATTTTGGCAGTAAGTTATCACGTTGCAAATGGAGCCAAGGATCAGGATGCGGTGTTAACGTTGTGGTCATTTTCAGGATAGATGACGATGTTTTGGCTGACGAAGCGCCGGCCCTCAAGAGACTCAAACAGTTGAAGAGAACTAGCTTCCCGGATATTATGTCATCTAACGGTACTGTAAATATCAATAAACAAACTTTTGCATTGGTAGGCATGTTGTAACCTGTCTCAATAATTTCAGATATCTGGGAGAGAAAGGAGAGTAAGAATGTGAGATATGTGCCAATTCAGGTTGAAGGTGGCCACCCTAGCACCTCGACACCCATTGAGGTGAACCGGTCGGGGAACCGTGTGAGGAGTGTGCCTGTTAGGCTAGTGGATGTGTCAGGAAATGGTCCGTCAACACCTGCGAGGAAGCCCAAGCCCCGAATGCACACTCCCGTGCGGCCGGTGTTGCATGCTGTGGTGGATGATGATGATGATGATGAAGAGGTATGGTGACATTATTTTTATAAATCATCCTTGAATATTCATTAAAAAAATTGTGATTTAAGTATTTTTTTTTGGTATAAGGAAGGTTAGTTCAATGTTAACAAGTACTTGTATTTCATAAAATTGCCAATACTCATTATTTATCATTTCAGGTCACATGGCTTGAAAGTAAACCAGGAAAGTCGAGCAAACACTCTGAATTGTATGTAGATCTGAATGATGATGACCAGGACCAGGAAGACCAAGAGAATGATGTGATATTTGTTAGGAAAGTTTCCGCCCCGGCCAATGCCACACCCTACAAATTAATGGTTGCCAGAGATGACAGACAAGACACGACAGAGGATGATGTTCCGTATTACCGAATAAGTAGAAAACTTAATGACAGAAGCTCTTTATCACCGAGAAGCTACACAAAGTTTAAAGCCCCTGCTGGTATCATGAAAACATACAAAAAGGCGGCAGTGCCAAGATGGATGCAGACTCAGAAACCAACAAGTACTTTCCCTAGAAGTAGACTGCTAACCAATGGCTCAAATATTAGGTCAACATTATCAGAAGTATTCAATTTAGATGAAAAAAGAAATTACCAGGAATTGATAAGAAGAGTAGCTGGCACTACCAGACCAATTTCATTTGGGAAACCCGTTGACATAATAAACATTGCTGATGATTCAGCTTCATTCCGGAACACACAGAAGGCTCAGAGAAAGTCTCTGAATGAGATCAGATTAGTGGAGAAAGGAATTTTAGCGGAGAGAGAAGGAGAAGCTTCCAAGGAATATGATCCCATCACAGTCGCATCAATCAATTCCTCTGATTCCGAAATAGAGGTAGTACCCTCAGAGGCATCAACAACATCCTCTGTCAAAATAGACCCGATAAACACATTAAAAGACTCGTATAGAGATAAAGCGATAACTTCGACAGATTGGCTTGCAAAAATAGATTCTAAGTATAGAAAGAAAAAGCAAGATACTCAGGAGAAGCTGAAGGATGCGCGACGCGAGTCTGATATTATATCAAAGGTTAACTATGAGCAGAAGCTAGCGCATCTTGAGCACAAGCTGAAGCATGAGCTCAGCATACCGGAGAGTCTCATCGAGGAGGCGCAGCCGACGGTGGAGCTGCCGGCGCTGACTCCTGAGCAGGAGAAGTTGGTCAACAGGGCTCTGGGCCCGGGGCCCCCTGGACAGATGCTAGTGGAAAAGTTCAATTTGAGAATACATAGGTGAGTTTCAAAGTGATATACGATTGTTAGGTTAGATGGAGCGCAGGGACACTAGAAAGTCTAGAAACTATTGTTGGTTTGGCTAAGTTTTTAAGCAAGTGGTTTAAAACTGACCTTGGTTTTGTAAAACTGAATCCAGCGGCATTAAAATCCATCTATATTACATGTTGCATTGTAGAGCTTCAATGTAAAATTTTCATACATACATACACAAATCATGTCTATATCCCTTAGAAGTAACAAGTCTTAAAGGCCACATTTAGCATGATTGTAGGCATATAGGTGGAAAGGTGAATCAAAATAGTGATGGGTTGCTAGCCGCATCACCTATGACATAAGAATTTCGCCCATTTAGTCAGTCAAGACTTTTTTTCTATAAATATTTACATACTAACAATACTTCATGCACCTGTGCCATATTCTGTTTATGTCTTATGTTTTAATATTATCTAAAGCATTTAAACCTAGTGAGTATTAACTGTTGTAAATAGTTCTGGTTACACTTGGCAAATATAAGTGAATCAGTGGCGTAACTACAGAGGGTGGCAGGGGTGGCAAAATACCAGGGGCTCCTAGCTCTAGGGGGCCCCCAACTGGCTTGGTTTAGAGCACAGAAGGGACACTGATGCACTTCTTTATATTGAGGAAGGGGCCCCATCTGACGAATTTGCCACGGGCCCCAGACGTTATAGTTACGCCGCTGAAGTGAATCTACATTTTATATCAATCTCAATCAGATCTCAACTCTATAATGATTGTCAAGGGAACTTAGTACCGTATCTTTATATTCTCTGTTTAAAATGCAACAAGCACACACACACAGTATGCCCAGCAGTGGATGTCTTCCGGCTAAATGAGATAATGATGGCGATAATTAAATGTTGAGTGACCGTTTTCCAATATCTTTCAGACGTGACCTGCAGACATTGTCCGGTCTGAACTGGCTGAATGATGAGGTCATCAATTTCTACATGAACCTGCTGATGCAGCGTTCAGAGGAAAGGAAGGACCTGCCAAAGGTCTACGCTACTAATACATTCTTCTACCCAAAACTCATGCAGAGCGGACAAGCTGGCTTGAAACGGTGGACCAGAAAGGTAAGAATGTTTATGAATTGAAAACGGTCCTGGGTTCGAATCCCGGTAGGGGCAGACAGTTGTATGATGAATACGAATGTTTGTGCCCGAGTCATGGATGTTTTATGTATTTAAGTATGTATTTATCTACATTATATAAGTACGTCTATCCGTTGCCTGGTACCCATAGTACAAGCTTTGCTTAGTTTGGGGCTGGGTCAATTGGTGTAATTTGTCCCAAGATATTTATTTATTTATTTATTATTAATTCTTAAAATAACCACTGGGGTTTTAAACTCTAAAATATGGTGCATTGGGATAAATTCGAAATTGGGGGAATTTCGAAAATCGTGGATATCCACGGGGAATAATGCTCTAATCTGTTAACTCTTATCTAGACGCCAAAGACATTGGAGCTTCTAGGTAAGAGTCAGAGATGCGATTTATTTGAAATACTTCTATTTAAAATGCAAATACAAATTGCAAAACTATTTGGTATTTTGCATTTGAAATAGTAAATTAGAAAAGTATTTTGCATTTTGTATTCAAATGCTTTTTTTAAAACCATTTTGTACATCTCTGGTAAGCGTTGCTAGATTATGTAATTGTTCCCCGTTTAGTGGATATCCACGAGTTTCGAAATTGCTCCAATTTCAAATTTACCCCAATAATTGAATTGAGTGTTACTTTGTAGAGGTCCCGTTTTAATAAACAAAAAAAACATCTATTGATGTCTTGCATGTGAGTAGTATTTTGTTCACTCGAAAATATAAATTATGATACGCGGAGTTAGTGTTGTGGTTTTAGGACCTTGTGCGATCTCCGTCTGGATACCTATCACCGTCTTACTCGTTTATCCTACTGCCAAGCAGCAGTTCTGGCGCTACTATTTTCCAGCGTAAGATAGCTGGTGAAATTATTGGCATGTGAGATATTTTGTCCCGGCTGGCAGCGCATCTATAATGCTCTGGTGTTTAAGATACTGTCGTCTCTCGCCCTTCGCGCGTCTCGCTCTATCCTTTTCCGACATTTTTGTTACTGGGCTTACAATTAATAAAATCCCTAATAATTAATTAGTGCGGTTTTATTCCAAATATAACCATCAGATATTTTATTGAATCAGGCGTTACTTTGCTTTTAAAAAATTTTTATTTTGAAGGTAGTTGTTAATGGATAATAAAAATCATAAATAATAGGGTACTTTGGGAAAACATATGAACGTAGGTACATTATGCTTATATATACAGTTTAGATTCAGTACGACGTTGGTTTGCATGTGTAACGGTTGTGTTTAAACTTTGATAATGATCCCGTAGAGGGATCGAAACGCGTCAGTGTTTGTGTGGTGTAAGGGATAATTAAGTTTGTGGGATTTATGTGTGTTTTATTGGCAGCAGTGGAGGGAGGGATTGCATGAAAAACATATATATTTCACACAGGCTTGGTTATTTTGCACGTGAGTAGCGGAGTAGCAAGGTAAAAATTTATTGTTCATTATAACCATCAGCTTCAATTTACGGCAGTATTGAAATTGAACTTTGCAGTGGCGTAACTATGGGGTGGCAGGGGTGGCAAAATGCCACGGGCCCCAAGCTCTAGGGGCCCCCAACTGGCTTGGTTTAGAGCACAGAAGGAACACTGATGCACTTCTTTATATTGAGGAAGGAGCCCCATCTAACGAATTTGCCGCGGGCCCCAGACGTTATAGTTACGCCACTGCTTATGAGATCTAAAGTAGAATGGTAATAGGTATTTTGAAATTCACTTTTTGATTTGGTGGTTGATGATGTAACTGACTAAATTTATAGCAACCATCGTTCAATTCAAGGTTGATTCAGTTCATAAAAGGTGGCCTTGTCAGTTTACTGTGTTATTAAAATTAGACTTCAGGAAGTTTGAAAATATTTTTAGTAGCAACTTATTTCCCATGACGTTTTTAGCATTGCGTGCATAGAATTCATTTATAGCTATCCCATGCCGCGGGGCTTCATTATGTTTTGGTTTCCGTAAATGAAGGGAATATTATTTTCGTGGAAAAATATTGGAGAAGCATTTGATTGACTACCTATTTGTCTATCGTGACAGTCACACTAATAAGAACTGAGGCAGAGCAAAAACTATCCCATATCTTACATATTCCACTGCAATCGCAAGCCCATCGAGGGCACGGGCGAAAATCTTAGGAATCACGTTATAGGCGATGCGGCTAGCAATCCATCACTATTTTGATTCCCCTTTCCACCTATACCCCTCCATTCATGCTAAACGTGGCCTTTAGGTCTTGTTGCCTCAGGCTCTGTCTACCCCGTGAGGGATATAGACGTGATGTGTGTATGTCCACTGCAATTAATTGATTTTTTGAATTTCAACTACACTTATTTATGATTTCTTAATGATATCACATCTGATGCCAGATTGTAGTGTATGAGGATCACAGACGCATACGCTTTGCGTGAATTTTAGATTTATTTCTAAACTATCCTTACTAATATTATAAATACGAAAGTAAATTCCGTCGGTCTGTCTGTCTATCTGTCTGACTGTCTATGTAAGATAGTTTTTATATTGGTAAACAAACAGCATAGTTCCCGTGCGATAAGCGAATTCTATGCGGACGGAGTCGCGGGCAACCGCTAGTCTTCCATATTTTGCATTACAACGAACTCTACTTTCTGTACCTATTTTATGCTGGTAGTTTCAAAAAGACATGTAAAAGAGCCCTTGGCGGCCAATTTGCAAAAATAAATTTTCATTTTCATACAACGGACCATTCTTAAATTTTTAGGTGGACATATTCGCGCACGACCTGATGGTGGTTCCCGTGCATCTGGGCGTCCACTGGTGCCTGAGCCTGGTGGACTTCCGGGGCCAGACGGTGCAGTACCTGGACAGCATGGGGGGACGGAACACGCCGTGCCTCGAGGCCCTCATGCAGTATCTGCGGGACGAGCACAAGGACAAGAAGGGGCAGCCCTTTGATGATAAGGGGTGGAAGATGGAGTGCTTGAGCAAGGTAAGTTGTGTAGAGGCGTTTGCGTTTTGTATGTAGTGTAGACGCTAATTTTTAACCCACGCCGCCGCAATGGACCGATTTCAATGTGTTTTTAGTTTCATACGAAGTTTCAGTTAGTTTCCTTGCATTGGTTCTTAGCTATGTTTCGTAAAAGTCGCTCAAACAGTTAGAAGAGTACCAGCTTTTTGGCATAAAATTGTTTTTTTTTTATTCTTGCATGATTACTCCATTAATGCGTTGAGCGTTTTTTTTTAGAATAGAATAGAATAGAAAAGTTTATTTCTCCGAATATGGTACAATTGTTGAAATTATTACATGTGTTCAGCATATCCTGCCCGCATGGGCGTAGAAATATTATTCTTACATTCAGTTAGTAGGTAGTCAATATAACAAAGAACCGAATTAATCTTACCTTAACATAATTACAACAATATTATTATTAGCATTAGCATTATTACAATATAATAGATATGTATTTACAACAATATGACTGCAGCATGATAAGTTAATAATTCAATAGTTTAATGATTCAATCATTTAATATTATTATTTAATGTTAATGTAATTTTTATTATTTAATGTTATTACTAGCTTTGTTTAACAGTGATCAGGCAAAGTCTTGCAAGTTTGTGGCTCGTTTCCCTTAGTGTCGTTAGTCTAATAGCAACATTGCTCAAATCTCAACCACTGCCGCTGATTGGTGGATTGGGCTATTGTTGGTAGTTTGTACTTGTGATTTAGTAACATTTGGCTACGAGAAATGGCCCTATGGTAATTAAATTCCGGCAAGGACATAAAAGTTTGCATTGAAAATGTCTTTTTTTGTCAGACTTATTGTTTTTTAGGTTAGGTTGTCATGGTTTAAAAATTAAATAGCTGATTCCATTTGAGCCTGTTCTTCCATGCTAGTTTGGGAGTAAAGAAAAAACATTGAATATTGAATATACCAGTTGCTTCTCTTCCTGCGCTGATGGTAAAAGCCCAACAAGGAAATCGGCGAAAATCTTAGGAATCATACGATACGATACAATACAAATACTCTCTATTGAACACCACAAATCAGTACAAAAAAAAACAAAGAACAAAGTAAACAATAGGCGGTCTTATCGCTTTATAGCGATCTCTACCAGATAACCAATAAGATGTGACCCTTCACTAATTTGATTCCCCTTACCACCTATGCACCTCATGCTAAACGTGGCCTTCAGATCTTACCTTAGGCTCTATCTACCGTGAAGACGTGATTAATAGTACCTACTGTTGCCTGCAGGACATTCCCCAGCAGATGAACGGCAGCGACTGCGGCATGTTTGCGTGCACGTTCGCCGAGTTCTCGTGCCGGAACGCGCCGTACACGTTCACGCAGTCTCACATGCCGTATCTGAGACGCAAGGCCGCGCTCGAGATCCTCACCGGCAGGCTGCTGCTATAGACCAGTGCAGTGACTTAACTAGTGACAGACGCGCTTACCCGTGGTCCTAATACGTCCCCAGAAAATGCTGCTATTTCAAAAATAGGATGGTTGGGTTAGGCATCTTCAGTTGCCTAAGGGCACCCGTAGGGGGAACTGTAAGTGGACCATGGGTAGTAGTCTAGTGAAAGTGAACAGTGAGTTGCAAAGTTTTCAACACCACGTCAGGTGATGCTGTCTCGAGTGTAAGGGAAAGTGCACGGCGTGTTAAACAAATGAAACACACTGGTGTCTTGAGTGCGCCACGCTACACGCCCCGCCTAAGCGTCCGCTCAGACCTAAGTAAGTATATTCTAAAACCTTCTTGAATGTGTTTGTGTTAAAGTGTCAAATACTGAGAACACAGTTGGCAATACAATACGAGCAGCAGCGGCGTTAGGGCCACTGACACCCCGGGCAGTAATATTTAGGCGCCCACTTAAGGACAGTATTGAGGGTACACAGCCGGTGAGCCAGGAGGCCGAGGCCGCAGACCTCAGCGCCCCCCAAATTTCGCGCCCCCCCCCCCTAACGCCGGCACTGAATACGAGGGGCGTAATTGTGACTTCTGGGGCCCGTGGCTAATGCAAGGATAGGAGTCCTTCCTCATGCAAGTGCATCATGGCGTCTTCTGTGCTCTAGGCCAAGGTAGTTTGGGGGCCTGTGGCATTTTGCCAGCCCTGCCACGATAAATGAAGAGTTAGATCCTTGATGACGGAACCATGCTGCTCAAAATGTCATTCCGACTATTGGATAAGGACAAGCTTAACCTTTTCGACGCCAACGACCTCTATATGTATACGTTCATTACTTCAATGCAAAAGCAACCTTCGTTCAATTGGGTTTAGGTTCGACTTAAGGCATCGCAATAATGAAATCTGGCGTATGGAAAATGAAAATGAAAATTTATTTTTGCAAATTGGCCGCCAAGGGCTCTTTTACATGTCTTTTTGAAACTACTAGCGCATTCGGTAAGACCATCATTGCCAAGAAGAATGCGCTTGGGAATGGGTGGCATCTCTTGTATTTGATGTGGCGGCGAAAAGGTTAAAGGGGAGAGTGGGCTAAGTCATAGGGATAGGTCATCTCATCTACCAAATTAAAGTGAGTACCGTGCTGTCAATTGGCTCATGTTATTTGACATTTTGGCATAATGACATTTTTATTTGAGCCAAAAACATACAGTAGTCTAGTGACCAGGGTTGATTTTAACTGTAGCAAAACAGTCATGTGTTAGTTTCCATCATGCTTCTAAGTTCTAACCATTGAGAGTTGTAGTTAATGCAGCAGACTTAAGACTTCATTGTGGCACACATATCAAAACGCTTTGAGCAGTGTGACCTCAACATATTTATTTGTGGCCACAGCATGATGCACTCCCCGTCTTTTTCTTACTGTTCATTCTAGAAAGAGAATGGTAGTCTTTCTCGCGCGCACTCGTAGTAGCCGTGCTGGTCGATTTAGAAAAGCAAGTAATACAGTGTTACTAGTCTTTATGAATACTAGTGCTCTTGAGACCTATAACTATGGAAGGGCAAGTATATCTTCACAAATTTCTAGAGAAAGCTAGAAAGTAAGAGCTCGAATGAGCGTTTTTCATAAAAAAGTCTACATGATAATTTTTTGGGTTTTTTTACTCAGATCCTGTTTCCCCTATCGATTCATTTATGACAAGAAAAAATGCGTCCCAAAACTTCCATTTTAGTTTGTCACTTTTTTGTTCGTTTTTTCTTTATGTATGGAACGTGACGTACAGGAAAAAAACTGGAATAATTGATTATGTAGGCTTTTTTAGAAAACGCTCGAATTGCCATTTGTTTAACACGTTTGCAGTCCCTATTATATACGGTCAAGTTTTTTTGATTTAAGACACATTTTGCAAAAAATATCAGAGGGAGGGTGGCGCACCACAACTTGTATGCGCTGCCTGCCCTGGCGACCCCTCACAGCGCTCTAAGCAGACACTCTGTCAAACAATGTCCCGCAGGAGCGGCTTATCCATACATCTATGTGATAATACCTGATAATTTCTGATAAGATGTCATTGCCCTGCCCATTGGTGGGCTACATGAATGTGTGAGTGAATGAATTGATTATTTATTAAATTGACAAGACTTACGATTAAGTTAGTGGAAAAAATTGTAATTGTAATAATCAAATTGTGTAAGGATAATTTTTTTTGATTATTTCCTCTAATCTTGTGTTACAATTTTCAGTTTGTGTAAACTTTGTGTGAATATCTTAAATTGTATAATAAAGTTGATGATACATGTTTAATGTAGCGCAATTGTTAGATACACTGATTGATGGGCAGAGGCTAAACACGGATATTTTATAATAGTTTTGTAATAAAACATTCAAGTAAAATTTTATATGAGGTAGTATTAAATGCACTGGTCTAATTTTTTTAATATCTTATAACAATTTACCACATGATACTTCCTAAGTCTCCGTTATCTGGTTGTGAGTGTGTTTTCCAAGTATGTACAGCTCAGAACAAACATTTGCGTGTAAGGTGAACTTAAAAATTATTATTGTCTGGACAATAGAGTTCTGAATTTCTTTTGAGTTCCTTGAGGTTGCCGAGTGTACCGACTAACTATCAGATAATACATATATGTACTTACCTATATTCCTTCGTTCCAAGCCTATGAATGACCGATTTTCGGTATCTGTATATTCTGAATTGTTGAATTGATCCAAAAAACGACTGTCACTACTTTATTTGGGTGTTAAGTTAAAAGCGATATCTGGTAATAGTTTAAGAAGTCGTAAGTTGACGGTTTCGAAGTATTCGCTATTTATACACCGTGGCAAAGACGAAGAGAGGAAATGGTTCGTCTAAAATTAGATGTTTGTTGTGTCAATGACAACAATCTGGGACGGCCAATGCACAACACTATTTAATTATCTATGAGTCAAATTGCATCAATAAAATGAAGTAGGTATGCTGTTAAATGTAGATATTCCAAGCATACTTTAATGTAATGTCGCACGAGCCAAAGGCGAGGGCGATAAACATGCGACCTGAGGCTTTCTTTATCACCGCCCGAGGTGTGTAACACAATTTTACGTCTTCTGACTGGGCGAAAAAAGTTGTGAAGCGGAATTTTTGTTTTTGTTTTATCTCCGGCCGCGATGGTTCCCCCTGCGTCTTTGTCAAGGATTTAGGCTTACTGTAAAATACCGTATTTTGTAATATCATTAATATAATGTTAGTCACACTAAGTTATAAAGATACACAGTTGTTTTCGTTTCCAAGCATTGTCTTCGGAGTAATCTAAATAAAAGTAATCTAGAAATAAACGAGAGGAACGTGGTTTTTTTTTTTATTTAAAGGTACACACAATTGAAAACTTAAAAAAATGATTTTGTTAGCTGAAACGATTGTCAGCAGTAGCGTGCAGCGGGGCGTCGCCAGGGTAGGCAGGGTAGGCGCTGCACGCTCTAGTTTCACAGCCGGGGACTACTCGGTGTTGACGCGCAGCAGCCTCAACTTGTTGTCGTCGAGCAGCGCGACGCCGCAGTCGTTGGTGCCGCCGCAGTAGTGGGACGACGAGAACACCGAGATCAGCCGCCCGCGCAGCTGACACTATGAACGATTTGACAAGCCTTTATTTTCATTCGCATGTATGTAAGTAAGTTTGTCCGCGTGGAATGCTGCGAATTTTGAAGCAGATATCTACAACGGATTGAGCTGAAATTTTGCATACTTGAGTAAGTTGGATGATAAAATGATCTGCAGGCTTATTACCTAACTCGCTCGCAATCGCCATCGTGTTCATTTTGACAGTTCATGTATGGGCTGACAATTTTATTGGTGTTGGAATCAGCTAGCTGTCACATTCATACAAGAACTGTCAAAATGAACACGATGGCGATTGCGAGCGAATTAGACAATAAGCCTACTGGTAGTGTAGTTCTGGTGACCCAGCCAGGATCGTCTCCGCAGGAGGGAACTCTTCAACCGTTGGTCCGGTTGACTTGAAATATGGTACACATACGTAGCACTGATGACAATGCAAGTGCAGTCGGTAAAAAAAGCTTGTATTAAAAATGAAATTTTTGACAAACTTAGAATTTAGTATCTATTTAGATGTCTACGAAGTTGCCACCAAAAGATAGGTACAATAGTAAGGATAAATAAATAAATATCTTGGGACAAATTACACCAATTGACCCAGCCCCAAACTAAGCAAAGCTTGTGATATGGGTACCAGGCAACGGATAAACATACTTATATAATGTAGATAAATACATACAACATCCGTGACTCGGGCACAAACATTCGTATTCATCATACAACTGTCTGCCCCTACCGGGATTCCAACCCAGGATCTCTAGCTTCATAGTCAGGGTCACTAACCACTAGGCTATCCGGTCGTCGGTCGGATGAGACTACAGTATTTAGATAGCGAGATAGACTACCAGTCTGTTTCTGGATAGAATGCTGCACCTGTGCTAACCGTGCTGCCGACTCCCCTGCACGCTATTCATTGGTTAAGGTGTGGTCTCACCAAGGGGGGGCAGGGAGGGACAGCTGTCCCCCCCCCTAGAGATTCTAAAAAAGTTGCCAAATATAATGCAACCAAAGTCCTTGATTAGTCATAGAGAATGAGAAAAGTATGAATTGTAGTAGGTAAAGTCAACTTGCCCCCAGACGCGTTCATCCCTTACAGGCATATAAGCAGTGCTTGTAAGCATACGTAAATGTGCCCGACACGCTTCGTACCAATACGGGTTTTGTTGTCAATATGCCTACCCTCTGTCAGAACCCACTGCACGCCCCTGCTTGCCCCCCCTGCGCCATCGGCTGGCGGCGCCCTTGGGTCTCACCATGAACCCGGTCTGGTGCAGCTCGTGCGCCCTGAGCACGTGCGACAGCTGGTTGGCCAGCAGGAAGCGGTCGAGCGCGTTCTGGTCGAACACGTGGCCGGTGCCGCGCTTGACGTTGGCAGCGAAGCCCTCGTTGGCGGCCAGCTCTAACGCCAGCGTGGCTGTCGTCTTGTTAGGTCTGGGAAACAAACATGGCCGTTGGACTTCCATGCCGGTCTGGGAGCAAAGAGCAAGGTTAAAAGCCCATCCAGAGAGCGGAAATGTTAGGAATCATGTTGGCAACTCATCACTATTTTGGTTCCTCTTTCCACCTATATTTATTTTATTTTATTTTATTTCTTACTGTATTTTATTTTGAAAAAATTACTTTCTGCCAAGTTTCTTGCGGCGCATTCTTCTTGGCAATGATGGTCTTTCCGAATGTGCTGGTAGTTTCAAAAAGACATGTAAAAGAGCCCTTGGCGGCCAATTTGCAAAAATAAATTTTCATTTTCATTTTCATACGCCCACAACCATGCTAAATGTGGTCTTTAGGTATTGTGGCTGATGTCTACCGTATGGGTGCTAGGACCTCGTGCAAGGTCCGTCCGGATCGCTACCACGGTCTTACTCGCTAACCCTGCCGCTGAGCAGCAGTAGGTACGTGCTCTGCTGCGTTCCGGCGTGGAGAGTAAGAGAACCGGTGAAACTATTAGCCCTCTGGGCTAGCAAAGGCCCCGATTTTCGAAAGCACATAATGCGAAATGCCATACGGAAGGTGGTGAAAAAATTCGCTGAATTCGAAATAGGTAAGAATACATTAGAAGAAAATTAAAACTCTAAATTTATCTCGTAACTAACTAAGTAGTCGCAACATATATACCATTGGGCTTCCAAAAATCGGGCCCCTAGTTACCATTTAGGAATGGAGCACTCGTTTGGAAAGTCTTACTTGACTGGATCGTTCCAAAGCAGCTCCCAGGCGATGGAGCTCTGTTCGGCGGGCTTGGGCAGCGGCACTGGCACCTTGTCTATCGCCGAGATCAGCGGGCACACCCACGGCGGCGGTATGCCTCCGTGGCAACAGAATACCTGGGCACAAGCGGCCGTGGTATTACACTGACAAGGCTCGTTTAAAAACCATGTAAAATAAATGTAAATGTAATGTATGTAAAGTAAATGTAATGTATGTAAAGTAAATGTGTGTGTGTATTTCCGGACAGATACAATCTAGGGCTCTTCAAGGCTACAGTGAATAGGCTATTACTGAACCAGTGAGTTACACCTTTGGCCTCATCTGCACCTTCCACCAAGTGAGATAGAGGTCAATCACTGGTCAGTTCGTAGTAAAAAAAAAAATGTAGTTAATACCAGACCCTACTTTTATAGCTACCACTGGCGTGGCGTACATAGAACTCGATTCCCACAGGCTTAACTTTTTCGACGCCAACGACACATATCGGCACCGCAGGTTCAACGCCAACGACCTATATATAAGTCCATTACTTCAATGCAAAAGCAACTTTACTAATTGGGTTTAGGTTCAACTTAAGGCATCGCAATAAAGATGTCTGGCGAATGGGTGACGTCTCTTGTATTTGACGTGGCGGCGAAAAGGTTAAGGCAGTTGGGCACTTTTATTGTGCAGAATTAGAGGAAAAGGCTAGTTGAATTCCGGCTTGCTTTCTGATATATTTGACGCCACGACACTGATAGCTACTCCGTTTTTTATAGTTAGGACTGCTACCTGAACTCTTGTGGCGGACGTTCAGTGTTAGTCACTAACTTTTTTTTAGCTTAAATTAGTCCACTACTGAATGTTAATAATTAAGTCAAATTACAAAACATTTCATTGGCATATTTAAAATTATAATAATAATGAAACAATAATATATTTATTTAGTAACGCCTTACTCTGATAAAAAAATACGCGAAATGTATAACCACCAAATGCATGACCACCACGCGGAGGTAACCCGACTCGCACCCCAACTAGCCTGCAAAGGTACCTTGTCGTCGACGACCGCTGCCAGCGGCAACGCGTCGAACACTTGGTTGATGGCTGCCCACACCCGACCGCCCTCGATCTCACCGTATTTGTTTATGCACTCTCTGTTGGTTGAACAGAAGATCGCAGACATTTACTTGTTTACAAAATAATAGGAGGCTCCGGTACAAGAACGTCACTCACACAGTGACAAGGCAATACTTCAATCCATTCGTGCCAGCTCTTGTGAATCGACCTGTACCTTGCTGCTTTACTACTTAGGAGAGCCATCCTATCACCCACACCACAGAAGACTAGCGTTTGAAACTCAACATGACGTCATTTTAAGAGCCTAAGCAGACAAGGGACGGGAGCACGTCCCCCCCGTCCCCCCCCCCCCCTCCTTAGACGGTATTTTTGTGTACCGTATGCAAGTTTCCTTCTAACAGTTTTTGTTGTTTTATTTTCCGTTCGCCGTCCCCTGCAGAAGATAAAAACCTGGATCTGCCCTTGTAAACCGTTTAAGTAGACATTACGAATGAACTCTCAAAACATTTTCCTAAATTAAAAATAGGTGAAAAGACTGTCGAGTCTGTCGTCGGCCGATACCCGAGTCACGGACTGCATCTTTTTTTTCTTTTTGAAACTAGCTGTCTTAATTTTTTTATGGAACTATTGAGACGGACTTGTACTAACGTGTAAAACGTGAACATTTTCTGTATATCCCTGGTCTCATGGTTCCCTCTCACCATGAGCACGGCTTGCGGCCGCTGTATCTTGGCAGCCATCAGGTAGGCGAGGACCTCGCAGCCGTGCGGCCCGCGGTCCACGTAGTCCCCGAGGAAGAGGAAGTGGGTTGGGGCCAGGGCTGTCCCCGCGGGCCAGAGGGCCGCTTCAATCGCCATTAGGGCTGCTAGGTTGCCGTGGAGGTCGCCTGGAGGTGATTTGAGGGGTAGGAAGGATCGTGATGCGTTTTGAGGACGGATGTGGTATAGTGCCAGTAGTAAATTTGAGGAGAGGGGGCTGGCAAAGATCCCTGCTATAATTCACAAAGCTTTGTTTAACCATTAAAATAATGGTGTAGGATGCAGCCAATATAATCAAAAACTATTTATGTCCAAGACAACAAAGACAGGTGAATTTGTGACGAATTGACATGACGAAGCCCCAGCGCTACTTAAAAGCACTGCGACATAAATCGCACGTCAGCGCTACCTAGTATTGAATAGATGAATTAACACCAACAATAGCGACTGTAGCGTTACCTATTATCGAGTAGATGAACTACTACAAATGGTACGCTAGTGCCACCTAGTGTTGAATAGATGAATCAACGATACCAGCTGTAACGCCATCTATTGTCAAATAGACGAACTGCTACAGCAAATAATTTTGCAGCGCCATCTAGCGTCAAATATACAAACTACTACGAAGAATGACAGTTTAGCGACACCTATTATCGAATAGACAAACTTTTTTTTTTTTTTTTTTACTACAAACTGACCAGTGATTGAACTAAAATATTAGTACCTTAGCGCCATCTGCTATCAAGTTATTGAACTGCTACCGCTGCGTCATCTAGTATCGAGTAGATGAACTACTAAAAATGAAAGGTCCCTTTGCACCATCTAGTATCGAATAGGCAAACTACTAACAAACAGTACTTCAGGGCCATCTAGTATAAAAATTATGCATCACTACGAGGAATGACAATCTAATATTAGACGAGGTAAGTGTGACATTAGCGCTACCTGGGGCCTGATTTTTGGAAAGCACGTATGAAAATACCACTCGAAAGTGGTATAAATCTGTTTATATCTTCAAAACTACAGCTCTAATCAAATTTTTGACTAGGTCACAAGATTAATGAGAGCCCTAAGTATTTTCTAAGCTACTCGTATCTCAAATTCAGCACAATTTTTCACCACTTTCGAGTGGTGTTTTCACACATGTGCTTTCCAAAAATCAGGCCCCTGGTATCGAATAGATGAGGGTTTATTACCCATGACATAAACCGGGGAGTTGACCCTCAGCAGCCTCGGCTCGCTCGCACAGATCGGCCGCACGGTGTCAGCTAGCTTCAAGAGGAGGTTGCCCATCGACACCTCCTCTGCCTGCGTCGCCCACGCCATCGCCGGTTTGCCTGCCAGCTGGTGGCTCACTGATGAACGTAACTAGATGACAGGCAAGGAGTAAGTTTTCGTTAGTCCGTATCTATGAACTAAACCACACATATACATTCGAGTGATGCGTGGTCATTTCCGATATATATTGAGCAAATTTTTTAAGCATTTCAAATTTGAAGTTTTGCAGTGTTCTTTTTCAATCGATAAATTATTTCCACTCATCGGGTACGACCACTCAACCCTGGCTATAGTCGTGTTATCAGGATTCAAATTGTTTTATACGAGTGTCGACTTCTCGATGGGCGCCGCGAAGTACCGCACGGCCGCCAGCGCCTCCACGGGCGCCGCCGCGGGCCCGAGCACCTCCAGCGAGCGCGCCGGCCCCGTTATCAACTTCGCCGTCGATGCACTCACTGCTTCTTCTGCAGACACAAGCTCAGCATCAAAAGACCCATGCTATGATAGGGAATAGTGTGATAAGGGAACGTGCTGGTGTGAAAGAGGATATAGTGACTAGGATAGAAAAAAAGTATGCTTAGTTGGTTTGGTCACGTAGAGCGGATGGATGAAAGTAGATTAACTAAACAGATCTATATGGGGAGTGTGAATGGTAACGTTGGGAAGGGAAGGCCTAGACGGACGTTTCGAGACCAAATAGGAGACGTTTTGGAAAAAGGTCAGGTCAGGAGTACCCGAAACCGACGAACATGTATGAAGAGATTGATGAATGTGGATGAAGCGAAAGAAGTATGTCAGGATCGTAGCAAGTGGAACAAAGTAGTCTCTGCCTACCCCTGTGGGAAAGAGGCGTGACGGTATGTATGCATGTATGTATGATAGTGATTCGAAATCAAGTTTGATAATGAAGAGGTAACTACACGGATATGCATAGTGATTATTTCTCTATCAAACAGTTTCTCAGTCAATCTCAAACGGCAATGGAAGACAAACATGGTTCACTGTGTTGACATATATAGAAGCTGAAGTTGACAGTAGGTAAGTACGTGAATTTCGAGCCAGTGCTAGGCTGTAGGACGATCACTAAGCAAATACTAGGTATACCATCGAAGTGGCTAAGCTCGAGCAGCTCGTTGGGCGCGCGGCGGCGCAGGCGCACGGTGTAGGCGGCCACGCTGTAGTCGGCGGCGCGCCGCAAGCCGCTCGTCGCGCGCCCGCCGCTCTCGCGCCCGCCCGGCCGCGGCGCCGCGCCCACGCTGAGCGCTAACAAACCACTGTCTTTAGCTAAAAGACGACAAACGGGCCTATAGGTCACTTGATGTTATAGGTATGGTACCGTTGGGACTGGGTCCGTTGATCCCTTGTATAAAGTAGTATAGGTTCGGTCAGCCAAATAGTCAAGTGGTCTATCACTTTTAACCCATCTTCTTAACAAATGAATGTCGAATTTGCAAGTTGACATTGCATTTTATGACGTGCAGACGCAGAGGATTTTAACCCTTGGGTGGCAGACCACATATTTGGTTGGTACACTCGTCTTTTGAAGGCACCCCCGTTGTAATGAGTTAGGAAAACCTTAGCCGTCAGTTCATTCCAAATTTTGCACGTTCAAGGGAAGAAGCATGGCTTAAAACGTGGAGGAGCATTTATCGAGGCGTTAAGTATTGATAAATACATTACGGAGCTCTGTAACAATACATATTATCTCTGAAAACGGGTGAGTGACGCTTGATACTCACACGTCTGAGCAGCTGGCTTAGGTAACGCCGTGGTTGGAACCTTACAATTCTCACGTTCTCTGTAACATTTCAAATATTAGCTACAGACATTAGACATTTTCTAGGGGATGTAGAGAAGGTGGGACGACTAGAACACCATACGCACTAAGTGGTAGATGTTCTCGACAGAAATGGCCGACGGAAAAGTTCCGCAGATTCCCATTTTCACACGCCACAATCATGCTAAACGTGGCCTTTAGGTCTCGTTACCAGTGGCGGACTAACAGGGGGGCGGAAGGGGCGGCCCGCCCCGGACCCCCGGTTTTTGGGGGGCCCCAAATGCCTCCGCGTTCTCCTGATCAAATCCTAAACAAGACGTTAAAAATGTGCTTAGTAGTTAGTACCTACATAATGTCATCAAGATCAAAACACTACAGCCATCTAGAAGTTTTACGCAGTAGGTACTAATGTTCTTTTAACTTTGCTGAACGCGTCCAATACGCTGAAAAACTACATATTTTTTTAAGCAGGGGGGCCTCAATCGGCCTCATTTAGTTTTGTCGCCCCGGGCCTCTGACTGATAAAGATGTGATTTATGTATGTATATGTAAGATAAGGAATTAGTTTAGGATTAGGAAGTTAGGTAGTTACTGCAAGTCGACGAGGTAGCTAGAGATGCTTCGCGGCGCGCGCAGCAGCGAGCTGGTCCCGCGCAGTCGCTGCTCGCCCACGCCGCGCAGGAACTCCTCTACCGGCAGCTGCGCGTTCGATTGGATGCCCAGCTGCCTGCATGGAGTGCACTAGTCTAGTTTAAATTGCCGAAGACCTAGAGCTCTAGAGCAGACACAGGGTCACAATTTAGTAAAACGCCGTAACAAGCCATGGTAGCCTAGTGGTTTTGACCTGTGCCCCCTTTTAGGTGAGGAAAACTACACACATCTGCGAAGCAATTCAATGGAACTATAGGCCAAGCCTTCTCATTCTGAGAGGAGGCCTGTGCCCAGCAGTGGGACGTATACATACAGGCTGGAGACGAGATGATGAGAAAAGATTCCACAGAATTACGTGGTTCAGTTTCTTCGACCGTACGAAACCTACTCATACTATAATTAAATTACTTCTTAATGTTGTCAAGCGCGGAAGACCGCAATATACAGATTCTTTCCCGACCATTTCCTCTTGGGGACCGAAATTTGAAGGACAGTGGTTCGCGTGAGAAACTGTTATAAAATTTGTTTTGTTTTGTAGCAGTTCCCTGCTCTACCGACACAACTGGTGGCGCCATCTGTCTACAACCCCTTACAACTATTACTACGGTAGTTAGCTAGCTGGATCACCTGAGGCAGGAGTCCGCGTCGCGCGCAAAACTTTGTTATAAAATTTGTTTTATTGTTTTGTAGCAGTTCCCTGCTCTACCGACACAACCGGTGGCGCCATCTGTCTATAACCCCTTACAACTATTACTACGGTAGTTAGCTAGTTGGATCACCTGAGGCAGGAGTCCGCGTCGCGCGCGAAACTTTGTTATAAAATTTGTTTTATTGTTTTGTAGCAGTTCCCTGCTCTACCGACACAACCAGTGGCGCCATCTATTTACAACCCCTTACAACTATTACTACGGTAGTTAGCTAGTTGGATCACCTGAGGCAGGAGTCCGCGTCGCGCGCAACGCTGAGCGCGTCCACCGGCAGCTGGCGCGCGGCGCGGGCAGCCGCCACCAGCTCTTTGAACTCCACGTACTCCAGTTTCGTGTCGCGGTTGGTGTCGAAGTATCTGCCGTCGAATGGTATTACAGTACGACCGCGATCTGAGTATCAGTGTGGGTTGTGATAAGTGTTGCCAGGTACGATTGGATTAAAATCGGGGCAGATGATGAAACAAATCGGGATTTGCAATATTTTTTAATTGCGTTTGTTACTGACAAGGCTTTTTTATAAAAGAAAATCTGGAAAGGGGGATAAGACTCGTTTTTTTATTATTTAATGATGGTTTTTAATATATTTATTGATTTATCGGGTCACTGGAATTGGGACACGTGGATCGCGCGCGAACACCTGGCAACACTACTTATAGTAGGTACTTATAGTGCTGAGAAAAAACAAATGAAGATCAGCAACACATTTGACAAAAGCACTTATTTAAGTAGAAGGATACTCACCTGAAGATATATCTGCAGCGGACTTCCGCCGTGATGCCGCTATGCTGCGTCGCGGGCTCCAGAGCCGCCATCCACAGCAGCAGCTCCAAGTAGGACAGACCGCCCCGCCCTGAGACGTCAGCCGCCCTGGGTCAAGAACTCTAGGCTCGACAAGAAGGCAAAACCACTCCCTACCCCTACTAACTAGACTTGAAATTAAAAACGAGAATTGTAAGCTGCAATAACCTCTAGAACTGCCACAACGCCACTACTACGCCAATATCAAACAAAACATTGGCGCACTTTGTTTTTTTTTTTTTATGTGAATAGGAAGGCAAACGAGCAAGTGGTCACCTGATGGTAAGTGATCACCACTGCTTATAGACACCCGCAACCCACGTATATTATATATGTATGCATACCTATTATAAGTATCATCGGACTTTCAAAAGTTTGAAAACTGATTGGACTTTCGTATGCAGCAACTCACAACTCAACAACTCAAAAAATGACGCTCCTCTGACCTCACCTTATCCAATTTAAATTCCAGTACCTGTACTGAGAGAGCGCTTGTTGTCTACAGTACCACGTCAACAGATGGCGCTGCGCTTTAAAGTTCGAATATCCATCTTTCAATGTTTTTCCCGAGATGTCCAGTGTAGAGGTCTTACCTGAAGAGGCTGGCGCACTGCGGCCGCTGCCAGCCGAGGTCCATCATGAACTGGCTGAACAAATGCGCGCCGATGTACAACGAGGGGTACACCATCTGAGTGAACTCGCGGTACATGCGGATTTGATCTGCAAACACAAGCAAAACATGCATTGCGCTATAAGAGCTTCGTAACTTTGACGTTAGGGAGTAGGTACTACGTACTACTATTTATGTAACAGTGACTCGGCAAGCGCAGTGTGGGCTTCCTAGATGGAAGGGCTGGCAACATTGGCGTAACAATAATGTCTGGGGCCCATGGCAAATTCGTTGGATGGGGGGCCTTCCTCAATATAAAGCAGTTCATCATCGTTAATCTGTGCTCTAGGCCAAGGCAGTTTGGGGCCCCGCAGAGCTAGGGGCCCATGGCATTTCGACAGTCCTGTCTTCCTATAGTCATGGCGATGGCTGGTAGTGTGGATGCGACAAGCCGAAGACAGGGTAAGATGGCGCGTTTTAGGGGAGGCCGAGTCTTCTTGCATTTGTCGCTACAGGCCGATGACGATGACGATGATGGCTGGACATGTTTCCTTTGTATTCCGTCTTCATGTTTGTAGTCCTTATTCCCGGTGTTCGCCTCAGCGGTATCGAAATCACTGCGCGCCAAAGCTTTGCTCGCGCGACACGGCAACACTGACAGAATCACAAATTTACTTCACTATTGAATCTCATGGTAGATTCATAGTAATGGGCAAGTAAATCTTCGTTGGTCGTCCTCACCGTCCCTGTTATAGTTGGCGGCCTGCAGCAGCTGGTAGTTATGCGAGGCGAGCCCGACGGCGCCGCCTGCGCACTCCGCCCCCAGCAGGGTGTTCTCCTCGGACACCTCTACCAGAACGCCGCATTCTATCTCTTGCTGGTCGTAGGAAGGTGAAAGGATAATTAAATGGATACATAAAGATTGCACATCGGTCTTCTCGGCTAATTTCGGCTCCGTAGAGCGTTGTCTCGCTCTTACGTGACGCCCATGGTCTCTTTCCAAAGACCGAAGTACAATCTTTATGACCGGGTACTGCAGATACTTAAATAGGTGATAATGATCCTTCCGACCGTTTTCGGCCATGGTGACAACTTCGACTGCTAGTTAGTTCAAATAGGTACCTATTTGGCATTCGAGACAGCGAAAACGCATTTGTGTTATATTGTAAATGCTAAAGCACTGATCTACCTGGCTGAAGTGTGGAGCTAAACTTATATCGATTTTGATTATTTAAATCACAACGAACGCCGAACTAGCGGCGCTCAACTGTTAAAGTGGCAACATTACTTTACTTAATCTAAAGTTGCAATAAAAAAAAATAAGTACAAAGTGTTGCCAGTTGTACACGTTAAAAAAAGCGTTAGGCGGACAATATAGCGCGATTTTTAAGTCTTACAACATAGCCTCTAAGCTTCTGAAATCTCAATATTAATAAAATATTATTTATTCTCGTTTCCAGTCTCGACCGAGACCAAAATAGCCGTCTCGGTAGGATGCACCTAACAAGACAGACACAAAAAGCGTGCCTACATCAACAGTAAACGTTCTTATTCTATGCTGCAACTGCGACCGCAGCTGCTCGATGCGGAATCGTCACAAACCATCAACAGAAGTCCCCTTGTTTTTATCAGCGACTTAGAGCCCTGTCAGGCAGGACGCCTGTACAGGACGCCATGGTGACGTCGCCGGCTCCGTCCCCTATACAAATCAGACGTCGGCAAGCTAATGACAGCCGATGCGTTTCTACGGGGTCTCTTCAAATTGTTCCGGCCCTTACACTCTCGAAATCCTTGCACTGGTCTCCCATAGCCATGGCAGCGAACACGGCCACCTCGGGGCTCCGGAGGGCCGAGTGCGCGCGCAGACGCTCCAGCTCTACCGCGTTGAACCATTGGAGGCGGTTGCGGACGCCCTGCCAATCACAATCGTTTTAGAACCAGGAGGGCTACTCCTAAATTCCAAATTGGTAACTGTCCGTGTCAGTCTCACTCTTCCTTTAACGACTATTAATATGAGTGAGTGGAACGAACTTCGAATTTGTAACTTCAGAGCCAGAGCCCTTACGTAAACTCTTACGTAGAAGTGTCACGCTAGGCGTAAGGGCGTATAGGTGGAGAGGGAAAGCAAAATAGTGATGGGTTGCTAGCCGCATCGCCTATAACATGATTCCTAAGACTTTTGCCCATTCCCTCGATAGACTTTTACGAGGAAGAGAAGCGACTGGTAAATTCTGTTTTTTCTTAACTCCCAGACCAGCATTAATCATGCTAAACGTGGCCTTAAGGTTTTGCTACCTTAGGCTCTGTCTACCCCGTAAAGAATAAAGATGTGATATATGTATGTCACGCTAGGCTAGGGGCATTTTACACACTTACTAGAAAGGCTTGCCTTACCTTAGAACCTAGCCTAATGCACATGATAGACGGCAACCTACTGCACTAAATCCGCACTAACGAAGTCAGGGAGACCAGCGAGTGAGCTTACATCTAATCTAAGAAAACTTGTGTCAAACTGAAAACGAGCCACGGAGCCCACAGATCACTTCCAAAATGCCTATGTCAAGTAAAACTCCTTGATTGTCCTTTTATCGGCTGCTGATGTCACACTACTTAAGGAGAACGCCATTAACATTATGGATGGACATTTATGTATTTGAAATAATCATGTATGTAAGAAGAAATATATGCTGTTTTCCAACTAACGTTGATAGGCCAAGGGCCACTAGAAGCAAAGGAAAGCTTAGAGTCCCATCTTACAGACTGGTAAAAACCAAAAAGTCGTTTCTGGGAAATTGCATACGTTTTTATAACAAGATTCCAAAAAATATCACTGAGTTAACAGATACAAAATTTAAATCAATTGTCAAGAAGACATTAGTATCTAAGGCGTATTATAAAATTAGTGATTATATCATGGACAGGGATGCTTGGAAATAATCCCGCTCCGCATTGGCGATCCCTGCAAATCAAATAGCGTATCTACGGTGTTAAAAAATCTAGTTGTGTTAAATACTTTGGATGTAAGTCTTTAACGTAAGTTATTGTAATCTGTTTTAAAAAAATATATACTGTTGAGTTTCTCGCCGGATTCTTCTCAACAGGGGTTTTCCGAACCGGTGGTAGATTTTTTTGTTGACATTCATAAGTGCTTGTACAGCCTAAACTGAATAAAGATATTTTGATTTGATTGATTGATTGATTGATGGGAAATGGGCCGGTGGTCGTTCCCGGTCTAACCTGCCCCGAGATGCGACTGTAAACAAACCACAATAAACTACTTACAACCTTCATCTTGCATTGCTTTTTCAAATCGGACTTGATGGACACCTTGAAGACTGCATGAAACACGCAGTTCGCCGGGTGGTTCGGCAGCCATATCTTGGTTACTCGCAGGGGCAGGCAGGGCGACGTCTCGTTACCTAACAGCTAAAGAAGAGCTTTACTATTCCATACGATTCAAAGCTGGTTACTTTGATAATCTAGTTCAGCAGAGAATACAATACATAGCGGGATGTAAAATAAAGTACAACTTTGCCCTTGCCTGCAAACCACTAGTTATGTTCGATCAACTGGAAACCAAGCTCATTGCTTAAAGCTGCGATATATATTCGTACTCGAAAGTTCACGTTACAGTGGCTAGTCTTTAGCGATCAAAATCTTAATCACAATACAAGATTTTTGGCGCCTATTTAAATTGCATAGCAATACTTTAGTGAAATGTCATGAAAAACTTTATTCACTCCACCTGTATATGAGAGAGATGTAATCCTTGGTCACCACTACATGCCCACTTGCATACCTACCTAATGTTATTTAATTATTCAGGTACCTATAGTACTAGTAGAATAAGTGGTAATCTCAGAATTGGAGTAAATTAAATTTATTAAGATTTGTACCTGACAAAAAACCCCGAATATCGCGGTAACTTGTGTTTATAGCAACACAAGATCCGCATATGGAGAGAAAATGCAGAAACGAAACGTTGGATACATCTACCCTCGAAGTAATTTAAGGGGCTGAGTGGGCTTTCCCGTTTTATACTCAGTCTAAAACAGGAATGCTCTTTCGAGCGCCAAAGTACCTCTAAATTCATTTTCTGAGCCGTCATTTTCCAGCTGTTCTTTTCGGTCTTACTAGATGGTATCCAGTATTCACCACTAGTCTCCTTGGTTAATAAAAATGCTCTTTCAGTAGGACAATATATCAATAAAGAGACGACATCACATAAGTCTTTATAGTGCTTAAACATCTTGCTAAAGATTAAATTCTGTATTATCTAAAATATTTTATATAAAATAGCCATGTAAAATAGTGTATCAATTTGACGTACTACGCCTAAT
Source organism: Pandemis cinnamomeana (assembly GCA_932294345.1). Lineage (NCBI taxonomy): Eukaryota > Metazoa > Arthropoda > Insecta > Lepidoptera > Tortricidae > Pandemis > Pandemis cinnamomeana. The sequence continues at coordinate 17,026,715 of OW028703.1, forward strand.
GACATTGACAGCGAAATAACTCTGTTTAGCTCTGGCTCTAGCTTATACTAAGTATTAAATTTACCTTATGAATGTAAATACAAATTACATATATCCTCTAAATCTGAACTAATATTTTTTCTTGCTCTTTAAACTTGCTATTTAAATTAATAACCGTGACTCCAAAAGTTTTGCAATAACGAAACGTAACGGAAAGTAGTAGCTACGTAAAGTTAAAAATAGATGGCGCTTTTAACCTCGAGCTTATAATTATAAAGTTTCAATTTTATCTAAGACTGATGTTATCAGTTATAATCATTAGCAAGTATTATTGAAAAAAGGACCTCTCATGCAAGAAATATACTTAAAAAGAAGTATATGTTTATTGTCGAAAGTATTGATTTAAAGTGGAGGTGTAGTATACAACTTGACTATGTATATTGTGACGTAGCGATCACGCCACCTTTCTCGGATCAGTTGCTGCATTGTGATTGGCCGAAGCTGCTTCTCACCCCTCTACTAATCAAAATACGGGACATTCAACATGTCTAGTGCTGACCCTTGACTCGATTCCAGATTCCCTATGTAGTATTTATCGATAAATCGCCTAAGAACTTGTTATAAATCGTTTACAACATATACAAGACTTAAAAAACCAGAATCATATAAAGAAACTACTCATCAGCTTAGAAATCATGATGTGGAGATAAGCGTTATTAAGGAAAACTTAAATTTATTTTGAAAAGATCCCAATAGCGATGACATTTCGTTAAAAAAGGATTATTCGATTATAAAATCGTCAAGGAGCTGACTTCTAAAAAAAAGTTCAAAATGACAACAAGAATAACACATCACTAGTATGTACGGAATCGCAGAACGTTAGTGTTTATTTCACGTTTATTTGAAATTTGGTGTTAATTTACAAGTGAAAGATTAGAAACATACGCATAAAGACCGAAGGTATGTATTAGTGAAGTAAGTTTGTTATTACAAAAGTCGTAATGAGCTTTTTACGCGTTACATGCATAACCTATAAGAAAAAAACCGCTCTCAGCATTTCTACGTCGTATTCCTTTCTTTGAGAAAGGTATGTCGGTTTATTTACGTGTGTAAATTTACTAAGACACTCCAGGAATCTTCCGTTATTGCAGGGAGAAACGCTGCGCACTATTTCATTTAACTTTTTGTTAATTTAAGTACCGCTACATAAAACTTCAAGTGTGCGACGTAGAAATCGTGTCGCATGACCATCCAATTCTTTTGTCACGCGTGTAGACGAATCGAGCATTTGTAAATATTTCCTAGTCTGAGCGTAACATTATCAATTAGTTCGTAGGTAAACTTCTTTTGACATTTTAGTTGATACCTTCCCATGTTGCAATAACATGTTGTAAGCATTAAAATTCCTTTAGCTAATTTCTAAAGGTTGTTCAGACAAGTAAAACAAATCTTGCTGTATATATTAACAGAAACACAATTCTGTTTGAATTATTGGTGAATAACTTGATAAACATTTTATTTACCTTATTTTAATTATTGTGGTGATAACTTAAGTTATCCAGTTTTTTTAAACACTTGCCAATAAACTGGACTTGGGCAAAACAAATGAATTCATCACATTGATCTCCTATCAGTCATTTGATATCACAGATTAGACAAGGTATCATAAATTTAAAAACTGATGTAATCATGTAGTAAAGTTGTAAAGTGCTCATGTTTGGCTGTTTGCAATACATATTCACAGCTAATCTTTGATGTACAACTACCGTCAGAGTTGGGCATATTTTTTATTGATTTGTAAACGGGTCACTCGCAAAGTGTAAGACCTGGCATTCCTGATTATTTGAACACTCTATAGCCTTTTTCCAACGGGATGTTGATGAGTCAGCAGTCCTACTGCAAGTGTTTGTTGTTAGCATATAAAAATCGCAATTATTCAAGTAAATGCTAATAATTCTTAGCATAAGTGACTGAACTTGAGCCTGCATGATACACTGATAACCAAGTGAACACATATTTGATCGGCATGTTTATTTAACTTCTTACAGATAGGTTCTGAAGACTTACGTAAAGTATTATTATTTTATTAATAATCACGTACATACCGGTCAAGATCTAAATTACAATAATGATAATTCACATGCCTTATTTCTTATTTTTGTAGTAGCCTATTAGTGTTGCTGTCAAAGAACTTTCTTTCCGGATGGATTCATCGGATTGTATGCCATCCACATACATATTCATGTTCTAAGCATATTTCAAGAGCTGTCTTGCTATCGATGGTAGTGGGAAGGGGGGACTATATCAATTTCAGCCGTCTACAAGATGGCAAACAACTTAGGCTCAGTGGTTCCTTATTGACAGGGGGAGTTATATCCAGTTTGACAGGGGGAGTCCGAGGGGACGGTAATTGGGTGAGCCAGGAAAAGCAAAGTTCAGTTTGTGGCCTTGCCTTTGCCTGTCGCTGACTGCTTGACTCCTGGTACCTGCGTTTATTATTTCTATTGTCTCTTGCCTTAAATGTCATGCTTTTTCATTCTTGCTTTGTTTATGTAGGTAGTTTAGTGATATGACACATAATATGAGGAGAATGGAGGTGTAGGTTGAAAAGAAATATTGTTTTCTTAGTTACTTTGTTTTGAAATTAAGTACAACTACAGTCAGCCACTTTGATCGCCCCTGGTTATTACCATGCTCACCTTATAAATTTTCTAACATACATATATACATACCGTCACGCCTCTTTCCCACAGGGGTAGGCAGAGACTGCTTTATTCCACTTGCTACGGTCCTGACATATTTCTTTCGCTTCATCCACAGTCATCGATCTCTTCATGCTTGTCGGTTTCGGGTACTCTTGACTTGACCTTTTTCCAAAACGTCTCCTATTTGGTCTCGGAACGTCCATCTAGGCCTTCCCCTCCCAACAAGTTCTCAAGTTTGCTTTTTTTCCCCCTACATTTTGTCTACTTTATCATGTAATGTTACAGAGCCATTGTATGGTATTTGGTATTGTTTGTGTTGTAGGTGTTTGTGGTTGCTAAATTGCGGTTCAGTTAAAATTAATAGAATAATTAATTTCATTCATCTGCTATGTTAGTGTGTATAATTAAAACTCATTCAAAGTTATGACTGCCTACCCGACTGGGAAAAAGGAAGAGTTATAATTATAGCTATCACACTAAGTGTAGCCTTTAGGGTGTGTTACCCTAGGCTCTGTCTGCTCCATAAGGGACAAAGAAGTGATTTAGACTCGTACATTTTTCGTAAATCTGGTGTCAGTTTTTGTATGTATGCTATCATAGTTATGTTGTATGTATGGTATTCTAATCATGTCGTTATGATATGGGTGACAGACTACAATTTATACGAACGCAATAATTATGACTCACGCTGTAAAAATACATAGCGTATGTTGTTGATGTATAATTTCATAGATTTTGAAAAACTACGAAAGAGGTATGTTTAAGTTCCTTAATATTTGGGGAGTTATCATACGAACTGTGAAAGGCGACAAAAATGTGTCATTTTCTCTCGTACCTATCAGAACGCATTCTTTATAGGTAACTAGCTTCTGCCCGCGACTTCGTCTGCGTAGAATTATACATAAAAACCTTCCCCTTGAATCACTCTATTAAAAAAAACCGCATCAAAATCCGTTGTGTAGTTTTGAAGATATAAGCATACATAGCTAGGGACAGAGGGACAGAGAAAGCGACTATTTTATACTATGTAGTGACTATGTAGTGATAGTGATACGTAATACCTTATGTATTACACTAATAGCTTCCAACAAAACCAAAAGAATACCTTCCGCTCGATGACAGAGCCGCCTGAAAGCAAGACCATTGCGATCTAATAAAAATACCTCACCAAAAAACTATTCAAGCGTCCAAGGTTACGGGCCTTTGTAGAAAATCCGGCTCACCTCACCCCCTACCCCATATTGCGGCAAGAATAATCTACAAGCGTTACATTGCGGGATCCTGTTAGTAACGAGTTATGAACAATGGATCACGCGCAGCATTGTAAAGCAATTAGTAAAGTTGTTCTAGCGTTATGCACTGGGGCTCAACGTGATCCTAACCCAATATTCTGTTGTTTTTGAGACAAAGTCCGGCGGTCAGGCGACCGACTACTGACCTAGTTACGCACGATAATGAGTTCTACAAGATACAACGCGAGATAATATGGAGTTATCGAGGGTTTTAGGAATAAACCTAAATTAGTGGTTGGTCTTGAGTTATGAGAATGGAAATTTATGGTACAGCCAAGCCAAGGTGCAATCTAGTTTTTGCAGAATGTCAGGTTTTGCAAAGTTGTGCAACTTGCCTTTAACGCTTGTTCAATGAAGCAATATCAGTTTCTTTCTTTCCTTTAAAAAATAAACTCTTCCCCGCGGCTTCGTCCGCACCCAATTAAAATTTGTATGCCAGGCAATTAGACTTACCGACTCTTCAACATTATCATTATATTTCAACCAATTTACACAATAGGTACTTTGATAAATTAGGTATACGTATATCTAAACGTCCTAAACCTTCCTTGTGTTTCTTTCTAGCCATTAGTGAAAACTGCATGAAAATCCGTTCAATGGTTTATTAGACAGACGATGGACTTTGTTTTAATATGCAGTACTACGAAGTGGTACGCGTATCTCCGATCCTTTAAGGCATTTAGGGACGAGGACGCTAATATGCCAGCGCTTGCTTAATTAATCGTTGATTAAGCCCTCGGATTGGTGTATCAAGCACGTTGCACTAACAGTAACTTAATGTACTAATACAGATAAGGGAATAGAACGAAGGTCCTCGCAACACTAAGGGCTTAGGGGCTTGTGGATTCATTGTGGTCCCACCGTTTCAATGTCCCAAAGCCGAGCTGCTGAGCCACGTTAAGCTAATATTGTCACAAGGAGGCTAACTCTGAAATTCGATTTTCGAAATGCGTAATACCTTCTTACTCTCAATTAAATGAAGTGAGCAGCACGAAACGAATTTCGGAGTATAAGACAAAATGTAGAGTTCAGCTGTGTGCGTGCACTGTTGACATGTCCCAAAGTCGCTAATCTATGCCAAAAGTGGCTAAAAAGTCGCCAGATGTGGCTCTAGTTCCAGAAAAGCCCAATCAAAGGCACCAATATTTTTTGTATACTAGATCGTTTTACTTTCTGGCATTACATTAAATAAGCTATCTATAGTATGGGCAAAAATCTTAGAAATCATGTTATAGGCGATGCGGCTAGCAACCCATCACTATTTGACTCCCCTTTCCACCAATACATCCACGATCATGCTAAGCGTGGCCTTTACGTCATTTTACCTGGGTCTGTCTACCCCGTATGTGATAAAAACGTGAATTAGTGAATATACTGTGATATCCTGTCACATTAACCTACTAACAAAACTTGGTCATTCTTGGCTCGGCTTCCAAGTCGTATCAATATTGACGCACGTGGTGTATCAATCAAACCGATGCACTTTAGACTCTGAAATAATGCGTAGATGGTTGTTTGTTGCTTATCAATCAGAGCGCGACCTGTTCACGTGGACTACTACGTCGTATTATGCGTTTTGATGCGATATTTCTAGCTATGTTTTTCCAAGTAGGTAGGTTTCTAAGGTAAAGGATTTATTGACCATACAGTCTACTCTGTACAGTCTCCATGCAATGTCACCAAATTTTTAACCGTACGCTATCCGTATTCCGTTGATATCTCCATGAATTAAATCACACTCAAACACTAGTAAACTAAGTTTATTTTTCCTCTTGTCAAACATCTTTTCTGTTCGTCCACGTAATATTTTCGATCGTATGTACAGTCAAGGGCATAAATACGTGTTGGTACGTAATCAAGACGTCAAACACATATACACCTTTAGGTCCTCGACTGTACAGTCGCCTCACCATAGGCGATGTAAATTGTCAATCGCGTACAAGTGCGTGTTCTGATATTTTTAAGTACCTAGATTGTAACTAACAGATAGAGGTTTTAGATAGCTCCGATGTCTCTGTAGGTATCTGATGGGGACTGACAGTCGATGAACCCCAGTTGGTATAAGTAACAGTTTTATTTGTAGTGTGTATTTTATCTTTGTTCCATTACATCTCATTAAACACAAATAGTTTTACGTTTAATGGCTTTGGCTATAACGTTTCTTTGTGGACGGTAAACGCTAAAACGGGGCGTGTCGGTGTGGACCAAACAAAGATGATTTACGAGCTGGTTTTACTATGTATTTGTCAATTATATTGACGTAAATCTCATCTACTCGAAGGTTAATTGGTAGGAGATCCCTTACAGGGTAAAGTTCGCTTTTGTGCATATACCTAATCTGTTTTTGACAATTGTTTTTGTTACTTCATATTTGTACAATAATTTACTTATTAGTAAATATATAAAAAAACTATTCATAGAGGACTAAATGTTGCGCTAGGTAAAAGCGCGGAAAGCCTATTTGCGGCTTAAAATCCATACAGTATTAATATTTCCGAGTCAGTCTATGATGAATAACGAAGCACCGTTCGAGTTGATTGCAACAAAAGAAGAGTTATTGCAGAGACTGTGCTCCAAATATACATTTAAATGCAAATAAAACATGTTGTTTAGCCAAAAAAATCGGCGGTATTGGTTCTGGAAGGAAACACACTACACACACGATAATGTTTATATTCGTGCGACTTAGTTCGCGTCTTCACTTTTAGAGTCCCGAAATTATTGGTAAATTTAATGACAACATTCTCATCCTGTCCTGACATCGGATTTTTTAAATTATTAAATACCCCCTACGCATTTATTGAGTAACCATACGTAAATAAAAAAAAATAGTTTTTATGCCAAAAATATCTTACAAAAAATTCTTTCTTGGAAAAGAGCTGATACTCTTCAAACTGCTGGACTGATTTTTGCCAAACACAGCTAAGAGCTGGCGCAAGGAAACTGGCTTTCGAATGAAAAAAAAAAACCGCATCTAAATCGGTTAAGACAGATGTACTGTACCAAATTTCAAGTCAATCGGACCAACCATTGAAGAGTTGTCTCTGGCGTACTCGAGCAAAATTTCAGCTCAATCGGTTGAAGATATATGCTTCAAATTGTGAACGGATGATCCTTTTAAAAGTGCTTAATAACTTTTCTATTGACAAGAAAAGCCACCCTTAGCTGATAACCTGCTTCAAAATAGAGTCAAACAACAAACACGTTACATAAATTAACTAATTAGAAGCTTGTAAGAAAACTCTTATAATAAATGGAACTATAATATTCCGCTATCAAACGGCGAACTCTGACCGACCCCTTTATTCCGACTTATGATGAATAACATAGTATCATCAAGTCCTAAGTCCTAATAGATAAATATATTGTTATAGCTTGCACGTAGGCGCAAGGTGGCATGACTGGCGTGTCATTGTGTCATATTTTATGAGTCCAATTCAAAGTGCATTATAGGCTCATTCACGTTTTCTTGTGAGCTTTTTCCTTGAGAGTATTGGCTGACATAATTATATTATCAACCACAGCTAGCATAATGGACGGCACTAGCTAGCTTTACATTGCAATTATTATCAATATAGTGCGGTTTTACTACAGCAGATTTACCCGTGTAGTTGAGCGATTCTTCCATACTGGGAGTAAAGAAAAAACATAGAATTTACCAGTTGCTTCTCGTCCCGCGTCATGGTAAAAGCCTATCAGGGAATGAGCGAAAGTCTTAGGAATCATGTTATAGGCGATGCGGTTAGCAACCCGTCACTATTTTGATTTCCCTTTCCAGCCTTTAATCATGCTAAACGTGAGCCTTAAGGTTTTGTTACCTTAGGCTCTGTCTACCCAGTAAGGGATAAAAACGTGTTATATGTATGTATGTATGTATGTTGAGACTAACTGTGCAAATTGAATGTTCTAATTTACATTTTAATTATAGTCCAGTGTAAAGACTTTAAACTACAGTCGAGGGCATAAATATCGATACAGCCATCATGTCAAATATGTATCACCGACTTTAATACGGGATGTTTTAGACATCTTAGTAACGTACATATATTTATGCCGTTGACTGTACATACATATAATTTTCTTATCGCCACGCGCGTTCATTGCACCGTCTTTAGTGCACTTCTGAAGCTCATCCGAAATACTTGAACACTTTGAAATTGGCGTGTGTGTGGTCAACTGAGCTCAGCATTGACTTGACCTACCTGACCTTTTAAAAACAAAACAAAAGCACGGTTTCTTTAAATTAATTTGGAAAACTTCAAGAGGTGGTTGGTTTAATTTGACTGAACACCCCTGTACCTAATTCAATTTCATTTCATTCAATTTTTATTGTACGCCGAATATTCCATACAATGGTTGATGTTTAGAAGGGTGACTTTAAGAATTACAATGAACAAACCTACAGGAGTGTTAAATTAAATCCAACTGAACCACCTGCACTTCCATGCTGGTCTGGGAAAAGCAAAAACGTAGAATGTACCAGTTGCTTCTCGTCCCGCGCAGATGGTAAAAGCTCATTGAGGGAATGGGCGAAAATCTTAGGAATCATATTATAGGCGATCCAGCTAGACGTGGCCTTTAGTTCTTGTTACCTCGGCTCTGTCTTGTCTACCCCTATTCATTATGTGTGTATGTATGTAACCACCTGCTGTAGTATTTTAAGACTGTATATGTAGATTAAGCAATCCATTACAATAAAACATACGCAATTAACTCCGGAAGGAACCCACGTACCCTTACGGCGTCTATTCGCGGGTGTTGGACTTTGGCCCCCATTATCCCATCGCCACGAGTACCGCCTTCCGGCGCGGGCGTCCGCTGCGCTGGCGCAATGTCACCAGGCCTTCGAAATTCGACTTACGAAATTTCGTTTCGTGTCGTTCGGTCACACGAACAGTCTTAATTTGAGAGTGAACGGGATGGTATGATGCAAATTTAGATAATCGATTTCGGAGTAGTCCCGTGCGGGTAACGGGCCTACTCTAACGTTTGAAATATAAAATTCGTTTCCTGCCGTTCTGCTCACACTAACAGTCATTAATAGAAGATTGAGAGGGACAATGTTACAAAATTCGAATTCGCAGACGTAAAATGATTGTATACATCTTATTTGCAGGCTGTATTTTTTATTTTATTGTTTTTTTGTGATATAAAACCGCGAGAATTTCAACTTCTAAATTTGGACGTCAACAAATTTATGAAAAAGTACTCGTTATTGAACCAAATTTACTCTGGCTTCACTTTAATTCGCGGAGCCATATCGAAACCTTTGAAAACTTTGAGATGTAACGACAGAATAATTTCTACCGCCGTATTTTCTGGAAATGTTCTGAAACAAATGATGAAAGTCAGTTTATCGTATCGTATGATTTCTTATCTCGAATCATGCACTTGTATCTATCTTAAAATTAGAAAACCTTTGTTGACATTTTACATGCAGTCAATATTAGGGCGTTTCACCGCGATGACAAGCGTGCAAGGTTGTGATAAACATGTTCTAAGTTGATGCGTCATCTTAAATCTACATAAGGTCTTAGGAGGTTGTTAAACTCAGTGTATTTGCGCATCGAAGTTTCGCGAATTTATCACAGCTTATCGAGATAAAGGAGTGCCACAGTCGAGGAATTTAACTCCCTACCCACCTTTTTATAGTAAGCGTAACGATTTTCCTCGTTAAGTAATACGATGTCACTGTTTACGTGAAGAGGTTCCATGGTGGGTAGGGGGTAGGGAATTAATTCCATGACTGGTACATGATGTTGTGTCCCCGTGTCCGTATGTATGCTTATATCTTCAAAACTACACAACGGATTTTGATGCGGTTTTTTTTAATGGATAGAGTGATTCAAGAGGAAGGTTTGTATGTATAATACATGCATAATATACCGTGCGAAGCCGGGGCGGGTCACTAGTAGGTATATTATAAAGACAACGCCCCAATGCAGCGCGCGGTCACGCTACCCACGTGGGTACATGTTCGCTCCGTATCAAAATGTTGGCGGTCGTTTCCACAGCAGTGCACGCACACGCTATCCACGAACACGAAACGAACAATGGACCCACAGCGTGCGCAGCAGTAGGGCGTCGCCTATATGCTGTTGCCCACGACTTTGCGAAAAATACTCTAATCGGTATCCCTACATTAAAAAATCCGGGATAAAAAGCCTAGTTTATTCTTTAATCCTCAAAATACACTGACGACTAAAAATAACGTGTCACTTCCAATACAAAGTTATACGGAAGGTGTCCTGTTATTTTTACTCGCCAGTATATTATGGTTAGCTTCTCGGCGCGTGCTTGGCCTATTTCGAGGCACGCTTCATACATTGATTCTATTGTCTCGTGCGTAGGAGTAGATTACACTCGTACATAAATCGGGCTTGATGCAGAAGCACTAAGGTGGGATTTACTACTGTATACCCCGAAGATAATGCAAGGCTTGAGATTATTCTATCAAGATTCTTGATTTCAAACTCAATCGGTTGAGATTGTCTGGAGGATTATCTGATGTTCTATTATAATGATATTGGCTGATATTGTAGGGTGGCCAAAAGTTTTTTATTTTGCGAAACGTTCTCTTTTCGTAATCTGAGGAAAGCTAAAACTCGACGCGTATTACAGTATTAGTTATCTTCCTTAAATAAATCATCACTTCAAATATTTTGCATGTAATCTAGACCTAGTGTAACTATCAAGACATTCTACACACATACATAAATCACGTCTCTTTCCCTTCCCAGGTAGACAGAGCCTAAGATAACGAGACCTAAAGACCACGTTTAGCATGATTGTGGGCGTATGGATGAAAAGGGGTATCAAAACAGTGATGGGTTGCTAGCCACATCGCCTATACAACTTTTCAACAATATTTTCGCCTAATCCCTTGATGGGCTTTTAGGTACATCTGAAACAACTGGTACATTCTATATTTTTTCTTTCCTCCCAGACCGCATGGAAGAACATTCTAGATTTCCTAAAAACGTTGGAGCTTAAATTAAGTCCCCTAAACCGGTATTCTTTATTGCATTTTATTTACTTAAACAGTTTCTAAATTTAATACTTTTAACACATCGTGAACATTGTGTGACATAATACCAATTAGTTAACATTTGAATTAGCATACAATAGTTTGTCTGCCTGACCCTTTTATGTGAAACAACTTCGTTAGCCAATGTTTGTGGCCCGGATTAAAGTCGCACGACCTATGGCAACGTGGAATCACGCGATTCCCTTTCCCTGATATACACGTTCTCGTCCCATATTCCCCCATCGCACGATCAAGTGCGCTTGCACCTATAAACTGGCTATTTCTGCTTCAATGCTTTTGGACCAGCTTCAGGGTTGCTAGTTTAAAGTGGAAGTGCTGGTTTAATCGTGAATTCCAGCTCTGTAGTGAAGTAGTTGCCGACTTGTCCCCTATGTTTTGATAGAAGGGCGGAGTGGTCCCAGCGGGTTTGTTTATCGGTGACGTGGTAACCCTAGACGTGGTACAGACGCGCTCCGATCACGGCCAGCGTCTCACCGTACCGCGTCACCGGTCGGCGATTCAGTTTCCGACAGCAGGCCGCGTCGGACACACGCCCGTTCAGCGTTCAAACATCGCTAACTCAAATTTTATACGGCCAATCTTGCCCCCCCAAAACATAAAGTGGCTGTGATAGTCCCCTAGTGATAGTTTTAATTTAATAAGCTGATTGGAATAATAAGAGGTGAGTGTGATCTTTTTTAGTAAAGCGCAACCACGTGAGGCACGGTACAAAGTTTAACTCGCTGGACAGTAATCCGTGTAGACTGTTGGATGCCCGGAGATGAGGTTATAATTTTAAGTCTCCCGTCAACCACATTTTAACCTCGAAACGGCTGTTTAATGAACGTAAAACAGTAGTTACGAGTTACAGACGCATTCTTTCACCAGTTTCACTTTCTTGACCACGTCGTTATTCGCTGCACCGGCGGTAAGCGGCAAAGATAACACAATAGCGGCATCAGCGAAAATATGCGGCTATTTGTGTGACTTACAATGACCTACTTTTTTTTGACGTCGTTACGTAAATTGGTTTTCACGAATCAAAATATTGAAGTGATTCCAGAAAAAGTCACGGCACCCGGATGCGGGTTAGGGACGGCCACGGCAATAACTCGTTAACTTTTTGTTTACATTTCAGCAGTGATTCGTTAGCATTAGTTACGTCATTTCGGTCGGTCAACAACTCCTCGCAGTGGCTTGCAGTCGCGAAATAAATTCACGTTTCACGCCCACTTTTAGTTACCGATCACAAGTTGCTTAACATAATGGAATTCCTCGGATACCAAAAACATTATGAGGATGTTTGAACTCAGCCTCCGTAAGCAGTGGCGCATTGGCAAACCGATAAGCCATTCGTGTTCCCAGAGATTCTGAATAACGATTGATAACAAATCGAGTAAAATCAACTCATTTCACTTAAACCCCAGGCCTATCTTATCGGAGCTTTCATAGCAAATCGCTTGGTTCTATTGTTACAATTATAAAATTAAGATTGCATAGATGATTCTTTTACTCTCTAAAGTACCTAACTACCTACTTAGTAGAGAGGCGCCTTTCTAAATTATTTTTTGGCTGTCGATTTGTATCAGTTGTTTCAGGTATTTAATGAGATATGTAAAAACTGAGTGCTTCCATATTATTCTATGCTAGGTCTCATTTGTTTTCATTCGCGTATGCTTAATATCACGCTTTCATTATTTAACTTGACGTGACAGGTGGGTCCCGGGTTATCGGTTATCGCCTTTGACGCACGTGTTGAGAAAAATAAGCCATCTTGGTATCACTTTAACTTTCTGGAACTTTTAATCATAATTATTCAGTTGTCACTTGAATTAAACTCTTATTAATATCACAAGTCGCAAGTATCGTTTACTAAATTACAGTGAGGCGATCTTTTAAGATTTTTATCCTCGTGGAAACCCTATCGATGGCTATCTGTTACGTAGAACAGTTGCCTATGTCAATATTTGTTGTTATGATTATTTTGCCCTTGTAAAACTCTTACTGGTTTGTAACAGCGCAGAGATAATATCTTTAGGCCCGACGTCAGCCCGTTATTCTCGGATAAACATTTTGATTCAGAATGAACAGACTACGTTCTGGTTATTATCCCATCTGTTTCACTCCGTGCGATCGTTGAACCGCACTTGTTCATACAAATAAATGGTCACGTTAACTGCGACCTTTTTTAATGCGGCAAGTTGTTTTATTCTAATTTTATTTCTTGTTCGAGATCTTCAATACTGTTAATGACTTATAATTATTTCGTCCTTGTTCATTAGCATGAATTTCGTATCATTTACAGGAATTCATAAATCATAATCTATGGTGATTGCTCACGTTTATTTTTGCCGCATGCTTGGGTCCATCCGCATCTGTAAGGAGTAAATGAATTGAGACCGTTTACCGTCCGCTCTGCACTTTGACCGGCGATAAACGGTCGAGGTTATCTCGACGTACACTACAGGCGCTTAGACAACGATACAGCCTCGTTGCCCTTTACACTATGCGATAACTGCATGATAGTTGGCATCAAGAATATCGCCAACGCCGTCGCCGACCGTACAACGATAGCACTTATTGCGAATACGTGGTTCATTATTGTCTTTATTTCAAGTATGATCTCATGTTTCACACATTTTTTTCCGGGCTTCGTTACCTGCGTCATTTGAAAAAAGCTGATGTATTTCTAAGAGGTATGCGAATGATTTATTACTTAACCCCACCAAGACTCCCCTCTGAAATGGAGTGACTCTACTTTGCACTTTAAACGGCACAAGGGAGTCAAATATTCACGGAGATAGATGACTGTTGTGTTGAGTGTTGACGCTCGTAACCTCGTATACATTGTAGGTATCATAAACTTTTTTACTAGCATTAATTACCCTTATCACTGGTTTTGCTTACCGTGGGCCTGTGCCCGGTTAGTACAATGTCGGGGCGACCTTGGCAATGGACGAATGACCTCAACGGTTGGCTTTGCGAGTATCTCTCGCACGGCTTTATCAGGCGATGTGCGTTTTTGCTGTCGGCTGTCTAATTTTTCCAGGCGATTTTCTACGTTTTTACTTGATTGCGTGAAGTTGGAATTTAACGCAGTGACTGTTTGTCGTTTGCGATACTGATACAAATTATCAGTTGATTTTACCCATTTAGTAAAATGCAGTATTAAGATTGTGTTGCTAGTGCAATGATAAATGCGTGCGATGCTTGTGCTCAATCATCATTTGTGATTACTGTGACAAAATTCCGCTGACTCGTGATCTGTTAAGTTAACATGACAGACAATATTCTTTATTGAACATCACAAATCTACCAGACAACCAATAAGAAATAGAAATAAGTTGGAGACAGTATAATTGGTGGCGGAAACAAACGAGACAGGACAAACGCAAGAATAATTTAAACAACAGTAGTAACATTAAATTAAATAAAAAATATATACATACACATATTTTTTAAATAATTGTATAATACTTAAATACCTACTCGTAAAAAATAAGAATACCATAATATGAGAAAAAGATTTGCTGAAAAGCAAAAAAGTAAAGAAAGGATCTAAAGACAGGACGTGGATTCAATTAGTGACATAGTGAGAATATTTCATACCGATATTCCATGTTTTTAATTATTTACCGTTTAGGCATAAGTTGTACAACGTGCTTGGCGTATGATCGTGCCAGAGGTCTGGTTGATATGAATTGATTATTATAATTGTTTGTTATGCGTCTCCTACACAGCAACTTGCGTAACGAAAAGTTCAGTTAGATGCGTAATTTTAGTTGCACAGTTTTTGCTTCCATTGTTAGAAAACTAATTAGGTACTTCATTGTATTACAAGCCTGAAACAATAAATACGAGCATTGACTCACTTGCTCATCGTGCGGTGATCGCCCGTTTCTTATTCTTCTTCTGTTTACTCTATTGTTTTTGTTCAATAAACTGTTGTTATCTGTATATTTTTATATCCCGATAAGACTAATCCAGAATAAAATGAATAATCCGTTGTGAGCATTATCTTCGTTGTCTTGTGAAGTTTACCGCAGCTAAACAAGCTGTTCAGTAGTTTCAGTGTTTACAATGTAGGTAATGCCATAACTATTTCCTGTCATATTTCTGATAAACCCGCATAACCTTTAAAAGTAACATTGGCATTTAATACCAAGGTAAACTGTCTCACGCCTTTTTCAGCGGTTCTTTGTCAATGTATTCCGCTGGGAGCTCAAAGACCATTCTACCGACATTGTATGGACAATAAGTGATCGTGTTACCCAGTTCCTAGGTCCCGTGACGGGCAAAGTCCATGTTTTCGTGACAAGAGCCATTCTTGCGCGAGGCGCCAACGGTAACAATTGCCTCGGTGGACTCTGCACCGCATTGTTGCTCGCTTATTGTGACTCTACTGATAAGCCTGGTGCAGGAATGCGTGTTACCACTTTCGCGTTCTACTTATGTTCTCGATATATTTGTATGAAATCAAACTAATTTACTTTCTGTTTTTTTAGTGTCTAAGAAGTATCTTTGCATCATTAATGTGGTCAAATATTTTAGAGCTCTTGTTTTGGATTCACCGTAAGGTGTAGTCTCATTTACAGTAATCAGAATAGCCGGATATGTTCTTTGTAAACAGACTTCAAATTGGAATCGGAATATTCAGAGATGAATGTTTGTACCTCGTCTGCACTAAGCGCTATGATGAGGGACCTTCATGATCACGTGCTGGCATTGTACCCTAGTTATTGCGCGGCCGCCGTTCGGACTTGGTGCTCCTTTACTAATCTCGCGAAAAGTTGCTTCTATATAAACATTTTTTCGCACAGTGATCACAATTTTACGGAAAGCTATGAAGTAAGTGTATTCGTCATTACGATTTAATTAACGTTGACCTATTGACCTAGAACGACTGTTACTCATCTGTTTGTGTTTTAGTTGTTCTGCGATGTCGATGCCTCTATAGTTTATTAGTTATTCTAGGAATACTCTGTTTTAATATGTTTTGTCGTCATAGCATAGTTAATGCGGTTATGTTCACATTTGTACGTTTCTTTATACATGATTTTATGCTCAAAATTTGCAATGTCCTTGATTGTTTTGATGTGAAACCAGTCACCGGTATGAGACTAGTCATGCAAGGATCAAGTTATTTTAAACGTAAAATTGCAGATAAATTGGAAATAAAACCTGTTGATCAGGTTTTGGTACCAGGAAACAGAGACCGCGGATAAAGAAACTGGTAAAGGTAAAACGTGGCAAAGTAACGATGCATTATGGAATAGACGAGTTAAAAAAGGTTAATGTTATAAAAGGCAATGTTATGAGTGAACATTTGAAATTCAAGGCGTGAACTACATCTGTTTTTGTACTTGTTTTCATACGTTTTAATAATGAAACTTTAGAATTATCATGAAATGCTCATTCCGGCGCCCGGTCAAATCCGCCGTAATTGAGGTCCAGTTCAGCCCGTGTTGCGCAGAATGTGTAACAATTTTAATGAAATTAACACCACGACCGTGCCGAGGTTGTCTCAATTCCAACTCAATGCTAAATGCCTCAATTAACTTCGTCCGTCTAGCACTTTAGCTCGAGACAACTACATACGCGTCTTAGTGCTGATTTACTACGTTTTTAATCTTATTGTCCTTTCTTTGTTAAGTACTTTGTCCGTAATTCATTGTGGATCGGCGTATTAAACTTGGTTCTGCTGACTAATCATACGGCTGCGCAATAGCTGGCCACTCGGCTAATTCATGTACATTGTTAAATGGCAACCTAAATTGAACATTGGTCTGCTTTTAAATGCCCATGATTATACAAACTCATTCATGTTGCCGTACTGTATATATATTATTAACCGTGCTGCGTACCTAATTGCTTACTGATAACCGATAACGTGTTATTCGCAGTTCCGCTTCAATTGACCTGCCATTAATTCCGCGACCTGTCTTTCATACATCCTTGTACAACAAGATATTGGTTGCCAAGTTGTCATCCAGTGTCCTTTAGCACGTATCGTCTCTCAAAGTATTGTTTCAATCATGGTGTTGCGATAACAGTATTATCAACTGCATCGTCTTGAGCATAACTAACCCGGTCATAGACCCAAATTCCGGCCACGTCAGTTGTCAGTGTTGCCTTCTAAATTTAGCGGAGGGGCGCGGCGCGGGAGTGTTTCTCCAGTGTTTGATCTGCTTTATGCTGATTCGTCCAATTCTGCAAACCGAATCCTATTATTGGAAGATCTGAACCCAGTTATTGAATAACAAGTAAGCTGCATATAAATCGCAGTCGGCTTTCTGTATCTCCAATTTAAATGTTTTCGCTGGGTGAAGTTACATAATTGAATACAAATATCGGGGTGGTTGTTTATCTTTAACGGGCAGGTCAGACAAGGTTGATAAGGGCGCAAACATCGTTGCTGTCGCTGTTGGATCAAATGCGATAATAAGTATCGCAAATAAATTTGCTTGCAAATCCAAAGTCAACAAACACCATTCTTTCTTTCAGGATAAAATAACATCACTAGTTTGATAGGAATTTAACTGGCTTAATAAAACACGTGAAACGTCATTTGATGTTATTGTCTACTTAAATGAAAATTAAAATGGACTGGTTAAAGTTTTGTTATTACGTTGTAAACCGCAGTTATTAAAGTTATAACGATAAGACGTAAAACCTGTAACAATGAGTTTATTTGTTTCGTAGTCGTACCGCAGATCTCTGTTATGATGCGCCCTTAATTTGTTTTGTTAAAATAGTTGACTGTATATTATTAGCTATAAGTATTGCCTTTTCAAAGATATATTCTTGTTTCAGGTCAAACCAGACGGAAATGTTTATAGACGAGAACGAAGTGTGAGTAACTTTTATCTTTATGGTTTTGTTAACTTAGTCCACGAAATGGTCCTTTAAAAGCTTTTTGATGAGGGTCATCGAATTGTACAACTCAAGTCTCAAAACAAATATGCTTTCAAAAAATAATTTCGATTGCTCTGCAGCAATGTGTACTGCATCTACATAAAGTACTGCCCATTTATTTTGCTACATCCTCTGATGATATACTTTCACCTCCGAGGAGTTGCTATGCAGTTATCAGATACAGCAACGTGCATAATTCCGTGTTAAGTATTAAGTTGCCTTTATTTTAGGGATTAGTGCTTTATTACGATGATATAATATCGATAACTCCTCTGTAACTCGGCGCTGATAAATTCGTTTATGTGGATGATTTAATTATACCACGTCGACGAAGAGCTTCCACTCCACATGAAGGTTAAAGATGTAAACTGAAGCATAAAAAAGAGACTTTAATAATGAACTAAGAGGACTGCGTAAAAATGTTTTAATAAATTTTATTAAAAAGTTATCATATTTAAAGTTAACCTTTTAACTTCGTTCATCGTTAATTGATTACGTGGATTGCTAGTTAGTGCAATATCTGACGTCTATAGTTTTTATCTTATCCATAATAGTATTTATAAGTCATCGTAATATTTAATGCCAAGATTAAAAAAAACACGTTATTCACTCATGACACTTAATTGACTCGTGCCTGCTGTATAGTCGACCAAAAAATTCCTTTACTGCTTGAAATATCAAGAATTATTTTCATTTATATTATACTAGCTTCTGCCCGCGACTTCGTCTGCGTAGAATTATACATAAAAACCTTCCTCTTGAATCACTCTATCTATTAAAAAAAACCGCATCAAAATCCGTTGTGTAGTTTTGAAGATATAAGCACACATAGGGACACAGGGACAGAGAAAGCGACTTTATTTTATACTATGTAGCGATAGTGATAGTTAAGTAAATGTGACACACAGGCTTTTTGTTTCTTTTGTCTGATGTACGAACTGTCATAAAAATAGTACAACTATTGGTCGACTATACTAGCGTTCGTTTATTTCTTGGCCTACTGAAGTGTCCTTTCTGCTAGCGACAGGTTTCCTCTTTGCACCACTCTTCCCACCTTCTTCTTCTCTGGTCTGCATTGTCATCTTTTGGTCTGCTTCTGCTTCATTCAATAGTCATCCCACGGATCGCAGTTTGTAACTTATGCCGTTTAAACCTTTAAAAATTGCTGAAATATCGATATTTTTATTGTTAACTTCAGAAAATACCAATATTAACGTTCATTTTGTCACCTCTTTGTTCAATATTATTGTTTGCTCTATAATTACTTGTTGGTCTAATATTTACAACGTGGCGTCACAGGTTAATTTGTTTTCTTAACAATTAATAACGATTTATCGTGACAATTCTACCTAGATTAACTATCGCGATTCGCAACCAATAAAATATAGTGTCCAGATTAAGTGGAAATATTACTGGTGTTAATATGACTCATGTTCTCGTGTTTTTGGTAATTTGAATCATTATCAGCGCTCGAATTTCCGTTAGTTTGCCTGATTGTTGTAAAATATAAGGGACTAGCTTCTACCCGCGACCTCCGCGTAGAATTAGCAGTTGACATGTTTATCGCTATCCCGCGGGAACATTGAAATTCTCCGGGATAAAAAGTAGCCTACGTTTCAATATAGGGTACCAGCTATCTCCGATCCAAATTTCATCCAAATCTATCCAATCGTTCCAGCGTGATTTCGCATTTATAATATTAGTAGGATGAATTGTTGAATGGGGGCTATCGCGTGTGAATTTGCCACTGGAGGCGCAAGTGTCGCGTCAGGTCTAATACCATTCACTTTTCTCTGGTTTTGGCGGCTTTCGTGACATAAATTATAATTTCTTTCATTTACCTGTTGAAAAGTGATCTCCTTCGTGAAATTATCGCAAATATGGATTATTTGGTGCACAACGTTGCGACATAGCTATTCGATATAATGATACTTATTTATAATTAATAAATTTAATGAGATTCAAGATTCAAAACTTTGTTTCGGCGCCGATCTTGTGATTTCGCCTTTGACAGCTATACCTCTGGACCTTAGTCAACAGTGTCGCCAACGGGTGAGCAAAGAAACGATAGTCCCCATTAGGCAATAGAGCATACTCCCTAAAGCGGTACAGTCGCCAATACTCCTTATTTGGCTATTTATTTGCTGTATGATTTAAGGATGGGCGTGTGCGAGTATAGATTGGATAAGAATGAACCTTTTTGAACGCCCCTTTTACACGTTTGACGTAATATTGTAACCTACCATTGTTCTGAAGAATAGGTGTTACGAGTAGATTCGTTAAATGTAAATAAAAATGGTTTTCTCATAAGTAAGCACTAATACATTGGGCACACCTATAAATTGCTCGTGATTTATGATTATAAATATATTACCTACACATTATTTAATTACCTTAACACACTTATTTAAGTAGCGCATTGAACATAGTTTTGATAATATATAATGCAATTACATTTTAATGTCCCAGTAATAAAAAGGTGCCAGTAAATCAGTTTTAACGTTAATCGAAGTTGACCATTTAATTGAGTATTTTTATACTTATAGCAGGTCACTAGGTTAAAAAATAAACGGGACAGTTCCTTGTTGTTTGTTAGCTCAGAACTCAATAAACTATGTTTACTCGTATATTATCAGACTGGGTTCATAAATAATAATTGCTGAATTACAATTTAAAAAAACCGCACCGAAACCCACGCGTTAACCGTTACGTAAATACAAAAATAATTTATATTTATTCCAAGAATGCCTTCTATCATTTTGGAAAAGAGGTGATACTTTTCAAAGTTCTGGGCTGATTTTTACCAAATATGGCTAAGAACCACCGCAAGGGAACTGGCTTTCGAATGAAAAAAACCGCACCGAAATCGCTCCATCCGTCTGGGCGCTACGATGTCACAAACAGACACACACACATCGACATCATACTTATATATAACCCCTTTTTTCGCGTCGGGGGTTATAAAACATCAGAATGGTTCACTAGTGTGATAATCATTCGAAGTCAGTTTTTTTTAACGTACATATATAGACATACATACATAAATCGTCTTGATCCTTTACGGGGTAGACAGAGCCTAAGGTAAAAACCACAAAACCTAAAGGCTACGTTTAGCATAATTGTGGGCGTATAGGTGGTAAGGGGAATCAAAATAGCGATGGGTTGTTTTAGCTGCATCGCCTATAACATGACGCCTAAGATTTTCACCCATTCCCTCGATCAATGGGCTTTTACCATCTGCGCGGGAAGAGAGGCAACTGGTACATTCTATGTTTTTTCCTGTATGGAATTTAAAGTAGACAAATAAGTAAGATATAGTTAGCTCTTGACCGTATTTATTATCAATCGTCTGTCGCAACTCGCAATTAAGTATCTAGTGAACATTTGAGCGCCTGTGTCCGTCTTCAAATCCGTCTCAGGCGCAGCGCCTTATCAGATAACACATCGTATGGTAAAGATAAATATACTGTAGGGATATTATTATAAATTATAGCCAGTCGTGTTTTAGGATCGGTGGAGATAGGATGCATTCTGTCAAGAGCTACGAGTGAGTACCGAGCCTTCATTAGTTAGTTTTAGATTATGAATGTAACAAGCGATCGTGAATATAGTGTTTTATGTGATTGTTTTATAAGTATTGTGTGAAATAATTTACAATTTAATTTCCTATTGTCTTGTCTATTGACTTTGACCTTTGTGGACCTACGTTGTAAGTTCTAATTGCATATCCGTTAATTATTATGTCGATAAGATTAAATAAAACCCCCGTTGTTAATCGAGATTGTGTTCCAATTTGAGAATTAAATATAATTCAAATTTTAAGCTTGCGGTTTTTCTGATAGGGCTAATGTTTTTTTCTCGAAATAAAGTATGAAATAATACCTTCATTAGTTAGTGATAGTGACACTCTAATAATTTTTATTTATCTTTATCAATAGCGATAGTTACGATCAGATTAGCTTTTTTATGGGTACCTTTCATAGACTAGTTTTATCATATTTTTAATTTATAGATTCTTAATCTTAATTTAATTAGTTGACAGTCTTGGTTCCGTTCACGAGTTTTCTTTGACCTAGCATGAAGACCCAAAGGTTAACTATGTATCGTCTTTGATCGTCTCGTCTGGCTCCTTATCTCATCTACATCCTGGTTGATAATTGATTTTGATACCACGCGTACCTTTCTTTTTCCGCGAACGGTGACCTCAAAGTTTGCTATAATCTTCTAATTTTCTTTTAATATCCTTTATATCCTAAATTTAGGTGGTATTGTGTGCCGTTACAAGCCATCATGGACTGACTTAGAACAATGTTAACATCTTTATATGTATGTACATGACTTGACAATGAATAAATAAATAAGCGATTAGAGATTTCAGTCGAGAGCATAAATATCGATACAGCCATCATGTCAAATATTTGTCACCTTCACCGACCTTGTTTGTGGCAGAAAGCGGTACTATAGATGTCTTTGACGTCTTGGTAACGTTCATAATTACATATATTTAACTGTGCGTTTGACTGTACAAAACGGAATATTGCAAACGGAAGATTTTGTAAGGTGAAAACGTTTAGCTAATTGTCTAGATATTAATTAATGTCCTTAGCACCTGACTTGCCACGTCAGCTCACGTCAATTAGGTTGCCTGTACCTTCTCTTTTACATGGCACCAGCCTCTTCAGTGGAAACATATCTTTGCCAATTTACTGGTTTATGCGCTTATGCTCCACCGAGTGGTTTAACCTATGGCCTCTTACCGCTAGGATTGTGGGTGTTTAAAACACCTTGAAGCCTGCATACGCCGGCGAAACAGTAAATGGTGTCTTTGAAGTTCTCCATCCGACTTGGACCCGCATAGGACCTAAGATCACTCATTCTGATAACAAGTGGTCTGTGCTAGGATAAGCTGAAATCACGATGATTTTGCATATCTTATGTCGTGTTAAAAGAAAACAGCATAGTTCGTACACTTGTAACGCATTCGGGAAACGGTCTTAATTCCTTACATTATTCTCCCTTAGCATCCAAATACTAGGTGGGCTCGATAGAAGCACCCGTGGGCATGCTAAGAAAATACCTCTTGCTAAGCAGCCCACCAGGTAGCTCGGCATCTCTCCGGTAAACTGTAAAAGCCATCAGAGGCTAAAAGCACCAAAATCGATAGTTTTTTTTTAAAACCTAATGCTGATTAAAGTTTTCTTTTCAATTTCGCGAAGGATCGGAGGAAATATGCGCAGCTCCACTAGTTGGAGAGGCACTATAAGATAGATAGATAGACTAAAGTTGAAACAATAATTATTAGTCTTCATAACGTTGAGGATGCCTACCCTGTTGACCCGGTGGAGAGGTGATGCAAGAGCGCATCAGACCATGCGGAACATAGCGTGCATTGTGCCGCTTTCACTGCAGGGCCGATCGACCGGAACTTACGACTTTGCCTTTTAATAGGCAAACATCAAAGGTCGCCACTGATGGCACGGCCGCGGCCCACCCGTTCAGAGTGCTTCTGATTTTATGTCCAAATGAGCATCCAGATTCATAGTGCGCGTTGTAGACCAACAGATTGCTTACTATGTCTATATATTTGGTAAGGTATCTTATGCGATCCTGAAGCGCTATTTCTCTGCCCCATGGAGCGAACGCGTGAACTTTTGTGTCCCGTCATCGTGACCTAATAAAGGTATAAGAGTGTAATGATTATCGTTTGATAAGTTCAATACCTGCACCTTTTGAGCCAAGCCCATAAAGTCGTCGATAAAGAAAAATTAGAATAGTACAAGATATCGCAGTTAAATTATTTTATTGGTTTGACTAATAAGACGATAATACCTGTAGAATAACATATTCATAGATACATACATGAATAAATCACGTCGTTATCCCTTACGGGTTAGACAGCCTAAAGTAACAAGACCCCAAAGGCCGCGTTAAGCATGATTGTAAGCGTTTAGGTGAAAAAGGAATTAAAATAGCTCTGGGTTGCTAACCGCATCGCCTATACACGATTCATAATATTTTCGCTAATTCCCTCGATGGGCTTAGGCTTACGTATCCAATAAAAAGTTCGAGTATATTAGAGTGCAAAATTTTTTGGACAATCTTAGAAGCCGGAATTATAATAGAATTGTTATCTGCCATTCCTAATTCGCATACTTATCACTTTCGGCGTGGTTTAACTAGTAAAGCGATGCGCGATCCCTTGGTTAGATTACATTCCAATAACATCGTGTGATTTATGATGACTAATTACACAATTAGCCCAGTTCGATGGTTTTATCTTAGATTACACTATCTCGCACGATATCTTGTATAGGGTTCCATGTCCTTCTAATTAAGAAAGAGCTATTTATTTGGAAAATAAATGTCACCCAAATTATTTTTATTACATTCTTTCTGTGTCGAATAGCCCGCTAGAAAATCATATCATCTTTAGGATTTTAGCTGCGAGATTAATGAGATTATTGGTTGTGGAGGATTTGGAGTTCATATGTGTGAAAAGGCATTTTTCGAGACAGTTTCAACCACTTTCAAGCAGTCGTATCTCACATGTCAAAGCATGTTGGTCAGCTGATTTATATCATTTGGAAACGCTAACTCTTTTGGACTTATAACGATGCCCTAACTATACTATAACTAAAACTGCCTGAGTAAGCGTTACTCACGGGAGCTCTAACCGAATCAAAGCGAGAGTCTGTGTGTAACTGAGAAATCGCGGTATTTTTCTGTAAGACTATCGAAACACTAATATTTATAGATAGAAAAAGATTGACCAAAGTTTTATTACATACTATATTAAATACCACGGCTCTGACTGGAGGGTGTACACAACCGACGATTTTCACCTGTTTTTTTTTACGAAACCCTCCATGCATTTATGATCGCTACCGAGTTGTATTTCTAACGAGTGATAGTAAACGCCTCGTTATCTCAGAGTTATAAGTCAACAAAATCATTTAACGGCGACGTGACAGCAGGAAGACCCGGTGATTAGGACCGCGTGATTTTCAGGAAATGTTCACTGGATAGCAATTATTTACGATTTTTGACCAAAAAAGGAAATGGTTGCAGGCGCAGAAGATGCTATGAGCATATGATTGAAATAGTTTTGAAACTGATTATTACAACTCAATGATTCTTACAATAAGAAATAAAACGGATGTATAAATAAACACTGCTTTCAAATATTTCGCACCGTTAAGTTCTATAATTATACTATAATATCTCGGATTCGTTCCGTAGTTTTGTGACAGATACGCGTAGAAATAGTCCGCGGTACGAAGTCCGCCCGCCAAGGCGACTCCCAAGGTTCCACCTGACTCCAACTAGATAATGATATAATGTTTCAAACTAATTGAAAACCTATTTTTTTCAATAATTTAAATAAGTTTTAGTTGAACGCGAACGATTTGTTGCTACGGTAGTTTTTTGGTGCAGTTATTATTTGCTTACGCATACCGAGTTTAAAATGAATCCGACACTGGAAGTAGATGAAAATAGGTATACAAATTTGGAAACTGAGTCTGCTTCACGGACATTACATTAAATTAAGGCTTGTGAGAGTGTGGATATAAAGGGTCTGATCAAAATGGTTTAATATACGCATTCAACGTTTCACAACATTTTTAATGTTCTAAGAGTACCTATAAATGGGACTTCTCTAGTAGGACCTCGTACTTTTGCTTTGTACGGTGCTGATTTTGAACTATTATTTGAGCAACGGTAGCTTAAAACAGTCCAGTAATATTAAAAATTGCTTGTCACTAGATTTTATTCTTTTCCGACAAGTTGAGTAAAGGGTTGCTTAGCGCCAAACGATAAATGACAAATCGTGCTTGCCGTCTTGAGATATATTGAAACGTGTTGGATTTCAATCAGTTTCCAGCTTTATTACGTAAGACGAGCAAGTGTTCGGTTCAAGTGCAAACTAGAGCGGGTCGAGCTCTCAAGCCCTATTTCCCAGCAAAGCCTTCACTCTCTTCAGTTTATACGTAGGTCGACTGAAGTCGGCACCGTCGGGTAGGCCAGTACAGTCTCTCGCTGTCTCTTTCCAACAAGCGTGTAAGAACGGGACGCCGTTCATTAGTACTGTTCCTCAGTCTACTTTCTTCTGAGGTGCCTCGTAAAGCTCTGGTGGAAAGGGAACTGGAAAAGTTTTGAAACAATATCCCTACTCTGCAAGTGGTAGCGGGAATGTTCTAGAACTGTTAATTAGACGAGAACGACGCAGGAGGCTACTTTATTACGTTGCGTGCGTTATCCATATTTTTTATGACTTGGCATTTTGCACCTGCCTTTTGAGTTGTACAGTTAGCAACAGTAGTCGCATATTAACGTTTTTGTGGCTATAATTCCACCTGGCTCACATTATCAATTAAACTAAACTAGACATGTGCTTAAACCCAGATAGTGACTATTTATCTTAATGCTACCAATGGTAACTTACCAGATTACAATTTATCCTCAGAGTTCAGGATTTTTAGGCTCTAGTCTTCTGCAGCCGGATGTGGAAAATCTTAGCACCTATTTGTCGATTCTTCAATAAAACAGAGTAATAGATTATTCAGATATTTTATATACGGCCAACACAAAATAAAACCGTTTTCTTCTTTTGAATTACGTTTGCGAAATCAGGACGGTCTGTGTAAAACAACACACAATTTTTCTCAGGAGTTTCAAAGTCTTCATCTGGTAACACAAATCCAGCACATTTGGATATCAGAGTGTATTATTTAGCTTTCTCTATGCTTTGCTATAAGCCTATAACCCAGCAGTAAATAATTTTGACCCTCCACATTTTGTGATGGTGTCTGTCTCGCATTATTTCTCAAGTCTTGTTTCACCATTAATTTCGTCATTATGTTAACATCTGCCGTCATAGTGGACAATTGTTATGCGCACGCACCTAGTCGTTCGACATGTGTATAATTTGTGATATTACTATGCTATGATGACCGTTAAGGTAATGAGTGTAGAACTCAGTATCTGCTTCTTACGAAACTCGTTGATTGTACTACCTTGACGAATATACGGTAGCCGCTATGGTCAAGCGCAATCGCATTATGTGTCCCTTTGAAAAAACCAGTCGATTGCACAAACTCTTGATCTTTACAATTTGTTCTTGCTATGGAATGTTATGGGGGTTAGGACTTTACTTAGCACACCAAAGTTTCGTTTTCATTGAAACAATGACCACGCATAAAGGAGCAACCACACCGCTGCGTATAAGCATGACGTGTCGCATGCGTCACGTTCTCTCACTGTTTCTTCATACATTTTCTCATAACGAAAAGGACAGAGAGAGAACATGGGCATACAGAGTAACATAGCCAACACTGTCTATGCCTCACTACATCCCATATCATTTTTAACTACAGCCTTAAGGGCCTGTTTCACCACTCAGTTAAGACCCTGATATTTAAAGTGTCGGTTATCTATGATGTCGTCTCTGTCTGTTTCGTAGTAAGAAATAGAGAGGGAATCATACATATCTGACACTTAAGATATCAGGAATTTTACAGAGAGTGGTGAGACTAGCTTTTAATGTTGCAAATTGCTACTGCGTTTCGTCATTCACCAACTGGCTAAATATCGAAATCGCAAATCGCAACAACGCGTCGTAAAAATCGGAACGGCGTGTAATTGGCTGCTTTGTAGTGTAAACGTTGCATACAGAACAGAACTACGATATCATCGAAAATAATTGTGATTGCTAAGTGCATGCTGAGTAGGGACATGCCATGGTGTGTTACGCGAGACTTGGGAGTCGTGTAGTCGTGGCTTTATCTTCTGGTTTTACCAGCTATGCTATAATAATGAAATAATACGAGTTTAAAACAAAACGGCGTTAGTTCATTTTGCAACAGATTTCGGAGTACCCGCAAATCGTTGCGTATTGTTAATGGAATCCTGATCTCGAAATTTGGGTGAAAATAATAAAGAAAATGTACTTTCAAAGAGCATTTTAGCCTCTCTTACACCAAAGAAATGTCACACAAATATATTTTCATCACACAGATAGATAAGACCTAAAAAAATAATGTGTTTTATGTACAATAAAGAGTTATACATACATAAGAGACCCAGACAGCCACAGACGCCGTGCCCATTATCTTTAAACTACGGGCTCTCAAAAAAATCAACAACATGCCAATCTTTGCTACATGAGAAGCTGTTAAAGTAAACTTTGAAACAGTTTACGAGTGTGCATCATTCTATATGCAAATTAATTCTTGTTTACCTTTTTTCAATGAGTTCCATGACCGTGACCGTCCTTCATTTAACTGCGACCGTGGACTATAGAATCAGATCAAACGTTTAAAATGGTGAAAATACCTGTTTAACCCGCAGGCTTATTACGTAACTCGCTCGCAATCAGCATCGTCTTCATTTTTGACAGCTGATTCCGAGATTGGTTTCAAAATGAAAACAATCGTTCCACGTAACTCGATCGGCTTGGCATCGCTTTCGAAAGTGATTGCGAGCCATTTTTGAAAGCAATTGAACGAATGATTTGCCAAAAAGTCCTGCCTGATAAGCAGTACGTCAAAATAAAAAATAGGCTGCATGAATCTGTGGTACACAATGACACAAGTAGCTAAAAAAAAGCATCGGCTAAGTGGCGCCGTCTGTGAATTGTTGGTGTTACTCAACCATACATGGGGAATTTCAATAAAAATGACTATATATATTTTTTCCCAGATTTTGGAAATTATTGGGCTTATTTCTACTCAGAATCAACAACACTACTGAATGTTGTATGAGAATAGTACATTATGATACAAGTGTGCTATGTTGGTAATTACACACGAGGCGTATTGTACGCGCGATGTAATTAACACCTTGGATTTCTTACTGATATAACTGTCCGAACATTGTCCGAACATATTTTAGTATTTCCAGCGACGGACACTACATTTCTTTATTACTTGAACTCGTAATTTTTAAAGTAATAAAATAACAAAGTCTGAATCAACAATATCAGTGAAAAATGGCGGCAAATATTATTTCTCCGTTCCAATCCGCACGCAGCACTCGCGCATGCGCGCTGTGCACTTAGCACGCGCACGACGAAGGCACTGACAACAGACTGCTAAAGAGCCTAAAATTAAAATTATAATAAAATAATTAATCAATGTCTTAAATTTGCAAATTATGGTCACTCTTTAGATAAAAATGAATAATTTGTCGAACTTAAATGTTTATTTATCATCTTTAACCTAAAATAGTTTAATATTCACGAAAATATTCCTTGTTCCTATAGATACTGAACCGTTTGCTGAGATTTTAAAAAAAGTTTATATTACCGCACTCGTGCGGTAATATATTACAGCACTTGTGCGTAATAAGCTGAATTATGAGTTTAAATGCGGTGCAATAAGACTCAAATTACGAGCAACTGTGTTGAAAATTAATGTTAATGTTTAATGAAATTCCCCGTGTATGGTTTAGTAACACCAACAATTCACAGACGGCGCCACTTAGCCGTTGCTTTTTTTAGCTACTTATGTCATTGTGTACCACGGATTCAAGCAGCCTTTTTTTTATTTGTTATGTTATGACCTACTGCTTATCAGCCGTATATAGGGGCCGCCGAATGACTGAGTAAAACGTTTTTATTTTTATAAAATATATCGTTCGATGGAAAAATCTGTAACTTTTTTCTGTAGCTAAGGATGGTTATTCCTATCAATAGAAAAATCATCGAGCACTTTTAAAATAATCATCCATTCCCAATTGCTAGGTAAAATTTAATATTTTGTTGTGATGTTTTCCTTTGAATGTCGATCAAAACGATAAAAATGGCAAGAAGTAAAGTAAAATAAGCCCGCCTTTGTACCTATATGTATCTTAATTTCTGTCAATTGTGTTTGTATATTTTAAGTAAGTAAGTAAGAAAGTAAATGCTTTATTGTACAAATATAGAGAAGTAGAGACAAATCACAAAAAAAAGACCTTAAATATATGCACAAAGGCGAACTTATCCCTATAAGGGATCTCTACCAGTTAACCTTTGAGTAAATGAGAGGAGCATTAAGCGAGAAACCGACAAAGAGTGAGTTTAAAATATCCATATAGTGAAAGCCACAATAGAGCATACATCTCAAAATACAACAAACAATTCATAAATAAACTACTAAATATCATTAAACACGTGCATTCAATTCTGTACATTCAATAAAATGTTTACTTAGATGCAAGTAAATAAACAAAAATAATCATCAAGGGGAGTTGTATTCGAAAAGGAATAAAATGAAAATAAACTTCGCATTTGTAATGTTGTATTCTTTTTAATTTAAAAAATAACTAGAAATTTCCTAATAAGTAGCTAATTCTTAACAATACTAATAAGTACGACACTAATCGTCATATCCAGCCAATCATATCGCGAATCGCGATCGTATTCGTCGTCCAAGTTGATTGTGATTATGATTCCGACTGCGACCGCCTTGAAACATTGGTATTATGTAAAAAAAATATTCCGATTACCCTCGCAATCGCTTTGAAAAGCGAAAGCAATTGAATGGACCAAAAAGTTTTGTTTTTGCAAACATCTTTAGTGACGAATGATTTTTATTAAATTAATTGACCCTAATTCTAGCGTTTTCATTCACTTAGATAACTAAATTAGATACTTGGTCTTGGTTAATTGAAATATTAATATCCAAATAACAAAACATATTATTTATAATCAAAAACTCTAAATACAGTGTGAACGAAAATAAACGCAAACTTAATTTAAAAAAAAACATCTTGTCAGTGTATCTCTCTAATCGGTGGTCAGTTGTCAGTGTCTTCCCAACAATCAACAAACTAAGTAAGTTCGGTTTACATTTTTAACTTTGTTTAATTGCTTTACTGTGTATTTTAATCAAGGTATTATAGCTAAATTGATAGAATACAATAATAAATTAACCCTGGAGTGATTACATCTGGTACGAGAAGTTAAGAAAAGTTTCCAAACTTGTTTGTTGTACTGGGTCAATTGGTGTAATTTGTCCCAAGACATTTATTTATTATTATTTACCATAAAATCATTTTCCCTAACGAACTATAATATGTCCCACACTTATTATTGTACAACAAAAACAGCGGTAGACAATTCGATAGCAACAGACTTTCCCCTCAAGCCTACGAACGAACTACGAATATCGAATTTTGGTGTATAAGAATTATTAACATTTTAGGAGCCGTCGTGGACATGGCCAGCAGCTGCATGCATGCATGCAGAGGACGTTGCAGGCAGAAACTAGTAATAAATAACTAAAAAATGATATACGTTTTTTTGTTAACTACCTTTTTTAAATCCATTATTCCAGCAACTTTCCGTGCTGGTCTGGGAGCAAAGAAAAAACTTAGAATGTACCAGTTGCTTCTTTACCCGCGCAGATAGTAAAAGCCCATCGAGGGAATGGGCGAAAATATTAGGAATCATGTTATAGGCGATGAGGCTAGCAACCCATTACTATTTTGATTCCATTTTCCACCTATACGCTCACAATCTTGCTAAATGTGGCCTGTAGGTACCTTTTAGGCACCTTTGGCTCTGTCTACCCCGTAAGGGATAAAGACGTGATTCGTGTATGTGTATGTGTACGTATTATTCCAGCAATACAGATTTTGTTATAAGTACTTGTTTTTATTATTCATAATAATGTAATAAAGCCCAGAGGCGTCTCTAGCCCTTGTGGCGCCCGTGTGCAACCAGTAGGTACCCTGGCGCCCTCTAGTCTAGTACATACATACATACATACATACATACCGTCACGCCTCTTTCCCACAGGGGTAGGCAGAGACTACTTTATTCCACTTGCTACGATCCTGACATATTTCTTTCGCTTCATCCACAGTCATCAGTCTCTTCATACATGCTCGTCGGTTTCGGGTACTCCTGACCTGACCTTTTTCCAAAACGTCTCCTATTTGGTCTCGGAACGTCCGTCTAGGCCTTCCCCTCCCAACGAAACCATTCACACTCCCCATATATATCTGTTTAGTTAGTCTACTTTCATCCATCCGCTCTACATGCCCAAACCAACTAACTACTACTACCTAGTCTAGTAGGCGCAATTTAATCTTCAATTATCTGTTTTAAGGCTGATTTCACGTTGAAACAAAAGTCATTGTGTAAATTTAAATAGAGTAGCCTTTCTTTGCTACCGCGCCGCCCCCGGCGTCGGCCATCACACGGGCGCAGGGTCTTTGAGAGCGCCGGCGCCGCGAGCGACGCATCTTTGGAGGTGTCGCATTAGAGGGCGCTCGGCGCCCCCTTAGACCCGGCGCCCGTGTGCGCCGCACACTCTGCACCATAGGTTGAGACGCCTCTGATAAAGCCTCAATAAAGTTGATTTATTAGTATTATTTGTGGAATTATTACTACATGGCTACGTATATGTTCGAAGGCGGTCACCCGTTAGTCAGATAACATTTGGCAGTCTGGTGGAGAGCTGTGGATGAGACTGGCACAGGACCGGGCAAAGCGGCGTGTAAATAAAGAAAGAGGTCTTTACCCAGCAGTGGGTGTGCACAGCACATCGCTGCAAGCTATGCCCTGCCGGAGCGCAGCCGGCGACGATATTATTCCGTTTCGAATACAACTCCCCTTGATGATTATTTTAGTTTATGTACTTGTATCTAAGTTAACACTTTATTGAATGTACAAAATTAAAATATAGGTACAAAGACAATTGACTAAAATTAAGATACATATATGTATAGGTCTGTACAAAGGCGGGCTTATCCTACTTTACTTCTTGCTATTTTTATCTTTTTGATCGACATTCAAAGGAAAACATCACAAAAAATACTCAATTTTACCTAGCAATTAGCAAGGTGCCTTTGTAAGTCAATTATTATATTGATAAATTATAAACTATCAAAAAAATCCAACTCAAGTTACTTCCATTATTTCAAGACGGGGACAATTTAGCTCTCGCTTTGGATTGACAGCTTGCCTTGAGCTTCAAAACAATTCTAAGCTGTCATTTTAGTTACGTGGAACGAATTTGTGGCAAACCATTCGTTCAATTGGTTTAAAATATGGCTCACAACCGCTTTCGACTGCGATGCGAAGCCGACCGAGTTTTTAGAACGATTGTTTTCATTTTGAAACCAATCTCGCTCGGAATCAACTGTCAAAAATTCCGTAAAACTTGGATGTGCGAGCCTGCGTTCGAACCCATAAACCTCTGCTTGAGAGTTACTAATCTATGTATCAAATCAGTCCACATCCACCAATTAGTTACTATTACTTAGATTGAGAATGTTAAGATTTAATTGACAAGATTTTGGTTATGAAGAAAGGTTTAATCGTTAAAGAGAAAAGAAGGTTCAACAGTTTGTTATTCATTGTGAAAAGAATTGAATCGGAAAAATAGATTTTAATAGGCGTAGCGAGCGAGTTAGTATATTGGGCGATCGGCGCAGGCGTAGTCTCAGCAACAGCGGGCGGTCCGCGGCGTCAGCGCCGGCAGGGCGTAGCTTGTAGTGGTGTGCTGTGCGCGCGCATAATGCAGCGTCACACACCCACTGCTGGGTAAAGGCCTCTTCGTTTACATTACCACATTGGTCGATTACTTTGGTTTTAAGGTATTGTTGGAACTCTGCCTTACATTGCAAGTTTTTGAAGGCGGCCCATCCGAGTGATTCGTCTAGCGATCTCCATGGCTTGGCTGTTCCAGCAAGATAAACAATGCCCCAGAAATAAGAAGTCATGTACTAATTCCACAAATAATACTAATAAATTAACTTTATCGAGGCTTTATTACATGTCACTAGTAGGGCCGACAACGCACTGGCATCGCGTAAAGCGCTGCGGGTGTTTATGGACAGTGGTGATCATTTAACATCAGGTGACCCACTAGTTCGTTTGTCTGGCCTCTCTAACATAAAAAAAAATATATTTTTAATTAATAAAAACAAGTACTTATAACAAAATCTGTATTGCTGGAATAATGGATTTAAAAAAGGTAGTTAACAAAAAAACGTATATCATTTTCTAGTTATTTATTACTAGTTTCTGCCTGCAACTTCCTCTGCATAGAATTAGCAATTGACACGTTTATCGCTATCTTAATATTATATTATCAGTCGTTTCAGTGTGAAGAAAGAACAAACATACACACTCACTCACTCACTGAGATCCTCACACTGTCACAAACATTCTATAGCCTAGTAAAGGCTGTCAAAAACGCTGTTCAAGGTAATTTAGGCACAGGCAAGTAATTTAGCCGAGCGCGCGGCCAGCGCCTGCCTCTGCCAAGCTGCCAAGCTGGTGAGCCGACTGTAATTCTGCACTCTGAAAATAATACATAAAATTATAACATAAGACACTCACTTAGTTATTGCCATAAAGTATTTAAGTGTTCTACTTCTGAGGCGTAATTTTTGAACATTTTGAAGTAATCACAAAAACATCCGTTTTTTTCTTACACCGGACCGGTGTCCGTCGCGCCGAGGAGAAGCGGTGGTGCATCCGGCGTAAATTGTTCGCCGGACCGAAGTCCGGTGCATGTACACACATTCATTATAATTCATACACCACCGTGAATCCGGCAAAAAAGCACGATCCGTTATCCGGTGAAAAAAACGGACGTCTACAAGCGCTCTTACGCGTTATATTATGTAATATTGTGTATGGTCTTGTTACCTTAGTATTTGTCCTTCCTGTAAGTGATAAAGGTGGTTTATGTATGTATGTACGAATTCGATGTTTTCGCATTAATTTTAAATGCGGCATGCAGCTGCTGCACGTCTGCGCTGTGGTCACTCCGTATCCCCGTAGCCGGGGTCCACAGAGCTGCTGGCCATGTCCACGACGGCTCCTAAAATGTTAAAAATTCTTATACACCGAAATTCGATATTCATAGTTCATTCGTAGGCTTGAGGTGAATGGCTGTTGCTATCGAAATGTCGACCGCTGTTTTTGTTGTATTATAATAAGTATGGGACTAATTATAATTCGTGATAGAAAATGATTTTATGGTACAACAAACAAGTTTGGAAACTTTTCGGTACTTCTCATACCGCTGCACTGGGTGCTTTAATAAACCACTGGAAGCACTACACATCGTATATCAAATGCACTGGATGTTTATACACTAAAAGAGAGAATCGCCAATCGTATATGAGTTTAAAAACAAACGTTTATTTCGAACAAACATTTCCGACACGATGTGTTCTATACTAATCTATTTTCGTGAGTATAATGCTTACGGAACTGTAATCACTCCAGGGTTAATTTATTATTGTACCTATTCTATCAATTTAGCTATAAAACGCACAGTAAAGCAATTAAACTGAGTAAAAAATGTAAACCAAACTTACTTAGTTCTTTGATTGTTGGATTTGTCGGGAAGACACTGTCAAGATGTTTTTTTTTTTTAATTAAGTTTCCGTTTAGTTTCGTTCACACTGCATTTTGTATTTTTGGTTATAAATGATATTTTTTGTTATTCGGATCTTAATATTTCAATGAACCAAAACAACGTATTTAATTTAGTTATTTAAGTAAATAACAACGCTAGAATTAGGGTCAATTGATTTAATAAAAATCATTCGTCGCTAAAGTTGTTCGCAAAAACAAAACTTTTTGGTCCATTCAATTGGTTTCGTTTTTGAAAGCGATTCCCTCGCATAATTGGAATCATTTTTTTACGTAATACCAATGTTTCAAGGCGGTCGAATCGTAATCACAATCGTCTTCAACGATGAATACGATCGCGAGCGAGTTACGTAATAAGCCTGCCGATGACTGTTAGTGAATCATTGATCGAATCAACCGTTACCTTGTGTAGGTCAATATTAATTAACAAAACGCGATTTATTTTCACATACATTTTTACTTTGTTACGAGTGTGATGCAATAGTGCTTATTTCGTGCGTATTTAAACAATAAATATGAAGTCCTATTATTTGTCATCACGCGGAACCCAACGGGTAGCGATTGGCCCATCGCTCTGGATTCATGCGGCGTGATAGCCATCGGAGCGTTGGCATACCCATACCCAGATGATGGCGGGATGACTTGAAAGCATATCAAGAGAGTGGCAGGAGAATGCCCTCGACCGGGACGAGTTGCGCAAAAAAGGGGAGGCCCTTGCTCGGCAGTGGGACAGTCAATAGGGCTAATATAATAGTAATAATAATTGGTCACAACTATCACCAATACCACGCCAGTCAAACACTACGTGTGCTCGAGTTGTGCTCTGTATTGAAGGTGTGTTCAAGCTTTAAGAATGAACTAGTTAGACAGTTTGAAATGCGACAGTCTTGTATGATGTTGGATATAGTAGTTTGTGTGACATGACATGAGTTGATTTACGCCGAAACTTAGGTGAGCGGGTTTTGCATGTATATTTTACCTGTGTTACACAGATTGCACGTTTGATTGCGGAGTTGCAAGGTGACTGTTTATTGTTTATTGACTGTTTGTAGGAAATCCAATGAGTCATGTCATAAAAATATGAATGAACGATAAAATTAACGTGCGTCGGTTTCTTTTGCTACTGTTACAACTGTGTTCAGTAGCACAATTGGTTTTGGTTATAAACTGTAATCTAATGTAAATTAAACATTTTAGTCACGGGGTCCACGCAATTAGAGTGAACTTTTATCAGTTACTGCAGTTACTGTAATGGTTTCGATTTAAGAATTAAACTTGTGAAATATCTGGAGTGGTCTCGTAATTATTAGACTTTCCGCTTAGATTACTTACGTGGCTTGTTCTCATTTAAGACAAAAATCAATTTTGCGGTCGGGGTTTCCACAATCATTAATATTGTAACGTTTACATAATAATGTGAACTTTGTCCCAACTATAAATACTTGATTTATTCATTGTGGTTTTTCTGTGGTCCTCTCACTAGATCAGAGACGGAGACAGTGTCTGTCTTAGTTGACACGGAGCAATGACTATGTTGAAGTCGTTTAGACGTTACTTGCTTGTATACAAACGCCGATAGTTTTTGTGTCTGTTTCTCTATTCTAGGGTTTAACCATCATACGAGTAGGTTCATCTTCCTCAATTCAATCTTTGCTTAGATATTTCATGGCTTCTCGGTAAACAAATATTTCCTAAATCTCGTTAAGGAAAATGAGAGGTATTATAAGCATCTTCTGTTGTTGTGTTTCCTGACTTTCCCGCCTATTGCGAAATGTCAAAATGTATTGCTTCGGCTAATTTTGCAAGGTAAAAATTGGTACGAAACTTTATGGCCTTCTTTAAGGCTCACATTGTAGGAGGGACATTGTTCGAATGCTTATTTGACATTTTCGTAGTGTTCGTTTACACAGTTTTGAGCTTATCCTTAAGAATACGTGTTAGCGTGTATTTAAACTCTATAAACTCCACAGACTGGTTGTCACCATATACGACAGGCATCTGCTGATATGACGAAGCTTCTTGGCAAGCTTCCCGCGAATGCATGCTGGAATCAAAAAGGCATCCAAACAAAAAAAAACATGGCGCATGATGCACTTGCCGTTAGGGTTGACAAAAACCGGCGACGGTGGAAAATTTCATAAAATTAACCGTTTGTAGGAAGATTTTAGGATCTAGAGTTAATCTGTAACCTAGCAAGTTGATTACACGCTACTGAACAGTTCCTTATTTATGTGCCCATTTGGCTTAATTTGGCAAAAAAGTAAATTGAGCGTACTTATTTATTATTATAGAGAATGATTGAATAAATTTAATTACATTATTGTAAAGGTTGTAAGCATGGAAGGCTCTGTTTTAGGATTTGACGCGACATGTTAGTACTTAGTAACTTTGCTTTGCAGTAATATTTAGTCCTAATAACCCCGCCATTTTGTTGTGTAATTATATGTCAAATGCCTCACGCACGGTTCCCAGACCAAGGGTAGGTACTGCGGGGTACTGTTCGGGAATTAATGCGTATCCTTCCTTTTAATGCATGTATACATGCACATTGCATCGTGCGGCCAGCCCTGTTGGCGCATGCGCCCGCTTGTAGGTCACGGCCGGCCGGGATGCATCTGGCCACCCACCCCCCCGACACTGACCTATCTCAGGCGCGGCGTACGGGGCCGCAGGGCCGGTAGCTGGGACAATGCCACGCAGTGTTTCTGCCTCAGGGTACCCAATATGATGGGTTAGTTAGCTCTCGTATTGGTTGAATATAGTGTGGAATTGCGTGTACGGCCGTTGGCATGCATTCAGCCTCCCGTGACACTGACCTATCTCAGCCACGTCCTCTCAGTTTTGCAGTATTTCTGTCTCGTTGAGGTAGCCAGTGTTATGGGTTGGTTAGATTAGCTCGTAGCGTCCCTCAGACACTGACCTATGTCAGCGGCGGCGCTCTGGGCCGCGGAGTCGGCATTTGAGACAATGTCACGCAGTCTTTCTCCCTCTTTGGGATTGCCAGTCGACGGTTGAATGTAGTCTGGAATTGCGTATATGACTAGGTACTAAATGCAGCCAGCCATCCCGTGACCTATCTTAGCCTCAGCGCTAGTAGCCTCGGAGTTGGAAGCTGTCACAATGGCACTACGTGTCTGATACGGCTTGTCTGCTTTATTGGGGGTAGGCAAATGTAACCTTTAGTTAATAATGGATAGAGTTTTCAAACAGACATTGGTAAGAAAAATGTTGAAAAAAAATCGCAAGAATTGACGAGGCTAGCGAAGTAATACAAGGAAGGAAACCGTCATAAATGTGCATATGGAAATCCAAGAACCATATTGTCGTCACTAATTAAATAAATGTCTTTCATGATCGTTATCGTGGTGGTCATGTTATGTGGTAAAGAGTTAAAGTTCGCAATTGACTTTTTCTATGCATTGTTGTTGTTAACTAAAGACCCCAGAACTTGTTCCAATCTTTTGTTTGGTATAGCAAATAATGCGAACGTTTCGTGTTCCGCCCAAGTGGCCTCGGCGTGGCATTGACCTATCTTGCTGCTCAATTCCGCGTGCGAATCATAAACAAAGAGATTCGTTTGTATGGCTTTTAGTTTTATCGTCTTCTATAATTTTTAACGGTGACCATGCTTCCGATTTCTCAGCATTCTGATCCTTCACTTTGCAGCAGTGCAGCTGCTAAGCTAACTAAGCTATTATTTCTATAGGTACCTACGCCATAACAGTAGATGTAGTGAATAATTATTTTCCATTGAGTAAGCATGACATTGACTTGATAAAGTTTCATGTTAGTGGACATAAACTCGTCTATCATTGTAGTAATGCGATAATTTTATGAATTACCTACCGTAAATTGGCGCTGAAAGAGAAAGATTGATATAATGCGCGTCCGGGTGAGATATATAGACGACATGATTGTCCTTGACGCGCGCTTACTGCTTTAATTATTTTTTTGTTCTTGTCTTAGTTATTTCAAAACAGGGGCCTTACCGTGACGTCTTAATGCGATTCAATTCCGATTCAATTTTACGTTTTAGCTGTTATTTTTGACACTTCTAGTATGGATCTGACAACGAGCGATCCATCTTTGGTTGGGAATTGAATGGTAAGGCCCCAGATCAAATCTAGCTTAGTTTATTCTAAATCAATGGGTTACTCCTAAGTATAGTTACCTCCGAAATAACTCGCGCCATCCAAATATTCCGTTGTTATAGTTAGTTGGATGGAGAAACGGTATTTGTGTTGTTAGGCTTCGATATGCTATTAGATTTGCCTAACACTCGTGACGGTTGTTTGTTTGGTATTCGTTACGCGACTAAAGGAAAGGCTAAAGGAAATAGTTCAATGCAATCAGCACGAGATTCCTAGCTTGAATGCTATATGTTTTAAAGATTACCACAAAGCACTTAACAGCGTAATTTCTGGCACTTCTTGAGGGTTCGCCACTTCGCCATTTATTTATGCCTAGATACAACATAGGATTACGTATTCCGAAATTTCCACACATTAATCCTAATGAACTGGACATTTTAGAAAGTGTTCGAGGCAGCGTAATAAGTAATAACTTGTACATTTCTTCCTTTATATCGTAAAGTTTATGATATTTAAAAACTGATCTGAAAAAGATAACTTGACAAATTCGTGACTAAATCAGAACATGACAGCCTGTATAACGACCCTTAAACTCTGGATCATCAGGCAGGTGGTATGTCGCACCGAAACGAGCCTATTCCCTTCATAAGTACTTGAACGCCAATTACACGGTACATACTAAACGTTTATAAAATGTCCGATGCACGCTCGCACCGTGCACCTTGTATGCCTTGAGCCCTTTCATTAAAAAGTTGCAAGGCGCTCGACCAAGATACCCCATCTAGGGCAAATAAACCTAACGTCTAAGCAACGCAGGTCCTTTATAATAATGATTAAAGTATTGCAGCAACTGTAATGTAAAATACACAGTTATTTAATAAATCCTTTGTCACTTCGATATTTGCGTATGTCAGATGTAAACAAAAAATGTTTTAGCTATAACTGGACTGTGAGCTAAAAAAAATATATAATATCCGCAAATAATGAAGAAGCTTACTTATATTGTTTGTCTTGGGTCAAATATGTGTCAGTAAATGTTTCTTCTTTTAAAATTTAGTATGATAAAGTGGGTGACAGACGGGCGAGTAAGTTCGCGTCCTTACGGCTCGACGACTTTACTCGCCTGTACTTTACTCTAAAAGTACGCGTACTTAGACTGGACACACAGGCGAGTAATGTCGTCGAGCCGTAAGTAGGTACGCAAACTTACTCGCCCGTCTATCACCCACTTATGATTTCCCTTCGTCTGTGTTCTTAACTAGGTTTTATAACTAGCTACGAGCTGGGATTATTTTTTCTAGGTTCGTAAAGAATTCTATTTTGATTGTTTCGTTTGCCTGTGTAACTTAGGTTTCAAACAAAGACAGTTTTCTAAATATGTTTTACTACTGGCGTGTGTGCATGCGTGGCGTGCGTTTGTTACTTATTAATACGGGAATAAATACGCGGGCAGAAACTAGGGCAGTGGTTCCTAACCTTTTCAATGTCACTACCCCTTTGAACAAGTATGGGAATTGAGTTTACCCCTAGCTAATTTAAAATAATTAAAACCACACAAACTCGAACGAAAATATGTTAATTATGTAAGAAATTGCACGTTTAGGTAACTAGTAAGTAAAGTAAGAAAAGCCGCGCGCATGAGAGCGCCGTGCTACCGTTTACCGTACTATTATTTTGTTTATTGCTATTTTAATACTATATATTTCGTGCCATCACTTGTTACCCCCCTAGAATCTCCGTTTTACCCCTGCGGGGGTAATTACC
The DNA here is from genome assembly GCA_932294345.1 of Pandemis cinnamomeana. Lineage (NCBI taxonomy): Eukaryota > Metazoa > Arthropoda > Insecta > Lepidoptera > Tortricidae > Pandemis > Pandemis cinnamomeana. The sequence continues at coordinate 17,067,868 of OW028703.1, forward strand.
CCCAGGTTAGGAACCACTGAGCTAGGGTCTTCATATTTATAAGTTGGGACTGTTTTTATTAGTTTATAGTACTGACAGTAGTCTTTTTTTTGTTTCCAGTCCGGAGTCATGGTGGGTCTCGTCGGCGTTGAAGGCGATCCGCGCCGTCGCCTTCGTCTTCGATGTGATCACCTTCCCCATCCACCTCATACTACAAAGGCCGTGGAGGAAACGAGCCCTCTCACGCCGGATCAAGGTAAGAACATTTGTATACATACCTACATATGAAAATTTTATTTTTGCAAATTGGCCGCCAAGAGCTCTTTTACATGTCTTTTTGAAACGACCAGCGCATTCGGAAAGACCATCATAGCCAAGAAGAATGCGCCGCAAGAAACTTGGCAGAGAGTCATTTCTTCAAAATAAAATATATTAAGAATACTTAAATTCTACTTAAATTAAATACAATGAGAGAAGGGATTAATAAGGTCCCCGAGCCTTAAATTATATTAATCTATAGTAAAGATGTATAAAGTCTCTACTAGTCAAAACAACATGAAAAATAGTCAAAGTTCAGTGGAAGTGTAAAACGCCTCCACCGTCAAATAAATTAATTGGAGATGTCTCCAATGTCGGAAGAGAAAAAAAAACAAAATTATGAAATATAATTTCAAGTCAAGTAAGTTACCAATAAGCTTTTGGATTCCGAAGGCAAGCTTACGTCTGCCGCCCCAATGTTGGCTCTCTAACGGGCTCTACATAGAAGTAGGTGAGGTCGCGTACATGGATATATAATGGATGTATATATGTATAATGGCACTCGGTAGTAGTAAAAGCTGTTTTGACAGGACGGTAAATCATCAATCACAATAATCAGCGTTTAGCATTAAAGCTGCTAACGTAATCCCCAACAATGGTTAACAAAGCCTTAATCTTATACCGCGTAACAGATCCTGCGCCATTAAAGTCGTCATCGGCACACGTGGTGATCGTCGCGTGATTCCATTGAAACCCGATCGGATGATATTGCGTCTAGACATTGCGGATTTGATTTACTACGAATTATCTTATCACAACCGCGCCTAATTATAAATCTAATTGGCCATTTCTAATTAAGGCAGTTACTTGAGCAACATGGATTTTTAACCGCCGTTTTACGTCGTCTGACAGAATTAGCTTATAGCTATCCCGCTGGAACTATGCGATTTTCCGGCATAACTATCCTATGCCCTTCTCTAGGACTGAAACTATAGCTATACCAAACTTCCGTTTTCCATATCTACTTTGCTTTACTTTGACTAGTATAGACTTTATACATCTCTACTATAGATTAATATAATTTAAGGCTCGGGGACCTTATATGTATAAGGTCCCCGAGCCTTAAATTATATTAAAGGGATGTCCCTTTTATAAATGTATTTAATTTAAGTAGAATTTAAGTACTGTATTTTGGTATGAAAAAATGACTTCTGCCAAGTTTCTTGCGGCGCATTCTTCTTGGCATTGATAGTCTTTTCGAATCCGCTGGTAATTTCAAAAAGACACGTACCTAAAAGAGCAGTTGGCGGCCAATTTATAAAATATAATTTTGATTTGATTTTGATTTCAACTAAATCGGTGCAGCGGTTTAAGCGTGAAGAGGTAACACACAGTTTCGCATTTACAATATTAAATATTAATATTAACAACTACCATTTCTTTCTGTTAGAGACTGCATCACAGATATCAGAAACTTAATAGTGAGTTGTGAAACAGGCACTTAGTCTACAATTTTACAAGTCAGCAGTCTGACTCAGGTCTCGGCTAGTGGAAATCGGAATCTAGTATGATCTAACGCAATCACAAAATGCAAACCGCTGACATAGGATAGTCCGGTTACGTGGGGTAACCGCGGAATATGAAACTCTTTCACTTCGCCGTTCTCAGCTAAGCTTATAAATTGTTAACTTGGACTCTATACCCAAGTGGCTAGCCAGTGCGGTTGCTTAGAGGCCGTTCCTTAACAATTATGTCACTAATATTAACGGGGAAACATCTATTATCCGTTATAACAGACTGAGGCAATTTGTCATGAACTTGGCAAGTTGTTCGAAAATTCCGCTATGAATTTTCCAACCACTTATGAATGAATGATAGTACATGTTATTTGTTTTTGACTGTAGATTTTGTGAGTAACCCTCTAGTAACCATTGCCTTACTTGGATTCCTTTGAACAAGAAAGGAACTGACGTATTTATTTATACTATACTTCTAAGACTTGTTTCTGGCATTAGTTCAAATAGTCTTGTGATTATATTGACTTTACACGTCAGTAACTTTTTGTACCCCGGCATATTATTTTAAATTATTCTGACAGAAATACTATCTTGTTTCTTTGTTGTATATGGGGAATAACATATAGATATATACGTGTAGCGAAATAGTTCGATGCTCTTTTATACATACACACACAATTCATGTCTTTATCCCTTACGGGGTAGACAGAGCCTAAGGTAACATGTACCTACAGGCCACATTTAGCAGGATTGTGGGCGTATAGGTGGAAAATGGAATCAAAATACTATCTGCGCGAGTAGAAAAGCAACTGGTACATTCTGTTTTTCCTTTGCACCCAGACCAGCATGGAAGACACTTGTTTCTTCTTTTATACACTTTCCAATATTTTATTTAGGAATACTGATCACGATCGAACGATGTGTTATCTCGCCTTGTCCTTCTCATTGCAACTCATGAAGCTCAAAGAAACCCTTTTGTTTCCAGGCGCGCATAATCCACAGTAGCTCGGACAGCGTGACCGTGCGCTCTGTGGCGGAGCCATGCGGGCTGCATCTGCGCATGGTGCGCGACAACGTGCTGACGATGGAGGGTATGCTGCGCGCCGCCGCCGCGCGCTGGACCGACCAGCCGGCGCTCGGCACGCGCGCCGTGCTCAGCGAGGAGGACGAGGTCCAGCCCAACGGACGCGTGTTCAAGAAGGTGAGACTGACAGGACTGACAAAGCTGACAGGCATTGACTTACAATAAACAACTAGACTCTCAGTCGCTAACAAAGGTTCCTCAAGAAACGTCCGAGTTGCTTTGTCTTTGTGTTGTGTGTGTCAAGACTTAGATAGATAACATTAACATATTCGTTCAAATTGACACTTTATTTCGTGGCAGTAATGTTTAATATCAATGGCGTAGGATCGTGAGAAGTAATGACACGACGCCACGCGCTGGAAACCTGCCTGTCTCTTTTGTTCGCAGTAGTAAGATTACGGTGCGAAAGAGACATATACATTGTTATCAAAGCGCGGTCGAAACACAACTGAACAAAAACTCTGAACAATAGACGCGTCGTTCAGACTTTTGCTTCGGACAGTTTTTGAGCGTGATTGGGGAGTCTAGGTTTTTATTGTACGTCAATGCTGACAGGCGAATACGTTAAACTTGTGGACAATGTAGACGCAGCGTGTGGTGAGGTCGGACCGCTATTTGCTACCATCATCTTACACGTCATCCTTAAGTCTTAAATAGGTCTTAAATAAATTAAAGACCATGACAAGCTTTGACATGCTCAGCTAGAATGCAAATTTTTATGCCATAATCGGTTAATCTCTTCCGTTATCCTATCTAAGGATTACCATGTTATCTGAATACTGAATTAAGTTTACAACAAGTAGATACGTGTATCGTAGTGCATCGATCGATAGCCAATCAGGCGGGGCGTGGGAAAGTGGGAATAGCGCTGTCGCGATGTCAAGACTGCAGTGCGGCTTCTGTCTATGGTTAATAATCTGCTTTATCGCCTTCAGACACAACAATAGATGACTGATAGCCTAGTGGTTAGTGACCCTGACTTTGAAGCTGGAGGTCCTGGGTTCGAATCCCGGTAAGGGCAGACAGTTGTATGATGAATACGAATGTTTGTGCCCGAGTCATGGATGTTGTATGTATTTAAGTATGTATTTATCTACACTATATAAGTATGTTTATCCGTTGCCTGGTACCCATAGTACAAGCTTTGCTTAGTTTGGGGCTGGGTCAATTGGTGTAATTTGTCCCGAGATATTTATTTATTTAATAAGATGGGAAACGGTACGTACGCACTGGCTCTGGGAAATGTATCATTCCATTTGTGCGAAGGATTTGTTTCGGTGGGTGTCTGTAGGAACGCAATGAACTTTGACATGAGTTTAGATTTGTAATTAGGTAGATTACAACATGAAAAACCGGTGGCGTTTACGATCATTCTATATGTTTCGATGTCACAGTTCAAAAAGTATAATGGTCACACGTCTGGGTTTGGGTACGGCTGCGAGGTGTCCCAGCGTTCTAACAAATGTGTCCACGGTGGCGTGCAGAGAGGGGGGGGGGGGTCCAAGCTAACGTGTAGGTAACGCAGCACAATTTTTACGCGCTGCCTTGCTCTGGGGAACCCACACTCCATGAACCATAACAATCATGCGAAGCAAAGTAATGAACTCAAGTTTGTGGATACGCGGGGCGTTTTGACTCTTCGCGGCTTTACCCATCTTTGGTGTAGTTTAGATACAACCTGGGGCTCTTCAAGGCTAGAGTGAATAGGCTATTACTGAACCAGTGAGTTACACCTTTGGTCTCATCTGCACCTTCCACCAAGTGAGATAGAGGTCAATCACTGATCAGTTTGTAGTAAAAAAAAAATGACCCTCGTCGTCCGTTTCCAGTTCAAGATGGGCGACTACTCGTGGCGCTCGTACAGCGAGGTGGACACGGAGGCGCGGCAGTTCTCGCGCGGGCTGCGCGAGCTGGGCTGCGCGCCGCGCCGCAACGTCGTCGTGTTCGCGGAGACGCGCGCCGAGTGGATGGTCGCCGCGCACGGCTGCTTCAAGCAGAGCATACCTGGTTTGTTTTTAGTTCCGATGTTTGCCAATAGATGCCGCTCTCGTGTGAATATTAATTTTATAAATGGCGCTATTAAAGTATTTCCGGCAACCTGTAAAAAGACTAACGCAACCGTAGTATCATCCACATCGATGCGTTCGACATTCGAACAGTATGTACACTGCCTTACCATGACGTCTTCATGTGATCCAATTCCGACTCAGTTCAGGTTTTAGCTCTCATTTTTAAGCGAACCTAAACTGAATCAGAACGCCGTCATGAGAACGTCAGAAGACATCATGGTAAGGCCCCTGCACTGGGTACTGGGGTAATGTCCCAAAGACTGATAGAATGAAGCAGATAAACCAACACATTTGTACAGTCAGGGGGGAGCATCGTCTGCGGGGGCCGGGGTACTTTCTCAAAGTGTCCAGTGGCAATGACAGGTCTGGATGTTTGGTTGTGAAAATTTAGGTCACTTTCTCCAAGAATACTTTGGCAAACCCAAAGCCGCGCACAGGTCCTTGCCATCAATTATTCATTTTCAAGATATAATAGAATTACCGCCATATTGAACAAAATTTGGACACGTGTTTCACCTTCCCAAGACAATTAACGTTTGTTAAAATTCAACAAGTGTTTTAAAGCTTTTTGAATACGGAATAGTTGTTTTTTTTTACATACATACATACACAAATCACGTCTTTATCCCTTACGGGGTAGACAGAGCCTAATGTAACAAGACCTACAGGCCACATTTAGCAAGACACTGAGGGCGTAGAGGTGGAAAGTGGAATCAAAATAGTGATGGGTTGGTAGCCGCATCGCCTATAACATGATTCCTATGATTTTCGCCCATTCCCTCGATGGGTTTTTACCATTTGCGCGGGAAGAGAAGCAACTGGTACTGATAGCTACTGGAGTGGACTGTATGAAGAGTTAATGGAGGATGATGGAAACACCTTAGAATGTATCAATATATAATTACTCAAGCAATAACACAACATGTACATAAGATGGCACAAGGCAGACTGACATTCTTTAAAATTGGCATGTATCAAAAAAGGGTAAAAGTAGGCCGCAAACCAGCCAGTAGCCAACATTCCGGACCCCAGTGGAACACTAACAACTGGTGGCTGCTGGCTGAGATGCGGCTTCCATAAAAATAAGTTTGCGGGCCGGTCTGCGCAGCGTGCCGCCTCGGGTACGAACATCTGCCACGCGGACCGCCCCGTCGGGTCCTGAATAGACCTTAGCTATCCTTCCTAGTGGCCACAAGCCACGAGGGAGGGTAGGATCTGCGATCAACACCACGTCACCCTCACTGAGATTTACAGCGTCGTTAGTTGGTCCTCTCGGTCGAAGCGTAGGGAGGTATTCGCGTAGCCATCGTGCCCAAAACATGTCTGCAAGGCGCAGAGTTCTCCGCCAGTCACATCGTCGGATAGATCTGCATCTGTTAGCGATGACGTCCACGGTACAATAGATGAGGAGCCCAGAATGAAGTGAAATGGTGTTAAAGCCTCTGGTGCATCTGAGGAAGATGGAATGTAGGTGAGTGGTCTGGAATTCACTATTGCCTCTGCCTCGAGTAACAGCGTTATTAGGACATCTTCTTTCAGTGGTTGGTTTGTGAGGCAGGATCTGAGGGCTGTCTTGACAGTACGCACGAGCCGCTCCCACGCGCCGCCCATGAATGGTGATGCAGGAGGGATGAAGCGCCAGTTGATCTTGTGGTTTGTTGCATATTCAACCACAGAGTCATCATGTAGGGAACGTAGCTCACGGGAGGCTCCAACAAAGTTCGTCCCATTGTCAGAAAATATGGTGGTGGGCGACCCTCGGCGGGCGATGAAGCGCCTGAGACTCATTATAGCAGCACCTGAGGTCAAAGAGTTGACAATTTCTAGGTGTAGTGCTCTAGTTGACAGGCATGTGTATAATGCCACGTATCGTTTTTCGCTACGTCGATATAGGGTCACGAGGATAGGGCCGAAGTAGTCTAGACCTACGTGTGTGAACGGTCTCTTGTGGTGGTCAAGACGCTCCATTGGTAAGTCACCGATCTGAGGTTGGATAGGTTGTTTTTTCCACCTTCTGCACTTTACGCAGGTGTTCGCTATGCTTCGAATAGTTCCCCTGGCTTTAAGGATCCAATACCTCTGGCGTAGTTCATTCAACACGAACTCATTAAATTGGTGTAAAGCATTGATGTGTTCATGAAGGATTAAAAGTCTGGTGACGTAATGACGGCCATCGAGGATCATCGGCGTCTTCATGTTCTCGCTTACTCCTGGTGCGGACCTTATGCGCGAGTCTAGTCTTAGTAGGCCTTCGTTATCTAGTGTTGGCGCAAGTTTCTTCAGTTTACTGTTCTTCGGCACTGGCTTTGAAGACCGCAAGGCTGTGAATTCCTCGGGGAAACTCTCCAATTGTGCTTGACGGACCATCATCTTCTCTGCTTCTACTATGTCAGCCGCGTGAAGTTGGTAGGGAGACGTGGTGCTGTCTAAGTATAATTTGGAATTTGGGTCTATAGGCCGAGACAGTTTTAGTCGAAACAGTCGCGCGCCCTGAAGAACGCGGGCGGTGGCGCGTAATAAACGCAGCCAGGAACTAAAACGCGTCGGGTCAGGTATTGGACTCGCGGGCGGTGTGTCGAGGAGCAGAACCACCAGATCCGATTTTAACTCGGGATCTGGTGAGATCTCTTCCTCGTCGTTAGTGCGCTCGGTCGGCCAAGTGCATTGCGGTTCATTGAGAAATTGCGGGCCGGAAAACCACCGATGGTGAGCCGTAAGATTTATTTTTTTGGGTTTTGTCGCGTCGTCAGCAACGTTGAGAGAGGTAGGAATCCACCTCCAATTAGACGGGTTGGTGGTTTCCAATACCTCTCCCAACCTGTGTGCTACGAAAGGTTTAAAAGCGCGAGCGTCACTCCGTATCCACTTGAGGACGGTGGTTGAATCCGTCCAAAAAGTGGTTGCGGAGGGCACGAAGCGATGAGCTTGTAGGATCGTTTGAGCGAAACGCGATGCTATAAGAGCAGCTTGTAGTTCTAAACGAGGAATCGAGACCGGTTTGAGAGGCGAGACGCGTGCTTTGCTACCGATGAGTGACGTGGAGACGGAGTCGTCGCTGTAACAAAAACGCCAATACGCGACGCAGGCGTAGGCTTGCTCGCCGCCGTCGGCTATAACGTGCAGCTGAATGTCTGCTACGTCAGACCTACTCATGTACCAACGAGGGATTTTTGTGTCGGCCGCTACCTGCAACTGTGCGAACCAAGCCTCTGCCTCATTCACATACACGTCTGGTAAACGTTCGTCCCAACCAACACCTGCCCGCCATAGTCTCTGAATCAGAATACGGCCCCAGATGACGACTGGCATCAATAGACCGAGAGGGTCGTAAACTTTCATAACGTTAGACAGCAGGTTACGTTTGGTTAGCGTGTCGGTCGGCATGTGGGGCACGGCGCGAAATCCTAATGAATCTTGGAGTGGATTCCATTTGACGCCTAAGACGCCAACATCGTTACTGGGGGGCAGGTAAACGTCAGAAGTAGCGTCGCTCCTAAGTTCCTTCGGGACGAGTGACAGTGCTTCTGGATGGTTTGACGTCCACGCGCGCATTTCGAAGCCACAAGCCTTGTGCACCGTGACCACATCGGCGGCCAGTTTCAGGCGCGCCGATAAGAACGGTGGGAGAAGCGTCGGTATATGACAGTTCGTTGGATAAGTCAGATAGGTGGTCGAAATCCATGAGGTTAATTGTATCCGGATACTGCGCGCGAAGCCCTAGGGGCGTCATAGCACGCGCGTGCTTAACCAGGTAACGATCAGGTCGGTCGCGGCCACGAATATAAAAATCAACGTAACTCACGTCGATATCCTTGGCCATACCACTGACACCTTCAATGCGAAGACGCTCCTTATGCATAGATTTCGCGCCGATGCGCGCCGCTACCTCGCCGTCAATCAGCGTCGCTGTGCTGCCCTCGTCGAGAAGCGCTGTCGTCTCGAACTCGCCGTCGGGACCCTCGAGTACGATCGGGAGCACTTTAAGCAAGCCACGTGGGCGCTTGGATGATCCTGTCAGATTTAATAATATGTCAGCGGTGTTCGTAATTTTGACGGAAGTCTCGGCATTACAGTTGCCGGCGTTCAGAGAGGTAGTAGCGTCGTTATTAGAAGGCGATTGAGCGTTGTTGTCGTAATGAGTTGCTGAGGTGGAGTTAACTTGAGTTTCAGTAGTTGACGCTCCATGTAATAATGAATTGTGACGTCTGGTACATCCGTTAACTCCGCAAAGTTTGACTCGACATTTGCTCCATGTATGTGGGTTTGACTTTAGGCAGCGATAGCACGCCTTGGCTTCTCGAGACCAACGCCATCTTTCGTCTGCGCTAAGACTTAGAAACTTTTTACATGTTTTTATGCAGTGAGTTCCTTGTTTACAGTACGTGCATTCTGGGGGTTTGTTACCAGAAGTGGTTGCATGTACGGTTTCCTGTTTTGTAAAAGGTTTCGAAAAAACAAAAGAATTAAGCTGTTTCATCGTGCCGTCAGATACAAAACTGTATTTAAGCTGTTTGTCAGCCTCAACGAGTAGGAACCGTGACAACATTTCCAGTTTTGGAACGTTCTGTTCGATGGGCATATGAATAGCAGCGAAATCCGTGAAACGAGCCCTAGTGTGTTCGGTTAGTTTCAGGAGAATGCAGCGATATAGTTCGGGAGAATATAAATAATCTTTCTGATTTAGCATTTTGATTGTAGCGACAAAGTTTCGCAATTTGTTCGCAAGTGTGTTAAGAGATTCGGAAGTGCTTAACTTGCGTAGCTCGGCGACCTCGCGGGCCACTAGAAGTTCGGGTCGGCCGTAGGTCTGCTCCAGGGCGTCGATGACGTCCTGGGGGTCGAGCGCCGTCCACAGCAGCGAAGCCACGGACTGGTATGCAGGTCCGCGAATCGCGTTACTGAGTCGCGTTAGATTTTCTGCTGCGGAAAACATAGTTTTAGTGCGATTGTACACTGATTTGAATGCAATCCACTGAGTTATGTCACCTGAAAAAGGAAATAATTCCGGCTTTCTGGGGCGGTCAGAAAGGGCGGTGATGGCGTGAGCCAGTTGGGAAATTGGATCCGTGTGTCGCTCATTAGCGTGTGCATAAGTGGGTTCCGCACAGGTTGCACGGTTGCCGTCCGGGGCTGCAAAGTTGACCGTGTTGGTGGGGATAACCGACTGCAGAGGGTGTCCTTGGGTGTTGTGACCCAAAGTGGCAGTCGGTGCCCCGCCAGGGCTAAATGCGAGTGCCTCCGCGGCTATGTTTGCGTTTTGTGCACAAACCCAAGATGCCGTTCGTTTTGCTGAGCAAATGGAATGGGAAGAAGACTTAGCTTCGATTGCCGCGAGTTTCGCTTGTAGCTCCGCTTCCTCCGCTTCCGCCTCGCGACGAGCGAGCTCGCGCTCGCGCTGTACCTGGCGCCGTAGTGCCTCGGCTTCGAGAGCAAGCCTCTGAGCGCGAACCGTTGCCGAGGAACGCGATGATTGAGTGCGCTCACTGCATGGCTGTTCGCTGAGAACACTAGCTGTGCTTTTTAGCGGTGCTTTGACATTTTTCTCGTTATGCGAGCTAGCTCGAGCATTTGAACAATCAGCGGCGGAACCAGGTTGTGTTAAGCCGCTTGGGTTGTTGTCCACTTTACGTATGCTCAAATTAACTGCGCTTGGCAATGTCGAAACACCCTCGTCGGTGGCGGCTGAGCCCGGCCGGGCGCCGCACGGTGAACGTTCGCGGCGTTCGCGCTGCACCCGGTCGGCCTCTGTAGCCGCCTGGTCTGCCTTTGCCTTGCTACGTGTTTCCATCACGGTGAAAAATGATAATGATTACCTATAAATGTATGTAAACAAGCGATGAAAATTTACAATGACTTACGTGAAAAAAATTTTGACAGCTTGCGTATGTTTGCGGTTGATGGTATGAAATTTACGGCGAGAATGGACCAAAATGATAGCTACTGGAGTGGACTGTATGAAGAGTTAATGGAGGATGATGGAAACACCTTAGAATGTATCAATATATAATTACTCAAGCAATAACACAACATGTACATAAGATGGCACAAGGCAGACTGACATTCTTTAAAATTGGCATGTATCAAAAAAGGGTAAAAGTAGGCCGCAAACCAGCCAGTAGCCAACAGGTACATTCTATGTTTTTTTTTTGCTCCCAGACCAGCATTGTTTTTTTTAATTGTAGTATATTGAGTAAGCCTTCCCAGCCCCTGTAAGGGTTCCCACATTGTCAAAACGCTGCGCTAGACAAGCCTAAATTACCGTTAACCTTCACAGTTGTAACAATTTATGCGACGCTCGGCGACGAGGCGATCGCCCACGGCATCAACGAGACGGAAGTGTCCACTGTCATCACCACGCACGAGTTGCTGCCTAAGTTCAAGAAGATCCTCGCCAAGACGCCCAAAGTGGACACCATCATCTACATGGAGGACCAGCTCAAGGAGACCGACAGGCAAGGGTTCAAGGACGGCATCAGGATCGTGGCCTACAGGGAGGTGTTGGACAAAGGAAGGAACTCAAAAATTGGTAAGCTCTTTGTTCTCAGCATAATAGTTCTACGCCTCACGTCTGTTTCACCAACGCGACAATTGACAATTCTGTTTACATTACAATCTCGACGAGTGTCCCCGACAATTGTCGAATTGGTGAAATAGGCGCGAGGAATACACACGCCATTAGCTCGTACATTTTTATGCAAGTAGCTTGCACTCTTGTGTCATATATGTAGGAAATTTGACATATGCGTGCCAGCTACAGGCATGTGTATTCCAGGCAGACGCGTTCATCCCTTACAGGCATATAAGCAGTGCTTGTAAGCATACGGAAATGTGCCGACACGCTTCGTACCAATATGGGTTTTGTTGTCAATATGCCTACCTTCTGTCAGAACCCACTGCACGCCCCTTGACGTATACATAGGTAGGGGCCGTCCATTAATCATGTGATCTTTTTTTAAGCATTTTTTAACCCCCCCTCCCCCTTGGTGATACATGGTGTGGTTCAAGACTAACCCCCCACTCCCCATCCAACATCACGTGTATTTTTCGTATCTACAAAAAATCTTAAATTTTTTAGAACTAGAATTGTCTTGAGCGCGCGTGTTGAATTTATATATTAATTTGGTATCGTATATGTCATGATATATTTTTGTGTCATTTTACTATAATACATGTAACTGTAATTTAAAAATCGCGCGTTTGAAAAAATAATGAAAAAATGAATACACGTGTTATCTTACTACACCCCCCCTCCCCCTTGTGACATTTCGTGACTTTTGTCAAACCCCTCCCCCCCCTTTCAAGCCTCACGTGATTAATGGACGGCCCCGTAGTTGGCGTCGAAATGGTGTATTATAAAGTAGTGAACGTTCCACAGAATCAGTCCCCCCGTCCCCGTCGGACACGGCCATCGTGATGTACACGTCGGGCTCCACGGGCGTGCCGAAGGGCGTGATCCTGAGCCACCGCAACATGCTGGCCACGCTCAAGGCCTTCGTGGACGCCGTGCCCATCAACGAGTACGACGTGCTGATGGGCTTCCTGCCGCTCGCGCACGTGTTCGAGCTGCTCGCAGAGAGCCTGTGCATCATCGCTGGTTGGTACACTAGCCTGCATGTAAGGGTGGGGCTAGGCGAGCGTGTGTTTTGAGTTTACACTGCGACGTAACCCTACATGTACAAAGAACTCCCTCGTAAGGGTGGGGTTAGATGAGCGTGTGTTTTGAGTTTTGCGACGTAAAATTAGTTGAACTCGAAAAATTACGCTCGTCTGACTTCACCCTTAAAGAAGCGTTTTGACACCACTGTACGTGGATTAATTATTGTTTTGTTTTATTTTGACTGGTAGAGGCTATCCCCCTTATTCATTTGCGCTATAGGCTTCTGCTAACTTAGCAATCGTTTGTCCTTGTCTGTTAAAGGTAAACGTGACAGATAAGGACAAACGATTGCTAAGTTAGCAGAAGCCTACAGAACGTTTATGAATAAGGGGGTACATTTTTAAGACTTTTAATATTAGGTACCTACTTGACTTGGGGACCCTATACAACCCAGAAAATAAATGTAAATTATTTCTGAATTTCCTTTAATTATGTATTTGTTAAAAATGACTTTCTGCCAAGTTTCTTGCGGCGCATTCTGTTTGGCAATGATGGTCTTCTCGAAAGCACTGGTAGTTTAAATTTAGTTCCTAATTTTGCGAGGAGATCTACTTAGTTTCTGTGATTTTAATGCCAAGCTAAACAAAGCATCGTAGCGCGTCATGGCGCTTGCAATTGTCATGATAAGCTAGCTTCTGCCCGCGATTTCTTCCGCGTAGAATTAGACTTGGAATAATTATTTACGTTGCGACTCTAGGCAGCCACGACCGACATGTTTATCCCAGTCCCGTGGGAATTTTCCAATTTTCCTGGATAAAAAGTATCCTATGTCACTTTTGCGAAGACACACAACGCTGATGATCTATTTTTTATGTCGTATATTTTTTTTTTTGTTTTACCTTGTTTATTTTCTATAAAATTATTATTATCTTATATTTGTGTGTCTTGCAAAAAGGAATAAATTTCTTCTTTCTTTCTTTCTTTCTTTCTATGTTTTAATCTTGGGTACCAGCTATCTCCGTTCTAAATTAAATCCACATCGGTCACATGCTCACAAACTTCGCATTTATAATTAGTAGGATTCTGTTTGATATGAACAATTGAAATTGCAGGTGTACCGATCGGCTACTCGACCCCGCTCACCATGTTGGACTCGTCCAGCAAGATCATGAAGGGTACCAAGGGCGACGCCACCGTGCTCAAGCCCACTTGCATCACCACTGTACCGGTGAGACACCTATGAGTTAAACAAATTAACATTCATTCTTCACTCCTTCACTTTTAAATATTTGTTTTATAAGAACTATCTCCTGGCTGACAAACGATGTTAGGTTAGGGCGTGTATATAGCCAATTTTATACTTAGCGGAAGGTACAATTTAAACAGTGCAGAGGCACTCGCCTTAGGGTGTCATGGTGGCGTGCTTGAGGCGGAGGAAGGCGATGCGTTGATGATACTTGAAGAAGCGAGGAGAGCGTAGATCAGGTGTCCTCTCAAAATGAGCTAGCTTTTGTAATACATACGTACATACATAAAGAAATAAAAAAGAAAAAACGTAGAATGTACACACAGCAAAGCGAATCGGTGGGCACCCTAGTTATCCACGTGTGTCATTCTATACACACATCCGCACTTATCCGCTGCCTTATTACGCACACAACAAAATGCCCTATCTGTGCTAATTGTGTTTTCTGACTACCTTCACGCATAGTTATTCAAACCTGCTGGTATTTTGTTCAATGGAAGCATAATTTTGCCACCAGTTTTATAAGCGTGGTGGCTCAGGTGTATTGACTTAGAGTTATGAAACCTAAAGAACCGGGTTCGAATCCTGCACAAGTGTATCTTTTTTGTTTTCAATTTTAAATTACTAATCTCAAAATAAACTCATGTTTACCTAAAACAAGAAAAAAAGGACGTAAAAGAATAAAACAATAAAATGCAATTATTGGTTCAAATTGTTTATTGCAACTTTTAATTTTTATTGTATTAGCCTCTATTTGTGTTATTATTATTCTTACCAAAAGTAATTAAATTAGCTAAATAAAACTGCACACTTTTCCTTATAGAATAATATTCATAAAATAACACACACTTTAGAGGCCAGTATGATTTTATGTTTACTAAAAAGTCTTATGTCACTAACATAATAATTATCTTGCAAATTGAATACACAACCATAATAGGGCTATTTTTAAGATGACACATAATTAATATCTTAAATTCTGGTTTATTAGGTTTAAGTTTGATAAAGATGAACGAAACGTTTTATTTGCGGACGTGTAAGTCAGTGGTGAAATGAATAGACATGTTAAATGACAGCCATTAACAATAACATCATTTCACACTGGGTTATAATCTCCACTTTGAAGCGACTAAGCTACCTATCTCGATTTGGTTTGGATTTGGACACCAGGGCCCATCGATGACATCCAACCCCATAGCCTAAAGTAACACTGCCACTCGTTCTGCACTGTAAAACATTACTGTGTTTATATATTTAATTAAGTTAATATATTTCGTCTTCATCACTAAAAATCACTACATTTGACTTTGATTGATGTAATAATCAAAGTCAAGATATTCACGAGCAAAGGTTTCTTCTATGCTGGTCCGTTAAAGCATGTTTTTTGCTGGTCTACGGCAATGCAATCCTGCAGCATGCAGATGGTTTCGCACAGGTTGCAACGTAGCATTGTGTCTTGTTGCTGTGAAATGGGTCACTAGCGGGTGCGGCAACTACATAATGTCCAAATCAAATGGCAGGAGATGAGGCTTCAGGTTTAGGCCCAGAACGAATATTTTTATCGTGTCCGAAGTCTGCGTAAGGGTGAATCCATAATGGCACAGTCTTCCGCTGCAAAATAAATGAAGTTTAAATAAAAACCTTTTTCGTCAAAGAAAGTTGTTTAAAACATTACCGATAAAATAATAAGTCATTGTTTTTAACACCGTTTGTCTACTTACCCATATCAAAAAACGCCTAGCGATTCCTTATATAAATAGTTATATTGTTTTGCTCTTTTCAACAAAGATAAATGAAAATCCATGTTTAAGGTATTCGAAAGGCAAAATTAAACAGTTCGTAAGTATAACACACGGTTCATCCCGCAGCTAATAATGGCTGCCAGCGGTGACAGGTTGTTTGTTCACAAAATCATATTATTAGAAATTTGAGGGTAGAAAACACTTTATATTGTTTAAGACGATAACGACCAAAATAGCCATCAGCTAGCAACTTTTAAACTCCAGTAAAAAGAGTCATACCTATTAATAATTATATTAAAAGAAAACACAATGCGTTTGCGTTTTTAACATATTATATAAGAGTAAAATTAAACATACAACAGACTGCAACCACCATAAAATTAAATAGTTACGGAAAAAAATAAGTTATAATTTCAACCTTATTTCAAAGCTCATAAAACAGCTATTTACACAAATTGCAATACAGTAGTCGCAGATTGAACATAATTCATAAATTCACCATGTAACTTGCATACCTCGGTGGCCTAGCGGTCAAAGACAGGTCGAAGATTTGACTTGTGCTATAGTGAACCGGGTTCGTATCCGAAGAAAACGGAATATAAAATAGTAATAATAAAATGACATTTTTGGATGTTATTTCAATGGCCATGCTGGTTGTGAGGAATATTGCTTTGGAATTGGAATCTCAGACTTGTTGAGAAATAATAATATAACATCGTCGCATCAGTGAGATGGTAACTACTCTTCGCTAGTAATAATAGTTCAATGTGTGGGATTGCATAAATTTGAAGATTCAAGGTCGAAGGAAGCTTCGATTCGGTTCTCTCGCTTACACTGGGGATGACAATATCCAATGTAAGATTAGGTAAAATATTTTTAGGACAGTCTAAATAAAAAAATAGTACATTACTGCAGAGGCCGTGAAGTAAGGGATTGCTGGACGAGTTTGGGGTAGGTGGCCGAGTCGAAGACGAGGCCAGATAGAACGAGTCCTGCAATCCCTGTTCCGGCCAAAGCTTGTATAGTGCTTTTCTCAAACAATGTGAGGAAATATTAAAATTAAAATAACTACTAGACAATCAAGTAAATCATAGTTTACTTTTTTCCGGTAGCATATTTTGCATAGCTAAATTTGCCTCCTCTTTTAAATGAGGCGGAGTACAGTTCATAAGTTCCCCGTCACTTTCATCACTAGAACTCATTTTTATTTCTGTTAAATTATAATAACAATCACTACGAAATACGCATAAGCAGAAAAAAAGATTTTCGATTTGCCACCTTTTTTATTTTTTAAATGTACTAATTTGATCCAGCTATTTGAGCACCATGTTTAACCGCACATAAATATAGTACCATAGTTTTTTTTTTATGTCGCAATTATGCTTAGGTTACAGATTGTGATGGTGGTTGGCTGTATGTAATTTTTTCCTTTGCCAATTTAATTTTAGTATAGAAATTTAAAAAATTAGAGCAGCGGACAAAAATGGATTTTCATACTAACTTTTGTGGCCTAAGCCAAGAAGTAATGTAGGGAGCCATAAACGAGAAACTTCATGTCCTCATATCGGGACATTAACGCATACATTTCCGAGCATGTTTGAGAAAATACTTTTACATTATTTTCGTAGAAGTAACTGAAACCGGAGATATTGCATTTTCAGCCTTTGAGTGTGACACGATACCGGGGGGATTATTTTCATTTAATTTGTAATTATTTTTTACTTAATTTATTATAAACTAACTTAAATAGTTTTGTTATTTTATAGTTAGTTCTTGTTTATTCAATAAACAGGTAATTTACACCGACATTGCTCATTCATCTTGTTGCTAAAAAATCTGTACTTAGGGGGTAGAATTTATGATCGAACTCACTCACACATTCACATGTCATAGATTCTACTTAACGTTCATGTCGATACTCAACACGCATAGACGTGTGCGTGGCTGTGCTAACCGCATTATTTTGCTGTGTGTACATTGTATATTTTCCATCTAAACACACAATCTTGCTAAACGTGGCTTGTAGGTCTTATCTCCTTAGGCTCTGTTTACCTCGTAAAGACGTGATTTGTGTAGTTGTATGTACGTATACATAAATTACGTCTTTATGCCTTACGTAAAAAGACCTAAAGGCCATGCTTAGCATGATTGCGGGCGCATAGTGCCAAGGGAAATCAAAATATTGATAGGGTTGCAAGCCGCATCGCCTATAACATGATTCCTAAAATTTCGCCTATTCCCTCGATGACCTTTCACAAAACGCAACTGCTTTTCTTTGCTCCCAGACCAACATAGAATCTTTAATAATGTGGCAATGGTGACGATCCAAAGTAGTACCGCTTGTGTACCCGCAGTTGATAATGGACCGCATCAGCAAAGGCATCACGGACAAGGTGGGCAGGTCGGGGCCGTTCGCGGCCGCGCTGTTCAAGTGGGCCTACACGTACAAGCTCATCTGGATGAAGCGCGGCTACGACACGCCGCTGCTTAACAGACTTGTGAGTACTAGCTTTAGGTTATACACAGTCCGGGGGCGGCGTTGGCTCGAATCCCTCGGCGCTGTCGTTAACCCGGCAAGCGGGTGAAACCCGGAGTGGCTAAATGAGTCCTCGCCCGCGCGGCGTGGGACGACAAAGGGGCCGAGAGAGGTGCGGGCGGGGAGTGCGCCCGCCGCCCGCACAGAGGCCCCCGCGGTCGCCCCAACCGCGCCCCCGTGCCGCGCGGGCGAGGGCTAGTTTAAGCGGTGGGCTTATAGTCGGTATGCTCCCCCACCTCTTTCCGTGCGGGGTCGTAAGAGGTTCCACTCTGTTATACAGGGTTATATAAGTTAATGGATTGTTTTAGCAAATTTCAGCAGCCGGTTGGATTAATTTAACCGAACACCCAGTGTAACTGTTTCATTCTCTGTTCCTGTACGTCTAGCACGAAAGCGTACGAAAGTCGCGTCGCGCGCGAGTCAGATTGCCCGTCTTTTTCTTACTATTCGTTTTAGAAAGAGATGGGTAATCTATCTCGCGCGCGACGCGACTTTCGTATGCTTTCGTGCTAGGCATACTGGTGTCTATGGTTCTGTCTCTAGTTATAACTGTGAAATAGATAGATGTCGTCATAGATATCTGATACTTAAATAAAAAAATATCGGAAACTTAGCAGGGGTTTTGAGGAATGGACGCTAAAATGTTTTTAAGATTATCAAGCGGATAACTTCAACCGATTGAGCTGAAATTTTGCATAATTGAGTAAGTCGGATGACAATACAATAATCTGGTAGTGGAATTCTTGTGACCCGGCCAGGATCGATTCCGCAGGAGCAACTCGTCAATGATTGGTCCGATCGACTTGAAATTTGGTACACACATGTAGGACGGATGACAATGCAAGTACAGTCAGCAAAAAATCGTCATCTCTACATACAGTCCCACCTCTTTTCCATAGGGGTAGGCTTAGGCAGAGGCTATAATACTTTGTTCCACTGACTACGATTTTGACCTCTTTATTTTACCTCTTTCGCTTCATTCACATTCATCAACAGTAGTAATATTTTAAGATTATCTTTGTGTGGAATGGATTGTGACGTCACACCCGCCTTCCAGATGTTCACAAAGATAACGGCGCTGCTGGGCGGGCACATGCGGCTGATGATCTCGGGCGGCGCGCCGCTGTCGCCGGACACGCACGCGCAGGTGCGCATCTGCCTCTGCTGCGACGTGGTCACCGGCTACGGGCTCACCGAGACCACCTCGTGCGCCACCGTCGCCGACCAGTACGACAGGTACGGGAACCGTCAACAGCGCACCAGCGGGAGGCGGGACTGAATGAAAATACGGTATTAGCAGAAGCTTGCTCCGGAGAAAAATGTAGGCTGTGCGAGGTTTCATAGATAGGCAGACAAAAAATTAAGATTTTTAGTATTTTTTTAGATTTTTAGAAAGCGTGTCTAGCTATCACGGTTCATGAAATACAGCCTGGTGACCGACAGACAGATAGACAGACAAACAGTGATGTCTTAGTAATAGAGTCCCGTTTTTACCCTTTGGGTATGGAATCCTTATAACCATAATGGGCAAACTGTTGAAACTGATTTTGATTTGGTGGTGATCATTTAACATCAGGTGCCCCACTAGTTCGTTTGTCTGGCCTCTCTAACATAAAAAAAAAACATAAAAATTATAAATGTTATCACAATTTTAAAGAAAATGCGTTTCTTATTTCTTATTTCACAACAACAACAAATAACCCAACCGAGACAACAATAATGAAAACAATCACAACAATTTACAATCACCTTTTAAGTTCACCACTCTTCTAAAAGTGAACTCGTAATTAAATTGTGACTGGCTATGTGTTTCCGCCTGCGCCCTTTCCAAGCATGTTTTGAAATTCAGGTCAACGGGCCGCGTGGGCGCGCCCACGACGGGCACAGAGATCAAGCTCGTCAACTGGGAGGAGGGCGGCTACCGCGTCACCAACAAACCATTCCCGCAGGTATGTACAGAGAAGGTCTAAGGAACTATCATAGTAAAAATTTCACAGAGCGTAAGTCCCCCCCCTAGACATAGGCATAGTTTTACTTTTCAGATTTTTCCATGCGTTCTAGTTTATAACGGGTTGACCGCAAAATAAACAAATATCAGGAGGGAGATTTCTCCACACGTTGATAGTATTGAAAACAGCGCCATCTCTA
This sequence comes from Pandemis cinnamomeana, assembly GCA_932294345.1. Taxonomy (NCBI): domain Eukaryota; kingdom Metazoa; phylum Arthropoda; class Insecta; order Lepidoptera; family Tortricidae; genus Pandemis; species Pandemis cinnamomeana. Next base: position 17,088,044 of record OW028703.1, read on the forward strand.
GTCCTTAGTAAAAGCTCCATTGGGGATTGTAATTGTGTCGCAGGGACAAATTATTCTAACAGGTGGCGCTTAGCGTCAAATTCGCATAGTAATGACATGACCGCTGGTACCTACAGACAGAAAAATTCGAAGGGCGCTCACCTGTTTCCCGGCTATAGCTTTACTTTTTGGATTTTTCCATGTTTCTAGTTTTTATCGTTTAGAAATATTTGTATTTCATGTAAATATGCACTACACTTCTAGTGGCCTGATTGACCTTGAACCCTTGTAAATCTGGTACACTTAGGGCCTGTTTCACAATTTTCTGTTAAGTTACATTTATGTTAAGTGTCAGATTTCGTCTCTATTTGTTACTACGTAACAGACGGACGTCATCATAGATAACTGACACTTAAGATAACTGGAAACTAACAGAGAGTGGCGAAACAGGCTCTTAGTATGTAGGATAAAGATGGACGACTTGCACAGTCGTCAAACAAAAAAAGATTGTATGTAATTTATTGAATCACCATTTCAATGAACAAAACCATTTGGTGTCAAGCTTAAACTAGAAGTCGAATAAACGTTGTATTGCTTGTATTTTAGGGTGAAATTGTGATCGGCGGCGACAGCGTCGCGGAGGGCTACTACCGCAACCCGCTCAAGACCAAGGAGGAGTTCGTCGACATCGAGGGCCGCCGCTGGTTCCGCTCGGGCGACATCGGCGAGCTGCATCACGACGGTTGCATCAAGATCATAGGTCAGTGTTGCACAAGTGTGTCCACGGCAGCGACGTAACTATAACGTCTGGGGCCCGTGGCGAATTCGTCAGATGGGGCTCCTTCCTCAATATAAAGAAGTGCATTAGCGCAAGATTAAACTAAGCCAGTTTGGGGCCCGTGGCATTTTGCCACTCCTGCCGCCCTATAGTTACGCCACTGGTCTACGGGCTAAACCCCATACATACATATATCACGTCTTTATCCCTAACGGGGCAGACAGAGCCAAAGGTAACAAAACCTTAAGACCACGTTTAGCATGATTAAGGGCGTATAGGTGGAAAAGGAAATCAAAATAGTGATGGGTTGTTAACATGATTCCTATGACTTTCGCCCATTCCCTCGATGGCATTTACCATCTGCGCGGGAAGAGAAGCAAGTGGTAAATTCTATGTTTTTTACCCTATGTATTAACTCAATATTAACCTCGTGATGTGTGAAAATGTGAAACAGTTGACTCAATTAAAGACTTGGCTGAAAAGTCCAGTTACCAAGCCATATTCTACAAAAAAAGAAAAATTCTGTCATGTAGAAAAAATTTGTTATAATTAACAATGAGTCATTTAAAACTATGATTTAGAAACGGTTGATTTCGTTTACGGCGTAAAACATTGCCGATGGCTAAAAATTGTTACAAATATATCATCAAAACAAGTTTGAAGTTCGAATTCGGAGACGTATATAAACATACTAATGAACCAGTAATTGGAAGTATTTAAAATGTGATAGAACAGCGGTTCTTAACCTTCCTGACATGAGGGACCATTTGACAAAATTTCTGCCTTCCATGGACCATGTAGTAACTACATAATATCTAACGTATGGCTTTGATCGGCCGAAATTGCATCTTTACGCATTGTGTCGACTAGTTGTCATGTCACCTATCTAATTATATTTATTAGATTGGCGCCGCGGACCACTTTGGATGCTTCCAAGGACCACCAGTGGTCCGCGGACCACCGGTTAAGAACCACTGTGATAGAAACTTAATACAAGGTTTCGTTATTAAAGTGTATAAAGTAGGAATCTTACATCTTACTCTTGAGTCGTAATAACTATGAAACTTCTGGTACTTTCATTACGTCTAAACGTATTAAAATAACTCGATATTGCAACGTGATTAAAATCCCGGAACTTGTATTTTATAACTCTAAAAATTTGTCAACCCTTTTCCAGATCGCAAGAAGGATCTCGTGAAGCTCCAAGCGGGCGAGTACGTGTCCCTCGGCAAGGTGGAGGCGGAGCTGAAGACCTGCCCCATAGTCGAGAACATCTGCGTGTACGGCGACAGCTCCAAGAACTTCACGGTGGCGCTCGTGGTGCCGCACCCGCAGCACCTGGCCGAGATGGCCGTGCGCGCCGGCCTGCCCCACATGGAGTTCGACCAGCTCTGCCGCAGCGAGGCTGTGGAGAAGATTGTTGTGAAGGAGCTCGCTGATCACGCCAAGAAATGTGAGTCTTTTTTTGCTGCGCGAAAGGCGAAGGGATCGGGGCCCATGCAGCCAAAGTACTCGTAACATACTATGCTTAAATTATATTTAATGAGTATTGCAATGCAACTGTTGCAGCTATGTTTCGTGATAATTGTGGTTCATCTGGAAGTGTATATCTACCTAGTTTTTTCTTAGCGTCATGTACAGGCGAGGGCATAAATATCGATATAGCCATTATGTCAAATGTATGTGTCGCCGACTTTATTGTTTGTGCCGTAACTGTGTATCGATGTTTTTGATGACTGTACCTATTGGGTCGCGGGACCTTATTACTGTTGACTAAAGCTCGATTCTAATGTCATTGCGTTTTGTAAAAGTAGACGCTTGAATTTTTAAGTTTTGTATTATTTAGCGACGCATTCTTTAAAAAAAATGCAATTTAAACTATGTTTGGACTACAAAGGTCTCCGGTTCGTTATTCCGCTATTGAAAGACAATGCCCCACTTTTCTGCCGTCAGTTCGCAGCATCTAAAAACTAAAATGTTTGTGTTGCAGGCGGCCTAGAAAGGTTCGAGGTGCCGACGGCGGTGAAGCTGTGCACGGAGGTGTGGTCCCCCGACATGGGGCTGGTCACGGCCGCGTTCAAGATCAAGCGGAAAGACATCCAGGAGCGGTACAAGGAGGACATCAAGCGCATGTACGCGTCGTGAGCGCCGCCCGCCCGCAGCCCCCGCAGCCCCCAGGACTCCACACCGCGTCTCACCCATTCATTGCTTCAAACACTTTACCGCGTTCGCGTCGCGGCATATGATTAAAGTTCGCGAGGGCGCGATACCGCGTCGTCGGCAATGAATGGGCTGACGTCAAACGTGCAACATTGATCCTACTATCTTAATATGCGCGTCCGAAACGTTCCCGTTTTGATGAGTTGCTCAATAATTTATTTTTGTAATGCTTTTTTTATTGACGTGTGGATATGCGCGGGCGGCGCGGGTTCCGTTTACAGTGCGCTCTGTAATTGGTTAGTTTCGTTTTTAGTGGCAATCTGTGCCGACGATTTGTGAACTGTTCGCGTCAGACGTGTCTGAACGGTGTTCGTGTCGACACGACTAGTGCAGCGACCGATTTGATCGAACACCGGCTCGGGTGTGTCTGACGCGGGCAGCGATTAGGTTTTATTATTATCGATATCATAATTGCGCCTCTGTGAGGTGACCGCAGTTATTTGGCTATTATGTTTATTTATTTCCGTCTTGGACACGTTTCCGATGAACTAGCGTGGTGTTCGCCGGTCGCGGGGACGACGCGGCGCGGGTTGTACAGATTTCTGCAATGGGATGTAGATTTGTATTTTGTAAATTATTTATGAAAATATTAGGTAGCTTAGAAGACCGAGATTAGGCCTGAAACTTTTTATATAGTTATTTGTATATCGTGCACATCACATTATCTGTTTTAGATATGTAAAAAAAAATATGCCAAATACCGATATAACGTGTAATCAGACATCACGCCGCTCGGCCGGCGGCGGCACCGGCCCTCGCACACATTCGCATGAAGCTTCGTTCGGTTCTAAGTTTCTATATTTTAATAATTTTGATATAAGTGTTGTACATATTTATGTCGAAAAAATGTTTTAGTTCGTGTAGTAGCAATGCATCATTTTTACATACGGATGTGATGAATGAATGAGTGCTCGGTTCAATATATTTTGTATAAATGTTACACGTTCGGTCACAACCTGATGAGAGATTTCATGAGATTTTTATAATTAAGACCCTCATGTTCAGATCTGATTAGAGTTGATTGCTGTCAGAGCGGCAGTAGTGGGCGGCGGCCGGCGCTGGCAGCACAGGCGGCGGCGCTCCGGAGTTCCGCTCCGAGGGGAACACGTAATGAAATACTGAAATTCTTTAGAGTAAGTCAACTGTTTTAGTACTTAGGGGGGACGGGGATGTTTTGCTGCTGTTGGTAAAGTTTTATAATAATTTTGCAATAATAGTTTCGATTAGTTCGGGCTGTAGCATGTGATGAAGTCGCGTATTCGTTAGCCAAAAGATTTGTTTTAATTCGTATCGTTTAGGAGCGGCCGCGGCGACGGCGGCCTCTGAAATTGTTAATTAGTTTTATCGCAATCGTGGCTATACGGCATTTTATTCTACTCGAAGGCGCATTTTTCTGAGCATTTCCATACACTCTGTTTGATCAAATGTTTGTTACAATTGAATTTTAATATCAATGTCTATCCGTACATAGAATAGGTATACTGTTACCTAGCTGTAAACATAAAATTCCATCGATGTATTTAATGTGAATATATGTGATTGTTACTATAATAGGTAGCATCATATTTTTCGATGTATGTAATCTTTCGAAAATAACAACGGTATTAGCAAGTTATTTGTTCAGTTTATCTGACTGCATTTTGTGTTTGGAATTCCTAAAATACAATTGAAAACAATAAATGTTAATAAAATCATTAAGATTCCGTTTTATTTTTCCTGGCACTTTGATTTCCTGCGGAACAATTAATGGCTCATGCATGAGTGTTGTTCCTTACCCAGACCCTTTTCCTCATGTGCATAGTTTTCTTAGGTTATGTTTTTTCACTCGGAGATCAAGGGTGAAATTAAAGGTATTTCACTTATCTCAAAAAACGCACAACCATGTATAAGAGCTGGTTCGCACGAGCGTTTTTTCAACGGGCGTTAAAAAAACGTTTAAATAAAACAAATTGGAAACCATGTATTTATTCACACGAAGGCGGTTTTAAAGCGCGGCGCTTTTTTATTGAGCACTGTTCGATTTTCGACGTTAAATCGAATTGAACATACGGAACTTCCAACGTCGGGTTTTAACGCGACGCTTTTTAAACGCTCGTGCGAACTAGCTCTAAGACTTCAAGGACCCGTTGAAACCCACTATGGTTCAGCCAGATTTTATAGTTTAGGCAGGTTCTTTGCTTAAATTGCCTCAGACCAGATGTCTGAAATGTTCCAGCGTGGAGAGTAAGACAGCCGTTGAAATTACTGGCGCAAGAGATATTGTCCTAGCCCTCTAGGCTAGCAACGCATCTGCATTCCTCTAGTGTTGTGTCCATGGGCGGTGGTTCTCGCTTCTTGCCATCAGGTGACGAGCAAGTGCGGGTTTACCTTGTATATTTTTTTTTAAACTACCACAAGTCCAGCTCAGTTTCTTATTTATTTCTGCTATTGTTTCCAGTTTTATTTTTCAGTCGTTTTTTGCGTCCTTATCTAAGCAGAAAAAAATGAACAAATCATAAAAGAAATGTGTTTTATTTATAATTTATTAATGTTAATAAATTACATCATCTTTCCTCCCAAAAGGAGCGTACATAACAGTACATAACAGGATGTCATCTACAAGCGACTGAGCGACCTGTCAATAGGACAACTCCAATATAAGAGAACTTTTCATAACTATTAACTACCGTCAAAAAGCGCATTGTGGAAGCACTTATGTCGTAGTGTAGACACTTAATAAATACATCGTTTAAACTCATGTCCTAACATTAAATGATATAGCATTTGCTAAAACAGAAATTTGGTCAAAACTTTTTAACAATATTAAATTGCTTCAAACCACTGACTTATAAAGTATCTTTTCTATCACGGTATAGTACTGAAGTCAACAAAACCACGGAAAAATTAAAATTAACTAACTTCCTTCATTTACTCATTAATACAAAGAAATTTGGAGTTAATTTCAAGTGTTTTCACTGAGCTGGTCACGGTAAGAGAGTAAGTAAGTGGAAAAAAAGAAAGGTAAGTACAAGAAAAAGGTCGAAATGAGACAATTGATTGTACCAGGATACACTTTGTGGAGTTCCAAGTTTATGATAATAGGGGATATGCATTTTACTATCACATTAAAGAATTAATTGAAATATCTTAAAAATGATGACAAAAAGTGAAAACAAAAGTAATATCGGTCAAGAAATACGGAAAATGCGATTAGAAAAATATCCTATATTACATGTGACGTCGTAAAACGACGCCCATATCAACTCCACATTAAATTCTGTTTTTCTAGACAAATCTCTATCTATATAGTCATTTGGAAAAGACTTTTTAATTAGCTTGATACATAAATGAGCTCATACGAAAGCAATAAAAAATCATGAATATTCCCTATTATTTTTAGTTCACACTCGCACTTACTAAATATTAAAAATATTTATTTTTGCCTGACTTATCCACAATTTTAGCCTATGCTAATAACAGCTTTTCTTTAGTTACCCAACCAGTTACGCCATGACAGATCAAACTGATGTACAGTAGGCACCCGGCCATAAAAGATTGAACTTCGGTCTTTAGAAAGAGACAACGTAATACGTCACGTAAGTTAGAGCGAGACACCGCTCTACGCAGCCGAAATTAGCCGAGAAGACCGATGTGCAGTCATTACGGCCGGGTACCGTTTAACGGAACACAACCGATCGTCTGTTTGAGTTAGGCGGTGCTCATCTTGCACAAGTGCCTCAGCTGCATGATCTTGATGTCGTCCGTTCCGAACTTGACCACGCCCTCCTGGTTTTCTATGCTGATGAGTTGACCGACTGCCTCGCGCTCCTCGCCGGCGACCACCTGCAAAAATAAGAGCAATTGTTTTTGGATACGTGATAACCGACTTCATAGTTACTATTGGTACAAATTTAGATGCATTTAAAAATGCTATAGGCTAACGATGCAGGTATAATATATTGAAGCCACTGCTGAGAATCGAAAGCAGTTTGGAATGTTATTTGCACAGATGTGATTAAAAAAATACGCTACTATAAAGATAGACTAGATAATAAAGAACAGTCTTAGAACTATTTTGGAATATGTCAGCAGAAGGTTGGATTTGTTGGATCGAACACGCTCCAAGATTTTGGAATTTTGGATTCAAAATTAAGTTACCTTTCGCCGTACACTTTGAACAACCAACGAGCGGAGATAATTTTTAAATGTAATTAAAAAAAACCTGGAAAACATTTACAGTGGTATTCAATCAGACAAAGTTGACCACCTTCTAAGTATTCAAGAATATTTTCAGCAAGAAACAACCGTGAGACACCGCGTTCGTTTCGCTGCCGCCGGGGCGAGCGTTCCAATGGGAAGGACTTCGAACTAGCACTATTTTTATGTGAGAGTTATCCGCTCGTGTAATTATAATTATTCAAGTGATTTACCTTGACGCGCTCCCCGGAGGCGGGCACGACGGGCTCGAGCAGCGCGTTGGGCACGGAGAGCACGCGGTCCTCGTGCGGCAGGAACACGGCGCACGTGGCGCCCGACAGGCCGCGGATGACGCCCGTGCGGCCCGCCAGCGCGGCCAGGCCGGCCTCCTCGGCGCCGGCCGCCGCGCGCACGCGCACCTCCACCTCCGTCGTGTGCCAGTCGCCGCCCGCGCCGCCCGCGAACGGCGAGCGCGGCGAGAAGCCGCCCGGCGAGCCGCCGCCCAGGTAGCCGGCCGCGTAGCCCGCCGGCGACGGCGACGGCTGGTACGGCGAGTACGAGTGGTCCGAGCCGTACATGGTGCCCGGCGTCTGCGGCGTGAAGGGCCCCTGCGCGTAGGACGGCGGGTACTGCGGCTGCGGGGACTCCTCCAGGCCGTACTCGAACTCGGCGCGCGCGGGCGTGGCGGCGGCGGCGGGGTCCCAGGCGCCGTGCGCGGGCGTGCGGCTGCCGTCGTGCGAGGGCGTGGCCGAGCCGTAGTGCGGCGTGCGGTTGCCGATGTCGTAGATGGGCGTCTGCGAGCCGTGCATGGGCGTCTTGAGCCCCGTGTCGCGGTACGTGGGCGTGGCCGCGCCCGCGGCGCTCGGCGTGCGGCCCGGCGTGCGGCTGTAGAACGACGACGAGCCGTCCTTGGCGGGCGCGCCCACGTTGGCGATGTGGCTGCGGTCCACCGAGATGGTCTGGCAGGCCGAGTGCAGCTCCACGCGCGCCGTGCTGCCGGTGGCGTCCTTGACGATGCCGACGTTGCCCTTGTAGGGCCCGCCGGTGATCTTGATGGTCTGGCCGATGAGGTCGCGGTCCCGCGTGACGCCGTGCCGGGCTCCGCGGGCGCCGCGGCCGCGCGGGCTGGCGGCGCCGCGGCCGCCGGGGTGCGCCGGCGACTGTATGCGCGGGGACATGAAGCCGAGCGAGAGCGCGGCGCCGCCCGACGGGTTCTTGTTGCCGCCGGCGAGCTGCAGGTGGCGCGTCTTGCACACGAAGATGCCGCCGTTGTCGAGGTACATCCGCGACTGCAGGAACGCGAAATTCCTGTACAGGTGTTTGATCTCGCCGTTGCGGCCGGCGTGCGGGCCGTCGATCACTTTGACGATGTCCTTCTTCTGAATCGTGTTCTGTTCGGAGTCGAGGGCCATAGTGAAGCGGTTCTCGCGACGCTTCTGCAGCGCCTGCGGCTTGCACTCGATCACCTTTCCCTGCATCCCGAGGACGTGAAAATTCTCTTTCTCCAGTCGGACTATCACGCCGACGGTTTGAGGGTCGAGCTGGACCATGTCGCCCCACTGGAACTGGCCGAGGGAGTCCACGCCGGTGGCCATGTCCGAGCAGAGCTGCAGGTCTCTCGGCAGCACCTCCAGCTCGTGCATGGTGAGGTCGGACACGAGCACGACGCGGTGCGGCTCCACGCGCACGATGAGACCAGTATCGCCCTCGTAGCGGCCCGCTAGCACTTTGACGTGGTCGCCCTGCTTGAAATACTTCCTCAACTCATTCGGCTTAAAAACGAGAGGATCCTTCAGAGCGTCGTGTTTCGGCATCACTGTGATCATTGAGCCGTCTATCGCTATGATCCTGGCCTGTAAGTTGGCGAGATCTCCCGAGCACACCTCGACGTTGTCCCCCATAGAGAACGAGTGCAGGCTTGTTGGGTCGTCTTTGGCGGGAGCTGCCAGCTCGATGTCGATGCCTTCGGGTTGCTCCTCGAATCTCTCCAATTCGGTGAGGGTCGGTTTCACGCCTTCGGCTAATATGGCCGACATTGTGAAGTTCTTGTATAGGAACCCTTTCCTTGAGTATCTGTTGCCCTCAAAAAGTAAGAAGTCACCATCGGATGTCACTTCGCCGCCGATCGCTCTGATCGCCTCCGGGTCGAACGGTTTGGCTGCTGGGCGTCTTTTCTTCTTTCTCTTGGCGGCTTCGCTCTCGCTCTGGACCGTCCTCAGCGCCCCTCGGAGTCTCGTGTAGTCTATTCTCGGTAGCAGTTTCAAATGCACCTGGTTCTGGGCTAGATCAACATAATCCACTTGTGCTATATCGTCTTTGTACAGACCTCTCTTAAGCCGCACCCATTGCTTAGGCTTCAAACCAGACTGTTCTTTGACTACCCTGAGAACATCGGTCATCTCCTTGATAGGTACCATTTCCTGTTTCCATATACCTATCCTTAAAGTTCCCACATTGTTTATGAGGGATTTGACGTGCGTCTGTTTATACGCTTCTATATAGATGTAGCCTTTGACGCCTTCTGGAGCCACAACTGATTTGATCTGGAAAGGCTCTTCAGAGAATTGATATGCGATGAACTTCCTCATTAAGAGCAGGACTGTAGCTTTCTCCTCGCCGATTCTGCACTTGACCATCCAGAGATTGGGGTCTTTGATGCCTGGGAGAAGGGTTTGCTGGGTGATTTCATCGGACATTTCCTCGCCGCCCTCTCCGAAGTGCCTGAGCGCCACGGACTCGTCAGCATACTTGTTCCTGAAGTATTCCTCGATCTTCTCGGCCTTCTGCGTGTCCCACAGGTTGGTCCCGCGGCGGCGGCCTTCTATCTCGCGCGCCGTGGGCCCGATCTCGTCCACCTCGTTACCGACGATGCCCATTTCTTGCGCGCCTTCCTCCCACTCGTCATCTTCTTCAACTTCATCATCCACCTATGAGAAATAAAAAATGAAAATTTGATGAAAGCTCATAATACGCCTATTGTTACCTTATTCTGTATACCTTTTTTCTGTTTTGGTTGTTACATGTGGTGTTCAATAAAGAGTTATTGTATTGTATTATTGGTAGGTAACCAATTAAAGCATAAACTTTTTACGCAAGTCGACTGTACCAGGTCCGGTTTTAGAACAGAATGAATCCCTTCCCATGGGTGTGTCTTCAGTAGGGCAGCTGCACTTTCTATTGCCTTGCTGAAGCGTCTTAGCTAGTTTCTGTGTAAATGGCGACGCACTAGCGGCAGGCCTGTCATCGCGGCCAATACGCATTTGAAACCAAGCCCTGGCAACGGGTTGGCAATGCGTAATACATAACATACATTAGATAGTTGTAAAAGCATACATACCTCAGCCTCGTCAATGATGAATCCACCATATCGACTATCCTTCTTGCGTTTCTTCCTGTGACGCGCCTCTTCTTCATCCTCGTCATACTCCTCTGAGTCCACCAGGTCTTCGCCCTCGGGCTCCTCCTCATCCTGCACAAAATAAACCAAATTTCTATACATTTATCGTTTGAAGTTCTTTGTTACAATCCTTTGTGAAGTTAGCTAAGAGCAAACAGTTTGTCCAACTTTATGAGGTACTTAGCTTGTTCCCTTGCCAGATATAAACTAGACAAAACGGCTTAACTTTACTGTAGTCTTTGACTGATTAAGATTGATTTGGCAAGTAGTTTAGCGGAATCAATAATTAGATGATGAAAAAATTTGCTTTATAGGGGATATTTTCTGGTATATACTGGGAAACAAAATTGTGATACAACTAACATCTTTAGTTGTGCAATAAAGCTTAGTCACAGAAATGCACAATATCTATCTATACATCTCTAGTTACATTTATTATACTTATTGCATACAAAAGACAGCAGTTTTGTTTCTGCTTGAATAATTGCATGAGGTCAGCCTACTGTTAATATCAAACGGCATTTAGCATTTTGGAAAATAAATATTAAAAACTTACCTCTACTTCCTCGTCACCCGATGCTTCCTTCGCCTCATCATCTTTGTTCCGGCTGCCTCCAGAGCCAGCAGAGTGACTCCTGTTAACAGGTTTAACGGTTTCTTCATTGCTATTACACAGTTCTTTCAATAACATTTTTATTTTTAGCACAAGATGTCTTTACGATCAGCAGTGTAACTATGAAAAGGAGGTAGACGGAGTAAGGCTTATATAGTGGACAGTGTGCCACAAATACTATGGTCAGAGTTGCCAGGCATGAGATATATCCAACAACTCAAACAGTATTTTAAGATAGTTTTGGTAAAATGTTGCTTATTTTTTTCTTTCTAAAGTATAGCATTTTTATGTGGCATCTCATACTTCAAAATTTTTAGCAGGTATTTTTTCTAATGCTGGTAACACAGGATGACGCATGCATACACATTCCAGTGCCGCAAACCAGTGCCAACTGGTTTAAAACAGTTTGAACCAGTTTGCGCAAGTCCATGAGCTTTATTGTTTGTGAAATTTTTGAGAAAAAAAAACTGAACAGCATGCGATGCAGATAGTTAGTGTGTTATGGAGTTGTATAAGAAAGAATCTAATTTTTCAAACAAAAAAAAACAAAAAAAGTTGATTATCTCACTGCTAATTATTTTCGTAAAAATATGTAGATGCTCAGTTATTTTTCTTAAATTAGTTGTTAGCTTGAAGCATTCATGTGTCAAAAGGATGTAAGTACATTCACAGTGATTCCTAGGAAAACCAATAATTAGCTGGTCTCTAGGTTGCAAAATTAATTAAAATGCAATTGTAGTAGACACATCTGTTAGTGCTTCAGATAAATGGCATTTCTCAGTGCTCAGTCATTATGCCTGTAGGAATGATACTCACTTTGAATGGCAAAATAGATTATTAAGTAATACTTTTTACCATCCTACTTGACAATGTACAATTTATGATGTAATTTTTATTGAATGAATAAACAATCTAATCTAATCTAATCTAATCTAAGCTAATCTAATCTAATCTAATGTCCTAACTAAAGGACAACAGTCAAAGAAAAAATTTATTTTACATGAACGACTAGATTTGAAATCCAACAACCAAAATTAGTCTGGGCCGCCAAAGGTTAAGGTAAATGTTTAAAAAAATAGCATGGAAAAGAGAAAGTGTCTTCTTAAAATCATTACTCCCTACTTTTACATTCTCAAGGTAACAGTTGAAACCGATTCTGAAATCATTCTTGAAGCAAGATTTATAAGACGAACAATTTGTCACAATTTTTTTTATAATTTATGTATACACTTCATGCTCCTTTCGAAGTTTTCGTGTACCGTGCCATGATACCGTGTTAATGAATTACAATGTAACAAATAAACAAACATCAATACGGTGTCTACGTAATGTAATGGAGGACCGAAAGCGGAATTTAAAGCGCTATTGTATTCTTACCTGGATCTTGAGCGCGATTGTGACTTGGATCTGGAACGCGAATGCGATTTAGATCTGGAGCGGGAGGGTGAGCGGGAGCGGCTAGGGCTGCGGCTCCGGCTGCCAGAGCGTGATCGAGATCGCGACACCGACCTAGACTTCGCGGATCTATTTGACGCGGCACTCCGCCTCGACCGATTAGACACTACGCTCCCTGCCTCGGAGCCACTTCCGGAGTAATTGCTGCCCTCCGAATCGGACATTGTCGTTTTACGAAGCTAACACTGATTTTACTAATCCATGAATATTAAATTTACAATTCACACATGCAGGACTACTAATAAATTGGAATGGAAATGAAAACCACAGATTAGATATACATTACTCTCAATACACTCGCTACCACTCCACTTACTCCACAGATAAATAATTAATGATGCGTCGGGCGTTGAACAGTTTGAGTCACTGGAGAAAAAGTTGCATTTTGCGATTGAATACTGAAATTTTAAAGCCTTTCCATATTCATATACGGCGCTGAGCCAGATAAAATGATACAATATTTTGGTATTTTAGGTTGGAATTTATTCAAAACGGATTAATTTAAAATTTGGATGACTCCGAGTTCTAATAGAAAAGTAACATTGCCACTGCATTTTGTCTATGATGTATACGAAAAACTGGAATGAAAAACATAGTTACCTTGTCTATTGATTCATCCATCGCTGCCCCACCGACTGATGTGAAATTTTCACATTAATCTTGATATTTTATTGTTTTATTGTAAAATTCTGCTTAGAATTTATCTATAAGACAACGGGGCTGGCAATAGTTATCGGTCATACGATAACTCGGGGCGCAGAACAGTGTAGAGCTTTGTCGTGTATGTCACCTGTGCGTTCATCGGGCGACAGCTTTCGATCGGTTTCGCACGTCCTACAATAAACAATTGGTTGTTTTTGCGGTGTGTTCAAGCGGGCGATCGATCGCGTGTGGTGTTGTGCGGTTGTAATGAGTGGTGCAGCGGAGGGGGCTGCGGAGGAGATGCACCATTGAAGGCGGAGCGGAGCGCTAGCAGCAGGGCTCGCCCGGGGCTCCGATGTTGGAGACGCGAACGGCGCGCGCCGCAGACTCGGTGTGGGCCAGCAAGCCGCTGCCGGCGCCACACGCCATGGCCACCCCGAGGCATGGGAAAAACGCGCAGGTAACCATATAACCACCTACTCCTATGCACTGGCCTTCATACACCCACCGTACCATATTCGCTGGGAAAAGAAAGTTGTGAGCACCACAACTGTAGTTACATCAAGGTCTCATATCTACCTTCTTGCACATACCTATTTAAATCACCGGTGTATGAATGTATGATTCATGGGAAAATCATCTTTTTGCCATAATTTTCCTTATTCTTATTAGAATATTTCCCACTTGTTACTATTTGGATATGGTATAAGAAAAGCCAATATTATTATTTTTCTGATAGGAACAGTAGGGTAATTATTAATCAATTATTAAGCTTACATCTACCCCACTACATAACTGTCTTAATTTAGCTTCCACTTTACATAGTTCTTTGCCACTCTTTATGTTACCAATTTGCTCATGCTCTGCTCTCTCTCCACAACTGAGTCTTTTTACTGTCATCTTCTTTTTTTTTTTAATTTCATCCCATGGCATCAATATCAAGAATATTTATGCCAGTTTTGAAGGTAAGTATACCAACTATTGACTTGATTAACCACTTTCACAGTTCCAAGCAAGTATTAGGTGGCCCCTGGTATCCTAGTCTGTGGTATCTAATTATGGTTATATAAGCTTTTGTTGTGACTGCACTTGCATGAACCATTGGATCTGATGGTAGATGTTATGGGATTTTACTGAGTTCTTGTGTGAGTCTTTAAAAAAAGCCTAATTCCTAGAAATTCCATTGTGGTATTTCTGATTTATTTTGCTTAGTTGAGATTTTGGGATATTACATGCATAGTTATCAAATCATTGGATATAATGGGACAAAATATAGCCTATGTGTTATTCCATAGATATCTAACTGTATACCAAATTTCATCCAAAACTGTTGTGGGATGAAAGAGTAATAAACAGTCACACTTACAATCTTTCGCATTTGTAATATTAGTTAGACTTTTTTGTACATTATTCCTACTAATATTATAAATGCGAAAGTAACTGTCTGTCCATTTGTCTGTCAGTCTTTCGGTCTGTCTGTCTGTTATGCTTTCATGCCTAAACCAGTAAACTGTTTTTAATAAAATTTGGTACAGAGATAGTTTGAGTCTTGGGGAAGGGTCATAGGATAGTGTTTGTCCCGGAAAATGTAATTGCGCCTCTAAAATAAATTGTGCAAGATAGCAATGTATAATTGTGGGTTATATGTAAACTGCAGTGTGTTTACTTGTACCATTTTGTTGTAAATTATGTAAACACAAGAATCTAGTCTGGTTTTATAAAATGATAATTATGAACCTTGATAATAATCCATTCATATATTTTTACATATGGCTATGGAAGAGATCTTTACTCAGCATTGGGTAGAAAAAGGTTGAAAAAGAAGAAGAGAGAGAAGAAATATTTTTACAAGCTTTTATATTCTTTGGGTGTAATTTTGCAAATTAAATGTAATCCGAAGTGGATATTGGTCAGATTGATTTAATATTTGGTATATCATCATCATCATCATTAGAGACCGGATTATATGCAACATAAAAAGCTCGTTATATGCATGCAAATATGCATGAAAAATGCTTGAAATATGCACGAAAATTGGCAAAATATGCAAAATATGCAAAATGAAATGATAAATTTTAGGAACCCAAAAAAAAGAGAAAAGTAAGCTTTAATTTTTTTTATTCAAAATTAGCATACAATTAGTAAGTTATTTTTTATAGACGACAATAGGTAGATACCTACAGTAACATTACATGTCACTAAAATTATTTAAAATTTTTATAAACGTAAACAATCAAATATTTTTCCAAATTTTCAGTGGTAAGATTGTGTCGTCGATCATTCAGAATATTTTAACGACTGCTGAGATGCGCGCGTCTTTTGTTTTGACAGTTACAGAGCCACAGAGTCAGTAGTCTTCGTTCAGAAATGTAGTAAAAAGGATAATTGTAAATGTGGAAATAAATAAATAAAAATAAATAAATAATATCACGTATCCGGCCAGTCATAATTTTGTTATTACTCAATAGCCCTTATATGTTTTGTGACGATTAAATTTGGTCGAATTCGCGATATTATCACTTTTATCGCATTTTGAAACGCAGGGTGAGTGCTCGCACTCGGAAAAATATTGTAAATGTACCGATAATATGCATCGTAACTAGATTTTGGGTAAAATATGCAATTACCGCTGAGAATGCCTTAAATATGCAAATGCATATGCAAATATGCAAATGCATATAATCCGGTCTCTAATCATCATCATCAGCCTATATACGTTCCACTGCTGGGCACAGGCCTCCTCTCAGAATGTAAAGTTCCACATCCGCACTGGGCCCGCGTGGGAACTATAGCCCAAGCCCCCTCTCATTTGGTATATAATGTAGAATTTTGGACAAAAACTTAGTGTGATTATATTATTGAACTAACCTAATATGAGAGTTTTCCAAAAAAAAGTCCACATGATCTACACTAGACTAACTTAACTAGTGTTGTTATAATTTTTAATATTTATATGTATGTGGTCAAGGTCATCTATTAGCTCCCTATACAAAACATTCTAACAGTATGCAAAATGGGCAAGTAGCTACAAATTAAGTAAATTTCTGACCAATTGGTAGCACACTACAAAAGCAGGAGTTAAGTTTTCCAGCATTAGATGTCTCTTGTCTGATATGATAGTGGTTGGCAAACAATTGACTATTGTTTGTCATATTGCACTGGCAATCATAGTCTTGTGACTGCACCTTACCTAGAGCTATTATATTATTATAAATTGATATAATGATGCTCATACTACTGCAGGAATGTTGGTATTTTTAATGAACTGCATGACATGGGTCGAGTAATATTAAAGGAATGTTTTGACACAATACACAACCATTGATTGATGGGTGGAAGCAAAGAATATAATGTGAAGTAAAATCAAAACTTAAAATGTTTTAAATACCTATGCATAGGTTAAAATTTGTAACTATTATTATAGCTGGGAAACGAAAGGAGAGACCTCAAAATTGTTATTTTATTAGCCACATCATCATCATCTACAGCTATTATACATCCCACTGTTGAGCACATTCCTCCTCTCAGAATGAGAGGGCTTGGGCTATTGGGAACTTCTCAAACTCCATTGAATTACTTTGCAAATGTGTACAGGTTTACTCACTATGTTTTTCCCTCACCAAATAGCTCATGGTAAAATATAATCCGAGCTGGATCGCTGACAAGGGCTTAAATCTGATGTTGTTTAGACACTCTCTATAACTTTTTTTTCCATGTTAAAATGTAATTTTGCACATAAATTACACATAATACCTACCTGTAATTATAACACGATAAACAAAATAAATAAAGTCATAAACATCTATTTCACCATCTCAGTAGTCAATATGAAGCCAACCGGGTGGATTTTTGTCGAGTTTATAATATAAAATGAATTTTCACTTGTCAGCGACTATTGTCGCGTTGGTGATATAGGGGCCAGTTCGTAGTGTGACAGCCGACAGGGTGACATGAACATGGTCTGATTTTCGAAGCCAAGATGAAACTTTTTAAGTCAGACTTGTCACATGTCACATTTATGAAATAGGTGAAACATCACACAGACCAAGTCATTTCCACCACTTGAGAAGAACCTGGTTGTGAATATTGTATGTATGTATTCCAGGATGATGTGTGCTACGTAGTTGCTAAGTACGACTACGCGGCGCAGGGTGCGCAGGAGTTGGACCTGCGCAAGAACGAGCGCTACCTGCTGCTAGATGATAGCAAGCACTGGTGGCGGGTGCAGAATGCGCGCTCGCAGTCTGGATACGTGCCCAGCAACTATGTGAAGAAGGAGAAGCCCTCGCTGTTTGACAGGTGATTAGACCCTGGGAAGGTAGTGGGAGATAGACAACCCGTCTCTTTCTAGAATGAACAGTAAGAAAAAGACGGGTAGTCTCTCGCGCGCGCTCGTGTTAGCTGTGCTGTGTGGTTGTCAGTTGCCTGTAGGGCGAGGACACTAAGGTATATAGGCTTCTTTGTTTGTTGAAATGCCTAACTAATTAACGTTTCATATGACAGAATAAAAGAATCATCTCTCTTGTCTCATTTGTCTAGATTACAATCAATTTCAGAGATTAAGAAAAATTTAAAAAAAAGTTTCTATCTTGGCCCAGATCTAGGACTCATTGACTACTTAGTCAGTAGTTAATTTATTCATGTTTAGCTAAAGATGAAGGAGAAATTGTCATATCTCAGGCAGCATCAAAGCAAATTTGAAATACACCAATTTGTCAGAACACCCAACTCAATTCTAGCCCAGAGTCATTAGTGGAGCAAATATTGCGTTAAGACACAAAGTATTCGACCATGATGTATGTAATTAATTAGTGATTCCTATAAACCAGTTTTTGCTCTACATATGGCTGCTTTTTCTAATTCATTCATTATTCTATTATGATTTCACAATGAACAATGATGTCATCTCGGGTCATTCAACACTGACGTAGTATTTAGCCATTTAGTTGACCACCCACAAGGAAATAGTTGATGAAAAACATACCAATTCGTGGCACATGACGTATTAATGTAAAACCAAACAATACTGTCACTGCTTATTATATCTGCAGCTTCACCAATGACAATGTTTACTATGTTACCGTATACATTGTCGCCATTGTCGGTAATTAATATTAAATTCTGCATTCAGCTTAACAAAAACTGATTGATTAGATTACAAACATACATAAATCACGTATTTATCCCTTACGGGGGAGACAGAGCCTAAGATAACAAGACCTAAAGGCCACGTTTATTATGATTGTGGGTGTATAGGTGGAAAGGAGTCCCATTAAGTCCTGGCTGGACCACCAGAATTTTACCACCAGATTATTGTATTGTCATCTGACTTACACAAATATGCAAAATTTTAGCTCGATCGGTTGAAGATGTGCTTCAACATTGAGTTGCAAGATTCCACCCGGACAAACATACTTACACACATATGTTGCAAGTTAATATAAAGCTTGGAAACATGGTCTCTTATATCTATCTTAATCTAACATCGCTCTTTCTACGATTTCTTTTCATTTAGTCTAAAAGTCATTCACCCATACGACTCCCAGTACCAATCTGGCCTATTTTCTCTAACCTGGCTTCATTCCTCTTCCAGCATCAAGAAGAAGGTGAAAAAGGGTTCCGGCTCGAAGACCCTCCCTTCCAACAGCTCGCCTGTGCGCGGCGGGCCTGAGTCCCCGGGGGCGCGGCGGGCCGAGCCGACCGAAGCCCTGGGGGCCGCCGTGGTCAAGTACAACTACCAGGCGCAGCAGCCCGACGAGCTATCGCTCACCAAGGGCACGCGCATCCTCATATTGGAGAAGAGCAATGACGGCTGGTGGCGGGGGCAGTACCAGGGTCACACTGGCTGGTGAGTCACCGGAACTTACTGGGTATTCAAAGAACCTATCCGCAAGGTCTACAATACAATACAATAACTCTTTATTGAACACCACATATAACAACCAAAGCAGAAAAAAGGTATTCAGAATATTACAAGGTAACAATAGGCGGCCTTATTGCTATAGAGCGATATCTACCAGCCGACAGCTGTTGGTCTATCTGGTTTTTTCCGGAATATTTGAGTAGCATTTTTTTTTATGGCTATGCGGACTAGCCAATGTCAAAGTTTACTGTTAGTTGATATGATAAGGAGGTTAACGGGTTAAATTTAGGGTTGGAAAGGATTGGAGTTAAAAAATATACTAAAATGTAATATGAATGTTATATACTCTGATATTGTTTTTTTTATGAAAGATGCTAATAATTATGTTATTCAGGATTTTTTTTCCATAAATGTTCAGATCTTTATGATCTGCCTGACGGCATCGATATTTTGACAATCTTTGCTTCCTGATATTTTTAGTAAGCTTATCCAGTGTAACGAATTTATTGAAATTTAACGCTGATCCAAAATATTTGAGGACCCCACCTTCTACGAAATATCTGATGGCGATTACTACGAAAAAAAATATCGAAAATATCTATATGGAAGGTGTTTTTAACAAAAATTAGTTACTATAATAGCTAACTTTTTATCCCCAGGTTCCCTTCAAACTACACGAGCGAAGAAGGCGACAATGAGGACCCTGTACATACGTACGCAATGGCGGAGAACGTGTTGGACATCGTCGTAAGTAGGCCGGCATGGTATTTGGTTCGCTTGTGAATCGCGTGACTTCAGGGCTGGCGAAATGCCAGAGGTCGCCGACCTCCAGCCTTAGCGGTGTCTGTGTGAAAACGTACAGAGTTCCAGTGCAAATGGAAGGTCTGAGAGAAATGTAACCACCTTTTTATAGTTATTTAAGTTGTGATTACGATAAAACAAAATGTTATGTACACACGGCAATATAATCAGGTAAGCACCTACGCACGCTCGCGCCGTATCTATCCTGCTTACCGAATAGCTTTGCGTGTTTACTTAAATTTATCATAGAGCCAGCGCTTTTGTTTTTTTTTTATATGACAAGGAAAGCAAGCGAGCTGGTCACCTGAGGGTAGCGTACTAGAGGCAGATGCGTTTTGCTCTTGAGTATAGTTCTTATTAGTAAGAGCCAGCGGCAAATGGCTATAATCGCTTCTCGCTTATCGCCGGCGTTGGGTATAGTGCCCAAGTGGACGCTCGAAGCGGAGCGGGTTGCGGCGAAGGGCTCATAGCAGCGTCGACGAACACCAGTATGAGTTTCTAAAGGACACCGAAAATTAGAACACAGAAAAATCCGAAAAGTAAAGCAGCAGTAAAATAGCAGGTTAGTAAGCTTTTGAATTTTTCTATCTGCACCAGCTGTCACGTCTTACGTTTGTTACTGTGTCGTACAGTAACAAAGTCACGCGACAGCTAGTAACAGATAGAAAAATTCGAAGGCTTACCCACCTGCTATGGGTGGTGTAGGGGTGTAGCACGCGTCACGGAATGACGAGGACCCCGGTTTCGTTTCCCGGCCATATCTTTACTTTGCGGATTTATTAATTTGAGTTTCTTTTTTTTTTTATTAAAGGTCTACAAACTGGATATTACATCCTATCTAACAGAGTAAAGTGCTAGGTATTGACTTACACTTCGTGTATACCCTAAAATAGTAGACACATCATGCACTTAAGGAAAACAGTTATTTATAAAAAAAAAAAAATCCTACAAAATCCTTAGAACAATCAATTGCTATTTCACAAAATGATTACCTATAGGTACTTATTTATACCAACAATGAGAAAAAAAAAACAATAAAAAACAATTATTTACATATAACTTAAAGCTTGCCGTATTTTCATTTGTTTCACCGTGTATTTTTGTGTCAACTTGTTCCAGGTGGCGCTATACTCGTTCACGTCGAACAACGAGCAAGAGTTGTCGTTCGAGAAGGGCGATCGGCTGGAGATAGTGGAGCGGCCGCCGTCGGACCCGGAGTGGTACCGCGCGCGGGACTCGCGCGGCCGCGTCGGCCTCGTGCCGCGCAACTACCTGCAGGAGCTCGCCGACTACCTCGCCATGCCTTACAGGTCAGCCGTCAGCCGTCATGCCCGAGGGGGAGGACGAACACTAATTGATTCGAATGTCGTTTCGTGTCGTTTCGCTCGTACCACTGGTGATAATAAGGATTATTTTCGCGCTCTTTTTGTTTCGAAATAACCGACTAGCTGTCATTTGTGTCGAACTGTCGCCGACGGAAAGACCGCCGAATACCTAGTTTCTCCGACTAGTTGGCTCAACTCTAAACAAGTCGTCATCCCAATTTAACACATTTGTCCACTCGTACTTTTTTTCAGATTCTAGATATTTTGGGTTTTTCTTACTCAGAATCGTTTACACTATCGATTCTCATACAAGGAAAAATGTGTCCCAGATTTGTATGCTTTTTTTTCCTGTTCGTCACGTTCCATACATATGAAAAAAAAGTGACGAACTGGAATGGAAATTTTGGGACACCTTGTTTTTTTTCTTGTAAATAAAACGATAAGATAAACGATTCTGAGTAAGAAAAACAAAATACCTTAATTCTGAAAAAAATGTTCATGTGGTTTTTTTTTGAAAAACGCTCTACTGAATTTATACCGTTGTGTATTGGGCTTGACTATGGGACTGTAATTATTTATACTTAGTGCAAAATTTATAGCGTAAATCTGTCACGCCGAGAACCAGTCGCGACAAGCGAGTGCGCTTTCTGCGCATGCGGTGACCCGACGCTGCTCAAGTCGTTGAGCTTTGACGTGCTTATTTTCAAAAAGTTACAACTAGCGAAGCACATTTTAAGACCGACCTAGATTCATTAAAAACGACTTATTTTTTTTAAAGCAATGCTACTTTACTTTAGCTTTAGATTGTTTTACTTGTGCGTGTGTACTTCAAACTATCTGTGAGTTTTTGCGCTGATAATGAACGGTAGGTTGTATGAAGAGACCGCTTCCATAGTTGTATTCGTTCACCGGTCTCGTTACTTTAGGCTCCGTCTACTCCGTAATGGATAAAGACGTGATTTAAGCTAGATTTACATTGTCTGACGTGTTGGGTCGATTCATACATTTAATTAGGCTGCGTTCCCATTTCTCTGATACCGTGTGTTGTGACGGCATATGTTGTGTCGTGTCACAAGCGATCCCGGTTCGCGTTGGAACGGGTCAGGTGCGGGGGGCGCACGTCATGTAAATGTGAACAGTAGCTATCACAACACGTCAGACAAATGTGGATGTGGGTTTATGTATGTATGCTGAGTGTGTGTGTGTGGCGCGCAGCGAGGCGGGCTCGGGCGGGCGCGGCGGCGGCGCGGCGGGGCGCGCGTGGTACTTCGGCGCCGTGACGCGCACGCAGTGCGACGCGCTGCTCAACCAGCACGGCCACGACGGGGACTTCCTCATCCGGGACTCCGAGACCAACGTGAGGGACTTTTTTACATTTGGTTTTATAGAAAAGGTAAAGGGAACAGAGTCCATGCACCCACAAATCAATATCATGGGACTATTGATACTACATAGTTGATCTAGTAACATAAACATAAGCGAAGCTTGTACTGTGGTCACCATGATTAAATACATATATAAAAGGTCATACGAAATGTCCAAAACTCGAGTTCACGGGACCGAACTCGAGACCTCAAGCTTCATACGGCAAGACTATTAGATTGTCAGATTAATACACTTATAAAGCCACGTTGCATAACGCCTAAAGTCGTCTTGTCTCAGTTGACCGTTTTTTCCAGAATTTAACTATTTTGTTTTTTTTTTACTTAAAATTGTTTACTCTATCGGTCCTTATACGTGAAAAAATGTGTCCCAAAACTTCCATTCCAGTTCATCACTTTATTGTTCATCGTTTTTTTGTATGTATGGAACGTGACGAACTGGAAAAAGTCCGTAGTAATCTGAAGCATATTTTTTCCTGTATGTGAATTGATAAGGCCATCACTTCTAGATAAGAAAAATTAAAGAAAAGAAAAGAAAAGAAGAAAAGAAAATTTATTTTGCAAATTGGCCGCTAAGGGCTCTTTTACATGTCTTTTGAAACTACCAGCACATTCGGAAAGACCATCATTGCCAAGAAGAATGCGCCGCAAGAAACTTGGCAGAAAGTCATTTTTTCAAATAAAAATACAGTAACTAAGAAAAAAAAGTAAGAAAAAAAAAGAATATATCGTTTTTTTTTTTAAAAACGCTCAGTTATGTTAGCAGAAGATAAATGTTTTCGGTGTATCGCATGAAGTACCGCACGTGTCTTGTTGCAGGTGGGCGACTACTCGGTGTCGCTGAAGGCGCCGGGGCGCAACAAGCACTTCCGCGTGGCCGTGTCGGGCGCGCTGTACTGCATCGGGCAGCGCAAGTTCCCGACGCTGGAGCAGCTGGTGGCGCACTACCAGCGCGCGCCCATCTACACCAACAAGCAGGGCGAGAAGCTCTACCTCGTGCGCCCGCTGCCCAAGGCCGACCCGCCCTGCTGAGTGCCACCCGAATAGTGCGACGCGTTCGACTCGTTTTATTAGACGATATCGATAATCGACGTACGGTCGAGTGCAAAAATAAGTATGGATACGAACTTTACAAAAATATGTCTCGCGACTTTATACCGGTGTAAGAGCGTATGGTACTTATTTTTGTGTTGTTTTTAAGTATTTGAATTTAGAAGACGTTGGCGTACACACTTTTGGAGGTATTAAGTTCTATAATATTTTATTTAATTTTCATGTAATTTCAATAGTTCTTAAATGTGACTCGACACAGTCAACTTCAGATATCGGTTGCTTTTAGTTGCGATGAGTATAAATGAAAGTGCGTTACACATAATTAAAATTATTCAAGCTTAGCTATTATTTGTGATAATGATGGTTAAAAATTACTTTTTATCGATGTCGATGAAGTTAGTCGATTTTTAATTAATCACCAGCGCTGGTACATTTCTGTCCCCGTCAATTCGGAGTTTTAAGTAATCATTCGAGTACTAGCAACGACCACAGTATGCTTAGTGTAAATTTTTCATCACAAAATAGTCGCAAACGTGTTTGCGTTAAAAGTAGCGTTGCCGCAAAAGCGATAGTTTTAGTCGAAAAATGCGATACTATCGATAGTATTGTCACACAATAAATAATAGTACTACTAGACTACAGGCCCACGTACAAAAAATGTGGGTCATATGAACCACCAGGTGACGTATATAAGAGCATAAAATAATAAGATTCAACACTATGCCGTCACTTGTAAGCTGTCCAACTGGGTGCTGGTGAGAATTCAAAAGTGCAGGTAGAGTGAGTACATTTTGGTCATATGATCATGTACGGCATTTTTACCATCGATAGATCCATGAAAAATAATAAGAAAGCGCGCAGTGCCGTAAAAAAATGGTGAGCCACAAAGTCGATATTTTCTTTTGATTTTCTGACAATTTCGAGGGTAAATTTGGTCATTTGAGACTGTACGGCATCAGTTTCATACTGTTTCAATACAGCTTCTAATCCATTATTCCGCAACGCCGTACAAAAATTGTGCGACAAGGGGACAAAATCGAGGGTTGCAACCCCCTCTTTTTCCGTGGTCCGGGGGGTGATTTGAAACAGTACGGCTTCGGTTCCAAAACATTATCTAGCACTCAAAAGTACTACTACAAATAATGCCGTCAAAAAATTATTGTTCATTTGAATGATTATCTTAATTTCATGGTATACTTGATTTATAAAGCTGTAAAATCATTTGACTCTGTACGGCAACTTTTTTTTTAACATAACATACAATATGTATGTGGTTTCAAAAATAAGTATCATACGCTCTTACACCGGTGTAATAAGGTCGTGGGACATATTTTTGACAAGTTCATATCGATACTTATTTTTGCACTTGACCGTACATGTTAGTGCGTGCCCGCAGGCGCGCGGCAGCACCGACTGTTAGACAATCTCAAGTTGTCGCGCGCTGTAGGTATAAACGAGTAACGGATGCCTGGTATTGTAGTCTACCGAAAGTATCGATACTATTGTCTTTGCTCAAACTATCCAGACACTGTCGACAGTGGACTCGAGCGGCAACTAATTAAAAAATCCATTACTATGGGAACAGTTTGTTGCCGTTTCGTACCGCTAGTGGCGCTGCTGTGCCCGTAGACCGTGCCCGAGACGTAACGGGAACGCGTTCGGTATGTTTCTCGCGAGATTGACTACCCGTCTCTTTCTAGAGCGCACAGTAAGAAAGAGACGCAATGTATATCGCGCGCGACGCGACTCTTGCGCGCACTCGTGCTAGACATGCCTTAGTGCGAGTTGCGCCAAATTACTTTATAACGTTAACTGTGACCGTTGATTTTGACCTACCGTTAACCGGGTTGACTTATGACATATGCGGTGAATGTTTGGCATGTAGACGCAAAATAATAATAATAATAATAATGATTTCGTCATTATAACTGCTTCTTAAACTCACCCTGGTTTACGGTATACATTGACAGAAAACCTGTGAAATATGTGTCAGAATCGTTGGTTATGGTTTTTGTTAAAATAACTTCGCGCAAAACACACATTGTTTAAACGGACGGTCGTGATCATATTCAACAGTCTCTTTCTACTGTCTTTATCATCCTACTAATTTGTATGTAGGATGTATGAATGTATGGATGTTTGTTACTCTTACGCCAAAACGGCTAAACTTATCTGGATGCGGCGCGGAGGTAGGCTAGTTTTTATCCTGGAAAATAGCGATATACGAAATCTTCGTAGGCTATGTGGTAACAGCTGGTTTGAATAGTGAATACGATTGCGACGACGGTAGCGGATTAGCCACGTAGCAGAATTAGCGCGGCTTGTTTAATTTATGTATGACATGTATGATCAACGTTATTATCGAATGAATTTTGTCGTTGAATCAAATTAGTAACGTGGCATCCAAGCTGCGCTGTGGGACCTGGCGAAGCGACAACTAGTATAGGGCGTTATGTGTAGAAGAAAATGGCGCGGACGTTACATTACGCATTTTATTCGTAAGGGGCCATTCAAGTATTACGTAAGCAGATTTTTACAATTATTTACCCCCCCTTCCCCTTGTCAGCAAAAGTAAGCAAACCTCTTACCCCCCCTTCCATGCTTACTTAACCATTGGTACCTAAAATGCATTTTTCTTTTAATGGATTCTGTTTAATTCGAATGTTGAATTCGAAAATTAAATCGAATTGAAACTGCTGACGTAATCACCATATCGACCTCCCCATCCACCATGTCATCAAAGATAAGCAAAGCAAAGCAAATACCCGCCCGCCCCCCTCAAGCGCTTACGTAATACTTGAACGCCCCCTAAGAAGAAAAAACTTAAATGCGTGTAGCTATTATATTGGTCCCTTAAAAATGAACTATCGGCTGATTTTATAGGTTAGGCGTCCGCGCCTTTTCTATATGATACGTGTCTGATTCTGCTCTACGTTCGAGATTTTTTTAGTAGCTAAGCTAAGGGTCGAATGAGTAGGTAAATTATTAGAAGATAAAATTGAGCTGCGTGTTTCGCGTAAGTAAAAGAATGTGCGGCTGTTGCGCGTCCTGGAAAGTACGGCTTGGAATGCAAGACCCAATGATGTGTGGGCAATGCATTCGCGTACCATCGTAGAAGAGCGTTTTCCAAAAAAATGGCCAAATGAACGTTTTTTTTCCAGAATTTAAATATAATGGGTTTTTCTTACTCAGAATCGTTTACCCTATCGATTCTTATACAAGAAAAAACGTGTCCCAGATTTTACTATGGATTTTTCCATTTCGTCACGTTCCATACATACAATATGGAAAAAGTGACGAACTGGAATGGAAATTTTGGGACACATTTTTTCTTGTGTACCTATGGATCGATGCGTTAAACGATCCTGAGTAAGAGAAACCCAAAAAAGGTAAATTCTGGAAAACATCCTCATGTGTACTTTTTTTGGAAAATGATGAGAACTCTGTCGCAATTGGCAGGCCGCTGTCACTCAAACGAGACACATGCCACCTTATTGCGATAGGGTTCTGCGGTGGTACAGTCAAGGGCATAAATATATGTACGTCACCAAGACAAACCAAGTAAAACATCTAGACACCTTTATGCCACAAACAATAAGGTCGGTGACACATTTGACAGTGGCTGTATCGATATTTATGCCCTCGGCTGTACGTAGACGTGAATACATTTCCCTTAGGCCGTGGTCGCTTTCACCCGCCGCACGCGGCCGACAGCGGCCCGCCGCCCGCGGCGTCTGAATGGTGTGTTCGGGAATGCTCGGGAGTGGTCGTTTTCGCCCAAAACGACCACTCCCGAGCATTCCCGAACACACCATTCAGACGCCGCGGGCGGCGGGCCGCTGTCGGCCGCGTGCGGCGGGTGAAAGCGACCACGGCCTTACTGTACTGTTGGGTCAGAATTCTAAGACTTAGTATGACGAGAATAAAAATGGTGAATATAAACAAACTTTTGATAAATTATCTAGATTTTGATTATATTTCGGATAAATCTCTACTAATATTATAAATGCGAAAGTAAATTTGTATGTCTGTTACCCTGTTGAAATTACATACAGCTAGTTTGAGTGTCGGGAATGGACATAGGATATTTTTATCCTGAGAAACAGCACAGTGCCTGCGGGATAACGATAAGCGAATTCTGCGCAGACGGAGTCGCGGGCAACCACTAGTAATTTATAAAAAGACACGAAGAGTGGTGATAATTAATGAAAAAATATACGCAAAAGTGGAAAAGGTTTGTTTATATCATCCGTAAATTCCAACTGTCAAGATTTTACACTTACAGTTTCAGCTCTTGTTATTCTCGTGTGTGCTCTGTCTGACTTAATCAAGGGTATGTCATATCATAATGATTGTCCAGTGAACATGCGAAACACGTGGCGGCAGCGAACAAATGAAATTAACACCAATTCTCACGCCGGTATAAATATATATAAACACTAAACTAGAGCTTAGCGAAATTACGGGCCTGTTTCACAACTCTGTATTAAGTTCCAGTTAACTTAAGTGTCAGTTGGTGATGGCGTCTGTCTGTTTCGGACATAGAGTACGGAATCATAAATAACTGACGCTGGAACTAGAGTGGTGAAACTGATACAGGCCATTTAAGTATTATATCATCTCGCCACTTCCAGCATCAATCTACTTATGTTATTTGCAACTCGATAAAGTCAATTTTGTATAGTTAATTCGTTCCCGGTGATAGAATCGAGTGTAATATATATGTTTCCCTTGTGGAATACAGGACCCGTTCGTTAGTCTCATATTTGTTTAGTACTCGTTTATGAGGTTATTTACACTAATGGATATGTTTTTAACATAATTAAATTAAAAACGGTGCCGATTTCGCTGTTTCCTTAACAATATGGTTATCGGTTATAAATATTATTTAATAGTTCTCGAAGTTGCAAGTTTAACCTTTTCGACACCAACGACCTATATAATAATATATACGTCCATTACTTCAATGCAAAAGCAACCTTCGTTCAATTGGCTTTAGGTTCGACTAAGTCATCGCAATAAAGAAGTCTGGCGAAAAGGTTAAACTAGTAACATTGGTCGAAAACCATTGATACGTTGATTGGGCCGATGTTGGTGATTTAGTTTTGTGAAATTGTAATTTGTAACTTCGAGAAACTGGCCTCTGGTCGCTTATTATTTTGTTGACTGATTTAAAAGAGATTAGATTAAATTAAGATGCGTTAGGTAATAGTTATTGACTTGAAAGTGTACCCTTTCGATTGACACCGGAGTCTGTGGGAGAACGCGAAACCGGCCACAGCACTAGATTAATACGGCGTTGATGCAACGCCCAAATATTAAATAATTATTACAATAATAAAAACCAAAAATTGGCTTCTTTAACGCATCTCTGTAATAACATAAGAGCATTTTCTATATCATATTATTTAGGTAGGTTAGAACGTCGGTAAGTACGGTAATATTAAAATGATTTTATAGATCAACTGTGTTTCATATTGTGTATATTCTGGCGCGGGCGGCGGCGGTGGCCGCGCCCGCGGCGGCTCTTAGTACGAATGCTTACAAAAATGACTATTATATGTGATCATTGTTATAAAAACATTTTATACACACACACACCTATACACCGCATATGATACGTTGTGATGTTTGGCTATGTAAGTTATTATGTAAGTCATTTTCAGGGAATATCGTGGAGTGAAATGGGAATTTTGTACTTTTTATATGAAACAGCGGGTAATGTTAGGACTATCACCTCGCGCCCGTACGTGATATCGTTTTAACTATTTAGTACATTGAAGTCTGATTAGTGCGAACGTAGACTAAATCCGCTAAAAAACCTGTTATAGTCATGTGACAACGAATTAGGTCCCAGTGCGCTTGCGACGGCCGCGGTTTAAACAAAACAACTGCTAACGATTTCAAGTTAAGTTTGTATGCAAAGTATTAGACGGTTTGCTTCAAGTTGAAATTAAATCTCTTATTCCCACTCGATATGTTGGGCCGATAACCTGTCGCGCGAGATTGAAATAAATGATGAATGAAAGAGACGAATAAGGTATACTTGCTTTGATAATTTAAAAAATACGTTGCGGTGAGTTTTCTCTTTGCCGATTGGTTTATAGTCTCGTTCCAGTGTTGGTCCGATTTGTGGGGGGGTTATTATGTTGTCGTTTAAATCGCGGTCGTGGGTTTGGAATCTCAGTCGATTTCCACTGATGTGACTATCACTAGTCAACGCCGGCATCACAATACAACGCTTCGCTAGTATACGTAGTTCAGAATTTATGTATAAACTTTTTAGTTTAAATTTAACATGTCTTTTGTGAGAGAACGACGGCAGCTGTTGTGTTGTTTTTATTTTATTTTTTATATTATTTATATTGATTTTGTAGATACGGTTAATATTAGAGGATTATCACGGCAACGTTATATGTTTTTAGTTCTTTTTTTGAGCTGGTTAAATTTTGTTTGCGTAGTTTATGTCAGGGCTTATTAACGTTACTATTATAGCATAATAAATGAATGTTACATAACGGTGACTTCACAAAATACTGGTGACGGTTTAAATATATAACGTTATTGCAGTTAACCGGTTTAAATAACGTTATAACGTTATTTAACTTTTAACGTTAATAAGTCCTGGTGTAGATACAGCGGACGTGACTGTCCCGGGCACTTAATCAAAGATATCTCTGTAATAGTTTCGTGTAAAGTAAGCTTCTGGCAGTGTTTACACGGAGTTGTAAGCGTATAACTCCAGATGACGTTGGCATCGATTTCAATCTTATTTGTTTGATCGTTCGATTCAAAATGGATTGGCGTCAGTGGCTTACTTATGTGGTATTGATTTTGAAATGAGGGCTATGTTGTAGCCTTTGAATAATTCACGTGAAAACTGACGATGGTATTTAATATGAGACGGTAAAGAATACATTTAGTAAATTGATGAGAGTGAAAATAATTGTTGCCATTTTCAAGCATGTTACGTCAAATGTGAGCAATACGTAGGTTGTGCTGGCATGGTTTGAATGTTATTCTTTATCGTCGTATCTAGTCAGTTATTCGTAACGTCATCGTGATGGAGGTTTCTTTGGTTTCATATCTAATGGGCAATGTTTGTGGCGGTCCAAATGCAAAAAGGCCTGCACAGCATTTGTAGTATTTACACCTAAATTCGAAGTTCTAATCGTGTCTGCTTGCTCACACTTAAGTCTTTAATAATAGGTGCGAGAGACGGTCTGATTCGAACTTCAAATTTGTGAGTAGGTTCCCTTACTTCAACGTTGATTCCATTGTCCAAAAAGAAAGGTGGACACTCCATTTGAAAATAGCTCGGACGGTTTATTTTTGTATACATTTTGTTTAGATGCAGCGACGATAATTTGTAATGCACTAAGTTTAGACAGGTTTTGTATGAGAACTAGATTAAGGTGCGAAAGTGTATGGCTCATACACGGAATAAGAAAGTTATTTCCTGTGGACGTGGAGTTCAAGTGCTTAGAGTCAAATATGCGGCTGTAAATAACTTTTTTGTAGTGTCCACAGGAAAACGCCATTAAAATTGTGTGTATGATCTGTAGATAAGCGTTAGGGGTGTTTTCTTAAATTGTTTACAGTAGTAACACGCGATCTTTTGTCGGGTCACGTCATCCGATGTAGTATTACTTTGGGAAACACCCTTTGAATGACCTTTGGCGTATGATTTGAAGAAAGTATAATTTGTACATTTTATTTAATTGCAAACACTGAAAAAAAATTATTTCAATTCGTATGCCAAAGTTCAAGAATGACTAAATAGATCTTTTTGATGTATTTAATACGTTTTATACTCTGTAACATAGACTGCCAGACACGGCGAGTAGTGATTTAATAAGAAATAATAAGGCCGTAAATTGTACATAATTTTATATAACAACATGACCACGACCGACGTCAGTTAACATACAAAGGCTACTTCCACTATACTCCAGCCGTGATTCGATTATCGAAGTTCGTATCATACCATCTCTCTCACTCTCAAAGTAATGACTATTAGTACGAGTGGAACAACTTCGAATATCGAATTTCGGATAAAGCCTGAGTATGATAGCAACAGCTCCTAAACTCAGCATTACATTGTCTTCCGATACAGCACGCGAGCACAAAGCCTAAATGATTAGGACACGAGACATTGTAAAAACAATTACTAACGAATTAGCGTCTAATATCGTGTGTTTTAGTTCTCGGTTTAATTGGCAATTCGGTTATCTTGTGGTTTGTTTACTGCCGCGCCTAGAGACACGAAGTATATGCAGCCGAAACTGCCAAATAGCCAAGGACTTTAATGATATAGAAAGCACTAACATAACACTACACTTTCACAGCCGCCCCTGCACTATTACAAGTTTTAAGTGTTAAAAAATGACGCGTGGGAGTGACCTCTTGACAGTGGCGTAGCTACCTAGGGCCTAGGCGGGGCATTGCCCCGGGGCCCTCAAGCTCAGAGGGCCCTCGAATCCTTACCAGAAAATCTCGATCGAACTATTATTATTAAAACGTAACCAGTTTAGATAGTAGTGGGGCTCCATTTTTTTATTTGCACCATGGCCCTTGGTTACCTAGTTATGCCACTGCGCTCTTGACACTTGAAACTTGTAGTGGAGAGCTCTCGGCATCATATTGCAAAGATTCAGACTCACAGTTGCGTCGAAGTTGCAGTGTGAGTCGGGTAATGGTTAAAATTGCATTTGAGGCGGTGATAGTGTCATAAGCTTTACTTAAAACATTGCCAAAGTAGAGGAATAACAACCTTACATTCCTATGCTTTTTAATAAAACACAATTCCGTTTCGTTTATCGGTACCAAAGTACCAACCACCAGATTGAAACTAACGACTTGATTAATAAATAAGCTTAGATTTATTAGAGTGATTGAGTTTTTTTTTTATTTTTGTATTGCTCAAAGTGTAATATTATTTGTATTGTAACCATGTGTTTGAACGTTTTCGTGTATATTCCCTGGTGTAACGAACATGATATGATACCATTGTAAGTGCAGTGTATAATATTTAACTATATAATTTATTTATTAATTTGCTAAATGTTTTTCATTTCATAACCTAACACCTTATTGGATCGTCCAAATTTGAAGATTTAAGAGGAATCAGTTGGGGTTCCCAAGATTTTGTGGGATTTACAGGCGGCGTTCCCGAAATTTACGGAAAATGCTGCCGGAGTTACCAAGATTTACATTCGGAGTTCCTAAGATTAGCGGGCAATCGCAGTTGAAATGCAACCGATATACAGGAATTGGGAAAAATTCTAATAATTTAGAGTATTTACAGTTGCAGTTCCTAAGATTTGGGGAATCGCAGCACAGGCCGGGTTCCCGACATTCATGGGGGAATTTCAGTTGAAATGCAAAGGAATTGTGTGGAAATCAGGTGAATTTGCCGTGATTTAGGGGGGAATCACAATAGATTTCGATTCCAGTTATTTTGGGCAGCTCCGATGCGTTGCTTGATTGATATAATTACAATGTCGACATAGCAACGTTAGTGCTATCGATTCAACGAATTTACTTACACTACGTAATTTGCATTGAGTACAGCTTGTTGGATATGTTATCGAGACGTGATAAACTGCTGATTCAGCCGTGGGAGGATCGCCGGTTCCAGGATCATCGGTCAAAGGTTACATTTAACTAATACCTCCTAACTTAACACATTTAGTACCGGCAGCGCAGTAGTTTCAAGAAATTCAAAGTTCCTATCATAGTTATTTGTGGCATCTGATCTGATGTTTCAAGGCTTCACAGCTGAAAAGCGAAAGTTTTATTAACACGATGGCTACACTAATGGGCAGGAATGAATGAGGATGGAGGATGGGAAGTATGATTACTTCAACTAAAGTATTGCTCCCATGCCCAGTGGCGTAACTATAGGGTGGCAGTGGTAGGAGTTTCAAAACGCCAGGGTCCCCGAACTGGCTTGGTTTAGAGCACAGAAGGGACGCTGATGCACTTCTTTACATTGTGGAAGGAGCCCCATCTGAATTTGCCACGGGCCCCAGACTTTATAGTTACGCCACTGCCCATGCCCCACAAATTTAGTAATCCCATCAGTGATGCTCACAGAACCGCCCTATTACTGTTGTGCTTCGAACATGCCCAAAAACAATCTTTTGATTCCACCGGTGTAATCATGGCAGCCAAAGATGGAGCAATGGTTAATTTTTACACCGGTTTGGGGCAGAGATTGATGAATGCGGATGAAGCGAAAGAAGTATGTCAGGATCGTAGCAAGTGGAACAAAGTAGTAGCCTACCCCTGTGGGAAATAGGCGTGACGGTATGTATGTATGTTATATATATAACTTATATATAACTGTATTTCAAATACGATACATGTATTATTTTTTGAATAAATACTGTCTAAAATTCAGTTTTTGATGAACAAAATTAACCGATTAATTTGAATTAAGCGCCACCTATTGTATAAATACGCAAGCTACAGGCGTGTAATAGCTTTACCACTTTTTGCGACAGTTCCTCATACATAATACAATAATTTGTCACAGTCAAAATAGCCTTTGATGCTTCTTTGATGTTTTAAGTCGTACAAATGGCCTATACCTATTGGTTACTTAGTAATAATACAATAATTTGTCACAGTCAAAATAGCCTTTGATGCTTCTTGGATGTTTTAAGTCGTACAAATGGCCTATACCTATTGGTTACTTAGTAATAATACAATAATTTGTCACAGTCAAAATAGCCTTTGATGCTTCTTTGATGTTTTAAGTCGTACAAAATGGCCTATACCTATATTGGTTACTTAGTAATTTTCTATGTACTACCCGTTATGCGGTATTCAACTATTGCACGATACAGCAGATGGGTACTCGGCTTAAAAAAGGCAGTGTACAGTTTATTGATGTATTTACGGCCAAAGGTGCAGTGCGCCCTGCCCGCCATAGACGCGCGGGCGCCGGCGGCGCGCGCGCACGTGGCCGTCAAGCTGAAGAAGTGGCAGCGCGAGGCGGAGCGCCGCCGCCGCGTGGCGTGCGACAACTACAGCCTGCTGCAACGGCTGCAGGCCATCATGCGCGGCAAGCGGCTCGACAACTGCTGGGACACGCCGCTGCCCAAGTAACTAACTTACACACATCATCATCAACAGCCAAATCCAAAAGATGTCTATTGTTGAACATAAGCTTCAACCAAAGACCGCCATAAAGACCAAATTTTTTCTGGGTATTTTGCTTTTCAAATCACGTCTTTATCCCTTACGGGGTAGACAAAGCCTAATGTAACAGGTACCTACAGGCCACATTTAGCAAGATTGTGGGCGTATAGGTGGAAAATGGAATCAAAATAGTGATAGGTTGCTAACCTCATCGCCTATAACATGATTCCTATTATTTTCGCCCATTCCCTCGATGGGCTTTTACCATCTGCGCGGGTAGAGAAGCAACTGGTACATTCTATATTTTTTCTTTGCTCCCAGACCAGAAGATACCTAGAGATAAGATAGATAGATATAGATGTGTTAAAATAAACGCCCACAATCATGCTAAACGTGGTCTTAGGTCCTTATGCTCTGTCTACCCCGTAAGGGTAACGGATGCGAGTTGTGTATGTATGTAAATGTCCCTAGCTTCCGGCACAAGGTAGGCATGTTCCACTCGGCGGAGTCTCTGCGCGAGCGCGTGGCGGCGCGCGCGCTCACCGCGCAGGCCTCCGAGGATTCCTACGTGGGGAACGTCAAGTGCTACGCCTGCTACAACAAGCGGGTACGTACTTTATTTCAAGTAAAGGTCTGTCGCGTTGATGGATATCTGTAAATTCGCTTAATGAAGGGTAGAAATTAAATTAAAGTGCTCTGTAGACATGGGCGTACGCAGGGTGGGGCAGGGGGGGGCAGCTGCCCCCCCCTGGATAATGTTGACGTCCCTACTAATTATGTATCTTATCTAGTACTTTTATTGTACATAAATATTAATAAACGCATTTTATCTATTTTAATTTAATTTTTTTTAAGCACCTAGCTTATAAAAAATCTGATTAGCCCCCCCCTGGCCCAGAACCTGGGTACGCCCATGTCTGTAGAAGTCACATAGTTTGACTCAAGTTTTTGTACATGGCAGTCTTTGGTGTAGTTCTCGTGGCCCCACTGTTATATAAAAGTCGAATTACACTCCACCACAAGATCGTCGGAACCCCGTTATCGCGGGGATCCTATTTCTATTCTTTTTGCCTTTCGGGCATTTGCAGATACCTAACAAACCTAACCTTACTTTATTATCTGTAGTGAGGATTTTTATAACTGTGGGACCGCTAGAACTAATCTCATTTATTTTATAAGCCATGCATGTTATGATTAAGTCGGCTTAAAAAACCTCAATCTTTTATGCATAGAGTAATCATATCACGACATGATGGAAGCTAGCTGTTGCCTGCGACTTAGTCTGCAAATAATTCGTTTAGTTATACGAATTAGGAATCTATACGAGGTCATATAGGCAATCTCTTTTTGATGTAATAAACTAGTTTCATTGTTGCAGAAGACCGCACTGCAGCTCAACAAGGTGTACGGCGCGCGCGCAGACTCGCTGCCTTCTATTTAACTCCAGACTGACTATTATTATAATATATAATCGTTCTCAATAAAACAACTAATAAATTGGACAGAATTTATTGATATAGATACAAATGGGCTCAATGTCAGACTGAACATAATTCATGGAGCCTACCCGGCGGTCGTTACGTTCAGAGTTAAAATTGAAACATAAATACTATGTTATATCAAAAGCGGTCGGTAAGCAGAATACGCTACAGGTAAGCGCTCACACGGCGCTTACGATTAAAGCTATCCACTTCGTGTTTGTCCATCAAATTATTATAATACGAAATCGATAAAACAAGATGAAAAAAATTCAAACAAATAGAGTTTCATCACAATAGAGTTATCACAACGAAGCCGTAGCACCGACGAGCTCGGCAGCCGATTACTATATTACTTTACAACGCGAATTATACAACGAATTACGGTGCTAAGGCCTTTTTGCTGACCGACTCGTGAAGTCGCTTACTTATGTAGGCTTACAGCTAGCTGCGGCGCGGCGCGCCGGGGGCGCCGCCGCCAGTTACGATCCAAGGACTTTACATGGCGACCAAGTAAACAAAACATTCGATGAACCCCCCCCAGTCTCACGCTGCCTCTAGTCTCTGTACAACTCCAAAAGAGAAGCTCGTTTGAAATTACATTAAAATATCCAATCAACAATTAACTTCATATAAACAGCTGTCGAATATCACCGTCTATTACATTAGTTCACAATAATTTACTAGCACGTCGTGCACAAAGTATCAAACGAACTTTCCTTCAGACCGCCGTCCAATTAGGCTTATAACAGGGCTGCCATATGTAACAATGCTGCTATGGACGGCGGAAATGATAGCCTCACTAAAACCTTGCTTTAACAATACAATTCTCGACTCAGAGATACTGTCCGTATACAATCTGCTCTCAGTACTGAGCTAGCTTATACACACCCCAATGCAGTGCATTTAGACCAAACGAACCGAGCATTATACGTAAAATCTGTCAAGCTCTTATAGTACAAACAATGAACATGTTACAAAACATCCCACCATCGCTTGGCGCTTATTGCTATCTCGTTTGAGCTCTTCATGATCTAAACAAACACACTAATGCACCGTTAACGCCACCAGATACGAGTGGTACGACAATAGTGCTAAAGGATCTATTTTCAAGGCTGTATAAAAAAGGTAAGGAACCCAGTTATCCATCACATGGTTACTAATTATTAGCCCGATATAAGACTGGGAATGAACCCGAGAGCAGAACCCTCAACAGTAACTAATTAGCGTCGTACGCTACCGTGTCTCGCTCGACGCACACTCAGTAACGTTTCATACAACTCTAGTAACTAGGTAAAACAATAAAAGTACTATCTTGAAGATTCTATTGACATACCGCTCAGTGCGTCTCTTTCTTACTCGGTGTGTTAAAGGAAGCACAGTGAAGCGAGACGCGGCAACTAGAGCCAGCCTTTCTAGCGTCGATCGTGGATATAAACAATCTATTCCGCACACAAACTTATACTAGGTATAGACCTGCAATAACTCACAGCTCGTGTAGTTACCATAGATTTAGAATTAGTAAAATCGGCAATGAGAGAAAGAGCGATACGATGCATGTAGGTAAAAGGAGACAGGCGAGGAGACAAACGAACCTTATTTTTCTTTGGACAGCTGTGATTTTTTTCGGATCGTCTCAATTACTTCAAAGCCGATCTACTTAAAAACTGTAATATATTTAAGCCCCCCTGTAATAGTATATTACACCACGAGAGTGCCTTAAAAGAATAAAGAATGCCTCAGATAGCAGGAACTTGTCGCACGAGCCAAGGGCGAGGGCGATAAACATGCGACGTGAGGCTTTCTTTATTACCACCTGAGGTGCGTACGCAATTTTACGTCTCCCTGGCGAGAAAGTGGAAATTTCCGCTCGCGTAGCGGGCAGTAAATTGCTACTTACCGGCCGGGGCGAAGTAAAGTTATTATTTCAACATTTCTTTGTCAGCTATCACTTTGACATTTGCCTTTACTAGACAGTGTGTTCAGAGTCACCACCCGCGCTACCAACGCAAACGACACCAACGAGCTAGCGCGTCAGCTTCATCAAACTACACGAACACAATTTACGTTGCGATGACTAATAATTTGCCTGATGGCTTTACTTTGCAGAGGTTTTGTCAACGAACAAGAGACAATGTAGGGAGTAGAAAGGTAAACGTTATATTTTCATTATTGATGACGTCACGAACATTCTATCAAGTTCGTATCGCTCTATTCCGTTAAAAGAGCGAAAGAGACTATGATGCGAATTTTAAATACCCCAGCCTACCAGTGCTAGCGCGAATAGTGACTCCCAACAGTCATAGACAACTCAATCAAATCTAACTTTTTAACAACGGAGTAAACCTATGGCATCTACATCCACAGATATCAGTTACACCATAGACTACGCAAATATAACGACGTGCGTAGAAACCAAGCGTGCAGACTTTTTACCACTTAGTGTGAAGACACAGCCGAAATTTAGGGTCTTCGTATTTTCAAAATTACAAACAATAACGCTAAACGTGGCCTTCAAGTCTCGTTACGTTAGGCTGTCTTCCATCTACACCGCAAGGGATAAATAAGTGATTTATGTATGCATGGAACAAACCTCGACGCCCGGCCTTTCGACACGCGGAGTAGATGCATTTGCATAACCTATGGTATGGGTGCGGCTCCACTGAGGCGGAGACGAGCGGAGCGGAGAGGAGACGTGTGGGGATCGACCAATCATATTACATGAAATCCACATCTCGTCTCCGCTCTGTAATATGATTGGTCGATCCCCACACGTCTCCTCTCCGCTCCGCTCGTCTCCGCCTCAGTGGAGCCGCAGCCTATATCTAATCTGTGGTGACATCGTTGATCACGGAAGTTACTACGCCGGTAGTGTAGACTTGTCAAGAGGCGAGTATCCTGCGCGGAGCCGCGAGGGTCAGCGGGGTGCGGGCTGCGGGTGCTGGCTAGAAGTGGAACCCGTCGTGCGCGCCGCCGGCCGCCGGGTCGAACTGGTAGCCCGCCTCCGCCGCCGCCGGGACTAATGTCGCATCCTCCTCCTGCAATACCAGCGCCACTTTAAACATCCGATGTCTATACCGCATGGCTTTGTGTCAAATTGTAAAGTTTGAGGATAGAAAGAGATGTTGAATAATTGATGTTTTTCTTGTGCTCGAGTGTTATTCCCCGCCAGGGCCTTGCAGAGGCGGAAAAGAAGCGTTTGGACTGATGTATACCGAGCAATAATGGTCAAGTTCCTTACCAACCAGTAATATTTTATTAATAAACTAGCGACCCGCTCCGGCTTCGCACGGTATATTATGCATGTATTATACATATAAACCTACCTCTTGAATCACTCTATCTATTAAAAAAAACCGCATCAAAATCCGTTGTGTGGTTTTGAAGATATAAGCATACATAGGGACACAGGGACAGAGAAAGCGACTTTATTTTATACTATGTAGTGATAGTGATAGTGATGATAGTGATAGTGAAGTGATATGACTACAACAAGCAACGCTCGCGACTTCGTTCATTTGGATTTAAATTTTACGAATATTCATGATTGACATTTAATGAGGACATATTTTCTTCTCAACATCCTTCTATAGTCGAACAAGAAAGTCCTTAACCAATAGCTTAATGACATCGGTACGGCTTAAAACATCAATTACTACTTTCATTCACTAGTCTGTTTTCTGAAGTAGGAATTGTCACAAAAATTGGTAAAAAGCACTTTATAAATGCCGTCACTTTGACAAATAACGACAAACGATTGCTAAGTTAGCAGAAGCTTACAGAGCGTTAATGAATAAGGGGGTACATGTACAACATGTATAAAATTTTTCAGGATAAAACTACCCTATCTTCCCCAGGACTATAAATGTTGGACCAAATTTCATTAAACGTGAAGGCAACAGGTTAATGCAACTGACCTCATCCGCGAAGTATTGCTCAATAATGTCGTAGGCCATCTTGTAGATCTCGTTCTTCTCGTGCGACTGCAGCGCCTCGATGCGGTCGAGGCCGCCGCACTCCTCGATGAGGTTGGCCACGTCCATGGCGCCCTCGCCCGCCATCTTCAGCATGTTGCTCAGCCCGTCCAGCACCACCTGCCAACACACAAATACATAAACCGTTTGGATATGTCACTGTACTCTGTTAGAGGAGCGGGATCTCCTGTCACAGGTATATTCATATAC
Organism: Pandemis cinnamomeana; assembly: GCA_932294345.1. Taxonomy (NCBI): domain Eukaryota; kingdom Metazoa; phylum Arthropoda; class Insecta; order Lepidoptera; family Tortricidae; genus Pandemis; species Pandemis cinnamomeana. Next base: position 17,128,538 of record OW028703.1, read on the forward strand.
CTACTAGGAGGTCTCTAACACTCTTATTATGACTTGTTGGATATTGCAATTTTTCTGTTAAAGAGTTGTAATACTCCGAGCATAATACCCCAGGGGCCATTCAAGTATTACGTAAGCAAATTTTTTGCGATTATTTAACCCCCCCCCCCCTTGTCAGCAAAAGTAAGCAAACCTCTTGCCCCCCCTCCCATTACGTAATCATTGGTACCTATATGGATTTTTCTTTTTATGGATTCTGTTTTTTATTGATTCGTGAGCAGCAGTTCGAATCGCAACTGCTGACGTAATCACCATATCGACCCCCCCACCCACCATGTCATCAAAAATAAGCAAAGCAAAGACCCCCCCGCCCCCCTCAAGCGCTTACGTAATACTTGAACGTCCCCCCAGCGCATTACGAGTATGCTAAGAAAAATCCAGAGCAGCAGAAAGCTTAGGAGATGAACCTCCTCACTAAAAACTAAGGATGTGGTTCAGAACCGGGTCAGGATAGCTGTGATTGCTCATGTCCAGAAATAAAAGATGGCACTGTAAACGTATTTAACTTGAAACTCACATTAATAACTTGAGTGTCCTTGCAGCTGAGCAGGTTGCAGAACGGTGGGATGACGCCGCAGGAGATGAGCGTCGCCACCTGTTCCTTAGTGCCGCTGATGCTGAGGTTGGAGACGGCCCACGCTGCCTCCTTCTGCGTCTGGAACTCTCCCTTGCTCAGGTTCTCGATGATCTTGGGCAGGAGTCCAGCGTCAATGACGGCCTGAACTTGCTTCTTGTTACCCGCAGTAATGTTCGAGAGGAACCATACTGCTTCTTTGCAGATTTTCTCTTTCTGTAATGATTGGGATGGCCATTTTAGAAACTTGCTCGAATACAAAGTTAAAAAACATAACCCTATTTGTTTTTACTGTAGTCGGAATTTTTTTTGAAGGTAGTTGTTAATGGATAATAAAGATCATAAATAATAGGGTACTTTGGGAAAACATATGAATGTAGGTACATTATACTTATATATACAGTTTAGATTCAGTACGACGTTGGTTTGCATGTGTAACGGTTGTGTTTATTAAACTTTGATAATGATCCCGTAGAGGGATCGAAACGCGTCAGTGTTTGTGTGGTGTAAGGGATAATTAAGTTTGTGGGATTTATATGTGTTTTATTGGCAGCAGTGGAGGGAGGGATTGCATGAAAAACATATATATTTCACACAGGCTTGGTTATTTTGCACGTGAGTAGCGGAGTAGCAAGGTAAATTTTTTTTGTTCATTTTAAGTTTTAACATAAATTCTGTGAATTCCATCCCTTTTACCACCTTAACCCACCAACTTCAAGCCCAAACTATAACCTATTAACAGCAAGTTTTTTTTCAGGCTTGATCCATCTGTTAAACAAATAATATTCACCCTAATCAGTTCTAATATAACTTGATCTTGCACTAAGTTTAGTAAACATCTAAATTGTTGAAATTGATGTTCCTGAAGCAGTTTTTTATGAAAATCAAATCGTTTGAATCGGCTTGATAGAAAATAATTGGAGATTGGTCTGAAAGTCATCATTAAACGGTTTTATTTATGTCTTTAATAGATTGACTCAGGGGTCTGCAATTAAAATCACAAATTCAACATATTGATACCTAAACCCCTAACAAATTAAATTACACCATTAATTTACTACATTTTTATTTCTCATAATTTCTGCTTTATTTCTAAGAATTTATTCTCTTTCACTAACAGGCACACGAGCCGTATGTGTGAAGACTGGCGCTGTTCATGGTCATAGACGATTGACAGCATCCTAGGGGGACGCAGACTTGTTCAAAAGTGAATCTTCTAGCTGAGGAAAATGTGCCTTGTGCATCCGCCTAGTACGAGTTTACCGAAGGTTACCCGCGACGGCAGGCATACCGACTAAAAACCACACGGATTCCCTATTCGGTCGTATGTGTGGCGTTACTGGAGCACTCGGTGTCACCACGGCGCCCCACGACCACCCCGGGATGGGGTTCTAGCTGATGTTACCTGGTGCGACAGGAGCGCAGGGAAGTGAGAGAGCGCATCGCAGTTGAGGACGACTTGGGTCTGCTCATCGGTGCCAGTGACGATGTTGCCGACGGCCCGCAGCGCCGCCGTCTGCACCTTCACATCCTTGTGGGAGAGCAGCGGAATCAGCTTGGGCACTATGCCCGACTCGATCACCATCTGTATCTGGTCGTTTCCACCATCGGTGAGGTAGCTGATGGCCCATACTGTGTCAACTAGTACCTGCAATAAGTTGGTTAATGTTACATTCAACAATTTTTGGTAGCATATTTTTTGTACGAATAAGAGCTTTGGCTCATAATCTTGTATTCAAAATTGGTGAATGCATGTTTGACTTTAATTTGCAGTTAAAATAACATCGATTAGTTAAAGGCACGATAAAACTGTAAAAACTATTATTTTTGTACTTGAAATGCTTTTATCCAACTAAAATGGACTAAAATTAGGATACTTATGCGTAAAAATAAGATATAATGACAAATTGATGGGGAAGAACTAAGATCTATCTAACAAATTTTAATTATTGTAGTCTGAATTCTATGGAGAACCATTAGCTCCTATCTTATATTAATTAATGTAAGATAAGAGCTCTTGGTTCTTCACCAAAATGGTGATTGAATAAAATGATAATTTTATTCATTTTCAGAAAAAAAAACTAGTATTACTTTCTATAAGAACAAAATTTTCATTCAATTCATTATTATCTATTTTCTGCAAATAAATGACTTATGACTTATGACTTACTAATGATTTAGTTTTCATTACAACCAACAAAAATTCTGTATTGGGAAAACCAAACTTTCTATAATTTACATCACAACAAAACCGAAGAATTGAGCCCCCAGCTGCCAAACAGGTTTTGTTACCAACAAACAACATAGTGGAATTCAAGTGACTCATCATTTCACAACAGATCAACAAAGCGGTGGTCCTGTGACAGCTCTGTCAAATGACTTAAATGCTAATGCAGCAAATGAATTCATTCTCGCTTAAAAGTGAACATCAAGTAGAGTAAAATTAGTTTGATACTTGTGCCTTCGCATGAAAATCACATGTGGTCAATTCAACTCAAATTTAGGAAAAAGTTGAATTGAATTGAATTGACCACATGTGATTTTCATGCAAAGGCAGAAGTATCAAACTAATTTTACTCTACTTGATGTTCACTTTTAAGAGAGAATGAATGCATCAAAAAAGTATACATTTGACATATCCACTCAAAGAAGACAAGTATGCCTCATCTTAAGAATTTATTAAAGACAAACACTTAAATTAACGAAATTGACAAATCACATTATACTTACATTAATGTCAGTGTGCATGATGAGTATGTTGAGGGCAGGCAAGATTTCCTGGATAGTCTTGACTGGTGGAGGAGGGTCCTTACTCCGGCACAGATTTACAATGACCCAAGTAACATTGCGCAGGAAAGAGATAGGTATGTCTGGCTTGATGAAGCTGAGCAGTGGCTGCACCATGCCTAGATCAATCACGAAGTCTCGGAGCACCGGCCCATCACCAATGATGTTGCCGAGCGCCCAGACTGCCTGCTCGCACACATTCTCGTGTGGAGACATGAGGAGTTGCAGGAAGCAGGGCACCGCACCGGCATGAACAACCTGTATTAAATCTATGGTCAAACCCTTTCTTGATGTTTGTTTACTCACAATAACTTGTATAAACATAACTGTGATCATCAGAGATCGGGCAAATTTGCGTTATTGCTCGCAATAATGTGGACATGACTCCAAAATTAATCAAATATGTCAAAATACATATATTAAGAATAAGTATATCCACGGAGGTTTTATACCTATAGAACTAGAAAACTTTTTTGACAGAAATAATAATCATATCTAGCAGGATCGTGATTTCTTTATTATATAAAAATATTTACGAGAACGATAACTGCCACTTTAATTAACATTTTGCTAATAGTTTTATGCATGTGTAAATTTATATCTCCGGGAGTTCAAATTTTATTTCGAGAAATTAATTAAATGATTAATTATTTGATTAATTTTTGAGTCATGTCCACTTTATTGAGAACGATGACGCAAATCTGTCCGATCTCTGGTGATCATATAGACCTTGTTTGTAATAATTTTGTAAATAATAATTATAAGCAATGAAAAGGTAAAGGTACTATCAAATATTTGAATACACTAATATCATTGACACAATTACTGCTCTGTTATAGTTTACAAGTAGACCATGAAACTTAACGAACCTTGTTGGTCTGTGCAGAGGTGCCAGAGGCAATGTTGGTGAGTGCCCAAGCGGCTTCGAACTGCAGCGTAGGCCTATCCGCGCGGCTCAGGCAGCTCACCAGCACGGGCAGGATGCCGGTGGCTATGAGTTCGTCGATGGGCGGGTTCTTGTCCGACGACAGTAGCTTGCGGCACTGCTGCACCGCTGCCAGCTGCACCTCCGGACTGTCCTCGCCAGCGGCGTTCAACACTAGCTTTTTCAAGTCGGTTGCTGCCAGAGTCCTCTCGATCTCTTCCTCGTCCGTTGAATCGCCGATCGGCACATTACGCCGCTTTTGCAGGGTCTCCTCTCTTTTATTCTTTCTGAGCTCGACTGTCACTTCGTTCCTCCGCCTGCGCATTTCCTGCAAGCGAGCGATTTAAATGATATTCATTAATAATCGTGCCACACCTTACATGAAATTTGATAGAGATATGACAAAATACTTACGTCGACATCTTTGCCTGAGTTCTTAAAAACTTGCATGCGGTTTTTCGTTGGGTCAGTCGCCATTTTATTTGTGCTCGTACACCGAGCTTAACAAACGTGGATATCACACAATAAAATAAAGAATTAACTTAAAATAATGCCACAGGGAACTAAACAAACATGTTTTAACGGCACTTTATACGTTGCTGATTCATTAACCTATTTAACACGGAAATATTCACAACTCCGTCGCCCCTAGAATTTTACTTTTTTTTTGCCTTCCTTTGTGAATGTGGCGAGAGACAAGATAGACTAGCTAGAGTAATATCAGTCATAGACTCAACGGATTTGTTGTTTTTTTTATAGTGTTGGCTAGTTTTACCGGTTTTCGGTTCGGACTATAGAGAGAGAGGCATCTGGTGAGCGGGTACCTTAATGAACGTATTATCAACGTTGGCAACATTATGGTTATTGATGTATGCAGTGGGCGGGAGGGTGAAAATTTTCCTCCTTTTTCCCCCGCGCAGTTCGGGTGCGCGTCGGGATCTCAATTTACGCAGTTACAAATAAAATTATTTGCTAGATTGGTTTAAATAATTTGAGTCAAAAATCTACGCGACTCCATCACCATGACTATCTTAACGAAGCCCAACGTCTTCGTGCAGATAAAGAAGGAGATGGCCAAATGTCCAGTCACTGATGAAAGCATTTTTGTGGAAGAGGTAGGTACCTACTAGGGTTTTGTTTTGTATATTTAGTGGTACATAGTTGAAATATTTTTTACAACAAATTAATTGAATACAATTACCTACGTTGAGTTTTTAGTTTTAAGCTCAAAAGGGGAGCATAAATAAATAAAGAGTTTTAGTACAGTGCGCGATGGGCTTACACCGTAAGGGACAACAATAGAGCTTAAAATCGATTGCGTGTACAAGCCATATCGTGCTGTCGCATATTGCATTTTATTTTTGCAGATATTCCTACTTCAGTCTTAATGTAAAATGGCAAACTGTTGCAATATCGATCTGATCTTCAATTGATATCAGAATTACCTAACTACCTATGAAGCAAAACGGAATAGTTTTTGCATAAGAAATAAATTGAAATCCAATAACTTGACTGAAAACGTTTCGGACATTTACAGACGTACCTATTTATTGTTGGTGTGAGGAAATCAATACTGCATCGTAGTTAAATTTTCATGATTCTTATGTAGGTAGAGGTACCTACCTACCTAGTAAAGTATTAAACATCAATTTATGTAGTTGTACTACAAGTAGATACAAAATGTAATCACAAAAAACAGCTTTATTTAGTCGCAATTTCTATGTTGTACCTACCTGTTTTCGGATTAGTGATTAGCTGCCATGCTGGTCTGGGAGCAAAGAAAAAACAGAATGCACCAGTTGCTTCTCTTCTCGCGCAGATGGTAAAATCCCATGGAAGAAAGGGGCGAAAATCTTAGAAATCATTTTATAGGCGATGCGGCTAGCAAACCATCACTATTTTGATTCCCCTTTTCACTTATACGCCTACAATCATTGCTAAACGTGGCCTTTAGGTCTTGTTACCTTAGGCTCTATCTAACCGTAAAGGATAAAGACGTGGTTTATATAATGTACTAGCTTCTGCCCGCGACTTCTCCTGCGTAGAATTGTACATATAAACCTTCCTCTTGAATCCATCTATCTATTAAAAAAACGCATCAAAATCCGTTGCATAGTTGTAAAGATCTAAGCATACATAGATAGGGATAGAGACAGGCAGACAGACAGCGGAAAGCGACTTTGTTTTATACTAGTAGTGACGTATGTAATTAGCTAATTAATATTGTTCAAATGAAATAATCATTTTTAATCAGTTACTCGTAGGTACGTGGCTCGTGATAAACATGTAGGTACCAAATGCATATTAATCTGGTATTAAAAAAAAATTCAGCAAGTTAAATGATTGTTAACTAACAGAATTTTCTCGAACTTCCGTTTTCATTATAAATGAAAAAAAATGTTTAAATAATTGTAAATATTTTTCGCTTCGTGGAGCCTTTCTTATATATAAATATACACAACATGATCACGCCATAAAAGTTAAAAAATAGTCATACTTTGTTTATAATCATTGTTGTACTTGAACAAAAACTGAATTTTCCAAGTAATATTGTCAACATTTTTTTATTAATCGTCATATTATCGTTTTTTTATTAATACAAGATTTTAATGGATTTGCAACAAAACAAAATCCGCAATTTGTTGATAATTTTTTTATAAACAGATTATTTAAATATTAAAAAAAAAAAAAATCGCAGCTTTATTATATTACAAATATTATGAATTAAAAAAAAAAACTTCAACTTTTATAGTTTAAAATTGTTTTTATTATATTTCTATTGTTCAAATAATTAATTCAGATTTTTTTTATTTCAAAATCATAAAAGTCCTCTATAAAGCAACAAAAAAAATTTTTTTATCAACAATTCCATTGTTTATTAACTTATCAATTTGTTATAAACAAATTTTTAATTTTGTTATTTTTTTTCTCACTTCTAAAAATTAATAATTGTTTTTTTTTGTATACTTTGTTATATATGGTTGTATTTGTAATTTTTAAAAGTTTGAGAAAAAATATAACATGTTAAAAAATTGTTTTATTAATTATTTGAACAATATAAACATAAATTTCTAAATGTCAGTGAAAATTAGAACACAGAAAAATCCGAAAAGTAAAGCTATGGCCGGGAATCTAACCCGGATCCTCGTCATTCCGTGACGCGTGCTATACCCTTACACCACCCATAGCAGGTAAAATAATAAATAATTATAAATATAAATATAAAAAAAACAATTATAAGCTATTAAAACATTTTTTTTTATAAATGAAATAAAATAAAATATATTTTATTGAATCAGGCGTTACTTTGCGGAGGTCCATTTCAATGAACAAAAAATTTTTTACCTAGCTACTCCGCTACTCAAATCACAAATCAAATAATGAGTAGCGGAGTAGCAAGGTAAAAAATTTTTGTTCATTAAAATAAAATATCTTTATCATCAGACAACTTTGAGGTCTATCCATAGTATGTTAGTAAACAAATTAAAAAATCTTAACCTAATAAATAATATTTGTAATATAATAGTTGTGAAATGTTTTTTTGAAAATTATTTAAATAATCAATCTGTTTATTAAAAAAATATCTACAAATTGCGGCAAAATTTTTTTTTGCATATCAATTAAAATCTTGTATTAATAAAAAAACGATAATATGATGATTAAAAAAAAATGTTTTCGACAGTATTACTTGGAAAATTCAGTTTTTGTTCATGTACAACAATGATTAGAAACAAAGTATGACTATTTTTTTAACTTTTATGGCGTGATTGTGTTCAGTATGTTTATAGAAAAGGCGAAGTTGGAAAAGGATGAAGACGGAAGTTTGAAAAAAATTTGTTGGTTAACAATAGCTTAACTTGTTGAAAAGTTAATACACTATAATTTTTTCAAATTTTTAAAACAATATTCAATAACTTAAAAACATTAATCAATGTGTCGTACTCGCTTTTGACACCACGCGCGCAACCTAAAAATGAAGCGCGGAGACCCATTTTCAGCTTTGAATTAAAATTATAAATAATAGAGATACAATTCCAAGAGCTAGTTTTTTATTGAAAATTTCTTCCTCTTTAGGACTCTAGTTTTGAAGTTTCTTAAATATAAATAGTCTATGAATTATTGGCAAAAAACTAAATTCCTTTTTTTCATCTTTAATTGTTTATAACTTTTGCAATTATTTATGTGCTAATAATACACTTTTAGCACAATTTTTTAGGCGTCATTCCGCATCCAACGAGCTATCGCACATAAGTTTATGAGCAGTATCTCTATTTTAGACCGTTTTGAACTTGTCGGCTAGACTATTTATAAAAAGAAAACAGCAAACTTTTTTTTATCATGCTTTGCTTGTTATTAATAAAATTAGACCTAAACTTTTACTATAATGCGTTTGCCAATAATGAACAATTTCTACTTGAAAAGTACTTAATATCTACAGTAAGAAGTAGTAAATTTGGCATTGGCATTGAGCCAACTTTACGAAAATAAATCGTTGGGATGCAAAATTTGTTTATAAAAAGCATGTTTGATGTAGCAGCTGCAGCAGTCGTGCACAATATTCTTACGTCACCCCGGGCCGTAAGTAGCAATTTACCACTCGCTACGCGAGCGGAACTTTCCACTTCCTGGCCAGGGGAAGACGGAAAATTGTGTACACACCTCTGGCGCTGATAAAGAAAGCCTCAAGTCGCATGTTTATCGCCCTCGCCTTTGGCTCGTGCGACAAGTTCTCTGAGTGTGTTTTACCTGTCATTTTTAGTATGGATCTGACTGCGAGTGAACCTAAATTCAATCGGAATTGTGATTGTGTGAAACGCATACACATAAAGAATAAACAAAACCACGGAAAATCCCAAAAATCCCACACTACACTTCATTTGTAGACAAGAAGTATCTGATACTACGGAATTTCAACAGTCTTTTCTCCGAAACAGAATGCGTTATTAAGGGAAAATTTAAAACTAAATTGAAGTTGTATTTTGATGCATTCATAAGGAAAATGACCAAGTAAAGTAGGTAACTGAACTGATAAGTATATACGAGTAAATATAGCAGTAGTGGTACCTAGTAGGTACTAGGTACCACTACTGCTACTAGTTTTTAATTTTTAATAAATGTTTAATTATTTGTACCTACAAATAATTAAACATTTATTAAAAATTCAAAATTCAAAACTTTATTTTGCAAACAGGCCGCCAAGAGCTCTTTTGCATGTATTTTTTTGAAATTCGATAAGTACAGTTAAAAACTACGAGTGTCAAGGACATACGGTGTCACAGTTGGGAGCAAAAACAGAATGTGTTTTATATACTAGCTTCTGCCCGCGACTTCGTCCGCGTAGAATTAGACTCAAGAACTGATGTTGATAGTATATTTGGCAATAATTATTAACGCAGCGACTCTAGGCAGCTACGACCTTCGACATGTTTATCGCTATCCCGGGGGAACTATGCTGTGTTCCGGGATAAAAAGTAGCCTATGTTGTTATCTAATCTAAGGTACCAGCTATCTCCATTCTAAATTTTATCCAAATCCGTCTAGTCGTTTCAGCGTGGAAAAGGAACAAACGTACACACTCACATCGTCACATCCATCCATCCTCACAAACTTTCGCATTTAGGTGTAATATTAGCGGGATGACATAAAAAAAATGTTGCATGAAGATCACCCGTGCAAATTGGAAAATCCATGATAGAACCTCTGCCTTTTTAAGGTGGACTAAAAAAAAATAACGATGTCAACTACCCTTTAACGTTTGGGAAGTTAACTTTTCGTTCTCTATAGAAAACAGACCTTTTCCTACGACTTGAATTTTCCATGTAACCTTATGTGCTTATTACATCGTGGCAGCCATTTTGTCCTCAGGAGAAGGTGGAGACCTACACCCCGAAGCCGCACCCTTGCGGCGGGTTCAGCATGGGGCTCCTCGTGGTGTTGCTGTCCTTGCTGGGCATCTACTCCGGGATGTACCTGTTCCGCCGCTGTCTGCAGCCTGTCCAACAGCACCGTTACCAGGGGTTCTGCTCCATCCCCATTGACACTAAGCAGGTTGGTCTTCTGGTTGGTACACTGAGAGGTAGCTCAGGCGGTCTGCTGTTCAGTCCAGAAACACAGGATAAGGCACGACTTTTGAAAATAATTAACTCGTAAACAATTTGAAGTGGTGAAAATTTGTGCTGAATTCGAAACTTGTGTTTTCGAGTGATGTGATTTCAAAAACTCGTCTCCATTTGTCATTTGCCCAAATCACCAGGCTAGGAACAAATTTTGAGTTCACGCAACATTTTATTTAGTATTATAATACAATAACGCAGGCAGTAAACAAAAAAAAAGATTAGCCTACTTTTGTTTCAAAATCATTAAGTAGGTACTCATGTCATCTCCGTTCGTTTAATGCACTGGATAGAAAAGAGCATTGTCTGTGCACCTGCAGTTGCAGGAATCGCAGCTGATCGAGCCGAACTACCGCGTGATGCCGCTGCGCTGGTCCTCGGACCCCGACGTGCAGGTGTTCAGCACCGGCGACGATGCTACCGCTGACGAGCTCGTCAACTTCCTGCGCGAGGAGCTGGACATAGGGGACACTGTGGAGAAGATCACCGTCTTCGACAACGGACGCCAGACTAGCTTCATACACGACTTTGGCGCTAATATGACTGGTGAGCGTCACCACTGGTACTGATACTCGTACTTAGGTATATCCACTAGGTTGTGTGTAGCAGGTGTCTTGGAATATTTTAGCTGGTGATAGGATTGGCTTGATTGGAAAGGAACTTCATTGTAATTTTTGATTCAAACGCCGTATGCTTTTAACATCCACCAATTTATGAAAACATTTGTCGACGGTCACAATAAAAAATCCTGAAAAATATTTGCTAGCGTCCAATCAAAATAACCCAACCATCTGCTGAAATGCTTCGTATTAATTTGGAGACTGTGTAAACACTAAACAGAACGTAACGTATTACCGTAATTTTTCATAATAAATTGTAGACATAGTTGACCTGGACCGCTGTTTCACCATGGAACTTGACCCGGAGCTGGTTCTCGCCCCGGACGCGTTCGTGCTTAGCATCGAGACTGGCGGCGATTTCGACGTGACTCGCGTGCACAGTTCCCTGCGCGCCGTGCTGCCCGCGCTCCGCCACGCTCTGCCCGACCACTGCCGCTCCAAGCCCGTCTACCGCCTGCGCCCTGACCCCCAGCCAAGTCAGTACAGCCAGACATAATAACCCCATGGTCATCCTTTTATCCCGGTAGACCTACATTTCTCGTGACTCGACACTCAGGACGCTCGCCACGGCAGAGACCAACTACGACACAATCAACTCAAAATGTTAGGTTTCGGCTTGTCCATCAGAAAATTCTCAAAAATCTATATTACTTAACTTAACACAAACCACAGGAAAACCTTCACTCAGCACTCAGCATTTTTGCTTGCTACGCTTGTAAAATTTTGCAAAAATTTTAGTCTTGGCCACTTTTATGACATTTATTTACAATAGTAACATACAATGTCGACAAAAAATATGCTGCAATCCAAACACTTTACCACTTTAACTGCACCTTCGCATATTCCAGTGATTCGCAAGCGCTCCGTGGAAGCCCCCGCTCACTACATCCAGTTCTCAGGCCGCCGTGTGCAGGAGATCGAGATCTCCAACCTGGCTGACCTCTTGGAGCACGAGAACGGGAAAGGGAACTAAGCGTCAAGTGCAGCGTCAGGGGCTCAGGGGGGGAGGGAGGATTTGGTTAGGAGGGGTAACTGACTCGGCTTTCACACCAGGCTACTAAGACTATATTATGATTTATTGGAAATGGGAAGGTTCACAGGCTCAAAGATTTAAGTGGACAGGATGACGCCACATATATAAGCTACTACGCCTACCTAAAGGCGTAAGGTGGCCCGAATCAACAAATGGATGCTCTTGTAAATTGCAAGGATCTAAAACGAAATATGGTACGAATGGATACATGTCAAAAGGCAAGTAAAGGCAAGTAAGTTTGATTTCCTGTCGTAGGATTGCATTATTGCTCATTTTGATGTAGTCTTAGGGTTAGGCATGTTGTGAAAGCCTTGTTGCTTCTAATTTTTTCGAATCGTGAAACTACGATTTTTTATTTATTTAAGACCAACAAGTCTAATTAGAAATTGGTTTGCTCCATGAAAATAAGCGTAACTTCTTAAAAAATACGAAGAATGTTCAACTTACCTTTAGGTATTTGAAAGAATTACCGCAGTATTACAGAAGGTATTCATCTAGTTTAAAAGGATCTTGGGGGAGTAATTTTTAATATTTTTGCTGACATGATTGAATTCAAAGGGAACTTGGTCGGCTGAAAATTAAAATACCTATTTGATTTTTTCATTGGTTCTCTTTTTTTTTTAATTCTGAATTATCTTAATCGGAAAGGTAGAGATATAAGATAAAAACAGGGAAATTACCTTTCTGATAACTTCGAGAGTAGTGTCATGTGTCATAAAGACACTATGTTTAGGAGTGATTAACTTCATTCTAGAATCTCAAAGATACTCTATTGAACTCTTAAATCCCCTTACGACGGAAGGTATTGGGAAGCTGTCGTAAGGTGTGTGTAATAATGGTCACTTGTGAAAGAAATAACTTAGGATAGTGATGATTATTGGATTTTGAAGGATAATTCTCGGCGAGCGGCTCGGCACCACTGACGCCACAACTTGACGTTTTAATGATATTTAATAAAGAGTCGTAACATGGCTTCAGGGTTATATTAACCAGCAGCTGCACCCAGTGCCGCGGAAGTTTCTACATTCCTTTCTAATGCATTTAAGCAGCCCTCGAGCCATGCTATGACTCGAGTGCAATGAATTATTTAGAAATAGTCCAACTTACATAATAATAAATCGATAAGCACGTATATTTCCAAAATACTTCGTCACGACTTTAGTTTTAAGAACACATCACGAAATTATAGCCAAAGTTTCATATTAATTGTGTGATAGATATACATCTCATAGATCACAGATTAGCGAAGGTATAAAAATAAACAATATTTAATGCATATGTTTAAGGAATAGATAAATTCATGGTAAATGTGCCATAGTGTTTCGTGCACAGTAATTGTAATGGACTTAAAATTAATGAGTGCTGTCACTTCTGATATCATGAGCTCTTAAAGAATCGAATCTCATGGCGGGTTTTCTCTTATGCAAATATTGAGTGTGAATTTTAAATAAGACACGGATACAGTACCCACGGGTATACCCACTTCCAGTATTGTATTTGTGTCGGAAATTTTGCGTTTGGTATTTTATGTGCTTGCCGTTGTTTAGACGTTTGGTGGGCAATTACGTTGTAAATAAAAATCGAACGATTAAACGACAGCTGTTTGGTCCAAATTGAACGCAACACGTAATGTGTCAGTGTCCACGGGGTGTTTTGGGACGTCTTAATACCTCCTGGCGTAATGGACTGGCGTATTTCGTCCTGTGTTCGATGATTGGTACACAACATTCGACTTTTCGTAATATGTCTCGTACTGATTCGATTGTGTGTTCCTATATCTGTGGACGTTTCGTTTGGAACCTGGCATTCAATATTTCGTGGTTCCAGTTGTGAAACTGCCAAGTATTTCTTTTTGCGGTCTCATATTTTGAACGGAACATCAAATATTTCGTGGTTGCATTTTTATGGCCACCAAGTATTTGTTGTGAGTTCAAGTGATATTTAAGTTGAAATGTTTGTTTAGAATGCGATTCGCGAATTTTTCGTTCTTGAACACTGAATTTAATATTTCGCGGTTCAATTGTAACAGCGAGGTATTTTATGTAACGTGTTCAGATGATTTATATTGTAGACCACAAGATTAAATGATCTTCGCAGTTTTCAGAACCACCAATCATTTAATGTAAGAGTTCCATTTACGTATTTTCATTTGTCTGAACATTAAATTAAATATTTCATGGTCCATTTTCTTTACCATCAAGTATTTGACAGCAGTGTTCAGATTTTCATTACAATGGAACCCCGATTTAACACGTCGCGATTATAATTGAGGCGTCGCGAAGTATTTCATAGGATGTGTTCTTGATTTACCTGATATACTTCATGAGACGTAGTACCTTTATGAAGGATGTCACGTTGATAATATTTATTTTTGACGCACTTGATGTTTCCAAGTTAAATTCGTCATGACTCTTTTGAATTTCTTGAGAGCACAAAATATCAGAAGTCACACACTCGTTGGATTTAATAAAAACGTGTAGTTAGTGTGTAAACGGCCTAAATCACTTTTTAGTTCTACTAGCGCCATCTAGAGATGAAACTTTTATATTGCTGTGAAGTTTCATTTTCGCCTCAGTTCCTTACCATGGCGATAGATGGCGTTAAAACACGTAATTGAGATTAAGGCCCTTTAGCGCTAACGTCTCAATTATTATTAAATAGGTATTATAACGATAGAATAATTATTGACGTACATTATATTAAAATTAGGAATGTTTCCACTCGCCTATTTTAATTAGATTATAGTTATTCGTGATAGGACTTCCGTTCATTTTATTATTATACCAACTTGTACTCAGGTACCTTTAGATCTCTTTTGTTGTCACATAATTCTTGTGTTCTGATCTGTGTATTTTGCCTGAATAAAGTACCTATTGCAATGTCAGTGTTGTTATTTATTTATCATTTGTTTTTAAGTCCCTCGTATCAATAAACACCCAAGTAAACGAAATACAGGAGCTTTACCAAGATGTCTTAATGCGATTCAATTGGGAATGGATGATTATTTTAAAAGTGCTTGGTGATTTTTCTATTGATAGGAATAACCATCCTTAGCTACGGAAAAAAGTTTCAGATTTTTCCGTCGAGCCATATATTTTATAAAAATAAAAACATTTTACTCAGTCACTCGGCGGCCCCTATACGGAAGTAAGCAGTACGCCAATGACATAATCAAATTAAAAAAAAAATGCTGCTTGAATCTGTGGTACATTTGTCACTGACATTGATTGATAGCACCGCACTCGGAAGCTAAAACAAGCAAAAGAAACGGCTAAGTGGCGCCGTCTGTAGATTGTTGTTGGTACTAAACCACCTATTTGGGATTTCATTAAAATTACCATACATTTCTCATATAACTTTCAGTAGTGTTTTTGATTCGGAGTAGAAATAACCCAATAATTCCAAAATCTGAGAAAAAAATGTATATTATGGTCATTTTTATTGAAATTCCCCATGTTTGGTTAGTAACACGAACAATCTACAGACGGCGCCACTTAGCCGTTGCTTTTCTTAGCTACAAATGCCATCGTGTACCACAGATTCAAGCAGCATTTTTTTTTTTAATTCTATTATGTCATTGGCGTACTGCCTTACTTCCGTATAGGGCTCGCCGAGTGACTGAGTAAAATGTTTTTATTTTTATAAAATATATGGCTCGACGGAAAAATCTGAAACTTTTTTCCGTAGCTAAGGATGGTTATTCCTATCAATAGAAAAATCACCAAGCACTTTCAAAATAATCATCCATTCCCAATTCCGACTCAGTTCAGGTTTAGCTGTCATGTTTAGCATGTGTCTGACAGCGAGCGAACCTAAACTGAATCGGAATTGAAACGCATTATGACGTCATGGTAACCCCCTAATACGCAGCAGCTAGCTACACAAAAAGGATCCCATGATAATGTTGTTAACAGTCATGTATACATTCTTGATCAGCAAGTACATCCCGTGACCTGGACTGATATTCGGGTGTCGGCCGATTTAAGTATCAAACCCATAAGAGTGAGAGAGTCTTTAAATACTATCATACTCTGAACTTAATCACACACAGTAACATATTTTGAAATTACCGTAACATTTCGGTCACGATGTAGCCAGTAGACTAATTGATCCGCAAGACCAAAAAACCATTACTTTAAATAAGTAAATAGCAAATGTGTATTCCTAAAACGTAACAAATAAGCGATTAAAGTACAGGAACATTCTGCATAATGAAGTAATGCAGTACCGTAAATAATAGATGGCGTTAGGTGTGATGTCTTTCTCTAACGACATCTATTGAGTGTTATTGAAACCACTGAAGCTTAAAACATACGCTAAAACGTAATGTAAATTTTCTTAGGCCGTGGTCGCTTTCACCCGCCGCACGCGGCCGACAGCGGCCCGCCGCCCGCGGCGTCTGAATGGTGTGTTCGGGAATGCTCGGGAGTGGTCGTTTTCGCCCGCCGCGTGCGGCGTCCCCCCAACGGCGGGCGAAAACGACCACTCCCGAGCATTCCCGAACACACCATTCAGACGCCGCGGGCGGCGGGCCGCTGTCGGCCGCGTGCGGCGGGTGAAAGCGACCACGGCCTTAGTGAAATATTTTATAGGAATTTGAACTAACAAGCTTAGGTATTTTTTTATATTTATACTGTCTTTGTCGCTATTCGCTGATAGATACATCTTAATTCGATTTAATAAAGAAAACTCGTTTGCTTCTACTCACGACATGCCAATAGATTGTGTTACAGAGCTTCTATTTTCTTAATGTATTTGATAGTTGCCGTGTTTCGAATAGACATGAATGAAAATGTACACTATTGGGGATGGGAGCGAGTAGTTTGGACAATGATGCTCTGTAGGGACGGGAGTTCGGAGTAAATGAGAGCTCAAGTGCGGTTCACGAACTGGGTTTTATTAGGCCTTGCATTCTTATATAATAGTTGGACAGAGGTGTGTGCGTGCACACTACACCTCCCCCCTTGGTTAAAAAAAAATACACAATAATCATATTTGTAATTTTTTTTTGTTCAATTCACGGAAATTTTAATTTACATAGCGAAACATTTTCTTTTTGAACTCTATTTCAAAATACAAAAGATTACAAAAGATTACATGGATTACATTACAAAAGATGATTAATATTATAATCAAAGATAAAAAAGCACAATTTTTGAATTATTTTTGGACTTATTCGGAAATCATCTTGAATGCTATATTATTTATAAATGTTAAACTATATTTATTACCTACCATAAACATGACGGATATAAAATAAAATAAAAAAAATATCCTATAACAACTAGTATCTTATATCATACGCATAATGTCGTAATGATAATGATAATACTTACTTTAAAAAAATAATGTAAATCTTAAACATACCTAAAGATTATTGAATGTAAACAATACATAAGTACTACTGTACTTTTAAAACATAGTAAGTAAGTATAATAAAATAATAGTCATAATCCATGAGTACTCCTTTTCATAGTGCACAAAAGTTATTCGTCTAGTCCTATGTACCTTTTTCTTTCATAATATTATTATTTTCACGTGTATTTATTTTAATCTGCAAGGCATTCTTATATAATAGTTGGACAGAGGTGTGTGCGTGCACACTACAGCTCGATGCAGCTGTCGCACTTGCTCTCGATCTTAAACAACATTATTTTTCATTCATATTTATTCAGAACACGGCAACTGTCAAACACATTATGAAACTAGAAGCACTGTACATATATAATTTTTATTAATTGAGTATTTACGAATACGGAGTGCCCCTGTGATTTACAAAAATGTATTAACATTACAGTCTCCACTCAATAATTGTGCATGTACCTTTTGTTGTGATGTAATAAGATGTTGAGATAAAAATAAGTTGCCATATTAAAAATGGCATATCTAGTAGAGTGTATGCCAGTTGTTTCATTCTGTGTGTACAGCATTAGTCTTGTTAAAACGATGGACCTATTTACAGAAACGTTGCATACAAAACTCGTTCATGTCATTGTTCCGAGTGTACCCAACCCTAAACGACGACTGGCCTGAAATTAAAAGTGAGTTCTTTTTTAACACGTTCACTGCGGGTCGAGGTAAATCCGCCTCAACCTCGACTGTTGGTGCGGAGCTAAAAGTTCGTGCTATCTCTCCCGTGCGGGAGCTGCCACCGTTTACATACAAGGCGTGTGATTAAGCCAAATATACATTTCTCTAGGTTTTTCAAAGTCGGACTCGTTGGTACAAAAAATGTTTGAGGTCTTCTTCTTCTTATTTGTGGCGTATCAAGTCGTTATAGCGACGACAACTTCGCCAATGTCAAAGTAACAAAATTATAATTCAATCTTGTGACAAAATGTCGGCAACGTTGTATGTACGGTAATGGTCAAAGACCCTCCTCCCCCCTGTCGGGCTCTTAGCCAACGGTCAATGATATCCCTCAGAAATTGGCAGGAAATCATTAGCCGATGCCCAGGGTGCACCGGACCAAGCACTGCTCTTCCCCCCGGACGGATCCAAAAACGAACAGCAGCTCTTGACCCCGCGTGGAGGTAATCCGACTCGCACCCCGTTTGAGGTCTTAATAAGCCTCGAATGCACTGGGTGTATATTTTTTCAGACAGTGCGGGTTGAGGTTTATTATGTCCCAAGAAAGTTACCTCAAGCCCGCACTGAGTGGAACGCTGGCGGCGCGGGAGTCGACCGCTTCACTCTAGTCCGGCCATAGTTTATCGATGTAGATCTGGTCAATGGATCTATTAAAAAGTATTTTTCTCGCTAGATCCTTTAACCAGATCAATATTTGAGAATATTGACTTACTGACAAATTTCATTCTCGTTATATATTAGATCTAGTTATGATTCTAATAAAAACCAAGAGTAATAAAAAATAAAAACTACACGCAAAGGAATATACATAAAAATGTGATTTCCTTTCGTATTTTATCAAAACTGTTGGTACTTTTTCAACTAGATTGCCGCGAATACGAAAGCAAATGAGATAAAAAGATAAATTTCAGCCATTTCCGTCAAAATACGATGGGATACGGGACTTGAACTCGAAATGCCCAATTAATGTAACACCATATGCATTAGATTAACTTCAAATCACTTCTGATAAAGATCCTCGATGAGATGATAATTTTACATCGATAATTTAGCGATAAATGCCATTCCCTTTACTAGTCTCAAATAAAATTTTGTGCGTTTTGAGGCTTAAAAAACCTCAAACATTATTTAGGCATTTTTTCTTTAACCAGCGGTCAGAACCAAGGGCGAAGCTAAGTGTATTTTATTTACTGACGAATGAAGACCGGATTAAAAACAACACCTAATCCTAGTATAGGCAAAGTTAGGTAGGATTTAAGTAACTACTGAAATTTGAGGTCAATGCGACGCCACACGCTCTGTAATAGAGCTTACGTTTGGGCTGATTCGATCTCAACCGCGCCAGTTAAAAGTTCTTTAAGATTTGTCCCGCAGCGAACGAGTTAAAATTTCAAACAAGGAAATGTTCTATTCGAATTGTTCGAAAAGGAAATTCTGTTCATACATGGTTTATCTCCAGGCCTGCACCACGAACGTACAGAGGAGCGGCTTTGTGTGTAATAAACTGAAATAAGTCCCCTTACAAAATGTCAGCATTGTTGCGCGCACAAAACACCCGTTCCCGCCAAAATACGTTCGTTCCACAATTCCATTTTTGAATCTCGTGGAGCGAGCGTCGCGTGCACGGCGCATTGGCGCTGCCGCATTGTGCGCGCGTGAATGGATACCCTTACAAATACCCGGCCGACCTGCCCCATACATTTTATACACAACCACTGTAATATTTTACCAACACAAAAAGACGCAACGAGCCGGCCTCGTTACGTTCATGAGCAACATTACGCGGATTAAGCACCGTATCAGCTAAGAAAGTGTGTACTTTAACTCAGCAAACACACTAGTTAAGCCACGCTCATTTGCATGTTTCAACAATTACTTGAACGTAGTAGATCCATTATTATTAATCCATAATTACGATTCGCTGCCATCGTTTCCCGTGCTTTGTTTGCGTTGCCATGTTCGTTGTTTATTGAGCCAATATTAGCTGGTATCGGAACACTCGTCCCGTGTATCGGCGCGAACTCGGCGCGAGCGAGCGTCGCATTAAGATATGCAAATGTTATTAGGAGAGTACGCTCGCATTATCTTTTAACTTGTATTGCGATAGGACAATGTTTCCCTTTATAACCAGCTATTGTATCTGCGATGTCACGATACGCGCTAACGGCCAGCGGCTATGCAGCGGCGCACAAAGAAAACTAATTGAGTTTGATTGTTGTTTTATCCGCGATAATCGCTTAAACTTCAGCCCGAAGGGCGCCACGTAACATTTAATTACGCGTTGTCTGCGTTATCTGATCTCACAGGAATGTATTTCGGCCTCGGCAGTAATTTTGCATGGGCTTTGATGTCGCTATGACCTTAGAAGTTGTCCAATCAAAGTTGGCGTCGGTTATTTTGATTTTTCGATTTTCCATCTGGGCTCGCGTCTCGTTTACGCCCGCCATTTTGTAGTCCGAGTCTGAATATTAAGAAGATATTTAGATTCCTCGATCAGGATGCGATCGACGTCATCAAAGGAGCTGGGATCAGATTAGATATGCTAATCCAGTCCGTCGCCGACACACGCACCCGCGCCGAACTCGCTCCGATTTGACATTCAACAGAATTATGCAAATGTCAACACCTAAAAACTAAATGATTTTCCGTCGGGACCGGGTCTGTTATTCGGTACGGATTGTTTAATAATGAAGTTGCGCAGATGCGCCCCGGCGAGTTTATCGATATTGCATTATTGATGGAGTCAGGCCGTGAGGTGCTTTTACGTTACTGTGTTTTAAGATTAGAGGGGGTTATGAAACGCGACAAGAGATACAGGGGCCTTACCATGACGTCTTAATGCGATTCATACTATAAATGACACTGAATCCTGAACTGATTCGAAATTGAATCCCATTAAGATGTCATGGTAACCTCCCTAGTCTAGAATAACGTTTCTTCTCACCCTGTTCCCATCCGTTTCTGGTAGAATCGTCATTTTAAACAGAAACTTATTTCAATTAACGCTGATTCAAAAACCATATCGAGGAGTAAGTTTCCAGTAGCTACCTTACTTATCTAATATCCAGTAAAAACTGCGGCTATTATAAGAAAATGGCACCTTCCTTTAATTTCTATCACTTACGTATTTATTAGGCTCTCGTAGGCAGGATATTCAGTAGATTTATGCTAGCAGCTCTAGCTACTATATGTATTGTATGGTATATGGAACTATAGTCGTAATTATGGGAAGGTCAAAGGCCGGCGACCCAAGAATCCGCTCGGTCCGAGCAGCGGCGTGTGAAATCGGAGCCGCGTGTGCGGGACGGGGCTGGCGTTTGAACACAAGTCAGACACTGAATCGCTATTGCTTTATGCTACCCTGGTACTTGTTGGTGTAATACAGTACGTTAACTCTCATCTGCCGCTCTCAGAAATGACAATTAATTGATCAAAATGGTTATAAAACATTCCGTCTGAACCGGTTGCAGGTTAATTAAGCGTTGCTCGTTTTGCAGGAAAAATTTAATCTTGATTTAGTGCCATACTTGATTTAGTAGTTTTACAAGATTTGGTTTTACTTATTTGTTTATTGTCTTGGAAGTGAGTTTTGACATAATTCTTTGACAGAAAAAAAATCTAAACGACACCGAAAATTAGAAGAGATTCCCGGCCATAGGTAGCTTTACTTTTTGGATTTTTCTGTGTTCTAATTTTCAGTGTCGAGTATAGAGTAGCGATCACAATGTAATAATAAAGAACCATCAGCAAGAAACTGTCGAAAAAATAAAACTTATTTGAAATGAAAACCCATGAATTAACTTTCAATTGAATTTTTGATTTTAATAAATAACACCATTAAACCAAAGCAAAAATACCTAAAGGAAATCCGTTTTCCCGGAAAAGGCGTGATTGAAATTGATGCTCGGATACATTACACGTAATGTCTCGGAGCAGTCGGTTAAAGCTGCTATAAAGGAGGATCATGTTTATTATGTGAGGTTTAAAAGGGTATAATGGTGACACGAATGTGTTTCTATCCACTGTAAGTAGTTATAGAATTAATGCTCCTGCGACTTGTTTTTTATGCTGTGATGTAACCAAAGCCTGTTCATTTTTTACACAGTAAATTAAAAAAAATAAAAATCCCCACGCATTGATAAAAAAATAGCTTAATTTTATGTCAAAAAGCCTTACATCATTTTGGAACTAGGTACTGTAGGAATAGGTTCGGTTAGTTTATGCTGGCAGGTTTTGGGTGCTGGCTGGTCTGAAATAGTTCAAGTTCCGAATATCGAACACCCGTTCGATATTTTAAGTGTTTTGTTTTGGAACTTGGGACGGCTCTCAGAACAGCTGGAACCGAAAGCCGCATAGGCGGAAAGCATTAATATTTTGTAATGATAATTTAAAATTGAAATAAAAACAAGAATTAATAAGTTTGCGTTTTAACTTGAGATAGCTCGGCCTTCTGCTACAACAGTTTGGTTAGGAACTTTATATCTCGATTCCCGTACAGTTTGAAGTGCCTCATCAGGGCAGCTCTACAGTACTGAGCCGATTTTAACCAAACATGGCTAGAAACCACCGTAAGGAAACTAGCTTTCGAATGTATAAAACCGCATCCAAATCGGTCCTTTCCTTTAGGAACTACGACGCCACAGGTATACACACACGGACATCGGCGTCAAACTTGTAACGCCCCTCTTTTTGTGTCGGGGGTTAAAAAAAGGCTTGCACGCGTTCACGTTAACGTCTCAATTTATATGGGCCATATTTGGGCCACGATCATTTTTATCTTAAACAAGGTTTTCCGATAAAATGAATCAAAAATGTTACTTCTGGATTTTTATGGTTACTTTTACGGTTTTACCCTTTAGAAATTAGTAAAATTTTTGATTCATTTAATAGTACCTATCATTTGAAAAACAGCGCCTTCTCTCGTCCCTGGTGAGCAGTAGATGTTCCACGGGAGTTTGTAATTGTATCGTACAGACATCATTCAAACATAGTAACAAGGTCACGTGACAGATAGTAACAAATAGAAAAATTCGAAGGCTTACCCACCTGTTATGGGCGGTGTAGCGGTATAGCACGCATCACAGAATGATGAGGATCCGGGTTCGATTCCCGGTCATAGCTTTACTTTCGGATTAATGTGTTCTAATTTTCAGTGTCGTATAGAAGGCATTTTTCGTTCTCAAAAATCCTTATACAGAAAGTTTCATTTTGAATTTAACACACATAAGGCTCGTTCCACACTATGGGATTTACCAACTATAGTAAGTAAGAAGGGTGTTTCTTTTGCCCATTGCAACAATATCACGGCGCTGCTGTATTATTTAGGCGAGTTAGCCAGTGTATATGACACCGTAGTTGTTTCAGAATGGCCCATTATGCTGCAAACGACTTCCCGCATAAGGCTTTCACACACACATGATAATAAGCTGTTTTTATACTAACACACACAGGCATGGGCTTAATGTTAATGTGAACTGGCGAACTGACCCGATAAAGTGTATTAATTTTTTTTTGGAATATTGAAACAAATATTAAAAAACTGATAAATTTGTTGCATTGATTCTGATTTATTCCATGCTGGTCTGGTAGTAAAGAAAAAACATAAAATTTACTAGTTGCTTCTCTTTCCGCGCAGATGGTAAAATCCCATCGAGGGAATGGGCGAAAGTCTTAGGAATCATGACGGTATAGGCGATGCGGCTAGCAACCCATCACTATTTTGATTTCCCTTTCTACCTATACGCCCTTAATCATGCTAAGCGTGGCCTTAAGGATTTGTTACCTTAGGCTCTGGACGGGCCTAACGGGGTAGACGTGATTTGTATATGTGTGTGTATTTAAGGTTATTTTTAGGGCTCCGCACCCAAAGGGTAAAATGGGACCCTATTACTAAGACTTCGCTGTCCATCCGTCCGTCTGTCACCAAGCTGTATCTCATGAACCGTGATAACCAGACAGTTGAAATTTTACGTAAAATAATTATTTTAACTCGATTCGAACATTTATAGTGCACTTCCTGTTATACTTTTATACTCCGTCTGAGCAGAATTCGCTTATCGCTATCCCTCGGGAACTATGCTATTTTCCGGGATAAGACTATCCCATGTCCTTTCCCGGGACTGAAACTGTCTTTATACCAAATTCCAGCTAAATTGGTTCAGTGCTTTAAAAGCGAAAAGGTAGACAGACACCTTCGCGTTTATGATATTAGTAGGGATTGTAGACATTGAGACAGTCTTCTGTGTAGGTATTGGTTGTATATGCGCGACTGCGCTGAAAACAGTTCTCAAGGCAACTTTGAATTGTTTGGCTGGCACAGTTTCGAGCGACTGATATATTGAGGAAATCATAAACAAAAAAAAAAAGAATATACGAAAACTGTGATCTCAAAAACGAATTAAGTTTTTTACGCGTTTATCGCAATTATCAAGTCTCTTTAGCCGTTAAAATTTTCTGGCGTTCACTTATATGTGTTTTTCCTTCGGAATCTATAAAAATCATAAAAACGGGAGCGTTCTCCCGACTTCAATAAGAACAAAAAACACTCCATATATTTTCCAAGGCAGCGGGAAAATATTGACGTACGCGTTACGTAGTACGTCGCCGTATTAAGCCGCCTGGCTTTTATGGCCGCCTGGTACCCAGTCAACGAAAACAGTTCTTATTAAAAAACTAAAAAAATACTAAAACTAAAAACAATTCTATTATATATATTTACAGACCGTTCGCTTAAATGAGTCCTCGCCCGCGCGGCACCGGGTCGGGAAGACCATCATTGCCAAGACGAATGCGCAGAGTAATTTTTTTCAAAACAAAATACAGTAAGAACACTTAAAGTCTACTTAAATTAAATACATTTATAAAAGGGATGTATAAGGTCCCCGAGCCTTAAATTATATTAGTCTATAGTAGAGATGTATAAAGCCTCTACTAGGAGATCGGGATAATTAGATTGAATAGTCCTGGTATAACTTTTAATCCTATTTTTTATTCAAAATTAGGTACCGCTTTAACGCCTCAATGTAACATCAACCAAAAGTACAGAAACATTTCACCACTGAATTTTTTTTTACCTTGCTACTCCGCTACTCACAACTACTGAAGTGAACCTCCGCAAAGTAACGCCTAATTCAGTAAAACATTTCACCACATTAAAAAATCCTAAAAATCATTAACCAGGGTTATTTAGTTTTCAGATTTTGAGACACTAGATCATTAGAGGCCACCTCACACTTCGCCATTTTTTTTAAATAAAATAGACTCTACTGACCAACGTCTGTAACGTTGAGCACCCAATGTTAAAATTAGCATACAAACGATAACCCGTGTTAATTTTGAGCTTTCCATGCTAATTGGGTTCAGAATCTTTTGGGTTTAGTTTATTTGTAGCGCTGGCCGGGGATGGCGGGGCTCCCGTTGGTAAGCTCTTCAACTTATGGCGCTAGTCAGTGTAGTTATACCTACTTGAAGCGAAGAGGATTGCAGGGGTTAGAAAAACCCTAAATGTGAAACAGAGAAATTCAATGTTTAACGTTTGGATCTGTGTAATACTAATTTGCGCGTGTCTTTGTGACGTTGGCAGACTAGATAGTTCGAAAAAACGTAGGTAGTGCCCCGCCTTCTTTTTTTCATCTTGGCTAAATTAAGCAAACGCGTAAGGATAGGTATGTATAGACATAAATACATAGGTACTTAAGTATATATTTTTCATACGTAGTATCTGTCCTAACCTTGGATTGAATCTGGGACCTAATATCCGGCTGTCCGGTCGTTAATAAAGTCAACAGACGTCTGTCGTTTTTAATCTTTCCAAGTCAGTTGCTTAAGGTATTATCTTTGGGATAGAGATTCTAAATGCTCTCAAATTATTGCGACAAAATGGCAGTTATTAGGTAAACCCAAGTGATAGCTACAAGACGGTAACTTCCATCTTCCACACAATTAATCGGCTTGTTATTCCGCAGACTCCCACAGTTTAGCGCCATCTATCTTCTGAGTCGGGTATCAATCAACTTAACGCGGAAACAGATTATTTGAGGGAGAGGAGAATCTGTCAAATTTTTCACCGGACTTTTTATCACGTGATAAATGAGGCGAATTGTTAATTTGATAACGCGTACTTTGTAACGTGAATCGGACGCCATTATTAATTTATTTAGCAGGCGATGAATCTGTACGATCTAAGAATTTAAAAAATAGATAGGGCTTTGGACTTCATCATCATTAGCCGAAAGACGTCCACTGTTCAACAAAGCCTTTCTTGGTAAGTATGTTAATGAGTTAATAAGTGTGCGAAGACGAAGACCATAGAACTACCAGCAACTCTCGCGATGTCGTCGGTGCTCTTAGTGGGAGGCCTGCTCTGCGTCTTCCGTTTGGTGATCACCACGACTTGACCGTCATCATCTTTTCGGTCTATGCTTCGAAGGCCATCCCTCGAAATCCGATTGGTGGCGATTTGTATCCAAGGTTCAAGGTGTTTTGAAAGCACAGTATGAAAATATTTCTCGAAAGCGGAGACAATTTTCGCTGATATTAAAATACGAGTACAGCGGAAGATAACCACGGGTCAACTTTGTCAACTCGTCAACAACTAAATTGGACGTGTAATTTTGTAGCAAGCACACAGATTTTTCTACTTACGAATCCTTATTTTAATTGATATGCTTTCAAAAATCAGTAGGCTTATTACCTAACTCGCTCGCAATCGCCATCGTGTTCATTTTGACAGCTCTTGTATGAATGTGACAGCTAGCTGATTCCGATGCCAACTGTCAGCCCATACATGAACTGTCAAAATGAACACGAGGGCGATTGTGAGCGAGTTAGATAATAAGCCTACAGTCCCTAGACCCAGACCCACTAGCTTAACTGTTTAGGCACCCACACTGCAACGTGAATACTCGTAATACCTGAAAATAACATACACAAAAATATCTTTCAGCACCGAGCATTATCCCAAAACAACGACCCCGTCTCCTCAACACAACTCAGCACTCTCATTATAGTTCACAATAGCTGTTCAATCATCTCGGAAAAACCGAATGCTCCCGACACAATAATTACAGTCGACCTGGCCCATTGTCCGCGGAACTCTAATTTATACCCTTGAATAGCACCCCTTGTAATATGCTCATTAGGGCAGGGATGCCGGCACTATTCGGTATTTTTTGCGAGGGTACAAATAAAGCAAATTATTGCAGACTCGTGCTGATGCCGTTAAGTTACGGATATCGAGGAAATTGAATCGCGTTCTCATGAACTAACGTAACGTGTCACAAACAATTGCAATGTTTTTACAAGCTATGTATGTTTGTACGGGTGGATTGCATCTCAATTTTGAAGCAGATATCTTAAAGCGACTGAGCTGAAATTTTGCATACTCGTGTAAGTCGGATGACAATACAACAATCTGGTAGTGAAATACTGGCGGCCCGGCCAGGGGACTCTTCAAAGGTTAGTCTGATTGACTTGAAATTTGGTATTACATAATGTAGAAGAGATGATAATGCAAGTCCAATTAAAAAGATTGATTTTTGACAGAAAATTATTCTAACTTTCTTAGGAGTATTTATAAGATGCCTATCTCCATAGTTGTTCCAATATAGACAATAAGAAAAAAAATGCATTATGTTATTAAAAATATCCATTTAGCCCCAGTACCATTATTAAGCCAGGTCTACTTTCAACCCCCCACGCATCAAGAGAGCCGTTATAAGTTTGACATCGATCTCTCTCTCTCTCTCTCTCTCTCTCTCTCTGTGTGTTTGCGTGTATCTGTGTGTGTGTCTGTCTGTGGCATTATAGCTCTGAAACCGATGAACTGATTTCGATGCAGTTTTATATTCGAAAGCAATTTTCTTGCGGTTTTTAGCCATGTAGGTACGTAAGGTGTATTCGGGTAATACAGGAAATCGTTCAAATTTTTACGCCGCCTGCAACAACTACTCGTGTCATCAGTTGACTCACTTGCTCGTTTTTGATGAGGTGGCCCCCTTGCCCGTTCGTTACTCTTCATAATAAAAAAAGAGTAAGATATACTCGTACTTCGTCATTTTTTACATTGTCTCCTTCGTTTAGTCCATCCAGTTCCTAAGCGTTTGTCACTGTTCTCGCCAGTCAAGCTGAATATTCTTTATCTGTCCACCGCGATTCTTTCCAAAACTAAAACAGGATTTCAGCATTCTTAATCCCAACAGCGTCCATCCCTAATCCCTTCATATGTCAACCGCTGCGCATGCGTAAACTGCGGTGCATTACCTGTGATACCTTTAATGTAACCTTTGTTCCTGTGCCTCCCCCTCCCCCCTAGCCATTGTATGAGACACTCAATTTAAATGCGTATTAGGATTTCAAAGGGTGTAATGGTTACGTATGTAATTGGGTTTGGGTCTTAATGAAATTTTATGGTACAAATAAAAACTAGGGACGCCGGGTTCGAGGGCTGGAGCAAATGTTGCGTACATAAAATGTAGACATGACGAATATTGAAGCGGCTACTCGAAGTAGGGCATAACTGGTGAATGTGTTAGAGTTATCACGTATAAAACTCGAGTAAAAGTCGACGTATTTCGGACTAACTCGTAGCTTTTCCTCCTGAAGCGCTCGCGCCGGCGGCAGCGAAACGAATACTGCTCGTCAGCGCTCTGCTCGCGCGGATAGGCGGCGCAACTGACAGCGGCGCACAACTACCCTCGTTTTCATCGTCATTTTAATTATTGTCAAAAATGGGGCAGCACACAACACTGATCACGTCACGTCAAATATCTATCAGTGTATAAGCAGAGCTTTGCTCCAAAGCAAAATGTACGCAGTGTGGGGTCACTTTAAATTGGTCACTGTACAGACATACATACATTATTCTGGTTTTTAGTATTTGTTGTTTTAGCAGCAACATAAATACATCATCTGTAAAAATGTCAACTCTCTAGCTATCATGGCTCATGAGATACAGCCTGGTGACAGACAGACGGACGCGGACAGCGAAGTCTTAGTAAGGTCCCGTTTTTGCCTTTTTGCGTACGGAACCGTAAAAATAACCTTACAACATACATACATACATAAATCACGTCTTTATCCCTTACGGGGTTGACTAAGCCTAAAGTAACAAGACCTAAAGGCCACGTTTGCCATTATTCTGGGCGTATAGATGAAAAGGGGAATCAAAATAGAAACGGGTTGATAGTCGTATCGCCTATAACATGATCCCTAAGATTTTCACCCATTCCCTTGATGGGTGTTTACCATCAGCGCGGAAAGAGAAGCAACTGGTACATTCTATGCTGTTTATTTGCTCCCAGACCATACGCAAGGATATATAAAATAACCTTAATTTTCACAAATAGTTAATCTTTGACTTTTGAGAGGCTTGTTCTTTGTCCATGTCGAGTTCTCGCGTGGCTCGGCTCCTGTCTTAATATTATAAGAGTAGGTTTCCTGAGTGCAAACAGGCGAGTTCCCGGCATGTAATCCGACGCTGCTCCGCCGGCGCCGGGCTGCGCAAGGTGTTTACGTTTGGTAAATAGCCACATTTCATTTCGGGACTGTTTCGCTTGTAGGATTATTCTGGATGTCAAGTTCCTGGTAGTCTATTTTGGGAGGTATCGGGTCAAAGACTGTTTCTATGCTGCTATTTCGATATATTTTCGTGCGAAATACTAAACTTAGCAATACTATTTTATTCGGTTCATTATAATTTCACAGAACCCGCAACAAAGGCACTTTCTTAAAGCTCTGGGGCCGTGCCATGACATTTAATGCGATTCAGTTTAGGTTCGCTCGCTTTTAGATCCATACTAAAAATGACAGCTGACGATTGACGATTCTAACATATGTTTTTCGCTTCATCCACATTCATCAATCTCTTCATACATGTTCGTCAGTTTAGGGTACTCTTGACCCGACCTTTTGTCAAAACGTCCTTATTATTTATGTATTGATTGATTATCTTTTCTTTTTTTATATATCACATGACAGTTGACACCATAGCGTTACATAAGATACTTAATATATAAATAATTATACGCTAACCTAATCTAAAGACTTATGACATGCATCTCCTATGCATCCTGCAATTTGGCCACGGAACGTTTGTTAACGTCTCTCATGTAGAAACAAACCACTACCTTAAGGTAGCGGTCACGTTTAGGATGTATAAAGCCTTTGTGTGCATTTTGTACATCAAATTCGTTGTATTTCGTGCTTGGAGTGAATAAAATATGGCTGTACAGATATCAGTGGCCGCCATGTCCTGGGCACGCAGCGGTTGCCGTATAAATTATCTTATTTCCTGCGCCGCAATACGCCGTCTAAGCGCATAAACTATGCCACTGTTAACAGCCAGTTCATTGCCATACTTATATTATTTAGGGTCACACGTACCCAAAGGTGTCAACCGTACCAATGAAGTACCATTGAAATCTTTACCTTGCTCATCTGCGGGCTGTAACCGCTGTAATATACGCCTAAATTCATACAATAACCGCGACTTAACATTACTCCCTGCAACATGTGACGCACGTAATTGAATAATAGCCAGTAAGCATTAATTAGGTAATAAATATATGTGTAACTAATCTTTAAGCACGTTCTTATACTTGGTCTACCGAGGATACAATATCTCTGGTACTATGGGTGTTTTTACTTAAACCTCGTCCACCCTCAACCTATCTCATGGCGACCCTCAACATATCTCACCGCAACTGTTGATCATCATCATCAACAGTATGAAGACGTCCACTGCTGAACAAAGGCCTCCCCTTAGCACACCACGATTGCCGTAACTTTCACGATGTCGTCGGTCCACCTAGTGGGACTGCACGTTACAGTAACTAAAACCTAAGTGTTAAAAAGTAAACTAAAAGAGCACCGCAATGCTAAAATATATTTGACTAGCTTCTGCCCGCGACTTCGTCTGCGTAGAATTACTACATAGTATAAAACAAAGTCGCTTTCTCTGTCCCTATGTCTCCATGTCCCTATGTCCCTATGTCCCTATGTATGCTTATATCTTCAAAACTACACAACGGATTTTGATGCGGTTTTTTTTAATAGATAGAGTGATTCAAGAGGAAGGTTTTGATGTATAATTCTACGCAGACGAAGTCGCGGGCAGAAGCTAGTTATACATAAAAACCTTCCTCTTGAATCACTCTATCTATTAAAAAAACCGCATCAAAATCCGTTGCGTAGTTTTGAAGATATAAGCATACATAGGGACATAGGGACAGAGAAAGTGACTTTATTTTATACTATGTAGTGATAGTGATAGTGATGATGTACCTATTCCCGATAGTTTCTATACAGTAACGATCAAAAATAACAGATCACTTTGAAGTTGTTTGAATAGCGATCCGTTATTTTTGCTCCCGTATTTCCGAGGGGCCTTTCCAAGGCAGATCAAGACGCAACCAGTTGCATCGGATACATGCTACTCTTACTGTGAAACCCTAGAAACCTAATACGGCCTTTGTGCAAAGACTGAATCGCTTTGGCGTTCCAGCGCAGATACCAGGTTAGGAGGATTTACCAAGAGCAACAAAAACGCCTCGCGGTTCAACGAACAAACGCTACTCCACAAACACATACGACGTGTATTTGTATTAAAGGCTGTAGACGATAGATGACAACTATGCCAAAACTTGCCTACGAATCTGCTTCTCTCTTATACCTACTTATATCTTGAATGCACGATAGGAATTTATTTACATTATCTAACTTAGGCAGCCAACGTCGACTAATGCTAACTTTTACAACCGCGTACTTACAAGAGCTTCTATCTTGCGGTGGAATCATTTATGAATCGCGTCGTAGTTTCAGTAGGTACCAAGTGGGAAATGGCAGTTCATAGAGCACAGAATGATTATAAACGGGAGCATGTCATGCATAATATACCATAGACACCGCTGTTCTCGAAACGTAATGGGGACAGTGTTGCCAGCTGAAAAAAATCATGACCTTCCTCGTTTGCCTTCCTAGTCAAATGTCAAAAGTCGCTATAAAAGAAAAGAAAATCAAAGGCACATTTTTGCCATACTAATTCATTGTACTTTGTCTGTGGCATTGAATATTGATAAATTACCGAGAACATTAACTGTGCACACTGCCTGTAAGTGTAAAATAAGTGACCCAAATAGTCGCCACATTTCTGTCGCCAAGACAAGCAAAAGTCGCTATTACTAGCGACAAAGTTGCCAAATTGGCAACACTGAACAAGAACCGCTCCCGAGCGGCAAATATGGAACCCTTATGCAAGTTTTGACACTACAAAACGTCTAGAGCGCTTTCGCATGACCGTCTCAATTACTAGGAGCAAATTGCCGCCTTGTGGCGCCACTAGCGGCAAGTAACGGCAACAAACTGGCCTTATACTCTGAAGTTACAAGTTTGAAGTTCATGTAGTACCGTTCCGCTCACTAACAGTCATTAATAGGGGGGTGAGGGGGATGGTACGATACGTATTTCGAATTTAGAATTTCGGAGTAGCCCCCTGTTGTCTATTCGATATTTAATCACGAACGCTAAACGTTTTTTAAAAAACAAATCGAACGAGTAGTGGGAACAATTCAGGGGCGTTCAGAGGCTCTAAACCGATGCCTAAGTAATATCCCGACTAATATTATAAATGCCTTAGTAACTCGGTCTGTCTATCTGTCTGTCTGTCTGCTGCTACGCTTTCACAACTAAACCACTGAACCGATTTTAATGAAATTTGGTACAGTGATAGTTTGAGTCCCGGGGAAGGACATAAGAAAGTCTTTTTCCCGGAAGATCGCATAGCTCCCGCGGGAGAGTGATAAGCGAAAGCTGGACAGACGAAGTCGCGGGCAACAGCTAGGATTTGATACATCGTTATATTGTTAACATTTTTTGTTACACCCTGTTAAATACAATCGTTTTTGTATCATGATCATGACAATAGGCAGGTAAGTATATATTTTCTATTTTCCTCACAATGAGAATCAAGATCGTCGTCATTTTCTCTATCCCATGGAAATCTTCCTAAAATGCCTTTTTAATGCTGTCGGCTCCTTTAGAATTTATTTAATGTAAAGCTGTTAATCGAATACCTACATGTGGGGCAGAGTGGAAAGATTTCTGAAAACAAAAACTCTACGACAATTCGAAACTTGTTCCTTCAACCAATAAAGATTACAGCGTTTGAATCCGTAAAACAACCCTATTCATCCAATCCACATCTTCAAATGCTAACAACACATTTCCTCCGCTTATAAACTTTGTGCGCCTAATGTAGCGAAATTCTTCTTATATGCAAATCCGCACTCAATCCACACATACAATTTCAAAATCCGTAACTATATTAAACTTGGGGATGAATATTAGGGAAGTCGGGATAACCCCCCGCCCTGAGTCGATAGGATTTACATATTCCCTCCCCATCGCGGCATTTTAATATCATCTACATTTCATAACATACGTACCCACTTTCTTAGCGTTTTTACTTTCGGCTTTAGATCGACTTAGACTTTAGATACGTGACTAGCGTTCAACTTTTTTCGGTGACAACGGTCATTAGTCTTCTTCTTATAAAGATGAGGTACTGTTAAAGATGAATGAAACCTATGTAAAGAAAACATATGATAAGTTTTTAAGTGCATGTCTGGGATAAGTTAGTAATAAATCAAGCATCAGTTTCGCGTAGTGAGTGTTCCGTACAAATCTAAAAATTGAAGCAAAACTAAATTTGTTTTTTGTAGAAATCGTACCCACAATAAACCGATTATCCCGTTCATTCTCAGTTCTATCGAGCTCAACCTAACCAACAATACCAAATTGCTATTTTTCTATTAAACATTGGGTAAGTTAGAATTGACACTGTTTTATCCAAACACTGCTGTCAAAAGCATCGATGTTTCAAGTTAGGTTTGGGGTGCGAGTCGGGTTACCTCCGCTCGTGGTCAAGAGCTGCGGTTCGTTTTCGGATCCGTCCGTGGGGACAAGCAGTGCTTGGTCCGGTGCACCCTGGGCATCGTCTAATGATTTCCTGGCAGATTCTGAGGGATATCGTTATCCGCTGGCTAAGAGCCCGACTGGGAGGGGTCTTTTGACCGTGTTCTACCGTACAACGTTGCCGACATTTTCGTCACAAGATTTTTGAATGCTGACATTGGCAAAATCATCGCATCGACCGATGGGGCCATTTAAAAAAAGAAGATGAAGTTAGGTTCATTTAACGGTCACTTATCTACGCGATCACACATCTTTGCTCCAAGCGACATACAAGTAAAGTAAGTTAATGGCAAGAAGAAAAATAATTCAAGATTTAAAGAAACTTTTTGCTTCCTACGACCCCGAAGAGGATGAATTCGTTTTCTTTTTTCCAAGTGTATAGTTACGTAAAGTCTTTGTGCCAGAACACCTATTATTTGACCATCAAAGCACAGAACATTGCAATTAACTCCTTCCACTTTAATGAAATTAGCCGTTGAGATTCTTAGGTTATGCATGCGTAAATCCTAAACCCGTGGCTATTAGCCTGTGATATTTTATTAACTCTTCCATGCTGCTCTGGGAGTAAAGAAAAAACAGAATTTACCAGTTGCTTCTCTTCCCGCGCAGACGGTAAAAGCCCATCGAGGGAATGGGCGAAAGTCTTAGGAACCATGTTATAGGCGATGCGGCTAGCAACCCATCACTATCTTGATTCCCGTTTCCACAATCATGCTAAACGCAGCCTTTAGATCTTGTTACCTCAGGCACCCCGTAAGGGATCAAGACGTAACTTATGTAGTTTTTGAGTAGACCTATTTTACAAGCTTTATTATTATTATTGCAAGCTTTATATTAACTTGCAACGTTTGTATGTATGTATGTATGTCTGTCCGGGTGGTAATTTTGAAGCAGATATTATTATCTTAATCCGATTGAGATGAAATTTTGCATACTTGTGTAAGTCAGATGACAATACAATAATCTGGTAGTAAAATTCTGGTGGTCCAGACAGGACCGTCTTCGCAGTAGGGAACCCTTCAACGGTTGGTCCGATTGATTTGAAATTTGGTTCACATGACAAACAGATACAGACAGATGACCAAACGCAAGTACAGTCAGCAAAAAGTGGAGTCAGCATCTAAGCTTGTATCTAAAGTGAAATTTTTAGGTCAAGTTTTCCTTTAGTAGAACAAACGGAACTCTAAAAATCAATCCAGAGGTTACGCATGCAAGCAAACTCAGTAGTGTGCGTCGACCTACACAACCATGCTTACTTATATAGCGTCAGAATCGCCAAATAAACCTCTGTGCGATTGTTTCCCGATATATCGTACTTTTTCCACAGTGGCTTAGTCCATGCCCCCTGTTTGGACAGGCTCGGTCCGCAAACAGACCGGGATTCTGCGATAATAGTGGCAGAATAGTCTCCTTGATTGTGCGTACGCTGTTTTCTATTAGGATTTTGCCAGATAATTAGCGGCCAATGAAGATGTTTGAGGACTGTGTAATTGACGTGGCGGCTTTTTTGATTATAGTATGATTTCTACACCCTCTCATTCAGAAAAGTACCTTTTGCTGCCTGACGAGATGGATCTAAGTGCAAATTTTCTGTTCAGGGCTAAGGCTTGGCTAAGTGTTTTTTGGCAAATGCAATTTTTGAAGTTGATAATTTTAAATCCACGCCATTTCTATGCTGGTTGCTCTATGATTATATTATAATCTTCGCAAGTTTCAAATCTGTAAGTTCTTCTTTCCATAAGTGTTTTAGTAGTCCACCTCCACCTACTGCTGAGTAAAGGCCTCTTCATTTTCACGCCACTTCGCCCGGTTCAGTGCCCTCATCCACAGTTTTCCAGCCGAATGACAGATGTCATCTGACCAACGGGCTGATGTTCTGCCCACTGACCTTCGACCCAGTCTTGGCCGCTGTGACCGCCTTCGACCAACAGTCATCGTTCCGTCTAGTAGTACTACTTAATAATAATTGAAGTCAAAAGTATGTTGTGGGCCTTTTACGCCGCGAGCCGTTAGTAGGGAACTCTTCCATGCTGGTCTGGAAGTAAAGAAAAAACATAGAATGTACCAGTTGCTTCTCTTCCCGCGCCGGTAAAAGCCCATCGAGGGAATGGGCGAAACTATTAGGAATCATGTTATAGGCGATGCGGCTAGCACTCCACTATTTTGATTTCCCTTTCCAGCTATACGCCCTTAATCATGCTAAACGTGGTCTTTAGGTTTTGTTACCTTAGGCTCTGTCTACCCCGTAAGGGATATAGACGTGATTTGTGTATGTATGTGACATTCCGTGCTAATCCCCTCCTGAGCCGTTTAACTCCCCCCTTTTGTTTATACTAAAAGAGCAGCGTCCTAAGCAAACGCTGTAAACGGACAATTGTTCAACCGGATAGTGCTTGATTATTTTGATTGTGTTGTATCAGGAGTTAAGTGAACAATTGGGGCAGGCGATTGACTTTACAAAGTCAGAAGCGAAGTGTTGCCTCTGTAAATATTGAAGCGATTGTTAGGACGACTGACATCAGACAAACACTAGATTACATAATAATCGCCCTGCACGTCTAGCACGAGAGCGCACAAGAGTCGCGTCGCGCGCGAGATAGATAGCCCGTCTTTTTCTTACTGTTCGTTCTAGAAAAAGACGGGTAGTTTTTCTCGCGCGCAACGCGACTTTCGTGCGTTCTCGCACTACCCGCCCGCACCTCTATCGGTCCCCTTTGTCGCCCTACCCCGCGACCCTGTGCCGGGCGAGGACTCATTTAAGCGGCCGGTCAATAAGCTATCCGGCCGTACGAATAAAGTATTATTGTAACTCTCAAATTCGCTGCGACATTTACTACGACCGCAACCCTCCGCAGTGGAAAACGAAAAACCACAAATAAACGTCGACTTCAAAATATGGCTTCCGCGGCCTGTAGTGACAAGCATAGACAATAGATGGCGCCGCGCGCCCGTAACTCGCGCCAGCTCGCAGACAGAAAAAGGTTTAGATACGCCTTTCATTTATTTGCGAGCGTTTATAATTAACCGTCTGCGGGCAAAAGGCTATTAGGCCGAGCCAACCAAGGACTTTGTTGTAAAAATAACATCTTTTCATCTCTTAAATGACTCTAGAACTACTAGCTCTAGGACCAATAAATCGGTAGTGCAATAGAAGCGACCGTTCTAGGCGTCATAGGGCATGGATTACACACTGCACTATACTATACAATTTTCCGGGGTGAATATGGCCCTCATTATGTATGCAATAAATAAATAAATCTCTGATAATATTAAAAATGTGAAAGTAACTCTGTCTGTCTGTTACCTTTTTACGCTAACACCGCTGAACCGATTTAGTTGAAATTTCGTATGCAGATAGTTTCAGTCCCGGAGAAAGACATATACATATAGCATATAAATATAAATATCAATGAACAATTCACACACATTGACCTAGTCCCAAAGTAAGCTCTAATAAGCCTTGTGTTATGAGTACTACTAGACCTATTGCCTCATGGTATAGGCCTCCTCCATTTATTGGAGGGTTTGGGCTATAGTTCCCACGCGGGCCCAGTGCGGATTGGGAACTTCACACACACCATTGAATTCCTTCGTAAATGTGTGGAGGTTTTCCTCACGATGTTTTCCTTCAGCGAAAAGCTCATGGCAAATTTCAAATGTAAATTTCGCACATAAATTCCGAAAAACTCAGAGGTGCGATACCAGGATTCGAACCCACACCCTCTGCTTGAGAGGCCACAGGTCAAACCACTAGGCTACCACGACTTTTATACATACTTATAGATAGGAGCATCCATGACTCAGGAACAAATATTCGTGCCCGTCACACAAAATATATGCCCTTACCAGGATTCGAAGCCGGGTCTCTTTCTCCGCCTGGGTCACCAACTAGGCCAATCGCGTCATCAAATGCAAATGTAACTTTGTAGACTGGGCTAGATTTTGCGCTGCTGTATACTAGTTTCATGTAGTACATTGGCCGTGTCTAAACCGTCGTGAGTCTACGCGGGGCCGACACGTTCGTCCGCCGCGCAAATCATCGTAAAAACTGCCGCGAACAGTTT
Organism: Pandemis cinnamomeana; assembly: GCA_932294345.1. NCBI lineage: Eukaryota > Metazoa > Arthropoda > Insecta > Lepidoptera > Tortricidae > Pandemis > Pandemis cinnamomeana. The sequence goes on from OW028703.1 coordinate 17,166,752, forward strand.
TATCGCGCGCGATAAACACGCCTGTCTATGGCTGCTGTTTCAAGTGCAGGTGATCGAAGGTGAGATATAGTTGTGGGGTCCATCGGTTTGCTGCGGTGAGAAGAATGTAGACTACAAGCCCATGGAAAAAAAAACATGTGAACTGAACCAGCGTGAATGAAGCTTAGATATCATAAACTCTGAGCGCTGTGCCGTCACTTCTGAGCGGTACAGATTTTTTCTCATACATTGAAAAAAAATTGCACTAACTTCCGAAATCAAAACTTTAAAGCGGCACTAGGTTTATCGACATTTGTTTTTAATCATCTATAAGCTATGAAAACGCTGTAAATTAATAATTAGTCGTAATTCCTCACTTGTACCTGAGAAATTTCATAAATGTACCGCTCAAAAAAAAATAGTTATGGAAAAAAGAAAGAGAAAAAAAAAACAATAAATTACTTTGCCATTGGCGAAATTGTCGTAATGACGACCCGATACGCCACAAATAAGAAGAAATGCACGTCAAAATCACTGGTAATAGTTATCGTTAAACATTGTGCAAGTCACTGCAAGTCTTGCACCCCCGTCTATCGAAGCTAAATGCATCGGAATGCACCGACAGAGCGCAGTAAAGCCGCGACATGGAGGCGATAAACCGCTCCCACCGTTCTCGTGCCCTCTGATACTTTACGGTGGGATTTTTAGAACAACCAGCTTGAGTTATTAGCTGTGTCTTTTAAATAGTCCAATGTGAAAGAGATATATTGATAGAAATAGATATGCAGTTTAATGTCCACATAGCTCTGTTTGAAAATGTTTGTAGTCTATATTCGACTTTCCGATTTTGGTTCTTATTTATATTCTGCTGGTATTTACGTTACTCGTACTTTCTACTGAAAACGTATACGTTACCTGCTATGGTAGATCTCCGTATAGAACACGGTTATCACAGGATTTTTGGATTTTCCATGGTGTTCTAGTTTTTAGTTGTTTTGAAAATATTCGGGATTGTGGCTGTTTGTAGCAATTTTTTTAATGAAATAAGATGGCAAAATAGCCAGTAGTTGTTTGTTTAACTTTAAGTGAGCACCCTTTTTACAATATAATAAAGATTTAACTTCTTTGTCCTGTTTGTATGTTGGAGAAATTACTGGAACGACTGGAGCGATGTATAAAAAAAATCTCAGGAGTTTTTTTTCCGGAAAATTTATAGCAAACATCCCGCAGCAACCAGACGGAGTCGCAAGCCATACCTTGTACGAATAATAAAACAAAATGCCTCTAAGTTTTTGTTTGTTGGTTTATTACCCAATTTAACCACCTATTTATAGAGCCCGTGAACGTTTTGCTACCTTGAATAATAGCCGCTGGCTTTACAGAATCTGCAGATTTCGCTTTACATTTATTGCGTCTAAGGAGATATATATTCCGCTACCCTACTTAATATTTTCCTTGGAAATATATTGCATTGTGTAGCTCATGGCTCTTAGGGGTGTGAGATAAAGTAGCTTTTTGGGTTGGCTGCGCGGACACCAGGGTTGTCGACGTGTATAAATAATTCATTGGCCGACCGGCAGTGTATTAACCAGTGCTGCCAATTTAGCGACTTTGACGCCAGAAACGGCGACTTTTGCAGATTAAAAGTTTTAGCGACAAAATTATCAAGCAAGTAAAATAATTATAACCATACATATAAAAAAAAATGTTTACAGTTTCAGGCAGTGGATACTTTTTCGATAATTTATCAATCTTATATTGCAGAAAAACTTACAATGAATGGCAAAAATATTGGAGCCTCTATTTGACCACAGCGTTTTTCAGGAGCCAGTTTCCATTTAGCGACTATCTGGCGCCTTTTGACATTGAGCTTAGCGATTTATATCTCTTGGAGATGGCAACACTCGTATTACACGAGTACACAGCCCTGCCATTACCTAATGCTGTCGCGATCACAATCTTATTCACCGACTCTTTCTCCCACCAAGCTATACCGTTCGGCAGAGAGAGATAGCAAAAGCGATTGCGTAGGATAATATGCTGTTCATCTTCCAGTTAGCATTTATCGGGGCCGTTATTGTAACTGACTTATTTAAAAATATGACCCGATCTCCGTGCAGATGCACTTAATAATCGTTTAAGTTGATTTATTGAATTTGAGGGGATTGAGTTGGATCGGGGAATTGGGGTTTTGATAAATGCTTGCTGTGAGATGATGCTGTTTCAATTTCAAGTTAAAGAGTTTTGGTTTACGTCATTTTTTTGCAAATATTGTAAAACAAGACATCTAAAAGAGCCGTTGGCGGTCCGTTTGCGAAATAAACCTTTTGACTTGTTTTTTTGAAACTGCCAGCGCTTTTGGAAATACTATGATTGTAAAGAAGAACGCGTCGCAAGAAATTTGGCAGAAAACATTTTTAATCATAATAATTAATGCATTTTTTGTTTTTTCCTGTCAAATTTATTGTGTCGAGCAAAAATAACGGGTAGCTTTTCATACAAATTTGTATGGAGCGTGACCCGTTATTTTTGCTGTACACAATAAATTTGATAGAATGAGCATTCGCTCGTTTGGTCTAATTCCACCTTAAGAATTGTCATGAATGTCTAATAACATAGGTAAAGTTTTAACGAATTAGTTTAAGACTAATAATTTCTTCTACGCTGGTCTGGGAGTATATAGAATGTACCAGTTCCTTCTCTTCCCGCGCAGATGGTATAAGCCCATCGAGGGATCATGTTATATAGGCGATGTGGCTAGCAACCCATCACTGTTTTGATTCCTCTTTCCATCATTACGCCCACAATCATGTTAAACGTGGTCTTTAGGTCTTATCACCTTAGGCTCTGTCTACCCCGTAAGGGATAAAGACGTGATTTATGTATGTATGTAATAATAATGTAATGTGTTACAACAATTTAAACTTCTACCTAACCTCAGAAACATCGAGAATTGTACACCTCAAAATAAAACACCAATAAATTGTTATCCTCAAAATAAAACAAAGAATTTCTAAGCAATCCGTTAAAAATCACTTACTAAATAACATTACCAAATGGGATGTGAACTGAGTTGGAAGTTAATACATATTTCATGAAATGTAACGTGGCTCCGCTCAGTTTCAGGAGATTTCAGCAATAAAACGGCTGTTTGTTTTAATTTGGAACGTTGTAAAACGTTTAAGTTTTGCTTTTCAATAATTATTCGTGTTTGCGATCGCAAATTATATTATGAAGTCGGGGTGCAAATTTAGTAATGCTAGATAATTTTTTGAATCGTTTTTTGACCTAATATAATAGCCCCTTTTATTCCAAATTCGCTACAATTTCAGTACATTGTGTAGTTTTTTTTTTATCATACATTATCGCGTAATTCGGCGTGCCTCATGGCATAGGCCTCCTCCACTTATTGGAAGGTTTGGGCTATAGTTCCAGTGCGGATTGGGAACTTCACAAACACCATTGAATTGCTTCGCAGATGTGTGCAGGTTTGCTCGCGATGTTTTCCTTCACCGAAAAGCTCGTGGCAAATTTCAAATGTAATTTCCCACATAAATTCCGTAAAATTCAGAGGTGCCAACCCAGGATCCCAATCCACGACCCTCTGATTGAGAGGCCACAGGTCAAACCACTAGGCTACCACGGCTTTTTTGACCTAATAATGAAATAAAAAAGTCGAGGAAAGGATTTTTTTTTAATTTCGCTTCAAATATCATAATTTCGTGTACGGGGACGACTATATAATGTAACTAGCAGTTGCCCGCAACTTCGTCTGCGTAGAATTCGTTTATCGCTATCCCGCGGGAATCACGCAATTTTCCGGGATAAAAAGGAGCCTATGTGTTATTCCAGACTATAATCTATCTATGTTCCAAATTTCATCCAGATCGGCCCAGTACTTTTTGAGCCTATTCATTACAAACATACAAACATACAAAAATAGGTACAAATCTTTCCTCTTTATAATATTAGTATAGATAACATAAATTAAGCTAGCGTTTGTGGTTGAAGGAGTGTGTATCATGACGTCTTAATGCGATTCAATTCCGACTCAGTTCAAGTTTTGACTGTCTATTTTAGTATGAATCTGACAGCGAGCGAACCTAAACTGAATCGCAATTGAATCGCGTTTAGATGTCATGGTAAGGCCCGGTAAACAACACGTTGGACAATCACCTATTCATAAACAACCTTGCATTTTTCCCCTACCAATTTGCATGATCGCAACATTCCTATTACTGCGAGTGTCTACGGCGTAGCTCGTAGCACGAGCTACGGGCTACGCCGTAGAGTTAAAAATAAACAGAACAGAGTCTCAGTCCCGTGAATAATGCATGGCGTCCGAACTCGACGGATGACCGTGATTTTACACCTGCAGGGCTATGCATTGATTTAAAAATAATATTTTTAATAATAAATATTTATTTGGGCGTAGGTTTTAGCATTTTTTTACTTTTAACACTTTTACTACTATTACACCTTTGTCTCTGTCTACCCCTGAAGGGATAAAGACGTGATTTTGTGAGTGTCTAAAAATAGCTTTGAATTGAATATAATAAATCTACAAATGTGTTGAGTATTTTAGTTTAACAATTTGTCCAGGAGAGATCACTGTAAAGCAACGTAATTTTCTCAATCTACCTATTTTCTGTATAATTTTATAAAAGTTATTACATTTTATTCTACTGTATAGGAAACTAACGACTATAAAACCACTTAATCAAGTATTTTCAAGACCTGATGCGTCGCAATTGCAGTTGCAATAAATTACAAAAAAAAATGAAATTGATCTTCATAGATGGCACTGGGCAGAAGATTCCGTAGTAAGTATAAATCGCTTTAGTCCGTACTCAAAAAGGTGATAACGAAACAGTGGCAGCCCTAGCGCCGTGCGATATCTTCGCGAGTTAACCCGTTAACTATGCATGCTTTAATCTGCGTGTTGCTCCCGCGCCGGTCGCACGCAGGGTTAAGGTTGGCAGCACCTTGCCTCAGAATCGAGCCAGTGTTACCGTCTATAAAGAAGTCTAGTGGTCTAGTAATATATTTTCTCAAATATTATATTCAGTTTGAGCTGGAGAAATTTGACCAAACTATACGTTACATCAAACTATTATTTTGACCGAATTATACGTCAGCTAAAACTATAATTTTGACCAAACTATACATTACATCAAACTATCATTGAACAAACTATACATTACATCACACTATCATTGACCAGACTATACGTTACATCAAACTATTATTTTGACCAAACTATACGTTACATCGAACTATCATTTTGACCAAACTATATGTCAGATCAAACTATCATTTTGACCAAATTATACGTAATATCATACTATCATTCCACCAAACAAAGGTCAAAAACACGAAAGACTGTATTTGCTTTTAGCCACAGAGGAATCAAGCAATGTAGGTAGTACTAGAACGGTATAAGTGACAAATCGGGAATGTATGATAAAAATTAGTACCCGTACGTATCTTAACTCTATAGGCTAGCAATGCCTCTGCAATCCTCAATTGCCTAGTGTTCACATCACATCAGATCAAGACATCGGGCCTCAGGTCAAGTGACAACTGCTCGTTTACCATCCTATTATGAAAAAAAAAACAAAAAATATTCAAAGTTTTTGGCAATATGGACTAAAATATTCGGGCTGGTTGGCAATGCAATCAAATTCGATTGCATAATCAAATTTGGAATCGTTTGAGCAGTCGTTTCGTTATAAAATGTTGCCGCTCGAGCCATATTTTATTCCGTGTATACATTGCTTTTGAAGTTTCGGCCCGAAGTTCTTGATGAAAAGTAAATTAGTTGCTTAAATGTTTTATCATTTGAAGGAATTCATAATTTTGTTGGCCAAGTTTAATCGGTGTGGAGTACGAGAGTACGCGAATTTGAAACAAGCTTTTTCTTGCTGTTCACGATACTTGTATCCTTACTATGCGAAAGTAACTTTGTCTGTCTGTCTGTTACCTTTTCACGCTTAAACCGCTGGGCCGATTTAGTTGAAATTTGGTATACAGATAGTTTGAGTCCCGGGAAAGGACATAGGATAGTTTTTATCCCGGAAAATTGCATAGTTCCCGCGGGATAACACAGCCCAAACCACTGGAATTTTTAAAATTTAAGGCGGAACAAAGTTCGCCGGGTCAGCTAGTTATTTATAAATAAAATTTCACAGGAAGCGGTCGAAAATGGTTCATAAATTTTGAAGCGAATAACTTACATACATAAACTTAAACTCAAAGGTTGGTTGGCAGAGATCCCTCAAAGCGATAACGCCACCCTAGTGCGTAAACTCAGTGTTTGTCAATTGTATTTGTTTTATTTTTATTTTGCATAATAAGGGATTTACATGCATACCTAGGAGCCCAAATAAAAGCTTGAACAAATAATATATTTTCGTCTAACTCCATCTTAGTAGAGTGAAAAAGTATATAAATTGCTGTATTTGTACAAATTGTGGACCTAATAGTCTCACGTAACCGAAATAATATTTCTCTTCAAGCTTAAGTAAGAGTCAATTAGCTTTTGAAGTTGTTTCTGCGATAAAGTTCTTAAGAAATATACTTCTTAAAAATATATAAAGTCCATATACGTGTAATAGTTAATACACGACTTAAGAAATTACAACAGAAGTTTCTTCATACTTTTAACAAACACGATGAAATAAATAAAGACAGATTTTGAAAAATCGTGAGTCAACGTTGTCATTTAACCTTCCAAACGTCTGTAAGGTGTTATAAAATGAACCCGGTGTAGATTTTTCAGCCTCTGACATTGGATTAAATATTGATGTAAAATGCATTAAAGTACCACACACACACACACACACACCCGCGCGCGCATTTAGCGCGCTAGTTACATAGTTAAGTTAGTGATAGAATTGGTTTTGGTTCTCTTGGTTTTCTTTAACCATCAAATTAAGAAAGAGCGGAACATTCCGATACAAGCATTTCTCATGCTTAAAGGAAGGCTCCACCCTATATGACTGTAAACTGCAAATGTACAAATAAACATTTTTGATTTTGTTAACCTAAATTAAAATAAAAGAACCATTTAATAAATTGCACATAAGTTAACTACCGTCGACCTTCCCCAACCATTTATTTACTGTAACAATCTGGATTAATTTTATATGTTGTTATGAATTGTAATAACACCAAGAAGAATAGCGACTGTAAATTTTACCAATTTCCAAGACCATGGTGGAAACGAGACCAAAGAAATAAGTGGATATTTGCCGTAAGAAAAAAAAAGTAAGTTACCTAACCTCTAAAATTTCACTGAAAACAACAATTTTAATATTATTGGCAATAATGTTACTGACTACCGTTGTCCAAAATTGTGTAATATAGTAAAATAACACAAGATTTCATTAATATTTTTCACAATATTTACTTACTTCTTGTTTGACAGCGGTGACAATATTGTCCATAATGGCCGATTATCACGTGGCGCTGTCGTCGCGCTCGGTCCCAATAAACGCGGCCTTCAATAAGTTCGTAACCGAGCTCACTTCCCTCGGGACCCTAAAAATCTTGACGTGCTATAACTATTGTTTACGCAAACAAAACAAGAAACAAGTCATGTACGAGCGGCAATAACATTGTTATTAGCTCGCAAGTTCAACAATCGAAGTGTAGTGGCCGCGCGGGAGCGAGTTTGAACAAGTTCGTGCCGCCGGGAGTGGACGGCTCAGACTGGCGTAACTTGTCGGCTCTGTGCGTATCTTGCCTAACAAGCTTAGTAAGAAAGAAAAGAGACTAGTTGAGCTAGAAAGTAGCAAGCAGATGGTTGGTATATTTGGTTAATTTGTGGTTCGTAGATACGTACCAAAAAGAGCGAGTTTGAACAAGTTCGTTCCGCCGGGAGTGGACGGCTCAGACTGGCGTAACTTGTCGGCTCTCTTTGAGACTAGTTGAGCTAGAAAGTGGCAAGCAGATGGTTGGTGTATTTGGTTAATTTGTGGTGCGTAGATACGTACCTAAAGGAGCGAGTTTGAACAAGTTCGTTCCGCCGGGAGTGGACGGCTCAGACTGGCGTAACTTGTCGGCTCCCTTTGAGACTAGTTGAGCTAGAAAGTGACAAGCAGATAGTTGGCGTATTTGGCTAATTTGTAGTACGTAGATACGTACCAAAAGAAGCGAATTTGAACAAGTTTTGGCCTCCGGGAGTGGAAGGTCAGACTGGCGTAACTTGTCAGCTCTGTGCGTATCTTGCCTAACTAGCTTAGTTAGAAAGAAAATAGACTAGTTGAGCTAGAAAGTGACAAGCTGATGGTTGGTGTATTTAGTCAGCTTTAAGGTACGTAGCTTATACAATTAGCTTAGCAAGAAAAAAAATACGGTTTGAGTTTGAGTCCGAGAAAGTGACTAACGGATGGTTGGCGTAACTTTTCGGCTCTGCGGCGCTACGTGTGTATCGTGTCTAACTAGCTTACTAAGATAGAAATGAGACGAGTTTTGTTCACGTTGAGAAAGTGATTAGCGGACGGTTGGCGTATTTTCTCAGCTTTTTAGAAACAAGAGAAATTGAGCCCGAAATAGTGAGAATTATTATTTCTCAACAACAACAATAGTAATTATATGAACAGTTTCATGTCTAATAGATAACGAAAATTGCTAGTGGTTTCAAAATAGGATTCCAACTCAGCATGCGTCGGAGCACAGTGTGCAACGACGCTGTTCTTCTTAGCATTTCTTAGCTGATTAATTAACTTAACCAAAAGCGTGGTGTCACTTTCCGCAAAAGTCAGCTCTGTGTGGTTATTCTCGTATCTTGTCTAACTAGCCTAGTAAGAAAGAGAAGAACATGCGGCAATGAAATCGAGCCGTTGGCTTAACAACGCGGGATGTATGCTGGGAACGACAAGGTTTTACTAAACAGATTGCCCTTATTTATTTAGGTCCTACATTAGCATTTCGAAAACCAGTGTCATTTGATTACGACAAACGTGCAGGGTTTTTATCCGACATTTTTCATACGTACAACATATAACTGTCATTTGAAAATGCCTATAGAGGGAATGGGCGTAAAATCATAGCAATCACGTTACAGGCGATGTGGCTAGCAACCCACCATTTCGATTCTTCTTTCCTTTCCTCACCCACAATCATGCTAAGCGTGGCCATTGGGTCTTGTTACCCTATGCACTGTCAGCCCCGTAAGGTATAAAGACTGAAGGATTTGGCATTGTTCATTTTTTTAATCTGTGCTTTTAACACCTTTATTCGATAAAATGGACTATTTCAAGCAACTAATTTGAATAATATGCTTTTACGTAGCTTTGTTTATTAATAATAAATATTTTATCGCTGTTTGATAATCTGATAAGTTTGGCACTATGTCAATCGCCTTCGTTCAGTAATAAAAAAAAAAGGTTGTGTCTGTACGTCAACGTCATAGATCTGTGAATGTGTGT